>CM038792.1:178679026-179308497 GCA_021764765.1 Vicia sativa
TTCGTTATTTGAAATGGAGAAAGACTTTTATTTTATTTTATTTTCGTTTTTTAATTTTAAAAAATAAATAAATGATTTTTTAATATATTTTTATTAAATAATTAATTAAATATAGTTAAATATACTTTTAAATAATTAAAATTTAATTAAATATATTTTTAAATAATAATAATTAATTAAATTTAATTAAACATATTTTTAAATAATAATAATTAATTAAAATTTAATCAAACATAATATAAAATTAAATAAAAAAATTATAATTATACAAATTATTATTATAATTATTAAAATTAAAAGCTAAGTCGGTGTAACTAATTAGAAGGCCCTGCAGCATTGGGGCGATGCAGACATTTTTTGCACTTATGAAGTCTTTGACATGTACCACATCTTCTTTTGATTTTATCAACTGTGTCCATTTCATGCAGTTATCTGTGAACTCCTTCCTTGATGACAACATTTTTGTCGCATCATGTCCTTGCTTCCCAAATAACGTTCCAATCTTGAAGTAGGTTGCTCTAACTAGGGCCATAATAGGTAAATTACGAGTTTCTTTCAACACCGAATTCAACGATTCAGCAAGGTTGGTTGTCATGTGGCCCCATCTTGCTCCTCCATCGTAAGCTCGCAACCATTTTTCTTTTGGAAGATTCTCTACCCAGTTGAAAGCTTCTATGTTTGCTTGGCGGATCTCATCCCGATAGTATGCGTAGGTAGACTCATTCAACGCATAACCTGTGCAAATGTATTTAAAACATTAGTATAAAAGAACAACAATAAACGTAATAATATAATTGTAACTGTAAGAAATAGAGAAAAACTTACCCATGTTTACAACTTTCTCGCGAAAGACTTTATCCTTGATCGCTCGCATAAAGTTTTGGGCGATGTGTCTAATGCAATACACATGAGAAGATGAAGGGTTTTGCCAGCCATTTTCGGGGTTATTATAGGCACTCTTGACGGACTCATGTCGGTCAGATATCAAACATATGTATGGCTGAGGTGTGACGTGTAGCCTAAAGTTTTTCATAAAGAAGCTCCAAGCCCCTCCCGTCTCACCTTCGACCAATGCATATGCGATTTGGGAAAATGTTACCATTCCCATCTTGTGCAACAACCAAAAGCAAAGTGCCTTTATATCTTCTGTACAACCATGTTTCATCTACCTGCACAATTCGTTTGCAATACGCATAACCCCTAATACAGGGCTGAAAGGCC
This sequence comes from Vicia sativa, assembly GCA_021764765.1. Classification (NCBI taxonomy): domain Eukaryota; kingdom Viridiplantae; phylum Streptophyta; class Magnoliopsida; order Fabales; family Fabaceae; genus Vicia; species Vicia sativa. The sequence continues at coordinate 178,680,248 of CM038792.1, forward strand.
CAAAACAAGCGATGAAATATTCTTTGGCCAGATAGTCGTGTTCCATCATCTAAAATCACGGGGAGTGTTTCGAGATCTATGACGATGCCAGGAATAAACTCTTGCATGACCATCAACCATTGCGGGAGGGCGTTGTATGAGCCCTCCCAATTTCCATAGATAACTTCAATTGCCTTGTGTTTTGCTAACCATGCCTTCTTGTATGATATTCTGTAATTGTGTGTCGCACGAATGGTAGCGATAATATGTCATACCTTGTCTGAAGCGTCACTTTCCACAAGAGGTCTGATGATGGTAGAGATTATTCTATAGGTAAGCTTTCGATGATCCTGAGATATAGCAGGCGACATACATGTGTGTTGTCCACCGATATTGCCAATAACCCACTAACCACTCTCATCTTGTAAGGATGCTCTGCACGTGAAATTGCACCCTTCCTTGTCACATCTAACCAGAAATCGTTTCTTATCAGACTTATAAACATCATAGTCGTAACTACTTTTTATGTGCCATAGATGGATAACGTGCTGACAATCTTCTTTGCTTTCAAACGCCATTCCAACCTTTAAGCCTCCACTTGAATCTCTTTGGTCTCTAGTTTCAAAGATTGAAATGGGTTCCACATTTTCAAAGGAAACATTTTTTAGGTGATACGGTGGGTTGTACAAATCAAGAATAGGAGCCGGTTCTTGATTGAGTATGTCGTCATCACTCGACCTATCACCAAACAAATCAAGCCGTCTAGCATCGTCCGAGTCGCTATCATCACCAACATCCTCTTCAGGGAAAAACGGCTCGTTATGTTGTGTTTCGACTTGCTCTTCTTGCAGAGAGTTCTTGCTTTGTAGATATTGATATTCTTGGGACTCCTGTGTGGGATATACTTCTTGTGCCTCTTGAAAAGAAACATACAACTCCATTGGATGTTGACTCCTAAACATAGAGTGGCACTGTATCATTGAACGAACATCTGAATCATCTTCGATTTTTGCAGAGTTGTAAATGACATTGTTATCCATTGGATTAACAATTGGATATCAATAAAAAACTGAAGTTAACTGTAACTGGAATTTCTGTTCTATTTTTTCAGTTAGCTGGGCGAAATCACTGCTTTGTGAATATTCAACATCGTTGTATTTGTATTTTGGAAAAATACCCCATAAACATTATCAGTAACAATACTGTCATTGTAATGAATGAGGCATGCAATCTTGTTATTTGACATTGTTTGAGATAGTTGTATTTGTTTGTGTGGTCCAGTAAAAATTATGCCTGTAAAATATACAATCGTCCAACCATGCAATTCACACCTATTCATCCACCAAACTTTGACTCCCACTACTCCCAACATAACCCATCAACCTTTAACATCGAACCAGCCACGTCATTTATATTCCTACCATCTGCCACCCACAACCAATCCCATACACCCAACCCAATCTAAATTTTGCCTGGATCTTAGAAATGTTTTTTGCTCATCTTCCACCTGCGGTTCCAACACAAGATGACGCTCATGCACAAGAAAATCCACCGAACCAACACAACAGTATGATTTTGGTTTTTGTGTCTAGTACCGCGTCAGTCATTCCGATTCTCGTTTGCATCATCAACATTAAAAATAATTTGTATTTTTTTATCCTTTATTGTAATTTAATTATTAGTTAATGAATGGAATTTTTAATTATAATTTTTATATTTAATTTTATATTATGTTTAATTAAATGTTGATTAATTATTATTATTTAAAATAATATTTAATTAAATTTAAATTAATTATTATTATTTAAAAGTATATTTAATTAAATTTAAATTTATTATTATTATTATTTAAAAATATGTTTAATTAAATTTTAATTAATTATTATTATTAAAAAATATATTTAATTAAATTTTAATTATTTAAAAGTATATTTAACTATATTTAATTAATTATTTAATAAAAGTATATTAAAAATTATTTATTTATTTTTCAGAATTAAAAATTGAAAAAAATATAAAAAAATCTTTCTCCATTTCAAATGGCGAAAGTATGAAGAAAAATTTTTTTTGTAGGTCCTTTCACCGGTCCTAATAGCGAAAAGATATTAGACCTATGACATTTGAGATTTTTTATTTCAATTATGACATTATGTGAAATAGTGTTTCAGAGGAAAAAAAATTCTATCTTTTCTGTTTAAAATACTAGCTTTTTGTTGCGAAGTTTAATGTTAATTGAACAATCTAGTTTCTCATGTTAAATTTTATAATAAAAATTATTAGCATATTTATATATATTTTTTAAATAATATATTGTTCAAAAACCGCCCTAATGTTAGACGATGACCGGGCCCTATAATTTGTAATAGGCTTTGGACATCTAATTAAGGTCTATGTGTATACAAGTAAGACTTTAAATCATGAGACATAAATTATCTATTTATTAGATCTTAGAGGTATAAATTACTTATCTATAATTTAATGGTAGAGTTTATTAGTATTTTCGCAAACATTTTTTTAATATAAATTGAATGTTTTTACACACAATTACATATATTAATTATTTGAGTTGAAGGACTAGAATGAGTGACAAAAGACTTCTGTTATAGAGGATTAGATGAAGAGATATAAATTATTATACATTTATACTTTAATGGTATCAGTCAGCTGCACCATACTACTCCTACTAAAAAATATCCGAATGTGATCGAAATTATAAATAGTGAAAGGTTGAAAATTATTGCTGCATTAGCTTTTAATATAGCAATTGTAATTTACTAGTAAATAGATATATGTAGGTTGTTAGAACTTTAATGCTCAAATTGTTAATATTTAAATGAGATGGATTTGTGCATGTCACTGAAAAAATACTTGGAGGGTTATAGTTATATGAAGAAAACAGTTAAAATTGTTCTCAGTTTGTTTGATATTAAATGCATACAAATGTTGAATGTGATCAACCGTTGAGATAAAGGAAAATGTTGTCATTCTATGCAGTGTAAGAAAAAGAATGTCAACATGTGTGTTAGTGAGTATGGTGTTCTTTCCTAAATTGAGCATATAAATTTGATTGATTTACATGGATTTTAAATGTTCTGAAAGACTCTTTGATTAATAAATAGTAGTAAATGATTTTTTTTATGATTTAAGACACCACGCCTTATATTACAAAGATTTAAAGTATTGATAGACTCATGTTTTGAAAGAACTTTTCTAAAGTATTGATAGACTAATGTCCTAAAGACTTCAATTTTATAAAGTTGGATTAAAAAAACTCTATTGTAATATGAGTTTGAAATATATTATCTAAATTTGATTGTAGATAGGCGGTAAGTTATTCGACCCTAAATAAATTATTTATTTATTATTTTAATATAAAACATTTGTACTTACTATGTTGTTTAGAAAAATATGATAATACATTTTAGATACAATACAAATTTAAATTTTTTTAATTTAATATACAAATATTCAACATAACACAACTTAGTCGAATATGATAAAGCTGCAAAGCAAAACATGAAATTACTTAATATTAATTTGATTTTATTAATGTATAAAATTTAAATAGAAATATTAAATATGAAAGATGAGATAGGTGAAATATCTGAATGTGTTGTTTTAATGTGAAACAACAAAAATATCAGTATAACTTCTTGAATTAGCATACAACGAGCTTAAACAATAACTGCCTTTTTAGGATTGGACTAATAGAGAGAGTCTATTTGCTAAAAAGACAAATTTTGAATTTATATCTTATAGTTTTAGTTTATAAGTTTATTTGATATTTTAGACCTGTTAAATTACAATCTTTAATTACGAGTTTATAGTTTATTTTGCTAATTTATAGTATTTTAGTTTATATAGTTTATTATTTTTTCTTCCTTTTTTATCTTTATTATTTTAGCAAAAATTCACTTTTATTCTCGATAATTTATTTTAATTTAAAATAAAATATTATATATTAAATATTTTTTATGCTATTTTACATTTATAAGTTAGTTGAACCGTTAGTATTACCAAACACTTCAATTAGCTTATCAGCTATCAGTCTCAACCATTAGTTATAAACTATAAACTATTAACCATCAGCTATAAACTATCAGCTATATTATCAGTCAACCGTTATTTTTACCAAACAGATCCTAAATAATCTCTTACAAAAAGTTTGTAATTAATTAATTTTTAGAATCAACTTTAAAAGTTAATTAATTTTGTATTACAAAAGTAAAAAAACCACTATTTTAAAATAATTTTTTTAAAATAAAAAAACACTTATTTTGGAAAAATAAGCCTAATTAGAATAACCGAATTCAAGTCTCGGATATATAAATATATTAGTAATAGTTAACTATTTGTAATTATAAAAAACTAAATACTATTGCTCTTTTAATTTGTAAAGCTTAATAGCGCACTGCATCTTTCATTATTTTCGGACTTCAGGAGTTTGGGTGTGCGTCAAATGATTTGGTTTGGGCAGATCATGGAAGTGGCTTGACGTATTCTTTTGTTTTAAAAAAAAAGAAAAACTGAAATAGCAATAGAAAACGTGAAAACATTTAATATGTATAACCAACTCCATGGCACAAAATAAAAGCATAAGATATCATATCTTAATGGAAAAATTGCTCTATAATTGTATCCCCAAGATGCGTTTTTATTTTTATAATTAAGTAAAAAATATTTTATCATTTTAATAGTGTTTTTTAAAGATTTTTAAATATTATTTTATTAAAAGTTATTTTCAATTTTGAATTGAAAAGCTAATTCTAATATCTATTTCAAAATCCGTTTTTTTTTCAAACAAGGAACTTTAAGTTTATCCAATTCAATTTTAAAATAATACTTGATATTAAACAAAAGTTAATCTCAGATTTAAAAAGAAATTATAATTTTTTTTATAAAATAAATCACTTTTTTTTTAAAATTTAAAACAATCTCACCTAAATCAATATATAAAACTATATACTCTTCATATAAAGGTTTATATAATGCTGTGTGACAACTGACAATTTATTTGTAGTTCAAACACCCTTAAAATGTAAACGATACATTTCAGACTATTCCTTTCATACTATTTTTTTTTTTGATAAGCAAGAGGGGTTTAGGAAAATTAATTTGCATCTCACTAGTACTATGTTAATTATGCAATAGAAATATATAAAAAGAATAAAGTACTAAAGGAATATAGAAGAAATAAATGAGAAAAAAGGATAAACAATTTTACTGTGTTACCGAATTAATGATATTCACATTTAAAATTATTAATACATTAATACGTATCAATTAGACTCGAAATAAATAGAGATCTACACATTTAAGAAATTACTAAATATCCATTACACTCGAAAAAATAAAGATCTACGCATTTAAGTAATTACTAAATATAAATAGAGAAAAATTAATTTTTAAAGTAACAAAATAAAATATAATTAGTTTTTGAAAAAATAATTTGTCCCTTTTCATTTAAGAAAAAAAAAAAATTGGGTGTGAGTTGCATGGTAGTGAGGTTTTGGGGTGCGTTATAAAGCTTACACGAGGATTCTACTGCTTTTCTTCTCTCTCACTTTGTCAATTCTCTCTGCCATTGAGATTCCTGCAGATTTTGAGTCTCTACATAAATACACACCCAGCTGTTTATTGACGTATTGATCAAGACTTGTCTCTTTCTTTGCTTTCAGCGTCAGCTGATTTTCGAGGTCTCCCCTGAGCTGTACTTTTAACCCCTTTCACTCGTTCTATCAGATGCACAGTTTTCGTTATTTTCGTCATCACGCTCCTCACCCTCTACACTTTTTACCCCTTTCCCATTTCTCTGCTTTTTTTTTAATGTACTACACGCCTGATTCCTTTTTCATAGGTAAGCTTAGAATGTGAGATTTCCAATTTATTAATAACCATAAAATATGTTAATTAACTCTGTTTTATATATCTAACTGAATTGTGGTGTTTAACATGCAGGAGGAGGAGAAGGAAATTAGCTATTACAGATATTGATATTCAACCATGGTTGGGTTCCAGAGCGAGAATATGCCTGGTAACAACAAGTATAATGGTGATTATAACAGTTGTCCAGGTCGCGTTGAACGCCTTGTGAGAGTAAGAAAATTAATGAAAAGCAGCAAAGCGTCCTCATCTCCTTTGACTGAATCTCCTGATACTGTTCTTATTAATAATAACAACAACAATAATAATCATATTAATAATAATAATTGTAATAACATGAATAACAATAAACATGTGGTTACTGAACCTTTTGAGCATGACATACGCTTAAAAGAATACAATAACTCCGGTGCTTCTTCTGTTGAACGATTCGTCGAAGGTGCTGCAGCAGCAGCAAAGGCACTTAGTAATGGATATAGAAGGGAAGATGGAAAGCCGTTTAAGCAACGGCTTTTGGTTGTGGCGAATAGACTGCCAGTTTCTGCTGTTAGGAAAGGCGAGGACTCTTGGTCATTAGAGATCAGTGCAGGCGGTTTGGTGAGCGCTCTTTTAGGTATGTGGTGAATGGTGATGTGTTTTTTCTGTCTTTCAGTTTTTGTTTATTATCTGGTTTGAAATTTGCATATGAATTTAACTGTTAATGGTTTTTCAAGATGGGTTTCATAGTAAGTTCTGTTGCATTTTGAAACGAATTTGGCCCATATTTTTAAATTGTTGTTCGTAAACACAATTGTGGCAGCAAAATAGAGGTTTTAGAGGTCTCCGCGACGTCATTTCAACTCCAACTATGGCCACATTTACCTGCATTTTACATTTTCCTGCAATATCATTTGGTTTGCAGTGCAACTTTTACTACAACCACGACAGCATCTGTAATTTAAAACCATGATTTGGCCCTTAGCTCACGGAGGTTTCTAATGAGACTGTTTTTTCATAAAGGTGTGAAGGAGTTTGAAGCGAGGTGGATAGGTTGGGCTGGAGTCAATGTGCCAGACGCGGTTGGACAGAGGACACTCACTGAAGCATTGGCTGAAAAGGTACTATATTTTCTCCCTCAAAATGTTAGTAATAACTTCTGCAAAGGTCATTGTGGTGTTACGTCAGTGAACCTTAGTGTTTTTATTTTTAAAGTTTTTCTTTTGCTTGTTACTTGTGTTGCAGAGGTGTATTCCAGTATTTCTTACTGAAGAAATTGTTCATCAGTACTATAATGGCTATTGCAATAACATTTTGTGGCCCCTTTTTCATTATCTTGGACTTCCGCAAGAAGACCGTCTAGCAACAACTCGTGGTTTTCAATCTCAGTTTGAATCGTACCAGGTGGCAAACCAAATGTTTGCTGATGTTGTAAACGACGTCTATGAAGAGGGAGATATTGTGTGGTGCCATGATTACCATCTTATGTTTCTACCACAATGCTTAAAGAAATTTAACAACAAAATGAAAGTTGGCTGGTTTCTCCATACCCCCTTTCCATCTTCTGAAATTCATAGGACTCTGCCATCTCGCACAGAGCTCCTGCGTGCAGTTCTTGCTGCTGACTTGGTTGGGTAAGTTGCAATTTGACTCTGCATTTTGGCAAAACAAATTTTCTTACTCTAACTTTATTTTCTATTCATCTGTTACATTAGGGGATATGTTTAATATTGGCATGCTGAATAAGTAATAAGCGCTTTTCATGTTACCCTAATATGGTTTGGGAAAGGGAAATTGTGCCTTCATAATATTGAGAGTATTCTTATCTGTCAATGGGTGGATTTCTTAGATGGGATAAATTCACTGCATAATCAAGCCATAAATCACAAATTCAGCTTATGAAGTGGCGTTGATTTATCTGACAAAACTACAGTTGACAGAAAACAAATTCCTTTCTACTTGATAGAGGCTAGAGATGTACCGGAACTATATTTTGTCTAGCCTAATTATTTACAAAGAAGTGAGTTTTAGTGTATGTTTTATTCAACATGAAGGAAAAGAAGAGAGGAATTTTAATGGAGGGAAGGGGAGGATTTTCAATGTGTTGTGTTAGGCTCGATGAGAGGAGATATTTTAATGGAGGAAGAAAATAAATTTCACTCATGCAACATTTAATGTCATATTAAATTAAAAGGTGGTATCCAAAATTTAAACTAATATTTCCAACTTAGTTTGAGACTCTTTCTTCTCAATTCTTGGGTTCTAAGCTTTGTGATTTCCCTTTATATGAGTCCTTTATAGTTTAATCGCTTTCATTATCTCTTATTGCCATTGATTCTGACTTGGATAAGTAAAATGTTTTGAGCAGTTTTCACACCTACGATTATGCACGACACTTTGTTAGTGCATGTACTCGCATTCTCGGACTTGAAGCAACACCAGAAGGGGTTGAGGATCAAGGGAAAATGACTCGAGTTGCCGCAGTACGTGATCACAATTGTTTTCTAATCAGATTAATACTTTCAAAGATTTTGAAAAGAAAATGGCTTAAAACGTTTTAGAACGTAAGCAATTAACCTGGGGTTAAAATAAGAACTACTTATTTTATTTCTTTTTCTTGCATGTCAGTTTCCAATTGGTATAGACTCAGACCGATTTATACGTGCACTTGACTCTTCTGAAGTTCAACGTCCCATCAAAGACTTGCAAGAGAGATTTAAAGGCAGAAAGGTATTCCTTTTACTAGTAATCTTATTGTATTCTGTTCATGGTTTTCCTATAAATTTCGAGGTTAATTCAGATTTTTAATGTTATTTCTTCCTATTACAAATTATAGATTAGAGTCATGACAATTTTGGTAAACACAAAAAACTATTAAGAATTATAAATGGGAAAGTAGGCGAGGTTGTCCACCGGATGTAAGTTGGTTCCATTTGAATTGATGTTAGATTGACAGAAAGGAAAGCAAGACAAAAAAAGACATCAAGGCCAAGACCACTGTTGCTTTATCATCCTATAAAATATTGTCATAAAATATGGGAAAATGCAACGTGACCTTATGTTCTTTCATCCATACACCACACAACTAATGCACTATGCTATAGTTACTTATCACTATTTGTTTATGAGGCTTCTGCCTTTGACTTATAAATCACTTGATAGAGCCTGTTTAACTTGTTCTGGATTATATTTTCTGCATGTCATATTTGTGAAGTTTACCTGATACGGACTAGTTGCTTGTTGTGTCTTATAAAATAGGGCATTACTACAGAAGTGGCTTTGTTATAAAAATGGTTTTTCTACAGAAGTTGTCATTATGTTTTTTCCTCTGTCCTAAGTCAAATGCTACTTTAATTGGTTCTATCATCTGACCTCCCTTAACCATTTTTATGGCTCGACAGGTAATGTTAGGTGTTGATCGCCTTGATATGATTAAAGGAATTCCTCAAAAACTTCTAGCTTTTGAAAAGTTCTTGGAAGAGAATGTTGATTGGCGAGATAAAGTTGTTCTGCTTCAAATTGCTGTGCCAACCAGAACAGATGTTCCCGAGTGTATGTTTTACTTATATGATTCCATTTCTTTAATTGTTCCATCTTCGGTGTAGTAGTAAAATCTAGATTGTGTTTCAATTTTTCCTGGTTGTTTTGACTTTTGACAACTCGAAGATACACCTTCTTTTATATTTTGCCGTTTCTTGTTTGTATTATACTATGTTGTTGGACAAAAATAAAGTTTTTTCACACAAGAAAACAAAAAATAGAAAGAAACAAATCATTTATGAGATCTCTAGTATTCTAAAATAGTGTGTATAGGCTGATATTTGATTGTATTTTCAAGTTCATGTATAATGATATTTCTTAATGAAAAAAAAAAATAGTTTACTAAAAACTGGGTATACACAATCAATATAATGATCTCATAACCATATTAGTGATTTTGTTAAGGATCAAAATCCTAATTACTGTCTTATTAATTTAGACTGTTTTGTGGAAGCCTAAATATATTTCATATCTTCAACTACCGTCATATGTCACATTTTCTTATTTTTTCGTATTTCTTGCATATTTACAGATCAAAAGCTTACAAGCCAGGTTCACGAAATTGTTGGACGCATCAATGGCAGATTTGGATCACTGACTGCTGTTCCTATACATCACCTGGTGCGTTTTTATAAAAATCGTCATCTAATATCGTTATAACGATGCTGATTTCTCCATCCTATACCTTATTTACTTTTCTGTCAATGTTAGTTAAATGTCATGAAATGATTTAATCATTAGTACTGATACATATAGGTTTATTCCTTTCTATGGTAATATGTGCACAGTATCTAATAGGTTCCCGAGGAAATGAAAGAAAAAGAATGAAATGCTAATAAAAAAGAATCAATTGAATTTCTGAATTCACAAAACCTATTTCAAACTTTCAAATGCTACATCACCTACTGCATTCTATGCCCTTTATTTATTATTAATCAAATTATTTAACAAAGAATGTGTTACAAATTAATCTTGGTATATGTGTAGGATCGCACTCTTGACTTTTATGGACTATGTGCTTTGTATGCAGTTACAGGTAAAATTTATGTTCTGTGAGAATTTTTTCCCTTTGAATAATGTATCTTGTGAATGACTTTTGATATTAATTTGAAATTTACTAATATTTAGTATGTACAAACATAGCCTGTGTTTTGGATGTCAATTTTTGTGCTTTTCAAAGCATACTTATTCGCCAGAAAAGGAAAATACTTTCTTTGGGGCTCTTGTAGAATAAGTATCTCGGATAGCCATAAGATTTCCTTTTTAGTCTCATTACAAATGTTATTTACATTTCTCTCTTTTTATCCCCCGCATACATGAATTTGTCTTGCACACCAAAGGTCTTTTAAAGTATGAAACTTGCTTTGTGATGTTTCACTTTTTGAATAGGTGCTCCTATGAACATCTATAATAGTCTTGCTTCGATCAGTATGACTTCAAAAAAAATGCAATACATTCTTTGCAGACGTTGTTGTTTTTTCTTGGCTTCTAATACATAGATTTGCTATTATTTTTGTATTACTTGTTAATTTGTCAGTTTTTCTGCCTCAAGTCTATTAAATCCTATTTTATTCATATTTCCTGAATTCTCTTTCAGAGATAAATTTGTTTGTTGCTATATTCAAAAAAGTTGTTGTGGATTTTCTGCTTATGGCATATTCATTCTCTCTTATCCAGATGTAGCACTTGTCACGTCTTTGAGGGATGGAATGAATCTTGTCAGTTATGAGTTTGTGGCCTGCCAAGAAAAAAAGAAGGGGGTTCTCATTCTTAGTGAAGTAATTACAACTTATTTGTATACTTATTTTTTATATTAATATCTATATTCGGTCTATATTGGGCCTTGATTGGCAAAAAGTAGTGGGTAGCAGATAAGCTAGTTGATAGCGGATGACTAATAAACTAGTTGGTTTACTATAAACTAACTGATGGGATGATGCAATTGTTATTTTTTGTTGGACTTGGACATGTATTCTCTTGATCTAGCATCTGACATTTGGTATTCTTGCAGTTCGCTGGTGCTGCTCAATCTCTTGGTGCTGGGGCACTTCTGGTCAACCCCTGGAACATCACAAAAGTTGCTGAAGCAATTTCCAAAGCTCTGAACATGCCATCTGCAGAGAGAGAGAAGCGACACAGGCATAACTTTCATCATGTAACAACACACACTGCACAGGAGTGGGCAGAAACTTTTGTAAGGTGCGCTATCAGTATTCTTAATATCTGCTCTTATATGTTAGAAGTTTTTGGTTTATTATGATGGCGATGTATCTTATTAGAGCCTGTTGAATTTTTACTTAATGATTCATAATTTGGTCTGCAGTTAATTGTAACTCTGGAGGTTTTGTTGAATATTACTAGTAGCTATATGGTTCATTTGCTTAATAAAAGTCCTCTCTTTGATTGTATCTTAAGGCTTCTGCTGTCTAGGGAAAATTTCGGAAAACTATGCAGATACATTTTAGTTAAATATGATGGTTATTTACTTGTAGTTTTGTACTTGAAGGAATAATAGAGACATGTGGATGCCTGATTTTGATTACGAGCCCAATTAGATGCCCTACTTAAAACTTCAAATTTGATCTACAATAGACAATCCTTATCTTTAAATATTTGCAGTGAGCTTAATGATACTGTTGTTGAAGCACAACTGAGGACAAAGCAAGTTCCACCCCGGCTCCCAGCCGACAAGGCAATTGAACAATATCTGACGTCAACCAATCGGCTACTTATTTTGGTATACTGTCTTATCATAAAGGATATAACTTCTTTGAATTTTTTTGAGGAAACCTTTTAAACTCTTTGGTTTTCTCCAAGTAATTTTAGTACTTGTCTAAATGTCCCTACTATACTTTAGAAAGACAGAAGAACAAATGTTGGTCTTAAAAAATAAAATGAACTTGTTGAGAGTGCCACATTCGATGTTGATATAACTTGAAAAATATTTATAAGCTGTGAAGCCCCCGATACTCCAAAATGCCAAAGTATCGGTGTGTGTGTGTGACACGTATCTGACATCGGTACGTCTCTGATACATCCCGATACGTATCGAGGAAGTATCCGGCAAATAAATTTTATATTTGAAAATGTGGCTGAGACATTTGGGATACTTCGTATATTTGCATGGGATATGGATGGCTCGTTCGGATAGCGGCGCAGGAAACATTTTTCAATAAAAATTTTTAAAACCTTGTTAAACAGAGCACCCTAAGTTGTAAAATTCTTAAATTACTTTTTGACTCTTCGTTATTTAACGATGTTTCACTCCTAATTAATCATGAGTTGTACTATTTGTCATAAATTTGTATTAACAGCTTATCTCGATATTGATGATATGTACACTGTAGGGATTCAATGGAACACTAACTGAACCAGTTGAGAGAAAAGGTGATCAGTTGAAAGAAATGGAACTCTCAGTGCATCCAGAACTGAAACTACCATTGACAAAACTTTGCAGTGACCCAAATACTACAGTTGTCGTGCTCAGTGGAAGTGATAGACAAATTCTAGATGAAGTAATTCTCTATACATTACTTCCGTCTTTGCGAACTACTCGGTCCGTTTCTAACTTATCGTTATTACAGAACTTTAAAGAATACGACACTTGGTTAGCCGCGGAGAATGGAATGTTTTTGAACTCTTCAAATGGAGAATGGATGACCACGATGCCAGAACAACTGAATATGGAATGGGTTGACAGCGTGAAGGTTCTTATTTGAAGTTTTAATTCTTGAGTTCTGATTGTCCCTTTCCCTTTCTGATTTACTTACATCTACACTCCTGTATTTTTCAGCATATTTTTGAGTACTTTACTGAAAGAACACCTCGCTCACATTTTGAAGAAAGGGAAGCTTCACTTGTATGGAACTACAGACATGCAGGTACATAAGTAGTTTCTAACACGACTTTCTTTTTATTCCACGTATTGCTTTTCCCCAGTTACTAATTCTCTCTCACACGATCATAGATGTTGAGTTTGGAAAACTTCAAGCAAGGGACATGCTACAACATCTTTGCACAGGTCCAATTTCAAATGCATCAGTTGAAGTCGTTCAAGGTAGCCGATCAGTTGAGGTCCGAGCTGCTGGTGTTACAAAGGTTAGACCCTTTTTTCTAATGACTGAGTTTAGTTCGTTATGTTTTGACATGAAAAGTTTCATAATGATTTGAATCTTTAATTTTTTTTCTTCATTTCATCAGGGAGCAGCTATTGACCGCATCCTGGGGGAGATAGTTCATTGTAAATCCATGACAACACCTATTGATTATGTTCTGTGTATAGGACATTTTCTGGCGAAGGTGATTTAAATTTTCATTCTATATGTATATGTTTGTTAGCATGACTACAATATCATGTTTATCAGTCTAACACGAGAAAGTGTTCATATCAGGCATGATTGCATATATGAAATTCGTAATTGCATTCTCTCCATATAATTCGAGATTGATTAACACATTCTTGCATACACATTTGTTTAACATGACTGATCGCAGCAGGATGAAGATATATACGATTTTTTTGAGCCAGAGCCTTCCTGTTTTGGTGCGAGTCTTCAAAGAAGCAAGTTAACAGAAGCAGCTAAGTTTGCTAATGAGAAGGTATCACCCATGAAGATCCCATCGGTTAAAAATGGATTCAAGGCAACAAATCAAAACAAGGGACAACGAGCTGTCTCAAATTCGCCGAAGAAAACAACTAATATTTTCAGCCGAGCAGCGCGGAAGCCAGCTCCCGAAAAGATCACTTGGAATGTCCTTGACCTCAAGAAAGAGAATTACTTCTCATGCGCTGTTGGTAGAACTCAAACAAATGCTCGCTTTACACTTCCATCACCTGATGAAGTTGCTGAGTTTCTGAAGAAACTTGCGCATGCATCTTCTCATAATAACTGAGTTTCTGAGAGTTATAAGATTAATTGCTTTTGCAATCCTAACTTTCATAGTTTGATTCATCCAAGCAATGCTGCTTCCTGATGTTGAGAAATAAATAATTTAGCCATTTTTAGTCTCGTAATTCCTTGTAATGTAGTCATTTGGTATATTTCTCTAGCCAATAATTTCATAGTTACTTGATGTTGTGGACAAGTAGTTTTGGATGGCCTTGTAAGAAAAAAAAAGTAGTATTCGATGGTTTATATTAAAACAAGAGCAGTTTAAGAAGTTTTTTACTAGTTTTGGATGGGTTATTTTACGTTAGTTCTTTTCCCTCTAAAATGCTAGGTTGTTTTTTTTTTTTTTCAAGTAATTGAATGGACAATCCAGAATTATGAGCAAATAATTAAGGGTGGTGTTTAGAACATGCAGACATCTTAGCATTTTGTAGCGGTCAGGGATTGAAATGCGGACACTCATTTTACGACATCTGTTTGATAAAAATAGTGGTTGACTGATAAACTAACTGATAATTTATACTTTATAATTGATAATTGATGACGGATAATTTATAATTTATAGCTGATAGTTGATACTGATAGTTAATAAACTGTTGTGAATCTTGTTGTTAATTATGAAATTCAATATTAATTTGTGGGGCAAAGAATAGTAGCAACCAAAATAAATTGTTACCAAGTTTGATTAAACGATCTACTCTGGAGAAGAGAGTAGCTCTCCAATTCACTATACTCAGAAAGTTGTTACAAGAGATGACAGACAAGTTACAAGTGTAGTAACAGAAAAGATACATATTTATAATAGCAAAAATCCACCAAATCCATAACAAATCCAAAATCATATCTTTCAGATATTATAAATATCTTATAATATCTCTTAGACTATTATAAATATATATCTTATAATATCTCTTAGATTATTATAAATATATATCATACAATATCTTATAATATATTTTAATATTAATTTATACGATCTCCAAATTAATATAGAATATTATAACATTAATGAATGAATCAATGAACCGAACCGACCAAATCTGATATTTTCCGGCTTCCTAATTTTTGACAATCTCAAAATATATTTTCTTTCTCTTCATCAACATAGGTTTTAAGACAGATTTCCAACAATCTCCACCTTGACTTTAAACCGTGTTAATACCAATTTAACAATCAATAACATTACTGCTCTCTACCAGACTGAAACTCTAATCAATAACCTTGATCAAATTCAAACAACCCTTAAATCTTGATCTCGCCACTTGCATCCACTTGTTTTCAATTACCTTTTTCTGCCTAGGTAATTTAACAAATATACAAGTATGATTTTTCAACCACCCTTAACTCCACCTGTTTTTAAATGTCTCCCTGAAGGTTTTTCTTCTTTTATTTTGCAGTCCTTCAACCACATTAAAAACATAATATCCAAGGCTAGCATAACCGTCCCTTTGAGATGTTAAAATAACCCTCCTTACCTTATCATGAGTTAAATGGTAATCAGAAATCTCTGTAACCGTTCTCTCACTACTACTAGCACCCATAGTAGAAAACTCCACCTCAAACTGAGTTTTCTCTGTTATAGTTTCTCCCGATTTTCTCCCTTGATTTTCACTATTCTTCTTCTGAAGAAATTTTCTACCAACCAAGTAAGCTGCTTTAACCTCATCTCTTCCCTAGAAACTCAATAACAACTCGACAGTAATATGCATTTTTATCCCTTGATTTCTGCAAAATTCATCTCTGGTGACTTCTCTTAGAACTTCATCCCTGAGGCACAAGATAATGGCACTTTTGTCCTTATCCACTGTATCGGTCTTTTGCACCTGTGTAAGACCTGCATGCATCAATGTTTCACTCTTCAAAGCATCAATACACTCCTCTTGAATTAAAATTGCTTGCATCTTAATTTTCTACAACCCAAAGTCGCTACCGGAAAATTTTTCGATATCCCATCTGCCCATGATACTAAATACCTCTTTGCTCCACGCTCACCGCACCACTTGTTGTGAATCTTGTTGTTAATTACGACAAAATTCAATATTAGTTTGTGGGGCAAAGAATAGTAGCAATCAAGTAAATCGTTTGCAACAATAATAATTCTTACACGGAAAATATAACAGAATAAGGCGACAAAAAGATGAACAACCCTGAAGGTGCCAAAGAGTTTCCCAATCCCTTCCACCTTCAAATCCAAGGTGTAAACCAGTGTTTCCCAATTCTTTGCCTTCTAAGGTTTCCCTTAAGAATAGCCGAAACCCTATACAATGCCTTAAAACTCTTATTCCCCTTTTGGTGTAAGCTCTAAGATTGTCACATTGTAATAACATAAGAGATACATATTTATAATATCCAAAATCCACCAAATCCATAACAAATCCAAAATCATATCTCTCAAATATTATAAATATCTTATAATATCTCTTAGACTATTATAAATATACATATTATAATATCTCTTAGATTATTATAAATATATATCTTACAATATCTTTTAGAATATTATAAATATCTTATAATATATTTTTATATTAATTTATATGATCTCCAAATTAATATAGAATATTCTAACATAATGAATAGATCAATGAACCGAACCGACCAAATTTGATATTTCCCGGCTTCCTAATTTTTGACAATCTCGAAATATGTTTTCTTTCTCTTCATCGACATAGGTTTTAAGGCATATTTCCAACATAAATTAATAGAAATATTTGGTAAAATTAATGGTTCAACTAACTTATAAATGTAAAATGACTTAAAAGATATTTAATATATAATTATTTCATTTTAAATTAAAATAAGTTATAGAAGATAAATTTAGATTTTTGTGAAAATAATAAGGATAAAAAAAAAGAAAAAATAATAAGTCATAAGTTATAAACTAAAACGTTTTTTGAAATAGCATTTGAAAAATAAGTTATAAGCTAACAAAATAAGTTATAAGTTCGTGATCAAAAGACCGTTACCAAACAGATCTAAAATAATATATGAGTTTATAAGCTATAAGACATAAGCTCATAGTTTGGTCTTACCAAACAGACTCAAAATCACTTCGTAAAAAAGATATATCATTTTCTCCAACCAAACGTTTTGATTTTAATCTTCAAATATACTCTATTAAAATTTTGATTTCAATCTTTGCATAATCCTCACACATTGGTTTGGGTCTCTGTTTCAACACACATTTCACAAACTTTTGTCGCCTACGAGGAAACTAATGGTAACTTCATGCCCGGGATTCCATTCATCTTATCATGGACTCCATTTATCTTATCATGATCTAGAAATCCTACCATCAGTTGATTCTTACCTTGCGATCTTGTGTCGGTCGTTGCTTAGATGAGGGATTCTGGTAGCGGATCTCTGTCAGACAATGCTTAGTGTGGATCTCATCGATGACAAAGAATGTAGATTGAACGAGATCGTAGAATTTAGAAGAATTCTTTGGTGCAACGCTGGAGGCTTTTCCTTCCATCTAGGAATGGTAACGGTAGAGATTTGACTTTGAATCTAGAATTATTTGTTTGTGGAAGTTTGTCAGAATTCGATGTCGATTCATACGGACGACACCATTGTTCCATATAGAAATCATAATTGGTGTTGATTAATTATGTAGGACTATGGAATCGATGATACGGTCGTGCATAATGGATATGCAAGGTTAGCAATTTACCGTCCAAGTCAATTACAGAGATCAAGATGAGTATAGTGAAAGTAGAGATAAAAAAAATATACATTAGATCTTACTTGTGCTAACTGTATGCTTTGAATCATTTTTATTGAGCTTGTGCATGATTGAGTCTTCATGATGGACTTTTGACTGACCTATAAGACTAACTATTTACTTTTGTGCTAAAATATTTACATTTATATAACATATATAACATTATATGGTTTATATAACACATATAACATGATATGATATGGTTGGGCATATATCTAAAATTGCCATCAATGGTTCCACTACTTTTGTGTAAGAAGAAACCAAAACAACGTAATTCATAGTTCCACTAGTCTTTTGTAAGAAGAAATCAAAACAACATAACTAAACTATGACTAATCGATTTCCTATCAAAATGTCTGTTGAAGGGTATTTTTGATATGATGAATACATTTTTATTTTCATAAGTTTTATATGTGTTCTATGTCATATAAATTCAACATGATGAATACATTTTTATTTTCATAAGTTTTATATGTGTTCTATGTCATATAAATTCAACAAAGTTTTATGTTGCCTATCAATTGCCTGTTGCCTATCAATTGCCTAATACAACTCGCCTTTTATCTAAACTTGCGACCGAACTTGATCTAGATAGAACATTATGGCAGGAGTTTATCGATGTAGTGTATCACATTAATAGGATAAAACTTTGTTTGTTGGTGTAAGTTTTATATATGTGCTATCAAAATGACTCATGTTAATAATGACTAGGTCTTTATTAGAGAACTAACAATTCTTCTATAGCTAAGAAAATACTCCCTCCGATCACAATTATAAGTCAAAATAACTATTTTCACATAAATTAAGAAAATTAGTTAAGTATAATTAATTTTCTTAATTTCATGTGCAATTAAATAAAATTTATTATAATATTATTAGTTATATTTGATGAATCAATTATCAACATTAAAATCCTTTGATTTAAATTAAAAGTATAATAGTAATATAAATATTAATTAGTCTAAAAATTAATGATTTTTTGATCAAAATTTAATATAATATTGACCGAAGGGAGTAATTGGTATTGGTAGTTAGTAAATATGTATAGTTTGTAATTCATTTTTCATACTAATTAATGCTTCGAGTAAATTCCGAAAGATAGTCTCTGATCAATCTCTCTATTCTCTATTATTCCTTAATTATTTTTGAGTTCAACTTCAAGACTCAAGCTTTTCTTAGGCTACAAGTCTAACACATGTTAAGTTTGTCCCCCAAAAAAAACAAAAAACACATTTCTCAAGCACTAGTCACAAAAGAAGATATATATGAATAAAATAAAAGAATACAATAAAAGCTTAGAGGGTAATAAGACCCTTAGAATGCTCTTAAAATTGTACAATAAAAACTATACTAAAGCTGCATGAATCTTTATTTAGAAACCATAACCAACCCCAAATTATAGTACTTATAAATATCATCTCTAAACACAGTAACAGTATGTAGATAACAATGAAATCATGAGTGATAATATATGTAGCCAAACACAAAAATTTAGTAGCAAATGATGTCCTGAAATGTTTTAGGCACTTTTCTTGTTTGGCTCAAAGACATACTTGATAAGTGATTCTTTAATGGAAAGCAATTCTGGAAACTCATTCTTCAATTTGGATGCATCCATTTCATTGTTGCTTCTTGCAGCAACTATCACTTTGGCTTGTTCTTCAAGTGTGAAGTTCAACCACTTGAAATTTGGATCGATGTAATCCCTATACATCTCGAGAATCTCGTTGTGGCTCACGGCGCCAGGATTTGTGAAGTTCCAGATACCTCTTAGGTTCCTTTTAGCCATCTCGATTGAAATTGGAAGAAGTTCATCCAAAATAGTCATGCTGTTTGGAATGTTAACGACTTTGTTGTATCGTGAAATCTTGGTAATGAAATTGCGTGGGTTGCTTAGGTCGGATGAAATCGGCATGCGAACACGGAGAGTGCATACATTGTCATAGTCTTTCAAGAGCTCTTCAACCTAAGAAACATTCACAGGTTATTCATAGAGATATTAATATTCATAATCAATGAACATCATAATGGAAAACGAATTTACTTGAACAAGATATGTTTCATAGGTTCGTACTATTTCGGGGGAAAAATCATTACAGATGTTAGCTAACTCACCATAGCCTTAGTTTTGGAATAGAAAGAACCACTGAAATTTGGAGTGTCTTCCTCCTTAAAACCAATGCCCGAACCTTCTGGATGAGCTTCATCGTACTCGAATATGCACCCGGTAGCATAGTTTATCATCAAAAGGTTATGCTCTCTGCTGACATCAGCCAATGTTAAAGTACCAGCAACGTTGACGCGGATTGTTTCTGTTTTATGAGATTCACACCAATCAACATTAGGTCTTCCAGTCACTCCTGCTGCATTGAAAATATGAGTCGGCTTCACGTTCTGAATATCAGCCACAAGTGATGAGCGATCCTCAAGGCGCCCTTTTCCATATTCATATGGAATCCCTTGTTTCTCACACAATTTCCCGAGTAAACCACCAATCCAACCTGTCCTTCCATAGATCAAGAACTTGAGAGGATGTTTTTGCGAAGAGCCGACGTTCTTGGTTGTTGGAACCAACATTCGAGTGTTCGTATTTGAGACATATGATGCCGACTTTTCGTCTTCAGATCCATTGAAGTGTCTCACCTCCATGCCACCAGGCATCACCAGCATCGGATGAGGGAGCAACGCACCACTCACATCACCCCACCAATCGGAATTGTTGATATACCAATCCATGGTTTTCTTCAAGCCTTCTTCCCAAGTAGTTCTCTCCGACCAACCCAAATTCTTCAACTTTTGGTCGTCAAGAAAGTATCTCTGATCATTAAACGGTCTGTTGTCTACAAATTTTATACTAGTCTCTGGATCCTTCGAGAAGAGTCTGCATAAATCGGTGGCTACATCGATAACTCTCCTTTCCTTCTTAGTCCCAATGTTGTAAACATGTCCAACCTCTCCCTTGTGAAGGATAACTTCAAAAGCCTCTGCGACATCTTCACAATACAAATAACTCCTCACATTCGAACCATCACCATGAATCGGAAGAACTTTGCCTTGTAATGCCAAGAGGATGAACTTTGGAATTAACTTTTCAGGAAACTGATTCGGGCCGTAGACGTTGTTTCCACGTGTTGTGATCACTGGTAATCCATACGACCTACCATATGCCATGACAAGCATTTCCGCCCCAGCTTTTGTTGCAGAGTACGGATTTGTTGGAAGAAGCTGAGAGGCTTCGTGGTTTCCAACAACAGCATCCTCATCGGTCTCTCCATAGACCTCATCAGTACTCACATGGATGAATCTTTTGATCTGGCCAGTTACCTTACAAGCTTCTAATAACACATGAGTACCATATATGTTGTTCTTGGTGAACTCGAAACTATTACCGAAAGAATTGTCAACATGAGTTTGAGCAGCAAAGTGCATAATCGTGTCGATTGCCTCGGTAATGAGAAGATAGTTAACAAGGTCAGCACTTCCAATGTCCCCCTTCACAAATTTGAAGTTGGGGGACGATTTTGAAGGAATTAGATTCTTCAGATTCGAACAGTAATCAAGTTTGTCAAGAACAACAATTTTGTAATCAGGATAATTCCGGATAAGCCGGTTGGCAACATGAGATGCAATGAATCCAGCTGCCCCGGTAATCAGGATATTTTTTGGGGTATGTGTAGTCATATCTTCAAAGCAACTTCTACAATAACAAAAATTGCAGATAACAAATACAAATTAGAACTACTGAAAAATATAATCAAAAAAACATTCCCTTTTCACTAAACAATAACATAAACTAAAATAAAAACATGGCATTCTTCAAATGCTGTTAGTCTCATAATGAACAGAATAACCTTCTACTTCGAAGACTAAAAAGGTCAAACCTTTTAGCAACATATTTTCTTGATCCATTTGCTTAAGTAAAAAAAAAATCAATTCATTATATCATTTACCAGTGAATTACAGTATACAAATCTAATCATGAACCTATGAAGCACGGCCATCAGAAACATGACACCGACAAATCAACACCGATAACAATTTTTTTAAAAAAATAAGGTAATGATAACACAAACAAAATTTCAAAGCTATGAATCCGATTTCATATATAACACTCCAAAATGCAATGAAATTTCCAAACACACAACAAATTCAACACAGATGTAATTATTTCACTTGGATCAATCATCATATCTTCAAAATCACAACAGATCCAACAAAAAGGAGAAACACCCACATCACAAAAACTACCCATTAGCACAAATTTCAAATCTTTAAAGAAACAAATTCCAAAACATCAAATGGGCCATAACTTATATCAATGAAAACAATACAAAGAAAAACTGAGAAGCGAGAAAAAAAACTTACAGAAGAAAAGAAGAAGACGTGAAAGAGAAACAGTTGGAAGTGAAGTCGAAATCTACGCAGATTTAGATTTGGACTGTATACTATACTGTTTCTTTCTTGTATATATACGCGCTTGTGTATGAAATGAAACTAATTGATGAATTAATAAGATTAATGATTATTCAATGCAAACTAAGAAAAGCCAGATGGTATGGTAAATGACTTAATTACCCTCATAGGTGATTGCTTTTTTTAATCATTTTGTTGTGATTAAGATAGACACTTTAATAACTGATTATTACTTGCATTAAAAACATTTATTGCTATATAACCATTTTCTATTTTTTTTCCTCCATAATACTCACATTCTACCTAATTAGTAATTACTATATGCACTACTAGTACCTTTCCCAAATAATAAGCTTTTTAAAAAAATAAAATATTTAAAAAACTATAATTTACTTAAAGTATAATGTATATTTTTAATTATTTTTTATTATTTATTACTTTTCTTTTTTTCAAATATTACAAATTTTCTTTTTTCTATAATTAATGAAGAATAATATTATAAAATTATTCATAATTTTTTTATATGAAATTAATTATTTTCTTAAATTTGTGTGAAATGTTAAAAATGTTTTTATAAATTATAACGAATTGAGTGCTTCTAAGTAAGAAAAAAATAACATTTCATTTATATAATAAACTCATTTATAAATTATAAATGAATTTATTATATTTTCTTAAAAATATTATTTAAAGAATTTATAGAAAATAATTATTTTGAAAAATTAAAATTAAAACATATATAAAGATAAAGAGAAATGATTCTCCTACACTAAAACTTACGACTTACACCGTAGTTCATACGGTTTTGTTATTTTAAAATTATTTAATAATTATTTTTCATATTTTTTAATAAAAAAGAATATGTCAATGTTGTATTTTAAGAGGTGTAATTATACTTTAGATTTTTAGTTTATGAATAACAATCCTTAAAGGTAAAACGTAAAAGTAATACATGATGTTAAATTAGATAATATTTCAAGAACATTTGTTAGTATTTTTATACATATTTGTGTGTTTATAACTAAAAATGATGGACAAGATTTTTGAAGTATAAGTTAGTGAAATGCTATAAGTTTAAATAGACAATATGATAGTCAAATATAACTAAGAGCAATTGCACAACATGTTTAGTCGTTTCCAACTACATAACGTAAGACTTATCCTAGAAAATGTATCTTCGGTATCCGTGCTGAGAAGTTCTTGAGGTTCTATTTTAAAGAAAGAGGTATCGATGTCAATCCTTAAAAATGGGAAGCAGACATCAAAATGGAGTTTTTAACCACATAGAAGATAAATAAATTGAACGAAATGTGAGTGGACTCCAAATGTGAGTATGATTTCTTATTTTCGAAAATTCCCCTTCCACTCCTTATATATTATCAAGGACGACATCTTTGAAGAGATTTTGTAACTTTATCTTATTATGTCTGTTGAGGCGATAAGTGTGGTTCTTATTATATAAGTAGACAATACTTAGAGCCTGTTATATTTCACATGAAAAGCATTAGTCTACCCCAAAACGCGTTACCAAAAGATATTTAAATTTACTTTGACCTTAATAACATATTTAAGGAAGTTATGGCATTACTTCTTGACACACACTATAGTAGTTCGAACATAACAACCTAAAAAGAAAATTTTCCTTATGTCATATAAGCCATTGAATTAACTTAACTCAAAAAATAATAAAAGAGTCGCCATCACGCTTTTATTTTATCCAAAGGACTAGAAAAAAGAGCGAATAAAATCCTAAAATATCAGAGATCTGGGATCGGGGGTTAGTTATGCAAAGGGAAGGTGTTAAGCACCCAAAGCATCTACGGTACTCCCAGGAACCTTTTTGAAAATTTGTATATATATGCTAAAAAGAATTTGTACAAAAGTGTCTGGAGGGTTTAAAAGAAAACAAGAAAAAAAATTATTTTTTAGGATTTTTGGTTTGATAGAACTTCAAATGAGTTCTAGGTCTACATACCAACAATGTGCAATGTTGAAATCAAACCAAGTAGTTCGGCTAAAAAAGATCAAATTTATGTGTTGGTTGATTTTAGTAAAATGTTAATTTGGAAAAGCTACAAAGAGCTCAAAAAGGGTTTAAATGGGGTTAGGTGTTTTTTATTTTTACAAAAAAAGTCAAAGTATAATTAAATGGATTGAAAGTTTATTAAGAAAACCAATCTGAAAAAAAGGTTCATGGACCTAAGTCCAAGTTTTTTATGAAAGCGGTTCAAGTTTTTGAAAACAAGAATGCTTTGAAAAATAGGGAAGATTTTGAAAATTAAAGAATGGGGAGGAGATGAAGGGGCTAACCTAAGTGCATAAAGTAAAAAAATAAGGGTAAGAAATATCTAACCGGGTGAGAAAATTAGTACTTGACATCAAGAGCTAATACTACATCCCATCCTTTGGATAACCCATATAAGCAACAAATAACCAGACAAAAAAAAACATGCTTCAGATAATTCCATGCCTCAGATGCATTCTTGTCTACAGAAAAACGGGCAGAGTAACAAATGTATTTTGAGGAAATCCACTCTTAATCGAGTATAACAGAATAACCTGCATACACAGATAATAATCAGACAAAGACAAAATAACACCAAGAGCAACAGAGATCTCCCAAGCTGAGGTAAAGGTCCTAATCCTAAGTCCAAAGATCAAGCTCCAAGCACAAGGATAGTAACCAAGTCCAATTAAAAGTTTTTTATGTTTAAGTTGAATTATTAAGTATTTTGAAAAGAAAAATAAAGCTCAAGTGAGCAAATTCAAAATAACAAGAAAGTAAAATGCTCAAATGAGCAAAAGGAAAAATGACATGAGATGTAAATGCTAAAAGTAAAATGCGTAAATATAAAGAGCATAAAAATAAATACGGAAAGTAAATAGCAGAAACATAAAGAACATAAAAATAAATGTGGAAAGTAAAGAGCGAAAAAATAAAGAACAAATAATAAATGTTAGTGAGATTAGTAATTAGTCGTCAGCAAGGTGGCCATCTTGAAACTTACGCATGAAGACTTGCCAGAAGCTTGATAGAATCAACGCGACCACACGACAAGTTTCAATTGTTTTTTGTCAAGTATATCACCGATTTTGGAATTATCACATCACTTGATCAAAAATGATTGAGAGTTTCAAATGGAAAAAGTTAGTGGAAGCTTGCCATAAGCTTGATTAGAAATCAACGCGACCACACGACAAGCGCCACAAGTGTTGACCCAAGATCAAAACTCAAGTCATCCTTTGGGGCTTATGTTTGAACTTTGAAGTTCATGCCACCAATTGATCACTTTTTCCGAATCAGAACAAAAAGAAAAATAAGATGGAGCAGACGAAATAAATTTCAAGTTTATTTTGCATCAGATGAATTTAATCGACCTAACTTCGTCAAAATCAATCAACTCTCTTGGTGAATTTGGCCAAGAGACCTATCGACACCCAAATTTCATTGATGTTAAGGAAATTAATGACTTCAAATTAAATTCAAAAATTCAGCAAAATAAAAAAAAATAATTAAATTAAATATTGATATTAGGTTATTTAATTGAATTTTATTGACGAAATACATAAATAGTATTTTTTCATCAAAATAAAATTCCAAGAAAATCTCTCAAGTTCAATCAAAGGTCAACAAGTGTTGACAAATTTCTTTTGGAATTTTTCTAAGTCAAAAACTATTTTTAGAATAAAAAGAAAATGATGAAATAAACCAAAAATAGAAAAAAAATAGAAAAAAAATAGAAAAAACAGAAATAAAAATAAAATGAGGTCACCAATATTTGTCAAATGACCATGGATCCTTCCCTAATTTTTTCAGAATTTTTAAGTGTCAAAAGTATTTTAAAACAATTAAAAATATCAAATAAAAGGGGAAAATCATAAAAAATATCAAATCTAAAAATAAAATTATGAAAAATTAAATTCAAAAAGATAATATTTCAAAATATTTTTGTGAATTATTTCATAATTTTTGGACTAGAAATGAATTTTATATGATTTTTTGAAGTTTAAAATATTTAAAATATAAAATCGGGAAATAAAATAAAAGCAGAAAAAATATGGACCATCTGATCATAGTCAAAATGCGTTATTAAGCTAATCCAAAGGATCAGACACACTGTGTTTGATATGGACCCTCCTGATTTTCACACCGGATCAGGAATTAAAATTAAATTTAAAAAATAAAATCAGGTTTAATATATAGCGCGTTAGATCGAGTCTGACTCACAAAAGTAATCAGATCCAAGGGCTCAAGAAATGCCCGTATGGTAAAATGTTATCATAGGATTAGATTCAAAAATATTACATGTCAAGCCCTCATTGGTTGAATACAGACACGTAGGTCGTCTTCAATCTCCGACCATTATCCATACGTGATCCTCAAATTGTGAAATAAATTCTTCAGACCAGTGCAATTCGCTTCGTCTCTTCAAGATGATTCTAACGGTACCCTCGCAAAAAATTTATTTCACTTGTACAATGGATAATTTGGAGGAAAAAAAACAGAAATAATAACGAGCACTTGTTTTCAAAAATTAAGAGTCAATTCTCAATGAAAATGAAAATGGTGAAGATCACGAGGATCATGAAGATGAGGACAATGCAATGGTGTTTTATTTTGCAAGGTTTGATGGAGATTTCTACCTGAACTAAGTTCACTTTCAGATCTCTGAAACTGGACTTGGATAGCATGATTTAGGAAGCTTCAAGGTGTAATTCTTGTTCTATTAGCTTCAGTGAGGTTTAAGGAAGAAGAATCAAAGATTAATTTTAAACTGGGAGTGGTTTAAACTTGAATTCGAAGTTGCAGAAAAATATGGTTTGTGAGAGAGTTTGGAAGGGGTTTTCTGGCTATCAAAGCTTATGGAAATGAGTGGAATGTGCCCCTTATTTATAGGATAAGAGAATGGAATCAAAATGAGGGGTGAATGATGACATTTGAGTGGAAATCATGCACACCCGTGTTCATGAAGAAAGTGTGACCTTGTGTGCATCAAAACTCAATCATTCCTTGCATTTTGATGTGCTAATTAATCCTGGGAAGTTCTTAATCACAATTATACATGAAAACAAGGCTTAATTTGGCTTAAAATTGAGTTATACTCACAAATGCATAAACTGGTGGTGAGCTCAAAATAGGATTTTGCACAAACTTTTTACTGAGGCCAAATCAAATTCTCTCGTGTGTTTTCTGATTTTCCTTAAGCCAAATGAAGTATTCAAATAGTAGAACACAATGCAAAAAGAATCAGATCAAATGGATGCTTGAGCCTTTAGGTTTCTTGCAAAATCATTGAATTTTTTGGCCAGGCCTTGGCCAAGCATGCTACTTTCTAAAAGTGACCTATAATGTTTCTTCTTCAAACTTGCCTTTCCATTCAAAATTTGCTATTTATTTTCAAAGATGATATGAAGTATACCTCTCTAAGAATATTTGGCAAAAAAAATCACTCAAAAATTCCAAAAATTGAGAAAGTTATGATCTTGTGAAGTTGATGAGAATTTGTGAAATGACCTATAATCTTTTGATTCTTCCAAGAAATTTCCAAACACTTTCAATCTTCAAGGATTATATGGAGGTAAATTAAACATCTTCAAGATTGTTGTGTAAAATTAATGACCTCAAAATGATAAATGAGGATCAAGATATGTTCATTTGAAGTTGATTGTCCAAAAGTTGAGGAATTCATCAAGGACTTGTGATCTTTTGACCTCATAGGAAAATTTCCAAGCATTTGCTTTTCTTACCAATTGAACTAAGTTGTATTAGACATCCTTAAGTTCATTGTGAAAGAAAAATGAACTCAAGGAGACAAGGGATGACCAAGATATAATCCTTTGAAGTCATACAAGGTAGATGAAGCAACAAATCTAGAGAGTGGGCAATCATAGACCTCTAAAATAATCTTCTCATCACTTAAACTTCTTGGATATAAGCATATGAAATTGGAAGTCTTCTTAATAATCAAATGATCTTGAATTCGTCCACAAACTTCACACACATCAAGAGATGGTCCTCAGAAGTACAAAACCCTAATTTCAAGAGAGATGCCCATGAGATGGAATATTCTTTGAATTTGATGATCTCTTTCAAGTATGAAGCATACATTCAAGATAAGAGAGCATTTTGATAATAAGATAAGTCTTCAAGGAGATACAATACTTTCAAAATCTTGAGAAATGATGAGAGAAGGCATGAAAATAAACACATGAACCTATCAACTCTTTGAGGAACTTGTGCACCATTCACCTATAATATTTAGAGCAAAGTATAGACATCACGGTTAATCAAATATCAATCATCACACACAAACAATAATCACTTCCACAAGGTACTTGGTGATCTTCCAAAGGGCAAACCCTAAAAATAAGAGAGAGAGAGAGAGAGAGAGAGAGCAATTTGTGATCTTTGTATAATGCAATTGCATGAAGTATGAAAGAATCTTAGGAGAAAAATTGGGGTACAATAGCAACAAGTATAAAAAAATAGGGATTCCCCCAGGGTGTTGAACTCGTGACCCTGGGGTTGTTGATCCAAAACTTGACCACTAGGCCATTGGCCCGTGGTGATCATATGTTGCCTCAAAAACAATAAACGTGTTATCCTGCAAAATCTAGAAATTATGGAAAAAAATTTGAAAAAGGCAGGTTCTAACCATCTACCTGATAGAGGAATGGACTACGCGCGCATGTCTTGCCACTAGGGTGGCTATACATTCATGAATTAACACACAATGATAAATATACATACAACAATTATTTCCTGAAATCAAACAAAAATCAGAAACGCGCGCATGTGGACCCCAAGTATTTGAATGGACCAATCAAACACTCCCACACCTTGGTCAATTAGTCAGAGGGCCAGAGGGACACCAGAGCCCTAGCTCTGATCGTCTTCTCCGATGATTCAAATTACAAACCTGTAAAATAAGAGAAGTTAGTGATCAAGAGGGACACTACCCCCATAAATCGAGGGCTCCGAGTCCAATGGTGGTGTTGGTTTGTTCTGAAAACATCTGTAAACAGGGATACGAAGCTCAATAGTTTGTGAACCCTAACAATGGGGTTTTCTCATTCTTGTGTTAAAACTCAAAAGCCAATGCATCAGATTGATTCTAAATAACATCATGAACATGTATGAATGCATAAAATCAGTTTATATTGTGTGAATCAAGGATTTGAAATCATGGAAAAATACCAAACCGGTGCAATCGTAGGAGACAATTCATGGATGCTTTAAACTCGTGCAAGGACCTAGATCGATTCCTGAACACCTCGGGAGAGTGAATGAGTGGTTGAAATTGATTGAGAATGGCTGGAAAGTGAGGTCTGAGTTTTCCCTAAACTTGAAATTTTTTGAGAGTTTGGTTTTCCCTAAACTTGAAATTTTTTGAGAGTTTGGCTAAGGTTTTTTCAGGCAGAAATCTGTGTATTTTCTCATGGCTATGACCATCTATTTATATTGAGTGCCCTAAGTCAGAAAATATAAGGAAAATCTATTTGTCTTTGATGTGAAAATATTTGATTGGAAATTTGAATCAAATGTTTCTTTTTTTTCTCAATCTCGTGCCAATCAATTCCATGTGTTTTTTCCAGCTTTCTTGGACTCACTTGGACCTCAAGGAACTCAGCAATCAAGCCCACACGCCTTGAAACCTTTCTTTGCATTTTATTTTAATTAAAATTGAATTTAAATGAAATAATTCATAAATAAATTAAATAAATAATAGGAGGGCGTGTAGCTGAGCTTAGAAGTCATGCACCATGTTAGGAACAAGTCCAAATCATGAAAACATAGGCCTATTTGGAAAAAATTCAAAATTGATCAATATTTTCTTCATGCACTTCTTCAAATTGCCAAACTTGTACATGCTATATCTTGTTCAATTTTCAACATTTGAGGATGATCTTGGACTTTTTAGAAATATTAAGATGTCCTCTAAGATCTCTATTTGGTTTCATCTACATTGAAGCTTCCATGTTCATGTACACTTCTTTGAGAAAAGATGTCTTTTTGTTGACTTTTGAAAGGACCTATAATATCTTGGCACATAACTCTCAAATAAAGTATTTTTTTGAGAAAAATCTTGTATGAGACAAAGTTGTATAGAGTTGAATTCTCTTCAAAATGAACTTTGGTTGAGAGATTTCTGATGAAGTATGTGAAAGTTATGCTTGGTCAAAGTTCAGTTGACTTTCCCTTAAGAAACCCTAATTTAGTAACTTTTGACTTTTGATCAATTCTTGAATTTTCTTGATGAATCATGATCAATCCTTGATCAAATGATAAATGTGATCTCAGAATCTAGATGTTGACCAAAAATTGTGAGGTTTGACTGTATGTTGACCATAGTTGACTTTTTGTTAAATACAACTACTTTTCAATCATCTGAGCAATTGACTGGTCAAACTTGGGCTATGGGGATTGAAACTTGTCATGGTGATACTTTGAGACATATGGGGAAGCATGAAGTCCACTTGAGCCAATAGAAACCATTTTTGCTTTGAGAGAAACAAAACCCTAATTATGGATTGAGTGCTTGAGAGAGTGTTTGTCTGGTCAACCTTTGAGCAGCTCTTGACATGGAGAAATATCTTGACATTGAAATGGGAGGGTAAATTTTGGGGTACAACACTAAGCTAATCTTCAAAAGTATGAGGTTAATGGAATTGAGAGACAAAAATCACCCTAAAACCATAACATAACAAAAGAAATGGAAAGGAAAATATATACAAATATATGTTCACGCAAGCACCGCCCAACACTAGCTTATTAAATCTTGGCCTAGGTTGCTCACGTCTACAATTGGGGGAAAATATCTCTCACCACTCGGCGCTAGGAATAACCGCCCGATGACGACCTTTATTCTTTCCCGACGACCCAAACGCGAGGAGAAGACATAATCTACTGGATTTCACAATTGTGCACCTCTCCAACTTCACTCGGGGATGGAACTGGCGCTCAAAGCGCCATGTCCCTGCCACAACACCGCCTGACGTTACTGCTTAGATAACAACTCTTCACTTCATTTCTTGGCTTTTTTCTTTGCCTTATTCTTCTTATTCCTTCAAAAATGCATCTTGAAGCTTTTATTCCTCATTTCTTCAATCATACTCAAATACCTACAAAATAGATACAAAACTATCAACTAATACACTATATACACGACAATGCATAAATACACAAACTAAACGTATTTACAACAAAAAGAGATATTCAACCGATATTGACAACAAAGAGTCGATAAGTGCAACAAAAAATATATAAAAAAATAACTACAATTTGCACTTATCAATCCTTCACATGATAATTGCTCTTCATATGGTTTGTAAACAACGAATCTAGTAGTTATGGCACCCTTGAAATATTTATCTAGCAAGTCAATGAACTTAGTTCCTCCATGTTTCCATTTCAAAATATTTGGATCCTCCTGAAAATAAATACACATTGAAAACAAATATTATAAGAAAAGCTCGTACAATTAATAAAATACTAATATAGTATATATGGACACAACCATAGCTTACTATTTTCAGCCCACCAATCATCATCAACCAAGATATTTTTCTTTTCATGATCTCATCTAACTTCACAAATGATGAAAACTCTCTTTTCATTCTATCACATCTATTTTTAAGTTGCATGCAATCATAAGCATATCCCGTATTCTTTTGAAAATTTTCAATAATATTCTTCCACCCTTCTTTACTGAACTGGGTAGTTGGCCTATTACCCACTTTTATTTCTTCAAACAAATTTTTAGCAATTTTTTTGTTTTATTGTCTTCCCCTCATTTTGCAACAACTTTGCCATCCTTCTCTAAACTGTTTAAATATTTTTTAGATGCCATTATAGTCTCCCTTTTTAAAAAAAAAATTAGTAAGCAAATTCAATAGCAGTATGTTAATTATTGTTCTATACTTAATAAAATAATATGAATGTTTATAATTCAAAATAAAAATAATGTTTTGTGAATGGCAAGTATCAACTACTTAAGATGGAACAATTGCAACTACAACAGAAAATAATATTCTTTTCTAACAACATAAAATACTAAATTACACAACTTAACATGTCAGACAAGGAACTACAAGGTTTGTTAACCTCTTACATTATGAGACAATAGAAGTTAGACGGAGATGACTTATATATAGGGGGTGAATATATCACCAATTCAAAAATCCTAATAAAAAATTTGGTAGTTAAAAAAAGGTTGTTTGAAAAGAGTGCAAGCGGAAGGATTTAGTGTAAATCGATAAAAGTTGTCTATATTAACCTAGTTATTGGAATTCGGATATGCAAAAAGTATTATGGAATAAATGAGTTGATAAGAGAAATTAATACACTTAAAACAATCAAAACTTTGTTACGTGTTTATCATAATTAACTAGCAACCTATTTCCAATGTAATTAAATAAAATTACTGAACAATGCAATTTGTCAAATACTTGGTGTGCGGACAAATTTTTAGAATTTTTTTTTGAGTTTTGCTGATATAAAAATACACTTATAATCAAAGTGATTATAATCTAATCAACAAAATACTTTAAACCAAAACAATCACAGAAAAACTCTTACAAGTCAATCAATTAAACGATGAAATTTAATAAATTGTGTATAGAAAATAAATGAGAGTATATATATATATATATATATATATATATATATATATAGAGAGAGAGAGAGAGAGAGAGAGAGAGAGAGAGAGAGAGAGAGAATGTGATTTGTTTAGGAAGTTCATCAATAGTTCTCTCTATATGGCTACGTCTACCTCAATTCTATTTTGGAATTGAGATAAATTTCTTACTTTGCAAAAAAGTATATTACAAGAGAAGTGTTACAAGAGCAAAAAAAAAAAGATTACAAGAGAAGTTGATTACAAGAGAAGTGTTGTTGATTCAACCCCCTCTCTTCTTTTGATCTTGATCAAGACATAATATCTACCAATTGATTTATCGAACCTTGCTACTCATTTGGGTTACCTTAATTCTAAAGCTATATCTGGTAGATGGGTAGATGAAGTTGAATCTTGTAATGAGAATAATCTTTCCAAAGACTTGGATGTGTCCTTCAAGGATACATGTGACAAGTGTGAGGAAAGCCTCAATAAAGAGGAAGAACAAAGGAAGATCATTGATGATATGGAGAGTGAGAAGAAGCAACTCTTATGTATTGTTTCTCATCGACAAAGTGAGGTAAATCGCCTAAATTCCAAACAAGATAACTTGAATGTTCCATAAGTATGATGAAATAAAATGAAGATACTAGAATTCATTATCAATCTGATAATAGACTTATAAGAATGATAGAAGAAAAGTTATTTCTTTCTGAAAAGAAGAAAAAGATCAACATGTCTAAACATATGTTACAACATCTTGGAAAATATGATGAATCTTCAAATCAACCTCAATCTACTAGGAGATGTCACTACTGTGGCGAATCTGGTCATATAAAGCCTTTCTATTTTAAATTGTACGGAGATAAAAAATCTTCAATTCGTTCCAAGGCTAATAAAGTGAGAAAAGAGAAAAGTGGTGAAAATAGGGATATTAATATTATAACTCATATTTCCTTGAGAGACTCAGCTAGTGAAGACTGATACTTTGACAATGGATACTCTATACATATGACAGAGGACCAAAAGATGTTAGTGGATATCAAGCTCCATCCCACATGTTCTGTCAGATTTGATGATGAGTTTAAAGGAGAAATCAAAGAAGTTGGTAAGCTAATGTGTGTTGATTTTTTTGGTTTAGAAGATGTATTGTTTTTGAAAGGATTAATTGTTAATCTTATTAGCATTAGTCAGATGTGTGACCAAGGAATGTTAGTCAACTTCTCAAAATTAGAATGTTTGGTCAAGATGAGAAAAATGTTGTTTTAATGAAAAGCATAAGGTCCAAAGACAACTGCTATGTGTGGGAATCTCAAATAATTGCTTACTCTTCCACATGTTCAAAAACAAATTAGGATGAAGTGGAAATATGTCACCACAAACTTAGACATTTTCATTTCAAAATAATGAGGGAAGTCATATCTAAATGAGCCTTTAGAGATATGCCAGAGCTCAAGATTGAAGAAGGAAAAGTCTATGATAAGTGCGTAAATAAAAAGCAAATCATGATGTAACACCCAATGTTACAACATCATACTACTTTCAAAGTGTTGTAATTTCTTCATATGGATGTAATGAGACCATTACAAATAGACAGCCTAGGAGGAAAAGGGTATGTCTTTGTGGTTGTAGATGACTTTTCAGGATATACTTGGATGAATTATCTTAAATAAAAACCAGATACTTTTGAAGCCTTCAAAGGTCAGTGTCAAAGAATTCAATAGGAGAAGATGAATGTGATTGTCAAGTTCAGAAGGGATAATAACCAGGAGTTTAAGAATACAAAATTCTCTGAATTTGTGATTTTAAAGGAATAGGCCATGAGTTCTCTTATTCTTGGAAAACTCAGGTGGTGGAATTGTTGAGAAAAAGACTAGATTATACATGAACCATCTAGAGTCTTTCTTAGTGCTAAGCAATTGCCATTTGAGTTTTGGGCTGAAGCTATGAATATTACATGCTATATTCATAACAGGGTCACTTTGAGAGGAAGTACTACTACTACTACTACTACTCTCTATGAGGTATGAAAAGGAAGGAAACATAAAGTTAAATACTTTCAGATCTTTGTAAGTAAATTCCAAATCTTTAGTGACAAAGATCAAGTGGATTAGAAGGATTCCATAGGGGATGAAGGAATATTTCTGGGCTACTCTTCCAGCAAAAGAGCTTAATAGAGTTTTTAACTCCATAACTAGAATAATAATGAAATCTATCAATGTGATAATTGAGATTCAATTTCTTAAGAGTGGGTGGATGTTAAAGATGGTGGTTGAACATCCCTTTCTGAAAAGGTTAAAGAGAAAAGCCAAGAGGCAAAACTATTTGGATTTGTTGGAGTGTTTTGTTGGGAGAGTGGTAGTAAATGACTCCCGATACAGGAGCGCATAGCTACTTCTCCGCCTTTAGTTTTGAAAATATTTGTGAATTGAATCGTACTAAAGTCCATGAATGAAAGAATAAGAAGGTCAGAAATACATCACCTCGCTCTTTCCCATAAGACTTAACGACATACGATTTACATCTCATTTATTAAGTGTTTTTGAATTTGATTAAGAAAGAGTTTTTTGTTTTAATAAAAGAAAATATGTAATGCAAAATAAGTAAAACAAAATAAAAAGTCTATCATAATGTTATCATGCATTATGGACCTAAATCTCGGATCAAAGAAACTAACCCTAATTGTTATCATGTGAAGAAATCAACCAAAATAACTAACCAAAATAAAAGAAATAAAACTCTAATTATTTTTTTCATTTTATCATGTTAAGGTCTTAGTTAAAATCAAGGGAAAACTCACAAACAACTGATTAAAGCACACAATTAAAATCAATTAAAATTAATAAAAAAGAACTTAGACACTAATCAGTTCCTCCTTCGGGGGGCGCTAAGGCTAATCGGACATGTGGTTCAACAATAAAGTTCCAAAATCCCAATCAGATAGGGTCCATGAGAGTTTTTTGTACAATCAACTTCAGACCTCCAAAAACGTGTGTGGCATGGGTCTGAGTGGAGGTGCAAGCCCTGAAATCACGAAAACTTTACTTCCTACCCCTACGATTAAACTTATACCCCTACAATTTTTAAAAAATGTCAATTTTATCCTTTAATGTTTGTAACCAATTTACCGTTTAAATTTTTATAATTCATAAAAAAGTTTAAATTTTGCACCCCTACACATGTTTTTCGGAAAACTTAAAGAAAGTGTTCCAGTATAATAATTTTTTTTTAAAATTTTTTGTTTCTTTAGGCCACGGTTTTAAACCGTTACTAAAAATCATTTAGAAATCTTAATAATACACCAACTGGAACACTTTTTGAAAGTGTTCCGCTATGGTAATTTAAAAAAAAATCAGTTTAGGCCACGGTTTCGAACCGTTGCTAAAACTCATATTGAACTTTTCTCAAACCGGAACACTTTCAAAAAGTATTTCGGTATCTTAATAATACACCCAACCGAAACTCTTTCAAAAAATGTTCCGATATGGTAATGTTTTTTTTAAAACAGTTTTGGCTACAGTTTTGAACCATTGCTAAAACTCTTTTAGGTATTTTAAGATAATTTAAAATAAAATAAAATTTGGCTACGGTTTTTAACAGTTGCTAAAACTTTTTTAAGATTTTTTTTAACCGGAATACTTTTGAAAAGTGTTCCGGTATGATAATTTAAAAAAATAACACTTTTGGCTACAGTTTTTAACAGTTGCTAAAACTGTTTTAGAAATTTTTTAAACCAGAACACTTTCAAAAAGTGTTCCGGTATCTTAATAACACCCAACCGAAACACTTTTAAAAAGTATTCCGGTATAATAATTTTTAAAAAATATAGTTTTGGCTACAGTTTTGAACCGTTGCTAAAATTCCTTTAAAAAATAATAAATTAGTTAAAAATATTGAAGGGTAAAATTAACATTTTTGAAAAATTGTAAGAGTACCATTAACGAGGTACAAAATAAATTTTTCTTCAATCACGGGAGGTCCAAAATACTAGTACTCAAGCTTAAAAAAAGCCCAAAACATATTGTAGTAGGGCTCAGAGGGGATGTGCATAGTGAGGCTTCCGGGCTCAACTGATTAGTCCAACAACAATTATGTTATCCAATTTATTTTAATTTTTTGTGTTATTATTAAACTAAACAATTAAAGAAAAAGAATAAATAAGTAAACGGTGCATTTTGTCTCTTTGTTAGGGTTCAAAGTTGTTGAGAGTCTTCAGCTTAACGTAAAAAACTCAAGTCTCTCTTCTCTTCAACTGCAGCAACACTCACCTTCTTCTTCTCCGATCAACACACCTTCTTTTCAGAGAGAGCTTAAATGGTGATTCTTCAAAAATGTGAAGAATGAAGAAGATCGAAGAAGAATGGAATTTATATAGGTTGTTGAGAGTTAGAAAAGTTAGTTATAGATTAGAGATTTTTGGCCTTTGGATTAGAGGGGTTAGTTACATAATGGAAGGTAGAGATTGACTTATGATTGAGGCTTGAAATTCTGTTATGAATTTTGATAAGTTAATAATTAGGTTCAGTTTTCTGTTTCATTGAGCTTAGCTTAGGCTTGGTTTTACTTTCAATTCTACATGTTTCTCACTTGTTTTTGTTTTGAATGATTTTTAGTTAGTGAGAACCGATTTTGAATTGGTTTCCCATGGATTGGTTTAATTGTGTTTGGGTTCTATATATGTGGGTTCTTGATGTCAATTTTTTCCTGTTTTGGTGACAAAATGAAATATAGGTTATGGTTAATTGCTTCGGTTTTGTATTAATGTGTATGGTTGCAAATTGATGTTGAATTAGTTTTCTTGCAAACTATTTTATGTTGAAAGTGTATTATATATCATGAATTCATATTATGGTGTGATGAACTGTTATGGCAAGTGTGCTTATGTTGAATATTGGTAGTGTGAGTATGTTATCCTTGCAATGCATATGAGCTATGATAGGAATTTATGTGTGTTTTATGGTGAATGCATGTTTTCTTTTGGACATAATTGTAGCAAAGTACAATAAGGTATTTGTTCATGAAGATTCTTGGAAGAGTTTTAGCAAAGGTATGTTGAAACTTAAAGTTTAGGAGCAAAGAAAAGCATAGGTCTAGAACTTGGTTATCATGGTGTGAAATTTTGTAGTTTTGTAACTTTGTGTAACTTGGATGTAACTTTAAATGAATTTAAATGAAGTTTAATGAAATTTGATTGGTGATGAATGATATAACTTGCATGAACTTTGAGATTGAAATTTGATGCATCTTGAACACTTGAAATTGAACTTGAACTTTGAACCTTAAACCTTAAACCTTAAGTTACTTGTTTTATCCAAGAAATTCACATACATGAATGTTTTAATATTACACTCTTGAATTAATTCTTGACAAATTAATGACCTTAAGATCTTGAGCGAATCCTTGTTCTTCAAGAAAAATGCATATCATGCTATGTTTCAACCTCAAGTCCACAATGAAACTTTAATGCACAATCTTCACCTCAATGACATTCTAACTCAATTCCTCAATCCATAAGTGATTTGTATTACTAGAAACGAATAATTGAAAGAATAGGGAAGCCTTGATCATAATGAATCTACAAATTCACATTTCTTATACCATGGCTCTAAGCTTTTGCAGTTTAATCCACGAGTCCTTCACCTAATCCTTTCCTACTTGATGATCTTTGCAGAAAAGCAATTCCTTGAGGACTCTTTTAAAATGAAGATAAGACTTGAAACATGGATAGAAAAATGTCTAAAGTAGTCTGGACACGAAAATCCAATGAACCTTAGTTAATGAATGTTAACAAGTTCACAAACCCTAGCACAACATGTGAAGCTTTGATCTTTGATGAAGATGACAATCGTGAGGTATTTTTGAGGAAAAAGCTTGATGACTTTGAACTCTTGATGCTTGTGAAATTTTGATGCTTGAAAAATCTTGATGAATATGCCTTGATAGTTTGATAACCTTGAATGAATAGGAGATCCCCAAAGCAAAAAGGGAAACCCTAGTTCTTTAAGATCCTTAATCTCATGCGAAGTTTATTAATTAATAATGCATAATGTGTTAAATTCCCTGATATAAATGTAATGCATATGAGGAGAATGAGATGTATAAGCCATATGAAAAATGAAAGGGTAAGACAAATTTGGGGTATGATAGAGCCCATTGAGAGAATCAACCAATCCTAGGGATTGCCAACCATAATGTCAGCACTGGTTATAGCCCCTTTGGTGTTCAAGGAAGGATTCCCAACCACTTCATCAGTCACCCAATGGTATCTATCGGCATTGTTTGACTAAACAAACAAAAGCCCATTTTGGGCCAATTCGTCTCCTTTAAGGTGATCTTTGAGGCTGATCCAAGAGACATCATGGGATATTCCTTGGTACTCAAAATTATTTTTGATTTTAGAGTTACTAGACTCGCGACCGTTCCTCTTTCGATAAAACTAAACAAAGTTATCAACACGTTCTTTCCTTTACTGGGCTGCTTCTATTTCTACCTCGGTCAAGACATGATGAGGCATTGGTTTCTCAATGGGTTATCACCCTAATTGGTTTTTCCTAATAGAATATTTCTTGAAGGGTCGCCTAAAAAAATTTCTTTGAAAAAGAGTCCCCTGAATCTCCTTCTGCTTTAGAAGTTCTAGTCAGAGAAGTGTTCTCAGATTCGAAATCCCTAATGGCACATGGAAAGGATTGCGATGCAGGATCTATTCTCCTTCTCGAAGAGGAAGAAATACTACCCTCTGAATCACTATCTATGCTAATAGGGTTGTCTCCCATCGTAATGAAAATATAGTAAATGCTTGAATAAAAAAGCTGAAGTGAAGAGAGGGTTCCTTGAAATATAATGTCGAAGGTAGTAAAGTAAAACTGAAGTCCGAAATCGAAACTTTAAAGCTTTGAATGTGTGATGACAATTATTCCTTTAAGATTTCTCTCAGAGAAGAGGGAAAGACTAAAAGGAAACAAAGGAAACTTAGTTTACAAGATTGCGAAAAAGGTTTCTCCATATTCCCCATCTTGATATAGGAAAAGACAATTGAGCTGATATTGAATGTAAGAAACAAGTATGGATTAACAATCATATTTCATATTGGGAACACAACCAAACTAAAGTACACTCAAGTGCACAGTAAGCTACATCACCCCACTCTATACCTTTTCAGGTCACGCGGTAAGAAAAAATAGTAAAATATTTCAATGATGAAATTGAATTTAATTCTTATGTTTCCATTACACTTTGGCAAAACCAAAGCATCACACATCAGTTGACGCTTAGATAGCCATTCGCAAAGGCCAAACACGAGTGTTGAAAGACTCCCTCGACATCCAGAGTATCTGTCAAGTCTTGGGGGGCAACTGTTTCGTGTCAGCCAAAGGACAAATAAGATAAGACCCTATTATCCTATTTGCTTCATTGATCCCAAGGTATAAATATCTTCACAAAGGGTTTTCAGGTGCACAATATCTAATATCTACTTTATTACGATTATCTGGAACCCTAAACTAACTTGAACATTAGAGTGTTAACCATTCAGGTACCCCCTTGACCCGTCGGATTGGAGATTAGCAATGTCGATTCTAGATTGACATTGATTAATGACCTTGAATGAAGATCAACATCTTAAGTTCAAGAGACCCTATGATCGCAACCTTTAATCAACGGTGCTACATCATTGAATTTATTAGAAATCTTTACTTCGCTGTAGTTTTTGCAATCCTCACCATTTCTGGTTTTACAACAAAAGATATCCTATGAGCCATGGTATGAGAAAACACATAGAAATGAGGTACATTTTCCTAGGGACCAAGTTACTAAAGAGAGGTTGCAAATTGAATATTACAAGACTGAATTGTAATTGTTTGAGACTTTAACAAAACCTTAGAAGCAAACAAGATTTGAAGGCCTTAAAAGATTGACGAGATGGAAACAATAAATTAGAAATACGATATTGATAGTTCAACACGTGGATATTGATAGTCAACATGTGGATATTGTTAATGATAATTTGTATATTAACATAATTATTTTAATGGAATGATAAATTATCCGAACCAATTAAAATATATTATCTTTATGATGATCATTATATCTGAACACTTAAAATTTAATCAAATGGCCTACAAATTATGACCCATATAATTATGACCCCTACAAATTAGGACATCTACATTTTAAAAGGTCCCAATATTCTATTATTATAAAATGACCCATATAATTTATTTATTACTCCATTTATTAGGAATTTGAAAAAACTTAAACCAATTCGCAGATTGTTATAAGTGGTCTGATAAGTGCAAAAATGTAGTTATTTTGTATATACTTTTTGTTGCATTTATCGACTCTTGCGTGTTAATAATCATTGAATAACCCCACTTTTTGTTGTAAATTCGTTTTATTGTGTTTTGTGTACATATTGTACCGTTTGATTAGTTTTGTATATATTTTGTAGGTATTTGTGCGTGTTGGAGCATCGAGAAATAAAGTGTCAAAGACATGGCTCCGAAGACGCAGTTTGCTGAATAAAAGACCAGTTTTGCTCAGGAGAGGCCGCTTAGCACGTTTTGGAGCGTGATGAGTGCTTTGTTACTATTTCGGCAAAGACTTATTTTAGAGACCGGTGAGCGGGATAAGGCCGCTGAGCGGCACTTAGGTCGGTTTAACGTGTAAGTATCTGCAGACGCCGCTGAGCGCGGTCTATTGAGTTTTCTTTTATAACTTCATTTAGATTCATTTTCTTGTTATGGTTTTGGGGTGGATTTTGATACCCGTTTCCATCAACCTTTATTTTTGATAGATTATCTTAGAAAACAACACTAGAGCTTGCTTATGGATGATTGGAGGTGGATTGCTCTTCGATTGGCTCTATCAATCTGGTAGGTCTGTGGTTTATGTAACACCCCTTCTAAAATACCCCGAATATATTAATTAAATTAATAATTAAAGACAGATTTCATCAGAGTTAACACGGAAACAAGGGATGTCACAATTATGAAATAAATTAAAACCTCCAATAAAACAGTAGTCATGCTACACCGAGGGTAATTACTAAGATAATCAATCAAATTAAGACCATGTCTTACACAGCGGAAAAATAATACCATAAACCAAACGGAATAAAACCAAGTCATAATTATTCTCAATGAATTTCAAAGAACAATTGAATAATAAATGATTCCTCAACTAAACGTTCCCCAGTGTTACAACCTATCAGAGCATGACACTGACACGCGGACTTAAAAATATCATAGCTCTAGAGCCATCCTCACCAACTCCTGAGCTGCTAACTTTAATCTGAAATCATTAAAGTAAGGGTGATATTTCTCATAATTAACATGCATCATAAGTTCCTCAATCAACAATATATCACACGCATATTATTTCACCCGTTCCAGCATGAATCAGTTTTGATACACAGTTACAATCATACAAATCATTATGCACAACAATTAACAAATTAGAGAATTGTAACACTGGAAGACATCCTAACATGTTACAACCCCATGCAAATACAATGCAGACACAATGCATGTGGTACCAACACGTGACCAAGTCACCCAACACTGATCCATCATCAACCGGATATAGTAATCATCGAATTGTCCATAAACACCCGGACACGAATCCAGCCTAACCACCCATCATCACCCGAGTACGGTTAACGGTAATACAAGTCAAATTCCACACAATGGGAATTAACTTCACCAAAAATGCATATGCACGCACAACACCAGCTTGCAACATCAAATCAGTCTATGAAATACACCACATTATCATAACTGAATCAAAACCAAACATGATA
The DNA here is from genome assembly GCA_021764765.1 of Vicia sativa. NCBI lineage: Eukaryota > Viridiplantae > Streptophyta > Magnoliopsida > Fabales > Fabaceae > Vicia > Vicia sativa. Next base: position 178,723,064 of record CM038792.1, read on the forward strand.
TCTCAACGATCATGCACACAATCAACAGCAGTATAAACATGCCTTTCATTAACACAATACAAATACAACCATTGCCTCAGAATCACTACTGGATACACACCAATGTGCGTCAGCCAATAATCACTTAATTTAGAATTCGACTCATTTTCAAAATAATTTCAAGTTATAGGAAATCTTTTCATTTTATAAAATAGAGCATTAAATTTAAGAAACAACGTCCAAAACGGCGCTCAAAACGGACTTACGATTTGAAAGTTATGCATTTTCAAAGTTTTGGAATTTTTCAAAAAGTTACAGTGGAACCCGGTTCCTCCCAGGGAGTAACCGGTTCCCACAAAGTTCAAAAATCACGCTCCTGGAAAAATGTATGGGGAACCCGGTTCCTCCAGGTAGGGAACCGATTCCCAGAAGAAAATTTGGTTTTCTTTGGAAAATTTTAACGTGGAACCCGGTTCCTCCCCAGGAGTAACCGGTTCCTGAGTTCAAAAATGCCCATTTTCACCATTTCACACACTGGAACCCGGGTTCTCCCACTGGGGAACCGGTTCCCACGACTCACAGAGCCAAAAATACCAGTTGACATCAACAGTTTTCCAAAATCATTTTTCCATTCTTTCCAAAACGTACCCATACGATCCAACACAACAAAATCACTCAATTAACATCATTAACATGCAATATAACATGATTTGTTCATTCCTATTGACCCCATAACATACGAATCAATGGATTCTACACAATCCAACACAATTGGGATAACTCTACGGAAACTTAGAATTTCTAAACTGGGATTCCTAACATACTATGATCCATACTATTGAATTCAAATCCGATAATACGCATTAATTAATCGAAATCACCCCTTACCTTGTGGGTTCTTCGACTTCCGACACAAAAGCTTTCTTCCTTCCTTTTCCTCTTCTCAATTGCACGTACTGTGAGTTTTCCCCAAAAAAATGATTCTTTTTCATCTTTTCCTTCTTTTATTCCTTTTATTATTCTATCATAATAAAAATAAAATAATAATATGAGTAGAGCCTTTTACTCCTCACACCCTCACTTTATCCTTCACACCACCAATAATTCCACTTCCATTTAATTTAATTAATTCCATTAATCCAAAATATTAATAATTACATTCCTAATTAAATTAATAATTAAAAAATGTAATTATTTAATAATTGAATTATTTGGGGTGTCACAGTTTATCTATTCTCCTCTCTATGTATTTCTCTATTTTTTGGGTTTTGTATGTATATTTACTCTTAAATCATGTATATTTGTCGTCCATGGCGTTGTATAAAGGTTGCTTTATGAATCTGTGTTGGTGATTGTGTTAGGGATTTGAGTTGTGATAGATATATACTGCTTAGATTCTTACCTAGAATGATTATCTGTTAGTTTCTAAATGCTAGACATAGGTTTAGAGCTGACATTCACTTAGAGTATATGAGATTAATGCCTCTGTGTCGGTTGTGTCGGGCGAGACATTGTCGATACGAGTGACGCGGTTGACTTCTATGTTGTTGAGGTAGGTGAGACATCACTACCAAGGTGATATAGTAGGATTCTCAATTTGGGTTAGGAATAAATTAGGTTGTGAGAGATACGTGATGACATAGATGAGTATTGTAGGTTGAGTATAACTGGACGATAAGTTTAAATCTATGACGGGTAGTGCACATCTGTTCCAGATAAGTTGTCTATCTTTTTTACTCTAGTATACATTTAATTTATGTTGATACCTTTTCTTTACAATCCATTTTAACCCCAAACTCATTAACGATAGAATTGTTGAACGAAGAATCAATAATCAATCTCTGTGGACATGATACGATATAACCTATATCACCCGGTAAAAATAATACTTTACTTTTTGCTTGCCGCTATACTACTACAACAAAATGGTGGTGTTGTCGGGGATTGGTTTTATTGATTTTGCATCGCGATATTTCTTTAGCTTTTGAGTTTTGTAATTAATGTATATGTTGTATAGACTTTGTATATGAACTTGTATATTGTTACTTGTACATGTTGTGTGTTTACTTTCCATACTTGTGCATATTTTTGATTTTCTTCGTTTTCATGTATTGTTGTGATTTGTTCGGCATCGTAACGTTTGTTGTGTGAATGTTAGGACACTTTGTTTAGGTTTGCGCGATGTGACAATATCATGGCATGACGAGAGGAAGTTAATAGCTCGCATAATAAAGGCGTCGAGCTTAAGACATAAAATAAGCATGTTTGTTTATGTGTGTGGTGGATTGTGTTTTAACAAGTTGAAATAGGACTTGATCTTAATTTCAAAACTTCACTTTTCAACTTGTAAATTTATTTTCACCAAGTTTTCGTATCGTTATTTGCGTTTGTTTTGTTATGTCAATTTGTGTTTTCCACAAGCTTGTTGTGTTTTGCTTGAGGAAGTTTGTATGTTGTAAATATATGTTTTGTAGCTGAGTTATTTAGGGTGTTAAGTGGAGGCTGCGGCTGCACCTGTTGTTGTTTTCTGTATCTGGTGTAGTGCGCTTAGCGTGCTCTGTGTCGCTTAGCACGCTCTACTATGCAGAACTAGTGAATTATTTTAAATTTCACTTGGCTTTATTTTTTCCCACTTCCGCCAAGGCTTTGTTGTATTGAATAAAATTAGTATTATTTTTCTAATTCTTTTTTTGATTGTTTGGACTCAAATTTTGGTCTGATAACTTGAAGAATTTTGAGGTGATTTTATGAGTTTGATTGTATCTGTAACACCCTAATTCTACCCCAAGGAATTATCATAAAATTAGAGTATAAAATTTCCAACATAACTGGGATATTACATTTCAACATATCAACCAAACATGTAATGCTTTTATAAAGGATACATAACACTTAAGAAGGCAGAATGAACACAACGCATAGATATAGTCTTCATAACATAAACCAAACTTTGATTAACCACGCAGCGCATCGATAATAATTCTCCAAACAGGACATATCATCTTTCATATCTTAAAAATAACATTAAAATAAGTAAATTCTTCAAATAACAACTTCCAAATTCAACTTAAAACAACAAAGTAAAACATGCGTTCATCCCCCCCCCCCCCGGAGTGCTATATATCATATCAAGTGACACCAAACTTGAACTATCGGCTACTAACGCTTCATTCTTCATTACCTACACGTTACCAGTATAAAGGCAATGACGAAACAAATAAAAGGGGTGAGATATCAAATCATATAAATAGGTTTATGATAAACAATATATAAGGAATAGAATATATGAATCACTACTTCATACAACGACAACATGAAACCACACAAACAAATAACACAATAATCCATCATATGTGACTCGAATATGCAACACAATACGATGCAAATGCATGTGGTACCATTGGAGTAGAACTCCCAACGTAATCAACTTCCATTTTACCGAGGCATCAAGGCATAAGCCTCCAACGAAATCATCTTGCCCCTAACGGCCAACGTGTTTTGCCAAACCAGGCCAACTTTAATGCTATGCTATGCGACAACATGTTCGACCACAACTCAAACAATTCAACAACCAATTCACATAACAACGACAACGTAACAATGAATTGTACCCTTCAACGTTGGCTAAAATCCTACAACATAATATTCATTCATAAACAGAGGTATATCAACCAAAATAACATCACCTGTCAATTTCACAAAATGCCACAACGTACAAATCCTATTGTTATTTTCTATTATTTCTACTACTATAATATACCAATTTTCTATTCTTATCAACTCTGTTCCTAGCATCCATTTAATTTTTCACTGCTACACGTATCAACAGAATTTAACTACCTCACTATTAGATTATTGCCACTGTCAATTACACTTCCTATGCTTAATTACGTTCTACAGTTCCATAACACAGTTCTTAGTATTATTGTTTATTAGAATTATAGCAGAAATACTAATCTTGTTATTAAGTCAAGCTTACTAAGTCGTACTTACATACCTGTAGCCTATATTTACTATTAATACAGGACATAAATAACGTGGCACCCAATGCTACAGAAAAGAAAAAAAACAAAATTCCAAGGGCTGCCTTGTGGCGCCCGTCCCTGGAAGTGGAGGCACATGCCTCCTAGCATGTATAAGAGAGGGGGAGTCTTCCCTAAGGGTGTGGGAAAGGGGTGGCTCCCGCCCTAAGGGTGTGTGGCCCCCGCCACCTCTTCACCTTCCTCCCAAAACTACTTCCCTGCATTTTTAATTCATTCACGTTCTTTTATTTCTCTCCCAGATCATTCCAGTTTCAACGTAACTCAATGTTACACCCAATTGGCACACAGATTTAGTAAACAATATAATTTCCAAACCTCAATTTTCTCATCAATCTTATTAACATCATAAACAAATAAAATTCAATCGACCAACCAATTTCATCAACCAATTTCGTCGCAACACAGTAATGAATCTAATCCCCTAAACCCCACATAAAATTCATGATACTCCCATTTATATAACAAGAATCTCACCCTTACCTTTTGGATTGATGGCAGCTCTAAAAACTCCGATCGAATTTCTGGGAAATTAGGCACAGGCAGCAACTCACGTACTGTTGTTCTTCACCTCCTCTCACAAACCCTATTCCTCTTTATTTTTCTTCTGATAACACTACTCTCCTTATTTTATAATTCTAATAATATAATACTATTTTACTTAATTCTTTAATAATCTAAATGGACCTAAAAAACACACCTCCTTATTACTTCGCGACACTACGATTTAAGCCCAACACCATTTCTAAGCTTATTGCTAATATAATTCCTCAACTTAATTCAACCAAATTAATATGATTAATCAACATGTCAACTTAATGAATAATTCCAACTTCAACGACAAAATTTTGAATTAATTTAAAATACTCAAAAATATTTAATTAAATAAATAATTAAATATCGGGGTGTTATAGTTTCAACTCGCAGATGTATGATAATGCTAATGTTTTGAAGTTGGTACACGTCAGATACTCGTTTATGGCTTTCTATAACATAACATGTTTAAGAAATTTATCATTTGTACAATTACTATGTCATTCATTCTTTTTGCATTACTTGCTTTTGATTAAACCACTTTAGTTCCCTTTTTACCCCCAAATGTGAGGAATCTTTTCATTGTTTACATATGTTGGAGGCCACATTCTAGTTTTAACTAGATTTTATTATGCTTAATATTTTATTTTGTGTTGATTGTATGAATGCATAAAAATGATCAAGGCATTTTTATTTGATTTTGAGCATAACTGCCTAACCAAATATTCAATTCCCCGTGTGATTGTGTGATCATTTGTTAACCCCTTTGAGCTTTTGTCAATATCCATATTTATTTAAACTTGATGCTTGTCTATGAGTGTTTAGTTCACCTTTTTTGAACGGATGTTGATTTCTTTGTTTCTTGAACCCTCAACTATATGTTGTTGTATGAATTTTTACCTTGCCTTAGAAAGTAGGGAGTATTCACATAATGATGTTGGTTGAATTCAAGTTGGTGAGAGGAATGTTTATGTGATTATGTTGTTTTTGCTATGAGGTTGAGAAAAAGAAAAAGAAAAAAAAAAGAAAAAAAAATGTGAAAAAGAAAAATTAGAAAAAGAAAGAAAAAAGAGAAAAGTTTTGAAAAAGAAAAACAAAAAGAGTATGAATAATATTTTGTTAATAAGTAAGGTGTTTTGGTGTGAAATTTGTGATGAATAAGAAGTTTTATTGGAATTGTATTGTTTGAAACTTTATGGAATTAATTACTCCCTTAGGTTGAGACAAGTTTTTGTTTCGATTAGCTTTAGGACTTATCATTTGTTTGTTAACCAAACCACATTACAACCTTGAAAAGCCCTTGTGATTCTTGCATTTGTATTTTCAATATGAGTTTTTGGATGAATGCATAATTTAGTTTTTTGTTTGCAAGATTGTGGATGAGTGTCAAAGGTCCCTCACCTTTGTGTGCTCTTCATCTACTAATGAAATTTTGCTAGGTGCGATTCATGATTGAGCTTGTTTTGTTTTAGAAAGTTTTTCATGATTTTTGTACTCAGGATTCGTTTCGTTTATATGTTGTCATTGTAGGATAGTGGTAACTATGTACTTTGCTTGTATACATTTTCGTTTGAACCATACATTTGTTTTCCGTTTTAAAACTTGTTGATTCATAATTCTTTGACTATCATTCTTTATTTCTTTGAGTTATTTGACTTTGTTTGAGGACAAACAATGTTTCAAGTTGGGGAGAGTTTGATAAGTTCAAAAATGTAGTTACTTTGTAAATACTTTTTGTTGCACTTATCGACTCTTGTTTGTTAATAATCGTTAAATAACCCCACTTTTTGTTGTAAATTCATTTTATTGTGTTTTGTGTATATATTATACCATTTGATTAGTTTTGTATATATTTTGTAGCAATTTGTGCGTGTTGGAGCATCGAGGAATAAAGTGTCAAAGACACGGCTCCGAATATGCAATTTTGATGAATAAAATACTAGTTTTGCTCAAGAGAGGCCTCTTAGCGCGGTCAGCCTGCTAAGCGTGAGTTCTCTCAGCATGATTTGAAGCGTGATGAATGCTTTGTTACTGTTTTGTCAGAGGCTTATTTTAGAGGCCACTAAGTGGCATTTAGGTCGGTTTAACGCGTAAATATCTGCAGACGCCACTTAGTGCGATGAAGCCGTTGAGCGCGGTCTACTGAGTTTTCTTTTATAACTTCATTTTCTTGTTATGGTTTTGGGGTGTGTAACACGGTGGGAGAACTGACTTGGTTGTTTTGTGTTTTATCGCAAATGTTATGGTTAGCAAGAGTCGTCACCGGCTTTTCTTTTATCCAATAAAAGAAAGGTGAAAAGAACAGGAAAAACCTTTTATCTATTATGAGTTCGAGGGGTAACTATGAAAAGGGAAGGTGTTAGCATCCTTTTCATCTGTAGTTATCTACGGGCTCTTAATTGGTTAGGTCACTTTTTAAACTTGCTTTGTGTCTGTGTGATTTGTTTGAAAATATTTTACTTTGACCTTGTAATGATTCTTGTATAAGTCCTCAAGAATGTATATGAAGTGTTTGAAAATATTTGTTTGAAAATGTGAGGTGTGAAAAGTATTTGTTTTGAGCAAGCCATTAAGAGTATTTACCCACTCAAAGGTCATTTCTTGTTATTTTCCTTCTCCTTTAGGGATAGTGTTATCCATACCATTAGTTGGTAGGTAGCCTCATCCATTATATGTGAAGGGATAGACGTAGGGTCATCGTATGGTCATTGAAGGCAACATTGTAAGGATACCTTAGGAATTCAAAGGGACTATCATCATTTCTTGTAGGCAACAACCGAGGGACAAGATCATATATTTGTAGGCAACATCGAGGGTCATCGAGGGACTATGATATTTATATTGAAGGGACTATGATGATGTTATTTATAAGCGTCTTTGCTAATGATATCCCTACGTTCGAGGGACATGACCATGTTTATCCGAAGGCAACAAGAGAGGATACCCTAGAGGTGTAAGTATGAGAAGTATGTTGTTTTCAGATATTTTTTCTTGGAATTAGGGTTATTCTATGGTTGACTTTAGATCTTGACATACAATCCTATTAACCATACATCTAAGCAATTTATATATACAGAAAAGTAAATTGCGGAAAGATAAAGGTCTTACGCTATTATATGGCTTTGGGGCAGGTACATAATAAGGAAGTGCGGAAAGTAAACTTAACCTAAACAATTACATCCCATGAGCAGTTACATAATAGAAAAAAATGCGAGAAAAGTAAAGAGCTACGCTATTACAAAAATATCCTTGTGACCTATACATCTATCTCTAATATTTAAATGCAATACTAATAAATAAATAATGAGAAAATATTTTTAATAAATGTTTTTGGTATTTTTCTGATTGATTTTAAATAAGAAAACCTAATTCTAAATTAATTGTAAAAATAATTTTAAATGAAAAGAAAATTAAAATATTTTTGTGTCTAAAATTAATTAAATAGTTTTTTAAACCTAAATCAGAAATTTAAATGTTTTTAGGGTTTTTAAAAGTATTAAAAATAATTTTGAAAAGATAATTAAAATAAAATAGAAAATTAAAAGTAATAAGAAAAATGTGAAGAAAACAAGTAGGTTCAAAATTTGACCACTGAGCCAAATGCCAATGGTGTTATAACCTCTCCCCTAAGTGTATGTAGGTGTTTCCCTGCAAAATCTAAAAAAATATGAAAAAATTGCATAAGGTTTGGCTCGAACCGAAGACCTTTCACTAAACGCGTGCACGCCCTGCCACTGAGGTGGCTATTTCATCCGGTTGTACAAATACTTCCATTAATATATATGTGACATTAAATTCAGAAAATCAATCTTCATATCACAAATGCGCGTTGGGCCCCAGGGATTTAAACCAGCCAATTGTAACAAGCCACACATGCCTTGGCCGGTTGACCCCAAGTCAGAGATGCCAGAGATGAATTCTGGTCATCTTCTCCGATCAACCAAAATGCCAAACCTGCAAAATATCACAAATAAATGGAAATGAAGGACCCTATCACCCTAATTCGAGGGCTGCGAATCGATTGGTAGTATTGGTTTGGTCTAAAAATCCCTGTATCACCAGATTTGAAGCTCACAATTCCTTATGCCCTAATAATGGCACTATACGATTTAACCCTTAAAGCTCACATGTAACACGTTGTACCTGTTCTAATTGATGTCTTGAACACAAATACACACATCAAACATGTCAAAGATCCATGGAATATTCAAATCAATTTCAAGAAAACCTTACCAAACCGGTGCACTTGAATGATAGTTTCTAGGCATGATCATGCTTTGAAAAAGGCTTGGATAAACCCCTGGGAACCTCAGGAGTATGTTATAATGCTTGGAATCGATTGAAACTGGCTGGAAATAAGGATTCACTTGTGCCCTAGTTCTTGAATTTTTTGAGAATTTTCTAGGGTTTTGAGAGGCAGTCAATCTGTGTGTTTCTCTTGTGGTCTTGTTATGTATATATAGAGGAATGCATTAGGTCAGAAAATATGAAGAATATCTCTTGCACTCATGAGGAAAATAGTTGATTGGAAATCAAAAATAAAATCCTTCAATCATGGCCAATCCTGTATCAATGCTTCTTGCACGTTTTTTTCCAGCTATTTGGGCTTGCTTGGACCTCAAGAATGTTAAATCTTAAGCCTTGCACGCATCACTCTTCATCTTGTATTTTATTTTAATTAAATTTGAATTTTAATGAATTAATTCAAAAATAAATTAAATAAATAGTAGGAGGGCGTGTAGCTGGGCTTAGAGGTCTTGGGTAATGTTAAGAACATGTTTAAATATAAAAATATAGGCCCATTTGGAAGAATTTCAAAATTGCTCAATACTTCCTTCATGTACTTTCTCAAAAATTCCAACTTGCACATACTACATCTTTTTGAATTCTCATCATTTGAGGGTGATCTTGTACTTTTTAGAAAGCTTAAAATGTCCTCTAAGAGCTCTCTTTGGTTTCATCTTCATTTAAGCTTCCATGTTCATGTACACCTCTTTGAGAAAAGATGACTTTTTGTAGACTTTTGAAAGGACCTATAATGTCTTGGACCATATCTCTCAAATGAAGCGTTTTTTGGGAAAATCTTGTATGATACAAAGTTGTAGAGAATTGAATTCCCTTTAAAATGATATTTGTTTGATAAATTTCTGATGAAGTATGTGAAAGTTATGCTTGGTCAAAGTTCTGTTAAATTCCCTTAAGAAACCCTAATTTAGAAACTTGTGACTTTTGATCAATTCTTGAGTTTTCTTGATGAATCATGATCAACCCTATATCAAATGATGAATGTGGCCTCAAAATCTTGATATTGACCAAAAATGATGGAGTTTGACTGCATGTTGACCACAATTGACTTTTTGTCCAATACAACTAATTTTCAATCATCTGAGCAATTGACTGAGCAAACTTGGGCTATGAGGTTTGAAACTTGACATGAGGATATTTTGAAGCATATGAGGAGGCATGAAATTAATTTGAGCCATTAGAAATCACTTTTTCTTTGAGAAAAACAAAACCCTAATTGTGGGTTGATTAATTAGGAGAGGATTTGTATGATCAACCTTTGAGTAGTTCTTGAGCATGAAGATGTCTCTTGATCTCAAAACATGAGGGAAAATTTTGGGGTACAACAGTTTCCCCTGTTCAATCTTCTTGTACTTGAGGGGTTAGATTGGTGTGCACTCCATTCGTGACTTGAAGGTGGAAGATGATTGAACACTCGAGTGCCTGAAATTTTCCCTCGTTGGTGCATAAAGTGAAGCCATAGGCTGATAATATACTTGAATTGGCTTCAATGTTCCACTTGGAGAAACAAATTATGTGCAGGAGAAGATGGGCTTAAAGATTCCATCCGGAGGAATTGATGCTGTGGTTTGTGCCAGAATGAGTCGTACGCTAGACGTCTATCTGAAAGAGATGTTTTTCAGGATAATCTTCTGAAGGGGAAGGGCTCCCTAGGATTATCTTTGAAGGAGATTATTTGCATTCATGTATTGATTTTTAACCAGATATGCAGCAACTCACAAATGGAGAAATTTGACCTGAAAATGTATGGTTAACTTTATGTATATCATGATGTATGTGATGCGTAATGATGCTCTCGAAATAAACGAGAATGATATATGCATATTGTATGTATATGTTATGACTTTTATAAATGATGTATGAATGCAGATGTTGCTGTATTTCAAAACATATCCATCTTGAGGAGGATGATTCATCATTTCCTGTTGGAGATTCTTTAGTCCGATGAAGGGATCCTTCTGAAAGTGATGAAACGACTGATAAAAGATGTAAATTCCTATCAGAATAAATGGATACGGGCTCTATTGGGGAATCATAAGTCTTGGGTAACATTCAACTGGGGATGACAAAATCCTGAATGAAATTTGGATGGGGGATTAAATCTTGTGAATAGTATTGAGGAAGTAACCCTCTGCTGGGGAACAATGTAATTTTGAGTAACTTATTATTACTCGTTGACCGACATAATAGGTTGGTAGTTGTCTCATTACTGCTCGGGGACCAATATAACAAAAAGAAATGTAGATGATCACTGCTCGAGCACTAACTTGACAAGTTGAAAGTTGATATGTTACCGCTCAGGGACTAATGTAGCAAAAAGAAATGTAGATGATTGGTCAACCACTGCTGGGAGAGGATGACCATACCGAGGATGCTGTAGTGATATTGTTGGAGAGATCCACCTCTATTGAGGGTGCAATAACTCTACGTGAGGTTGTAATAATCATTTTGTGGGAGTATTTTGTGATACCGACTCTGTGGGGATATGTTGGTGACTTGGGTCGTTATCTCAACTCCTAGAGCCTGTAGTAACTTCTATTTCTGTTTATTTCGCATATATTTATAAATAGTAATTATTGTCAGATACATATGATCATTTAAAGCAATCATTGGACTTGTGCAAACAAAACAGAGAAAACAAAAAATTTGGGAATTGAAAGAGAAGTTATATTGATTAAAAGAAAATGGCATAGGAATAGGTAGCTGTGTACAAAGAGACAACTATCCTAGTTAGAAGAAATTATCAAAACATTAAAAAAAACTATAAAGTGGTAAAAAGTTGTATGGAGACAATGCCGTCGAGTTTCAACTCTGCTATTACTCATATGTCTTCGAGCATCTCATCTCCTTACTTCTAGAAGAAGGTGACTGGATTGATCTGTGCCATTCGATCTTGAAGTTGATAGCAATGTAGTCTATAAATAGATGATCCAACGGGACATAATCATACGCTTAAATCCCTAATTTTTGCCTAGACCGCCCTTTCGAGTTTTAGTCCATCGGGATACCCTTATTTCCCCAAGTCGCCTTTGCAGGTTTTCGACTTGTCGGGTGTACACTTTTTCATATATATCCCTAAATTTTGCCCGAACACTTTTGGTTTGACAGGATGTCCTTATTTTTGCCTAGGCCAGTCAACCTAGAGGGTCTTTCTTATACGTAGTATTTTTTTACTATGTCCGCATTCACAGGATGCAGAAGGTCCTCTCCATCCATAGCGGCCAATATCATGGCTCCACCGGAGAATATTATTTTGATTACAAATGGTCCCTCGTATGTGGGAGTCCATTTTACCTAGGATCACCTAGCGGTAGGATGATGTGTTTGACTACCAAATCACCAACTTGGTATACTCGGTGCTTGTCTTTCTTGTTAAAATCTTTGATCATGCGCTTCTGAGATATTTATCCATGGCAGATGGTCGTGAGCCTTTTCTCATAAATCAAATTTATCTGGTCAAGCCAAGCCGAGTCAAAATCCACTCATCTTCGTCTAATTTTTCATCTATCATAACTCTTAACGAAGGAATCTGGACCTCGATAGGTAAGGCAGCTTCCATACCATCACGAGAGAGAACGGGGTTTCCCCGGTTGACGTTCATACTGAAGTGCGATAACCATGAAGAGCAAATGGTAACATCTCGTGCCAATCTTTATACGTCACTGTCATCTTCTATATAATCTTCTTAATATTCTTGTTGGCGGCTTCGACTGCACCATTCATCTTTGGTTGGTATGGAAAAGAGTTATGGTGCTTTATCTTGAACTGCATGCAGAGTTCGGTGATCATTTTGTTATTGAGATTGGTACCATTATATGTGATAATCCTATTGGGGATACCATAATGACAGATAAGATTATGTTTGATGAATTGAGCCACAATATTCTTAGTAACAGATGCAAACGAAGATGCCTTTACCCACTTCGTAAAGTAATCGATGGCGATGAGGATGAAGCGATGTCCATTGGAAGCGGTAGGCTTAATTTATCCAATCATATCAATTCCCCATATTGAAAAAGACCAAGGAGCATTCAGAACATTCAACAGACAATGAGGCACATGTACTTTGTCGGCGTAGATCTGACACTTTGAAACTACTGGTGAAATCATCGGATAAAATATCAATGAAGTCGCCGAACATTTTTATCCCGCGAGAGGAAAGGAAAACATCGAGTAAGCCTAATAGGGAGAAATCATGGTCTCACGACCAAGAGATCGGGTAAGGTAGTCAGTTACGCGAGGGGAAGGTATTATCACCCCACACGCCCTTAGTACTCTATGGTATCCACTTCTAATTTATATCTATTGGGTGTGGGTATCTATTTACAATCTATGTCTAAGTTAAAATGAATGAATGCAAAGTATTATGTACAAAAAGAAAGGTTTTTTAGTGGTGCTTGCTGCGGTTGCGAACCTTTAGTGCCTACGTACCGCATTCGTGCAATTAGGGATCAAAACACTATGTAGTTCTCCTCAAAATAAATTGGTGGGTTGTGTAACACGGTGAACTGACTTTGAGATTTTTGTATCGCAAATGTGCGGATAGCAAGAGTCGCCACCGACTTTTCTTTTATCCAATTAAGGGAAGGTAAAAAGTACAGAAAAGACCTTCGTTAGATTCTGAGTAAGGGAGAAGGTTATGAAAAGGGAAGGTATTAGCACCCCTTTTCATCCGTAGTTATCTATGGGCTCTTAGTTGCTCTTAGATCATTTTAAAAAAAGTGCTTTCTGTGTGTTTGACAAAAATGTTTTGAAAAGGCATTTCGCTTTGACTTTGTAATGATTCATGTAGGAATGTATACAAAGTGTTTGGAAATGTTTTGTTTTTTAGAAAAGAGTTTGAACTTTGACAAAAGTGTGTGGTGTGAAAAGTATTTTGATAGAGCAAGCAACTAAAAGTCTTATTACCTACTCAGAATGGTCGTTGTTATTTTACTTTCCTTTAGAATAGTGCTATCCATACCATTAGTTGGTAGGTAACCCTATTCGTTGGATGTAAGCGGGACATTCGAAAGGACATCGGATGGTCATAGAAGGCAACTTGTAGGAAGTATCCTAGCACATTCGAAGGGACTATCATCATTTTTCGTATGCGACAATCGAGGGTCAAGGTCATGTATTCGTAGGCGACGTCGTGGGTCTATGATCTTTGTATCGAAGGGACTATGATGATTTGTTTTGAAGGCAATGCTAGGATACCTCTACGCTCGAGGACTTGACCATTTGTATTCGTAAAGGCAACGAGAGAATTACCCTAAGGGTGCATGTGAAAAGAGTGTGTCAAATTCAAATATGTTATCTTGAAATTATGAGTGATCTATGTCCAATTTTATCTTTCCATACACGCCTAATTACTAGCAGTTTATAGGGTGCAGAAAGTAAATTGCGGAAATGTAAAGTGCGGAAAGATAAAGTCCTACGCTATTACATGGCTTTGGGGCGTTACATAATAAGAGTGCGGAAAGTAAAAGTCCTAATTAAACTATTACATCCCATAGGCGTTACATAATTGAAAAGAAAAGCAATAAAATCGTCCAAGCGATATAACTCGTGAACAGTGCAAAATCGAAAACGGAAGAAAATTGCATAAGAGGAAAATGTTAGTAAAAATAAGCATTTTTGAATGAGAAAAAGTTTTTGTGTTAATAATGACATTAATATGATAAAATAATTTTTTGGTAATTTTTGGGATTGATTTGATAATTTAAAAACAATTAAAAGCTATTTAAATGATTAATTAGAAATTAAATTAAATATGCATACAAAAATAATAATTTTAATTTTAAAAATTAAATAAGCATTTTTCTGATGATTATGCAAAAAATAAATATTTTTGGTGTTTTTTAGATGCATGATAAAAAATATAGAAGATAAATTAAATGCATGGAAAAATATTAAAGAAAATATAGAAAATATGAAAAAATATAAGTTAGTTTGTAAAAGAGAAAAAGAATTGGTCCTGTGACCTTGGAGAGCATCTTCAAATCTCACGCCTTAACCACTGGACCAAAGTGTCTTTTGTGTTTGGAAACTGGAATCAATGGTTTATAAGCGAATACGTGTCCTGGATATGTTTCAAAACACAGTCAACATGCGTGGGCCCGGATTGTAATGAATGGACGAATCAGAGGACTCGATTGTGCCACGCAAGCTTACGCCGGAGTCAACAAGTCATCACGAGCCCTAGCTCCCGCCGCCTTCTCGATGACAACAAACTTCAAACCTGCAAAATAATGGAAATCAAAGCAAAAGAAAGACCTATCCCCCCTAATTCGACCCTTCCGAGTTCAATGATGGTATCCATTTGCACTGAATCGACCTGTGGACTTAGTTTTGAAGAAGATGATAAAATCTGTCCTAACAATGGCAAACTCCCATTCCGGCGTTAAACCTCACATGTTATACGTCAAACACATTCTAATAGGTCTCCTGAACTCAAACAAACAAGCAAAAACAGTCAAGAATGCATGGATTTTGGAAATCGATTTCAAGAAAAATAACAAACAGGTGAGTGTTAGGGAGCACGATTCTGGATGGTTTGGCTTCGAGCAAGGGTTGATTTTGATTGCTGGGATATCAAGGAACATGTTTGGATGGCTGGCTTGCCTTGAAACTGACTGGAATTTGAAATTCGATTTTGACAATTTTGTGAAAAATTTGAGCAAAGTGAGGGTTGTTGTAAGGGCTAGGGTTTCGTCCTCTGTGATGTGCAATAGGCTTGGTATTTATAGAGTGTAATATGAGAGCAAAGAGAGTGAAAAAGATTTGGTATTCAATGTGAAATAAATTCCTTTCAAATAAAATCAAATTTTGGAGAAAATTTGATTTTCTCTTCCATATGCAAGCTAGCACGAAATTGGCAAGTATTATGGGCTATCTTGGACCTCAAGTTTGATGAAAATCCAATCCTTTTGAAAATATATCTTATTTTCATATTTTATATAATTTAATTTTGAATTAAATGGTTTTAAATCCAAAAATAAATCAATAAAATAAAAAGTGGTCATGGCACGGAATAAATAGGTCACAAATAATATTATGATCAAGTTTGGATCATAAAATTATAGGCCCATTTGGAAAAAATTGGATTTTGACAAATATCTCCTTTTGTGCAATTGTTCAAAAATGCCCAACTTCTGAATGGTGTATTTTGCTCAATTTTCCATATTTTTGAATGTTCTTGGACTTTTTAGAAAGCTCTAAGTGTCCTCTAACCAACCTCTTTGCTTTAATCTCAATTGGAGTTTCCATGCTCAATAAATCTTCAAAACAAAAAGTTGACTTTTTGTTGACTTTGAAAAGGACCTGTAATGTTTTGATCCATACCTTCCAAATGAAGCATTTTTGAACATTCTTGTGAGACATGAAGTTGTAGAGAATTGAATTTCCTTCAAAATGAGAGGTGGTGGAAAAATTTCTGAGAAAGTATGAAGATGTTATGCTCAGTCAAAATTCAGTTGACTTTTCACTGAAAAACCCTAATTTGGAAAGTTTGACTTTTGAGCAAATCTTGAGTTTTCTTGATGAATCATGATCAACCCTTGATCAAATGATGAATGTGACTTCAAAATAAGGATGTTGACCAAAAATCATGAAGTTTGACTATATGTTGACCACCGTTGACTTTTTGTCCAATACAACTGATTTTCAACCATCTGAGTAACTGTCTCAGGAAACTTGACTTGTGAGGTTTGAAACTTGACATGGAGAATCTTTGAAGCATATGAGGAGGCATGATGACCATTGGAGATGTTGGAAGTCCATCTGGATCTGTGGATTTCCAAACCCTAGTTTGGGTTGATTGTCTAGGAGAGGGTTTGTCTGGTCAACCCTTGAGGAATCCTTGAGTGTAGATGTATGAAATGTCTTGAGAAGTAGGAGGGCAAATTTTGGGGTATGACAGGTTGCAATGTTTTTTATGAGAAATTCCATTTCTCGTCCTTACGATTGCAATTCGTGCTTGGAGTTGCAGCTTATCGAAAGTCTCATGCTTGGCCACTCGCACACTTAGCAATTCGCTCGGATTTGAAACGAAACACCATTATCGAAAAGGTTTTCATAGAAAAAGGTCCGAAGACAAAATGGTTTGAAGCGGGTGGATTGTTTTTACATTGGCGAAAGGATTTGAGTTTATTAACATATTTTGCAATTTGATAAAGAAAATGTTTTAGTTTTGATATGCAAAAGGGGAAGAAAAACATCTAAGGGAAACTAAATAGCTTTATCCCTAATGTTATCATACAAAGGTGGCCCAAGCAATGCAGACCAAAGGTGCACACACATGTGTGCAAGATCAAGATATGCAGAGGACATATCCAAAATCAATCGAACACCTACATGAAGTACATTAAGCAATGCACCACCCTGAATAGAATGTGTATTGACACATTCATATAACCAAACTTGCATAAGAATACATTAACCAATGTATAACAAATCAATGGAGTGTGTCGATGCATCCGTGAAATAGAACCTGCACCAAAAGTACATTAACCAACATACAATGGCGAAATAGAATGTGTATCGACACATCCGTAATGGAGAACCTGCACAAAATATAACTCATGCAATACGCTATCAAAGAATAAATATTACAAGTTAGTAACAAGTATTATTTTCCGATCATCCATGGTAACATGAAGTTACATAATCGAAAAAAGAACTCAAGGTACCTGGCACAAATAACAAAGGGTTAGAATTAACAATGAAAGTGCTTATCGGAAGCACAAAGCTCAAAAGCGATTATTCACAAGCTGATAACAAGCATAAGCATGCAAGAAATGAAATAAAAACTCAAAAATCGGCTTGGAAAAGCACTTATTCGGAAATTAAGTGAAAAAATCAACTTGTGGGAATAAGCTAAAAATCACATGGTCTAATGCAAACGTGCCAACGGATTCAAAAATGTGATCGCTTTCAATTAATTCCGAGCGAAGCAACATTTTTTGGATCTTTTATGTGGCTGGACAGCAAGTGTATTTGGACATGATGTGCATGGAATTTTGTTCCGAAACCATGAAAATCGGTTTTAAAACATGCCAAAACATCTAGGACAAGTATTGCTACCTTGGACTTTTGATCAAAAATGGATTTTGGTTCACAAAAATGCATGAAAATGTATGAAAAGTGTAAAAATCATGAACCAATTTAATTTCCAATTCCTACTTGTTTTGAATTTTGAAATGAGGTATGGAATTCGATATTAAATCAATTACATGATATGAAAAAAACTCTATATGATTGGTTTTATAATTGACACGCAAAAATCGGAACCATTTGGATCAAAACAATGCATAACAATGCTTATTAACTCATGTAATGTTGCTACCAAATGCAATGCTTCATGAATGAAATTTCATATCAACAAATGACAACATGTAAGCATTCAACAATCAACCAAGGCCACACTTCGACATGACCTTGCATATGGAATTAAATCAACCACAAGCCAAGAACTAATCACATTTTAATGCACCAATTCAATTATCAACACAATGTAATTTTACTCATGAATATGTGCATTAAACCACACCTCGACATACTTTCGAGTTCAAGAATCAAGAAATTTGCATGCAAATTCAATATAAACAATCAATGTAAGAATTAATCAATACATGAACGTTCTATTTCCTTTTTAAACATTAACAAAAACACCTTATGTTCAAATAAATCAACTCATGAATGTATAATGCTACTCAATTTCACATCTCGACACAGCTTCGAGTTCAAGAATCAAGTCATAAACATGTAAAATCAATTCAATTAATCAATGTAAGAATCAATTAATACATGAACAAGCTACTTCCAATTCAATTCCAAGAAAAATAATCAAATAAGCAATTATTCAAGAATCACTTAATTGAAAAAAGCACTTACCATAAATTGAAATTGAGGAGAAGAAGATGATGAGCTGGCCGGAATCTTGATCAGAACAAGGAGTCTTGGCCGAAATTGGAAGAGATCAGAGGGAGAGCTCGCCGGACCAGAGAGAAGAAAGGCGGAGGGAGTATCACGCGCTTGTGCGGTTATCGAACGGAGGGAATGGCGGCGAGCGGTTGGCCAGGAAGGAGGGAGACCGGTCAGACACGTGGCGGAGGCTTGCCGGAAGTAATAGGAGGAAATATTTCAGCACGGTTACTCTTGGAGGGAAGTGAAGAAGTTTTTACTTTTTGACTTTTTGTGTTGTTTATGAGTTGAGAGAAAAATGAGAGAAAAGAGAGTGACTTGAGAGTGAAAATTTAGCAAATGATTTCTCCTCTCAAAATTATGAGTAAAATTTGATTTATACTTGAGATATTGGGCTTGAGTGAATTGGACTCCAAAATTGGGCCCAAATTGACTTTATCCGATGGATTTTTGTGAACAGCGTTGGACCTTGAGAACCGTGCCGATAAAAATCGAGTGAGATATGATTTTTTGAATGTTGTGCATCAGATAAAATAATGCTCGGTTCGGCTCAAATACACCTTCGAAGAATAAAACTCTGGTATTGATCCATAAGGAATTAGCTCTCGGCTCGAACATGAAAGTTGAAGAGGACGTCAAGACGGAATTTTAGGCCCCAAAACCACTCAATTACGACGTTCCAAACAGGAGTTATGAATTTTTTAGTGTCCCGTAAACACGGTTCAGCCAAAAACTCAGTTTATTGCGCTTAAAAGATTAATTTTTACGGAGGCTTTCTTTACACAATTATCTCTCGACCTATGAATGAAAGTTGGAGATAATATTGAGATGGACTACATTCAAAAATAAGCCAAAAATATCCAACGAGCTGAGAGTTATGGATTTCAGAGCGTCTGAAACACAAAAGAAACTGAATTTTGCTTTATTAAAAATGAATTGTCGGAGTCCTTCTTTGATAAATTGGCTCTCAACCTGAACAGATAAAATAGAGGCATACTGAAATGGTTCCAACATCTGTAGAACCAACACGAAATAACCTTCTGACCAGAAGATCATGAATCAAGCACTCAAACCGAGAAATACAAATTTTGGTTCAAAATAGTCTGAACTAGCCGAAACACACAGTTTCTTATGCCCCCTGAGATGCTCTTAACCTCATAACCATGAGATCAATGATATGCATGTACGCTCATGATAATGGAACTATAATCCAAAAAGGTTAAAATGAAGAGGGTAAATTTTAGGGTATAACACACTTGTGACAAGTTCGGAAATAACGATAGCAATCAACATCCATAGTGGACCAATAGTAACCTGCTCTCAGAATCTTTTTAGTCATTTTATATCCACTGGAATAGGTACCAAAAGTGCCTTTGTGCAATTCCTCCATAATTCTTGCAGCTGTCCTCTTGTCCATACACCGAAGTAGGGCAAAATCATGGTTGCGCTTGTATAGAATGCCATTACTTAGAAAGAATTTGGCAGAGAACCTCCTCAGAAACTTCTTCTCGTTGACAGATGCCCCCTCAGGGTATTCTTGAGTCTCGAAATATCTCTTCACTTTGTAAAACCATGGCTTTTCTTATACTCCTTCAGTATTAAGCTCGCGGCAATATGTTAGTTCGTCTAGCTTTTCAATGGTAATCTGAGGAGCTTCGTTGTCTCATTTGACTTTGAACATAGACGACATGGTAGCTAGTGCGTCCGCCAACTGATTCTCTTCTCACGAAATATGTTCAAAAGTAATTTCTTTGAAGTAGGGGACCAAACTCAATACATTTTCTCGGTACGAAATGAGATTTGGATGTTTCGTGTCCCATTCTCCCTTAATCTGACTAATCATCAAAGATGAGTCTCCATATTCGGCCATGTTGTTTGTGCTGTCGAAACATAATCTGGCGGTGAAAGGAGTATGGCCACCCTTGGGAGAGATAATTACTACACCAATACCATTGCCAAGTGCGTTAGAAGCTCCATACAAAACCATAGTCCATCGGGATCCTGGCTCAAGTCCTTCATTCGGTCCAAGTTCTTCATTATCAGTAACTAGCATGATATTCTTGTTTGGGAACTCGGAATACATAGACTGGTAGTCGTCTACGGCTAGATGAGCCAAATGATCCTCTACCACACTTCCTTTGACTACTTTATGAGTAGTATATTGAATGTCGTACTTGGTTAAGATCATTTGACATCTTGCTATTCTTCCAGAGAGAGCAGGTTTCTCAAATGTGTATTTTATCGGATCCATCTTAGAGATCAACAGACTAGTATGGGTCAACATATATTGTCTTAGTCGACGAGTAGCCCAAGCCAAAGCGCAACAAGTTTTCTCGAGTAGTGAGTATCTTGTTTCACAGTCGGTAAACTTTTTGCTCAGGTATTATATTGCATGCTCTTTTCGACCATACTCGTCATATTGCCCCAACACACATCCCATTGAGTTCTCTAATACTGTTAGGTACATGATTAGAGGTCTTCCTTCAACTGGTGGCATCAGGATAAGAGGTTCTTTTAGGTATTCCTTGATTTCATCGAAGGCTATCTGACAATCGTTGTTCCACTTTACTAATTGATCTTTCTTCAATAATTTGAGGATTGGATCACAAGTAGCAATCAAGTGTGAAATAAATCTAGCAATGTAGTTCAAACATCCTAGGAAGCCTCTAACTTCTTTCTTGGTGCAGGGAGTTGGCATCTCTTGAATGGATCTAACTTTGGAGGGGTCAACTTCAATACCTTTACCACTGACGACAAAACCTATGAGTTTACCAGGTCTTACTCTATACTTACACTTGTCCGGGTTCAGTCTTAACTTGTACTTCTTTAACCTCTCGAACAGCTTGCGCATGTGATCAAGATATTCTTCTTCACTCTGGGATCGGGCTATCATATCGTCAATGTAGACCTCTATCTCGTGGTGGATCATATCATGGAATAAAGCTACCATATCACACTGATATGTTGCGTCAGCATTCTTCAACCCAAATGACATGACCTTGTAACAGAAATTTCCCTATTGTGTAACGAAATTGGTTTTCTCCATATCCTCGGGAGACATCTTAATCTGATTATAACCGAAGAAACCATCCATGAAAGAGAATACTTTGTGTTGCGCGGTGTTGTCAACCAAAACATTGATTTGTGGAAGCAGAAAATCATCTTTCGGACTTGCCTTATTCAGATCTCGGTAGTCTACACACATACGCACCTTACCATCCTTCTTAGGCATTGGCACCACATTTGCGACCCACTGCGGATAGGAATTAGCAACAAAGAAACATGCGTTGAACTGTTTCGTAACTTCATCTTTGATTTTCTCGAACATCTCAGGATGCACTCGACAAAACTTCTGCTTTATAGGAAGAAAACCTACTTTTGTTGGTAATCGGTGTACCACAATATCAAAATTCAGCCCTAGCATGTCTTCATAGGACCAAGCAAAAATATCAATGTGATCTCGCAACCTCTGGATCATCCTTTCTTTGACATTATTCTCAAGTCCGACTCTTATATTGACTTCTCTTATGTCATCTTTGGTACCCAAGTTTATGACCTTGACTGGATCTTCATGTGGTTATGTAGCTCTTTCCTCTTGTGTAACAATCTAGCAAGCTCTCTTGGTACTTCGCAATCTTCCTCACCTTCGTCCTCGGCTTCGTAGATTGAATTCTCAAAGTCATATTTGCCAATAGCAGAATTGTTATCGATGGGATCCAGAGTGGATGGGTCTGCAGTTTATTAAGTGGGTGTGTGTAAGAACACAACTAATTTTGAAAAAGCAGTAAAGTAAAGGAAAAGACAGGGAGTGGAAAATTTGAATGCAAAATTCCAATAATTTATTGAATGAAAATATGCGAATGACAACTAAAAACCCTCACAAGCGAACCATCGTGCCCCGAGTAAGGCACTAGGCTTAAGTCTTATTGTTCAAAATTAAATAAACCTTAATAGCGTAAAATAGAAAAAATCAATTACTCCTGACTAAAAGAGATTTATATAACGTTCTTCGCCGTCCAATTGTTGAGTCTGTTGCCGATAGTTAGGAAGATCCAGTTTCTGATGTCATGATCACCACCCTCGTCTTCTATAGCATGAATTTCATCTTTATTGATACGAAATGGAGGTCCACCAGCACGTTTACTACTTACCATCTTCTGACCTTTGGAAGTGAAGCCTAAACCAAACCTATCAGATTTGAAAGGGAAATCGGGAAACTGACCCCAAACAGTACATCCTCCTTCTTCAACCACAACCCTTGCATCCTTCAGCGAAACCATCTTTGGTGGAACTCTAGTAGCCTTGGGAGTGACAGCAGCATCGATAGGCATTACTCAAGGAACTACTTTGAAAGCTTGACAAGGAGTTTTAATGAATTCACCCTCCATTTCAACATAACAGAAGGAATGTAGATGGCTCACCATATATTCTTCTTCTCCACAAACGGTGACAATCTTCCCTTTCACTGGGTACTTCAATTTCTTATGTAAGGTAGAGGTAACAGCGCCTGCCCCATGTATCAAGGGGCGTCCAAGAAAGCAAGAATAAGTTAGGCGAATATCCATCACGAAGAAAGTATAGTAAAAAATTTGAGAACCCACTTTGATTGGCAGGTCGAGCTCTCCAAGCACCGCTCTTCTCGAACCATCAAAAGCTCTTACAATTATGTAAATGGTGTTCAACACCACTTCTTTAACATTAAGTCTGTCTAGAGCACTTTTCGGCAAGACATTCAAAGAAGAACCAGTATCTACCAACACATGAGATAATGTAGTGCCCTACACTCAATAGAGACACACAAGGATTTGTTGTGTTTCCTTCCCGTGGGAGTCAAATCAACATCAAAAAAACCCAAACCATTATTTGTGGTTAGTCTAGCAATACAGTTTTCAAATTGATCAGTAGAAGTTTCCTGCAGCACGTGAGCATTCTTCAGGAACTTCACCAAGGCTTCTGCATGGGCCTCAGGGGATAACAATAGAGATAGCATAGATATGTTGGACGAGTTTTTCCCCAACTACTCAACCACATTATAATCACTTTTCTTGATAATTCTCAAAATTTCCTCCATCTCTTGCTTAGAGGCATCTTCAACAACTTCTTTTGGTACTTCTCTCTAGGCAGGCTGAGTCACTTTTTCTTTGCCCTGAGCCTATGTGGTTGGCTCAACAGCGGGGATACGAACCGGTGCAGCAGTGTATTTCAGAGGAGAGATCTCCAGAGAGAAGACCCTTCCAGTTTTGGTTACCTTACTTGATCTAGTAATATTGTCGACATCAGGATTAACAACTTCAACATTACTGTCTTCAATGGCCAATGGCTCCTGCTTGACGCCATGGTAGTAAACTTCAGCTCTATAATTCCAAGGTATAACCTTGTCAGAAGAATATGGAACTGGTCTGAGTGAGGTGATAATGAAAGGTGCCACTCTGGGAGTAGGAGTAATCTTCACAGGTCCTGTAGAGGTGATCCTTATTGCATTCACATCTTCAAATTCTAAATCCCTTGAAACATCAGAGCGTGCTTCGAGATAGTCGTCATATCCCCATCCAGTTGGTTGGATGTCTTCGATTGGAATTTTTGAACTTTCAAGGGCGGTTGAAACACCCGACCGAAAATCAATGGATATAACTATATATCAATGAAGTCGCCATTGAACATTTTTTATCCCGCCAAGAGGGAAAGGTAAACATCGAGTAAACCTGAAACGAAGAAATCACGGTCTTGCGACCGAGAGATTGGGTAAGGAAGTCTGTTACGCGAGGGGAAGGGATTAACACCTCACACGTCCGTAGTACTCTACGGTATCCGCTATTACTTTCTATATAATGGGTGTAAAGGTCTAACTATATATGTATATGGTATAATGCATGTAAAAAGAAGAGGAGAATAAAGAAATAAAAGTAAATAATAAAAGAAAGAAAACACGGGGAAAAGAAGGAAATATTTACAAAGGTTGCTCAATCTAGCCCCGTGACTGGATGCCTACGTATTCCCTCGTGCAATGGGAAAGTCAGAGCGCCGTAGTTTGGCTCACTTTTTTTGGTTGGTTTTGGTTTTTTAGATTAGCGAACAAAGAACGATGACGAAACACCTCCATGATGACGAAACATCAGCTACAGACGGGATGACGAAACATCGGGAGACGGGATGACGAAACATCAGAAAACAAGATGACGAGATATCAAAGGATGAGATGGAGAAACATCAGAGGATGAGATGACGAAACATTAGCAACAACACGGCAAAGCATCAACAGCAAACAGGACGACGAAACATCCTAGACTAATTGGTTTGTATCTTTTACTTTGGAAAAAGTTTCAGATTATTAGAGTGTTTTAATGCATTTGACAAAACAAGATTTTAGTTTTAAGAATGCAAAAGGATAAAGGTAAAATGGATAAGGGAAACTAACCTATTTCTAATCCTAACATTATCATACAAAGTTGCTCCTAAGTTGTGGGGGTATAAACAAGGGGAGGAATCTACCTAAAGTTATCATACATGGATGCCTAACTTAATGTCTAAACTCGAAAACTAACTTAATCGAGTAAAACCTAAGGGGAACCTATAAAATCAATCATCTTTGTTGGAAAACCAAGTGAGAAAAGGGGTAGAATCAAGTAAAGTGCTTTGGCAAAAGCACACAAACCAAGCACTAAAAAGTGCTAAAAAAAGAAAGAAGAAGAAGAAAGAAGAAGATGTAGTGAACTTTGAGTGAATTATGCTCATGCAAAGTGTCATGTGAAGTGAGGTCAGTAGACACAACATTCATTTACAAAGTTATACAAAACTTTAACAAACATCAAGCATCATTATAAACACCCACAAGCAAGTTAATTCACAAACTAGGTCAAAACTAATCCTAAAAACATGCAAGGAGCTAATTGTGCGAAGCGATGGACTTAGATGAAGTTAATAGACAATTAAAGAATAAAAAGACATACAAGTCAGTAGATAATCATTTCAATGCTCATATACATCATACAAAATAAACCACAAAGATTCAAGAGTCAAAATCTATAAAGAGTGTGCAAACATGCAACAAACGCGTGCAGTGAAGTGCATCTAAGTGTGTGAGGTTTATGACATGAAAAGAAGGTGTCAAGATGAAGATATTACAGTACCAACATCATGAAAATGAATTAATAACCAAATCATAAAAGAAATTCCATGAGGATGCAATTACAACATTGGTGCGAAAACTAGTTGAAATGCTTAACCTAAAAGGTGTTTACAATCTAAAAGAAGCCATGGAAAGGCAAAGATGAAGAGAAATGAGTCAAGAGATGTTAGGATACACAAGTTACAGTAGCAAACATGTTATTTCATCAACAAAAACATTTAAACATGCATACAAAGAATTCAAAAGCAAAACACTCAAGAGAAATGCACTCGATTCGTGCCAGTGCAGGTAAACATGTGCGTATATGTGTGTATTTGTACTTGTGCGTGCATATGCTAAGTGTCAAGTGGTGGTGGGATAAGAGATGACATGTGATGAAAATATATTAAAATTATACATTATCAAGTCATAAGATGCTTCAAATTGCACACATACAACATCTACACAAAAACTAGTTAAAGATTTAATCTAGAATGCAACTAAAGATGGAATGGAGCATGGTTGATGCATGAATGCAAAAGAATGAAATTCATGGCATACAAAGATGTAGAAGGAAGTATCTAGCATGGCAAGAATGCATGATCATCATATACATGTTCATCATTTACAAAGCACAAACAAAGGCAACTAGGAAAGCCTAAACATGTGTCTAGAAGTGTGTGGTGAAATGTGCATAGATGTGTGATTGTGAATGTGCACCCCAAAATTTCCCCTTTGTTTTATCCATCCATTCATTGGTTTCGAAGGAAAGATTCGTTCCTTTCAAATTGTCGTTCAAGAAGCTTTGGGCTATTTAGTTCAGAAAGATCGGTTTGGGAATTATTCGCCCGAAAGAGTTATTCGTCCTTTTTGGAGTTTTAATTCAAGAAATATAATAATCATTTATTTTCTTGAATTTTAATTTTAAAAAAAGAAGAATACTGTGTTTTGTGGAATTTAAGCCAAATGAAAGATATGTTCCTGGATATCGGTTTTTGTTTATAGTGGGGAAGCATTATGAAGAATTTCGTTCATGACAAGGAGAAATCGGAATTGTAATTCGAATTTGAATATTTTTATGTCGAGTTGATATTACAAAATACTTAAGTTTTACAAAGAATACAAATTTTGCAAGAAGAATTGGAATTAATTTAAATTCGGAACTTTTGTTCGGTATTACAAAGTATTCAAATTTTTGTTTTACAAGTACAAAAAGTCCTAATTTTATTCTAATGCCATAAGCTTCTGACTTCCTCTGAACTTTCTCTTCATCCGGGCATTTTTCTTCGCTTTCATGTCGTGCTATCCGTTTGTCACCTGAAACCACAAAAAGAAACATAGTTAATAGTAACAGAACAAATTTCATACGAAAACAAAAGAATTATGTTCTTTTTGGACTCATCACGAGGGTTGTGTTAAGGAATCAGGTTTGTAAGGTTAATTGTTTCAAAAGCCTCGGAATCGGATTTCCTTCATCGGCCGATACCGTTACCTCCATTGCAAATCACAACAACTTTCATTGTTGGTTCACAAAGGGAGGTATAAAATGGAAATCATGAAGCATCATTTTTCCAAATAAAGTTAGCCCAACAGTGTCAAAGAGTTCCAAAAATTCAGTTCAGCCCAATAAAAAAGGGAATGTCAACATACAGCAAGCATAATCAAGACAGCAGAATAGTCCAAGGCAACAGGGTCAAGATTAACAGCAAGCATAATCAAGGCAGCAGAATAGTCCAAGGCAACAGGGTCAAGATTAACATAACAGCAGCAAAAGAAAAGGATGTGGTTATCAGCATAATCTAGCAGTAGCAGAGACAAAAGAAGCAAAATGGGTCATACAAGCAATTAACACAGCAGCAATATAGAAGAGGAAAAGAGTGATCCCAAAGTTATATTTTCACCAAAGGTGAAAAGGGGTAAAAATCAGTATTGATAATAGCAACAGAGGAAAAGCTGAGGATTACTCAAAAACAAGCATAGGATCTGTTCTAGAGGGATACCAAGCAGAGGAAAAGGTGTACAAGTTACAGCATCAGTTTTCAAGAAGCAACAACAAGGAAAGCAGTATCTATTCTGATCAGTTTTAAAAACATAGCAAAAAGATGCAATATTTGTTCTATCAGTTGGGGCAGCCACAAAGACAAGGGAGTATCTGCTTTATCAGTTCAGAAAAAGAGGAGGCACCAGTTCAAAAAACCACAGAGAAGATATGTTTTCAAGGCAAAGAAAGAAGAGTAGTATTGGTTCCATAAGTTAAAAGAAAAGGGAGATCAGTTTTCAAACAAAGGTTTTAAAAAACACAAGCCACAAAAAACTCCATCCCATCTGTTCAAACAGCCACAAAAACCAAGAGCAATATTTGTTTTTTTTATCAGTTTCTTTGCACTATCAGTTCAAAAACCAGCAAAAAAACAAACTGTCAAACACAAGCCATAAACCAGTCACAAGCAGAAACACAGAACCACCAAAGCCATCCTAACCCAACTATCATCATCTCCCCTAACACACCCTTCAGAAAGTCTTTTTCAGAAACTAATTCCGTTATAGAGAGAGAAGAGAAGAGATTTCGAAACGATCTCACCCGGAGCAAGACACAGGAAGCGATTGAAGCCAACCAACTAGGGTTCCAACCCCTTCAAGGTCCAAGAATCCGGTAGGTACCTACAAAATTGGTGACATTTAACATCAGAAAACATCATCCCATGTTAGAAAATGCGATAATAAGCCAAACAGAACACATATTGATAGAGTTAGGGTTTCCTCAGACAGCGATTAAGAGAGGGGGTAAGGATGAGGGTTCCGATCAAAGCCATCGAGAGGGAGAGGACCATCTGTTTCTGGGCAAATCATCGGAAACGAGAGAAACGGTGAGGAATAGCGATGAGGTTTTCTGGGTTTCACAGAGGGAATCGAGAGAGAGAGTAGGAAGAAGAACATGCATCTTATGAAAGAAAAGGAAACATTGGGCTTTTGATTATTATTTTTTTAAAATGGTTAGGATTATATTTTTATTATATACTAATTATCATTATTTTTCTTTTTACTAACCATTATTATTTTCTTTTACTAATTTTTTTTTTTTAATTACTGTCATTATTATTATAGCTTAATTATTATTTTTATTATTTAATAATAATTATTATTATTACTTAGTTAAATAATAATAATTATTATTATTACTTAGTTAAATAATTTTTATTATTATTATTGTTACCAAATACTATTATTTTTCCTAATTAATAATTGTCATCATTATTTTTTTTTCTTCAACCAATAAAATATTTAGTATACCCCAAAAATACAAAATAATAATAATAATGTTGGTTAGATTTCTTTTATTATTTAATAGGAATTTTTTTTAGCATTTTTTCTCTACTCGACCCCGATATACCCGTATTGCTGCTATTTCTGTGAGCTTTGAGTTTCCGTTTTCTCCGATCAACGACGCACTGTGCTTCATACGAAGTTTTCTGAAGGCTCATTGGGCACTTTATTTGGGCCCAAGAGTATTGTCTTTGGTTTTCTTTTCCCGCCGCTCAAACTCGCGTCATACAGGCTATCTCTGAACTTTTACCCTTTTTCAATTACTTTATTTTTTATGCAAATAATATTTTATTTTGTGCGATGTACTAAGTAATAATTAGTTCTGATAGTTCTTATTTGATAATTTATCGATTAAACTATTAGTCGATTTCTTATCAAATAGGAAAGATCGTTTCTAATAATTATTTAAAGTTCTAATTGTATTGTGTGATGATTATCTGTTTATTCCGCATTTATTCACTATTGTACACTTTGCACACAATTAAAATCAAAATCAATTCGATTCCATCCTGATTGGCTCATATGCCGATTTCCTAAAGGGTCTCATAGTTGGGGATGGGCATGGCCATCCTCACGAGGTTGATTAAAGCCCTTGTTGCTTTAATCCATCATAACCCGAAAATAACATTGGTCTATATACCAATCACCATGCACCAGGGTCTCATGGTTGGGGATAGGAGCACCTATCCTCACGAGATTAATCAAGTCCATATACTTGATTAATCATAACCCGACTCCATACTTCATCTCAGCACGTGTCTCAAAATACTTTCATAATAAAGTTTCAAACCTCGATCCAACGTCGAGCGCATTTTCAAAATTCTTTCATAAGAAAACTCAAGTGTTTAAGACGTTGGATGCTAGTCTAATTGTTTAAACACTTGTAAAAAAAATGAACTTCGAATCTTTAAGTCGCTGGATACTAGTCTAATTGCTTAAAGATTTTTAATAACGTGAACCTTGTTTCACTTCACTCTTTCATAAGAAAAACTTTTGGGATGATAGACGACTCGTTGAGCATTGAGCTCATCTTGTTTCTAGTATTTGAATCGTAGGATGCTAGTCCTATTGTTCAGTACTTTTCACCCGAATAAAAATCAATCCAACTCACTCAAATCTTTTTTCTCGCTCATATGTGATCATCAAACTCTTTTTCGACAAAGAGTGTGCAATAGTCATTTCAAACACGAACGTGAACTTAAGATTTTCAAACAAACTAAATAAGTCCAAGTTCAAGCATTTGAAATGTCTAAATGCACGATTTTTCTTATAAAATCAATACAACGAACTTAAAACCTTTTCGAGAGGAACTACGGAGTTTTGAATTTCCCATTGCACTAGGGAATACGTAGGCACACGGTTTTAAACCGTGTCAAATTCAAAATAATAATAAACGGATCCTTTTCTCCTTTTGGTATTCATAATTTAGCAATAAACACATACACAAACGCGTAGAATTAAATGGGTCCCATCGAGTACGATGGATGTAAGGGGTGTTAATATCTTCCCCTTACATAACCGACTCCCGATCCCACACTTTTGGTCACGTAGACCGTCTTATCCGCTTGTTTGGGGTTTTATCTATATTTTCCCGTTTTTTTTAGAACAAATAAAATTAGGTGGCGATTTCACTATTTTCGAGAATTAAACAATTTTTGAAAATTGAGTTGCTTCAGTGAACATGCCTTGTGGTGATATTTTTGAGTGAAGTCAGTGGTGGGTATGTGGACATTACATGCATGTTAAACATAAACAAACCACAATCATCTCAAAAGAAAAGAAAACAAGAACTAATGCGAGAACTAGTCAAACATTTACCCTAAATATGCATCTAGGAAACAAATGAAGCATGGCATGGCATTAGTGAAAAGGTATGACATTTAGATGATGGAATATGATAAAAGTAAGTAGTTATCATGGTATAGATGCATTCATGTCACACACAATAATCAAACCCTTTACATGAGCAAGTTTCGACAAGAATGCGCATACTAGAAATGTGGGATGGAAAGTGTTTGTGTGTGTGTTCGAGCATGTTTGTGTCGAGTGTTGTGTGAAAATGAGATGAACAGTAAGAACATAAACATGATGCTCACACAAACACAAAATAATTAGGAAATATCATGCTTGACAATTACTAATGGTGCAAAGATTAGTAGTGGAAGGGAGTTATCTTGAACCCTAGAATTAATTTGAAACATGCATACAAGCTAATGAGTCAATCATGATGAGGAGGAATGATGAGAAAGGAATGTAACACACAAGGTCAGTAGCTTGAGACCTAAGTAAACTACAAATAAAAGCAATTCGAACAAAGCAAAAGGCTCATACTCACAAGTTCATTGTTCGAAAGCATCAAAACTAGTTAAACATGACATTTGAGAAAGATTTAAACAAAGTGATTTTAATTTGAAAATTAAAACCATATGTGACTTGTGTCATAAGTTTAACTCAAGATATGATTCATGAGCAACCAAATGTAGAAGATGAAGCTTCCATACACAAACAAGTCACCTATTTGATGAGCAAAATCATCCAAAGCAAGATACCACCTATCTTAAATCAAACACCATTGATTAAGATTTGTAGGAAGGGAAAGATGTCTTGTATGTCATAGGGTGATGATAGAAACCTCACAAGATGATTGTCATGAGCTTAAAGTAATGTCAATGGAAGTGACATGCTCCAAAAATCATGAACCTATAATCCCCCAAGGTATGTTTCAACCAAACAATAGAGGAAGAAAAAGAAAGTCTAGCTCTTCTAGGTCATCATGATGACATTACAATTGAGTGCAATCCAATAAATCAAAGAGCATTAAGTTATGGATTACATAATGTACAAGGTCAGAAGTGAAAATCAAAAATCCAATTGGAATTGGATTGCTAGAACCATGCATGATGCATATAACACAAGTGGTACAACCATAAGCACAAATTGGTGACATTCTAATCAATAAAAGTTGCATGTGCTTGAGCAAATTAGGGGCTTAAATTAATCAATCAAACTGCAATCAAGGCCCTAAATATGCTATAAGGATGAAATAAGGGAGTGAGAAGTAGATTCCTAAAGAATTGCATGAATGCATTCCTCACCTTACAATCCATGTACAAGAATGCAACAAATGAAACAAAGATCAAACTTCTAACTAAAGGATCAAGATGATACTTTGAGGTCAAATGTCTCTCAAGTATTTATAAGACTATCCTTGTGGTTATCATACCCTTAAACATCAATTAAGAACATAAACTATACAAGAAAAGGGTCTAAGAACCAATACATCAACAAATAGGGTTTTAGGAACCATCAAGGTAGAAACTTAATGATTAACATAGGATTTAAAATGAATGAAAACATGTTACACATTACTAGAGCACTCAAATGATCATCACATACCCAAAGCTTGACCTTAAATCATGTCCACAAACTTCAAATTGAAGCTAGACTCAATTACACTAGGCCACAAGGTATGTTCACTTTAGAAATTCCACAAAAATGGAAAAATGGAAGATAAAATCCAATTAAAAATGAAATAAGGAGCTCAAATCCCTTACAAGTCAGGGACATATCCTTGCTCAATCCAAAACTTCATGGAAAGGTCAAAATAAAATTCAAAAAGTCAACATTATCAATACTTATGCTCATATGACCAATAAACAAGAAAAATTGGTATAAAATGTAAAAGTCAGAAGTAAAAATCTTTAAAAAATAGAAATAGTGACCTAACATCCTAAACATGGTTAAAAATATTTTTGGCATTTTTTATTTTCAAGGGAAAATGATAAAAACAAATAAAATGCAAAATGGATAATGCAAATCATGTATTTAATGCAAAAATTGGTTTAATTATGCAAAAATGACAAAATTATAGAATAAAAATCATAGATGCATGAAGTATGATTTAAATGAGCTAGAATATTTTTTATGCATTTTTTACATGCATGAAAGTATTTTTAACAATTTAAATATGCATGAAATGCAATATATTGCATGAAATTATTTAAAAATGGAAAAAATGCAAGAATTATGAAATAAAATTCAGAAATGCATGTTGAATGGTTTAAATGGACCAAAATATTTTTTATGTATTTTTTGTATGAAGAAAAATATTTTTAATAATGATAAATATGCATGAAATGCAATATAATGCATGAATTTATTTAATTATGAAAGAATTAAAAAATACTCAAATTAAAGTCATGATCTCATCATAAACCAATCAAAGATCTCATAATAAAGTTTGTGGAATTTTTTATCATGGAAAAGTATTTTTTTCAAGAATTTACAAGAAAATTAGTTAATCTCCGAATTTATTTGACCAATCAAAACATTTTTAAAAATTCCAGAAAAATTCCACAAAATATTAGATACTGAAAAGGACCTATGATATTGTTTTTATAATTTTTGAAAATAATTTGAGCATAAAATAAAATCAAATGAAAGAAATAAATAAAAAATGCATGAAAATTCAAATGGACAAATCAGGAAGTGACACCTCACTTCATCCCTAACCTCCAACAACCCCCCTAACACTAATTTCGTGCAGTTCAGCTCCCCAACTTCCAGACCTCATATCTTTCTTAATTCTCAACCAAAATTTGTGGTTCAAAGCTCATTTTAAAGATCTCATGGCAAGGAACATCATGCAAGTCGTAAATCTTTAAATAAGTAACTATACATCAAGAAATCACACCACGAAAAGTGCAAAAATCATCCATATTGAAATTTTCAGAAACTTCAATCATGCATATTTCATCAAATTGGAAGTTGTAAAGCTCCAGAATCATTCAAACAACATCAATGAACATGAATACAAGCTCAAATACACAAATGAACGGCTAAATTTCAAGAATCAAAGTTCAAGTTTCTTACCTCAAAAGCAAATCGTAATCTACTGTCTCCTTCACTCCAGCTGAGTTCCAATGCTTGGTTTCCCTTCCTTGTGTCTTGAGGATGAAGAATAAAGAACAAAATCTCCAAATGCACGGTTGAAACTTAAGATTTGAAGAAAAATGCAGTTATGGAGTTTTGTGTTCAGATCTGAAATTTAGGGTTTATGAGCGTGGAGAGAGTGACATGAGGCTTGCTCTGGCTTATGTATGGTATGTTAAAGAGTTTAGGAAAATAAATGGGCCTTGAAATAGCCTCCTAAGTCCAATCCGAAAATTTGCTCTTATGGAGGTGTCACTTGCAAGCATGGAAATGGCTTGTGCTTCTCTCGTGGTTTCACTTGCTTTTGGTGCCTTTTATTCTCATATTTTGATCCTTTTAATCTCAGCCATTGATTCATTTTAAATAATGAGTGTTGGTGTTTTGGCCAAAATGAGCAAGTTTGAGAATTTTGTGTGCAACCAAGTACAAGTACACATTTAACTGAATTGGCTGGCATTGTGGGCTTTAGTACACTTCTAATGAACAATAGAAATGATTTGGGGTGAAAGAAATGGATGGAAATTGAGTTTTATAAAAAAAATTCATATTGCAAATTATATCCCAATGACCTTACTTGTGACCCAAATTTCTCACAATTGACTCGTGCATTTCTTGGCCTTTTGGATTCTATCAAAAGATCTCTCAATGAGGTTCACTATGGGCTTTGGTTCATGCAAAATGATGGAATATTGGGTGAGATATGACCAAGACAAGTTTAGAAAAAACAAGCCATGCACTGAAAATTCTGGGCACGCATGGGCCTGCATGGCATGCATGGTAAACATCTTCATGACCTCAACTTGTGAGCCTTGTAACTTGCTCAATTTTGAACAAAATGATGTGATTCAAAGTTCCATTTAAAGCTCTCATGGAATACTTCAAAATGCATGAAATGGTTTTCAAAAATTCCATCTAAATCAAAAGATATAAGCCTCAAAATTATGCCCACCACCTGTTTGTGAAAATTACTCAAAGAAAATGCCCAGAAAATGCTTGCTTGCCCAGCCTTGGTCAAAACTTGTGCATGAAACTTCTAACCCAAATATCTCTCAAATGGTGCATTTTTGAGAAAATTTACACATTGGCAATCTTGTAGTATTTTTTCCAAGCTTTCCAAAAATGTATGGTATGCAACCATTAGATGAAAATTGAGAAAGTTATGATGTGTCAAAGTTCTATAGGGTGGACACTTGGAAAAATTTCAAACTTCAAATAACTTCAAGAACAAATTAACTCCAATTTCTTCAAATTTCTTGACTCAATGATGAATTTGGTCATGAAAAATGAAAATATGATATTTGAATTGATGGTTGACCAAAAGTCCACTTGGTCAACTCCTGACTTTGACTGATTTTGACCAAAATGACCATTTTGCCCCTTGTGATCAATTGACTTACTTCTACTCAAAATTGAGCCTCAATATTTGACACATAGATGTCCAACAACATATAGAAACAAGTGAAATCAAGCTTGGGTGAAAAATCTGAAGAAATCCTGATT
Source organism: Vicia sativa (assembly GCA_021764765.1). Lineage (NCBI taxonomy): Eukaryota > Viridiplantae > Streptophyta > Magnoliopsida > Fabales > Fabaceae > Vicia > Vicia sativa. The sequence continues at coordinate 178,758,689 of CM038792.1, forward strand.
TTACTCCAAACCCTAATTTTGCTCCATGTGTTAGGAGATAACCAATCAAGCTTCACAACCTCAAATCTTCTGAATGTGTTTAGCAATCCTTTGAACCGTGATAACTCATATGATAATAAGAAGGTAATACTTCAAGAAATTGACTCATCCAAGCTTCAAACTCCACAGAGGACCAAAACCCTAATTCCATCAGATGAGTGCCACAAATGAATTTCTCCCCAACTCTTTGTAAAACTTCAACTTTTGAGGAATCAATGAGACAAATGGAATGTCTTGAGGCACAATATATCATGGTGACTTTGAAAGATCCATAGATATGAAAAATTTGGATTCCCTCAGAAGGACATGCTAACACAATCAACCTCCTTAGCTTGTAGAGGTCTTGAGAACTCAAAGAGCTTGGATCTTATCATGAGATATAAATGCAATGCAATATGATGTTTATGATGAAACATAAGCCTAAATCAAGAGGGTAAATTTTGGGGTGCAACAGCGGTATATTTTACCATGAAATGAAATTTCCCACTCGGCTGCCCCAAGGTGTCCTAGATCTTCGGCAAAATTTCTTCTTTGTCGTATTGTTTCTCTACGTCTTCAATCTTCAAACTTTTGGAAACATCTTCGCACAAACCTTCTACAGACGGAGTTTTCATGAACATCACTTCTCGGTTGTCCATCAGGCACTGAATACCTCTTTTCAACAATACACATCCATTGGATTGAGGCGCACAGTAGCAACAATTTTCACAGCATCCTGGAAATAAATCGGCTCGCAACAGATTTTCCTTGACGGTCATCAGGGGAATGGTCAAGTTGCTCATAGTAAAAACATAAAAGTCATCATCAATAGCATTGACATTATTGTCATGGTTGGGCATGAATGTCGTAATCACATTTGGAGTTTCAACAGGAGGGTTGAATTCTATCTCCTGAGCTTCAATCATGTTTTGAATCTTGTTCTTCAGGGCCCAACAGCTGTTCGTATCATGTCCAGGGCTGTTAGAATGGTATGCACACCTTGCATTGGGATTGTATTTAGGGGATGATGTATTAACATGCTGGAGCGGACCCCTTACAGTAATCAACTATGCTTTCAACATATGTTGCAATGCTTGAGACAACGATATATTGATCCTTGTGAATTGTCTCCTTGCATATTGTCTTGTTAAGGTTGCGTTGGCGCGGGATTAGAGATCAGAACTTCCCCCATGGATGGATGGCGATCACCTTTATCACGACTGTTCTGGCCATACAAAACATTGGCTTCTTTCTTCCCACCAAAAGACTTCTTCGCAGCACTTGAAGATATCTCTACTTGAATCTTCCCACTCTTGATTCCAACTTCAATACGTTCTCCTGTCAATATCAGCTCGGTGAATCCGGATAAAGAATTTCTAATCAGAAGATTGAAGAATGGACCTTTCAATGTACCCATGAACATGTTCACCAACTCCATATTAGACAAGGGAGACTGAACTCTAATGCTATATCTCTCCACTTCTGGGCATACTCTTTGAACTTCTCATCACGGCCCATAGACATACTCTGTAACTGCATACAGGTTGGTGCCAATTCAATGTTGTACTGGTACTTCTTGTAAAAAGCGTCTGCCAGATCATTCCATATATGAATGTGGGTATTTTTCAGTAGTGTGTGATTGAATTTTCTGAACATAGGACTTTAAGTGAAGCTTCGGGAAAGAAATGCCATCATACTTTGCAAAAGAAGGAACTTTGAACTTGCGAGGGATCACCACTCCGGGAACCAGACTTAAATCATCAAAGTTCAACCCCTGACATTTTCAGATTTTTCACAACATTCAGACGATCTTCAAGTTGTTTATACTTCTCCTCACCTAGAGGATATTGCCCGCTCAGGTAATATTCCTCTTCCTCTTCTTCATACCCATGATTACTTCCTTCATTGGCCTTAACACTTCCTTCAGTTTCACCATTATTTCCTAAGAACTCAAGCTGTCTGGCTTCCTTGACCAGACCTCTGAATCTTCTCCCCATGTTGAGAATACCATATATGTCCTTCTTCTTTTTCTTGGTGATGAGCTCTTTCAGATCTTCCTTCCCCTTGTTCAATTTTATGAACATGTCTGGAAACTAAGCATTCTGATCCTGGAGATCTTTGACAATTTATTCGAGAGCCATTTCTGCTGAAATAAACAGTGAGAGAATGAGAAAACCGGTCTTCAGAGTACCTGTTATGAAATGATATGATATGATATAATGTGATATCATATGAAATGTTTTTAAGGACCTAGCGAGATTTAAATTTGGTAGACAAAAGGAAAAAAATTTCTATTAGTTAATCAGAAAATACAACAGAAATTCAAACATAAAGTAAACCTCCAAATGCTTAGGTCTCCCATGGATGCTTCCTCTTTTTGTTGACATAGACGTTAAGACTTTGTTCCTCGTGAAGTGGCTTTGTCAACTCTAGCACTCTTTTCTCGCTTGCATAGCACCGAGCTTCAAAGGTGTCCCTGTCTTCCTTAAGTTGAATCCAGGATCTCTTTAATTCTTGCAAATCATTGAGCATATCTGGATGGAGAACGGTATAAGACTCATCACCTTCGGCAACAGGTTCCACGATTACTGGTAGGATATAAGTATATGGCATCATGATACTTTGAGCACGAGCTCACACCCACTTGAGGTAAGGTTTCCAAGGAATGTAATTTTTATGCCCCAAAGTCTTGGTATCAATCTTCTTCACCATGCCCCAAGCGTGCACAAATTTTCGACAATAACCATGGAGATCATTGTCGTAGTCAAATATAATGTCTTGGATAAGCATATCATGAGGACCATTTCTTCGAGCATAACAAAACTGACGTAGTACTAGACAAGGGTTGTAAGTGATACCTCCCCTTATGCCAAGGAGAGGCACATTAGGGAATTCCCCATAATGTTTAATGAAAGTGAGATCTTCTAGAGGGTAGAGACACCAACGGATGTCTGAGTGAGAGAGTGACATCAACCTTTGAGACCACCTTAGGCCTTGTTCATTCTTCATTACTGATCGGGGAAGGTGCGAAATAAACCATCGGGATAATAAAGGTATGCAACACATGAGAGTCCCTTGCCTCCTCATAGTACGAGTGTGAAGAGAGTGCAGAATATCTCTGATCAAGGTAGGCACAAGATTATGAGTGAGGAATATCTTAATAGCGTTCACATCTATGAATTGGTCTCGATTAGGGAATATCACCAAATCATAGATTAGTAAATCCAGAACATCTTCGAAAGTATGGAAACTCATAGCACTTAAGAATTCTCGGGCCCTCTTTATCAGAAATTTAGCAAGGAAACCCTTAACTCCACTTCTTGTTTCCTAATTAGCTTCAATGTCTGACCGCTTTAGGTGTAAGACTGCTGCAATGTCTTAAGGTCTCGAAGCCTTTTCTAAACCGATGAAAGGTGTATGATCAAGAATGGGTACCCTTAGTAACTTAGAAAACTCTTCCATTGTATGTATGATATGATAGTCCGGGAAAGTAAAGCAGTGATGCTTTGAATCAAAGAACTGGAATATGATGCTCATCATATCTTCTTCAAAACCGGAGGTAACCAAGTCGAGTAAATAACGATGCCTTTTGATGAACTGAGAATGATCAGGAACCTTTGAGACTAACTCCTTGATCTTGGAAGGTATTCCCACAAAGTTCATTCGGATAGAATTCATGCGAGCGAAAGCCATAACCCCATAACAAAGAGCAAAGATAAATCTCCTGGTCCTTGAAATGGTTAGTGAAATGTTATGATGATATGATGTCATGATGTCATGCTTAAATAAATAGCAAACATAAACAAGTCACACAACAAACCTAGGTTTAAAGGTTTGCATAAGGTCTATAAGTGTGTACCCTTTACTAAAGTTAAGTTGGTCCAACCTGTCTTACAATAGTAACGGGTTCTAGGAATCTCATATCACAGATCTTTCTCGCAAGCTTTATTTTAGTGTGGCACCCATATGACCGATCAAAACATCCCGAATGTCGAATCTCAATGAGCGTAGCATATAGTATCAACCAACTTCAGTCTGCATTGAAGCCGACTATCTCACTACCTTCTAATGGCCAAGATGGGTCAATTAGGGTTCTAAAAGTCTAGTTAGTGTTGATGACACCACTCAGACGCCAAATGTTTCCTTAACTGGACTCGAGGAACATTAGGACATCTAAAGTGTCACACTAACCGTAGCCATCATTTAAACCCTGTCGGCCTATGCCGGGAAGTCGCTATGATTTATTGCTACTTACCTAAGGAAATCTGGATCCGAGTGTAGGATCCTTACCAGCAATAATACCCAAGCAAAACCCTTAAAAGTAAATCACACAAGTCAAACAACGAAAGCAAGTAAAGGTGATCTAAGCCTTAAGGTAACCCCTCTTTAGGTATTTTCCCCAGCAGAGTCGCCAGTTCTGTAACACGATGGGAGAACTGATTTGGTTGTTTTGCATTTTATTACAAATGTTGTGGTTAGCAAGAGTCGCCACCGACTTTTCTTTTATCCAATAAAGTAAAGGTGAAAAGAACAGGAAAGACTTGTTATTCATTCTGAGTTCGGGGGATAATTATGAAAAGGGAAGGTCGTAGCACCCTTTTCATATGTAGTTACCTACGGGCTCTTAATTGCTTAGCTCACTTTTTAAACTTGCTTTGTGTGTGTGTGTGTGTGTGTGATTTGTTTGAAAATATTTTTCTTTGACCTTGTAATGACTCTTGTATCAGTCCTCAAGAATGTATACGAAGTGTTTGAAAATATTTGTTTGAAAATGTGAGGTGTGAAAAGTATTTATTTTGAGCAAGCAATTAAGAGTATTTACCCACTCAAAGGTCATTTCTTTTTAATTTCCTTCTCCTTTAGGGATTGCGATATCCATACCATTAGTTGGTAGGTAGCCCCATCCATTGGATGTGAAGGGACGGGCGTAGGGTCATCGTATGGTCATTGAAGGCAACATTGTAAGGATACTTAGCAATTCGAAAGGACTATCATCATTTCTTGTAGGCAACAACCGAGGGACAAGATCATATATTCGTAGGCAACATCGAGGGACTATGATATTTATAACGAAGGGACTATGATGATGTTATTCGTAAGCGTCTTTGCTAATGGTATCCCTACGTTTGAGGGACATGACCATGTTTATCTGAAGGCAACAAGAGAGGATACCCTATAGGTGTAAGTATGAGAAGTGTGTTGTTTTCAGATATTTTATCTTGGAATTAGGGTTATTCTATGGTTGATTTTAGATCTTGCCATACAATCCTATTAACCATACATCTAAGAAATTTATATATACAGAAAAGTAAATTGCAGAAAGATAAAGGTCCTACGCTATTACATGGCTTTGAGGCAATTACATAATAAGGAAGTGCGGAAAGTAAACTTAACCTAAACTATTACATCCCATGAGCAGCTACATAATAGAAAAAAAATGCGAGGAAAATAAAGAGCTACGCTAATACAAAAATATCCTTGCGACCTACACATCGATTTCTAATATTTAAATGCAATAATAATAAATAAATAACGAGAAAATATTTTTAATAAATGTAAAAAATATTTTAAACCCTAAGTATTAAAAGAAAAATATTGTTGGTATTTTTATGATTGATTTTAAATAAGAAAACCTAATTCTAAATTAATTAGAAATTAATTGTAAAAATAATTTTAAATGAAAAGAAAAATAAAGTATTTTTGTGTCTAAAATTAAATAAACATTTTTTAAACCTAAAGCTGAAATTTAAATGTTTTTAGGATTTTTAAAAGTATTAAAAATAATTTTGGCCTTGGAAGGTGTTTAACTCGTGACCCTTAGGTAACAGATCCAAAATTTGACCACGGAGCCACATGTCAATGGTGTTATAACCTCGCCCCTAAGTGTATGTATGTGTTTCCCTACAAATTCCAGAAAAATATGAAAAAATTGCAAAAGGTCTGGCTCAAATGCAGGACCTTTCACTAAATGCGCGCATGCCCTGCCACTGGGGTAGCTGTTTTATCTGGTTATACAAATACTTCCATTAATATATATGTGAAATTAAATTCAAAAAATCAATCTTCATATCACAAATGTGCGTTGGGGCCCAGAGATTCAAACCAGCCAGTCGACCCCAAGTAAGAGATGCTGGAGATGAATTCTAGTCATCTTCTTCAATCAACCAAAACGCCAAACCATCAAAATATCACAAATAAATGGAAACGAAGGACCGTATCCCCCTAATTCGAGGGCTGCAAATCGATTGGTGGTATTGGTTTGGTCTGAAAATCCCTGTATCACCAGATTTGAAGCTCACAGTTCCTTATGCAATAATTGGCAGTATGTAATTTAAGCCTTAAATCTCACATGTAAAACATTGTACATGTTCTAATTGATGTCTTTAACATAAATACACACATAAACATGTCAAAGATGCATGAAATATTCAAATCGATTTCAAGAAAACCTTACCAAACCGGTGCACTTGGATGACAGTTTCTGGGCACGATCTGGCTTTGAAAAAAACTTGGATGAACTCCTGGGAACTTCTGGAGTATGTTCTAATGCTTGGAATCGATTGAAACTGGATAGAAATAAGGATTTACTCGTGCCCTATTTCTTGAATTTTTTGAGAATTTTCAAGGGTTTTGGGAGCCATCCAATCCACGTGTTTCTCTTGTGGTCTTGTAATGTATATATAGAGAGAGGAATGCATTAGGTCAGAAAATATGAAGAATACCTCTTGCATTCATGAGGAAAATATTTGATTGGAAATCAAAAATAAAATCCTTCAATCATGGCCAATCTTTTATCAATGCTTCTTGCACTTTTTTTGCCAGCTATTTGGGCTTGCTTGGTCCTCAAGAATGTTAAATCTTAAGCCTTGCCCACATCACTCTTCATCTTGTATTTTATTTTAATTAAATTTGAATTTTAATGAATTAATTCAAAAATAAATGAACTAAATAATAGGAGGGAGTGTAGATGGTCATAGAGGCATTGGATAATGTTAAGCACATGTTTCAAATATAAAAATATAGGCCCATTTGGAAGAATTTCAAAATTGCTCAATACTTCCTTCATGTACTTTCTCAAAATTGCCAAACTTGCACATACTACGTCTTGGTCAATTCTCATCATTTGAGGGTGATCTTAGATTTTTTAGAAATCTTAATATTCCCTATAAGATATCTCTTTGGTTTCATCTTCATTGAAACTTCCATGTTCATGTACACCTCTTTGAGAAAAGATTACTTTTTGTTGACTTTTGAAAGGACCTATAATATTTTGGCCCATATCTTTCAAATGAAGCACTTTTTGAGAAAATATTGTATCATACAAAGTATGTGAAAGTTATGCTTGGTCAAAGTTCTGTTGACTTTCCCTTAAGAAACCCTAATTTAGCAACTTTTGACTTTTGATCAATTCTTGAGTTTTCTTGATGAATCATGATCAACCCTTGATCAAATGATGAATGTGACCTCAAAATCTTTATGTTGACCAAAAATATTGGAGTTTGACTGCATGTTGACCACATTTGACTTTTTGTCCAATACAATTGATTTTTAACCATTTGAGTAATTGACTGAGCAAACTTGGGCTATGAGGATTGAAACTTGACATGGGGATATTTTGAAGCATATAAGGAGGAATGACATTCGTTTTATCAATTATAAATCACTTTTTCTTTGAGAGAAACAAAACCCTAGTTGTGGGTTGATTACTTAGGAGAGGGTTTGTCTAATCAACCTTTGAGTAGTTCTTGAGCATGGAGATATATCTTGATCTCAAAATAGGAGGGAAAATTTTGGGGTACAATAGGGTGGATTTTGATCCCCATTTCCATCAACCTTTATTTTTGATAGATTAACTTAGAAAACAACACTAGAGCTTGCTTATGGATGATTGGAGGTGGATTGCTCTTCGATTGGCTCTGACAATCCAGTAGATCTATGGTTTATGTCTTCTCCTCTCTACGTATTTCTCTATTTTTTTGGTTTTGCATGTATATTTACTCTTAACTCGTGTATATTTGTCCCCCATGGCGTTGTATAAAGTTTGCTTTACGAATCTGTGTTAATGATTGTCTTAGGTTTTTACCTTGTGTTAGGGATTTGAGTTGTGATAGACATATACTACTTAGATTCATACCTAGGATGATTATCAACTAGTCTTTGAATGCTAGACATAGGTTTATATGTGACATTCACTTAGGGTATCTCACACTAATGTCTCGTGTCAGTTGTGTTGGGCGAGTTATCGTCGATACGAGTGACATGATTGACTTCTATGTTGTTGAGGTAGGTGAGACATCACTACCGAGGTGATGCTGTAGGATTCTCAATTTGGGTTACGAATAACTAAGGATTGAGTGATACGTGATGACATAGATGAGTATTGTAAATTGAGTATAAGTGGACGATAGGTTTAAATTTGTGAAGGGTAGTGTACATTCGTTCCAAACAAGTTGTCTATCTTTTTTACTTTATTATACATTTAATTTATGTTGATACCTTTTCTTTGCAACCTATTTTAACCCCAAACTCATTAATGATAGAATTATTGAACCGCGAATCAATAACCAATCTCTGTGGACACGATACGATATAACCTATATCACATGGTAAAAATAATACTTTACTTTTTGCTTGCCGCTATACCGCTTGTTGTATCCTAAAATTCGCCCTCTCCAATTTTTAATAAAATAATTTGCTTACACTTAATCTATGTATGCATTGCATACATATCATTCATTAATCATATGGTGATGAGATTCATAGCATCTCAAGTTGCGAAAGAAACTATGCGTTTCGGCCATTCAGACTATTTTTGAGCCAAAAATTGATATTTTTCAATTCGTATACTTGATGCATGATCTTATGGTCAGAAGTTCATATCGGGATGGTCCTATGGGAATTGGAACCTTTTCAATGTGTTCTCTAATTCATGTGTTCAGATCGAGAGCCAATTCTTCAGAGAAGAACTTTGACATATCATTTCTTAATAAGGCGAATTATGGTTTTTTGTGCATTTCGGGGATCCAGGATTCATTTCTCTCAGCACGTTGGGTATTTTCAGACAATTTTTTATGGACAAGTCCCTCGCAATATTATCTCCAACTTTCATTCACAGACCAAAAGCCCATTACATGAAGAAAGTCTCCAACGAAATCAATCTTTCAAGTGGGATAAACTGAATTTTATGGTTGAACCGTGTTCATGGTACACTAAAAAATTCATAACTCCTGGATGAAATATTGAAATTGAGTGGGGTCGTTGTCTAAAATTCTATCTCGAAGTCCTCTCTGACTTTCATGAACAAGCAGAGAGCTGATTCCTTACCAATCAATATCAGAATTTTATTCTTTGGAGTTGATTTTGAGACGAACCGAGCATTTTTTATCTGACGCGCAACATTCAAAAAATCGTATCTTGCTTATTTTTATCGAAACGAGGTGGTACTAGTATCAAAATTTTACAAATTGTGTTGGCTTCAATTATTATGAACATCCTGAGTTCGGATTTTGGTAAGAAGATCCTCGTTCGAAGCAATTTCCCCGAGTGGTGCAATAAAAATTCAGCATGTGTCAGATGCCTGAAAAGTGTGTTGAAACTTCAAAAATTCATATCTCATCAACCGTTCATCTGATTGAGTCGAAACTTTGACTAACTTAAGCAATTTTTCGTTCTGGACATTTTTCGTGAAGAGTCCAAGTTCAAATTTCGCACGGTTCTTGATGTTTCAGGTTGTTGATGAAAATTATTCAGATAATCATGATTTGGGCCTAATCTTGGATCCAAGGCACTCCAAATTCCAAAATTAGCACCTATAAATAAAATTTGCCTCTCACAAATCAAAAAGGGAGAATCATTTGTTAAATTTCACCCTAAAAAACTCATTGTTTCTCTCTCATTTTCTCTCAAAAACTCAAAGAACAAAAAAGGGAATATTCCTTTCTTTCTCCATAAGCCAAGGCAAGCTTTCTCTCCCTCCTCCCTATCCCAACCACACGCCACCCTACTCCTCCGTCCAGCCACCATCTTCGGTCAAGTTTCGGCCAACCTCCGGTCGATCATCCATTTTTTGACCTTCTTCCTCTCAAACCGGCCTCTTCGTTCTGGTCCTCCCCTTCCTCACCGACCTCACCGTTCAGCCTCCGATCCCTCTTCCTCTCAACCAGCCAAGTCTCGACCAGACTTATTTCTTCTCCTCCTTGCCCAAACTCTACTCCAACCGGTCAGAATCTTCCTTCTTCTCACTCATCAAGCTCGAACGGACCTCTCTCTAGCTCGGATTTCTCTTCCAAACTTCAATCAAGGTCTTCCAAGGCTTATTTCCTCCAATTCTCGCCAATTCAACCTTGATTCTTCATCAATTCAACTTGTTTCTTCAAGATCAAGTAAGTACTTATTTCCATAAGCACTTATTTTAAGTGATTTTTGAAATTGCTTATTCTTGAATATTGAATTGAGGCTTGATTTACGAACGTTATTGTGTCGAGATGTAGCATTTTTGCACATACACTTGCTTGAAGCAATCTCTTTATACATAACACATTTGTATTGATTGTTTGGCTTGTAATTTTCATGTTCGTGCATTAGTTTATATTTGCATTGAATAATTGAATTGAATTCATGTGTTTAGGCTTGATTTTGTGAACGTTAAAGTGTGTCGAGGCCTAGTTTTATGCACATTTTCATGTGTTGTTTGATGCATTCTTGGTCATTTAAATTGATGCGTTATAACATGTTGAATTCTTGATTCTTGATTGACTTTAATTCACATATTGCATCATGTTTAGATGTGGTATAGGTTGATCATCTCATTTCATGCATTTGTATGTCATTCATTTGCATTTCATTCATAAAAACACCATAAATACATGAATAAATAAGCATTTTCATGCATTGTTTCAATGCTAACTCTTTGATTTTTTTGCATATCATTTGAATATTTATTTGTTTAGAGTTGTATGCATCATGTATGTATTTAATATCCAATTCTTTCTCATTTCAAAATTCAAAACAAATGAGAATTGGAAATTAAATCGACACATGATTTTCACTTCCATAAGCATTTTCATGCATTTTTGTTCATCGAAACTCATTTTTTCTCAAAGGTCCGAGGTAGCAATACTTGTTCCCAACATTTTGGCATATTTTAAAACCGATTTTGATGGTTTGGGAACCTAATTTCAAGTTCAACATGCCTAAAATGCACTTGCTTGCCTGTTCTTTTAAGGTCTGAAAAACATCGCTTACACTCGGTGTAAGTTCCTGATTTGTATGGATTGGCTTAATTTTAATAAAACAAATAATAGTAGCAACAATATATTGAACAATAGGATATTTAACATACTGAAAAGTCCTATAGGAATGCCTAAACATGATGTGTTGAAGTTTTTCAACATCTGGAACAACATGTCAAATGAGATATCGAGACCTTAGACATCAGACATCAAGCTACTGAACTGTCAAAGTTTGTTACAATTTTGTTTCAGTTGTGCAGAATATTCTGGGAATATTATGCAACACGAGTGGCGTGTAATTGAAGGCATTTGTGGAGGTCTAAGAGCTAAGTAGAAAAATCAGCAAGGACCTTGATTGTAGCAGAAGTTATTTGCTTGTTTGTTTTCTGCAGAAAGTTTGTTACTGCAGTTTGTTACAACTTCAAGCTGTTATTTGAAGGCCCAAGTCCAGTTGGGTAATAGGTTATAAATAAAGAGTTGTAACCTAGTTTTAGTAAGCTATCCAGTTTTATAAAGATGTAGTCTTTAGGGTTTTCCATGTAAGTGAACCACTCGGATTGTGGGATGGTCATTGATTTGTACCTAGAAGCCTGTACGCAAGATGATTATTTTACTCACTCAGAAGATGTGAATCAATGAGTGCAATTGTGTCCTTGGAAGAATATGTGAAGCAATTCTAAGGTGTGTCCTAAGTTAGAAGTAATAGGCTTTAAGACTTAGTGATTTTGTGATAGAAGTGTGACTTCTACTTTTCTGTGTTTGAAGAGTTGAGAGATATCAAGTTGTTGATGCAATGGCTGGAATGTTGACTTCTAGACATCATTGAAATGATTGGAAGTGGAATGGGGATATTCCGTATCTAGGGAGGACCTAGGTCGAAGGGTCATTGGGTAGAGATTAAGTGAAGGGTGTAAACAGAGAGGTTTGATTATGAATTAGTACTACTGATAGTGGACTTCACTCCTGGCTTGGTATGCCCCTAGATGTAGGTTGGTTGAATTGAACTGGGTGAACAATTCTGTGTGTTTTTTTGATTCTTGCACTGTTAATTTTTAGTTCTACCTTGTCTATTTTTTTAATGTTAGATCAGATGTCAAGACATCCTTATATGACATCTGAGTCTACTATTATACCAAAATTTCAATTAGTATCAGAGCAGGCATCCTGTCTATTTCTGGTTGAGATCCATGGAGATACTTTCTAGTTTTGTACAAGGTAGAAGATTATTTGAACAAGGAGTGTTCATATTGTATGGTTTCTTGAAGTGGAGATGTGCCTAATTATGGAAGACTAGACCAACCTGACTAGAGTCATTGTACCTTCTTGATGAAAGAAGATAATGAAGCTGGAATAAAGAGAGTTAAATTCAAAGACTTCATGCGGGAGTGAAGAATTTGGATTGAACTGTTCAGCCTATATTTAGCACACAGAAGAAAATTTTCAAAACCTTCATGCGGGAGTGAAGATATTGATAAGGTAACTCTTGTGCTTATGTGTTTCCTTCTAGTCATGATATTGGTTAGGTCTAGTCTATTTCTTGGTGAAGAAGTAAGTGTATTATAGGGTTGATTTATTTTCAATCCTTAGATGTCATGCTTACGATTGAATTATGGAGTAAGTATTGTGTAAATTCTGTTGGAGTATGAATATATTCCGCTGCATAGCCTCTGATGCAACCCTCAAAGGGAAAGAAGAATTCTAGGGTTATTTTTTTCAACAGAATATTTGGCATATTTTTTCAACTATATTAAAAGTGTCAAAGATACTTGAGACCTTCCTCAAGTCCACTCACAAAGGCATTTATTAATAGAGTTGATGAGTATCAATTGATCAAGAATCCTCATATACATCTGCAAGTTATTTGAAGACCTTGAAAACTATCAATGATGATGTGTTCCAAGGAGATGGAAGTGATGATCTATGAGATGTTAGAACATTGACTCGACATGTATGCAGCTATCAGTTGAAGAACAAATGTTTTGGGTGCTAAAAAAATATAGTGTGAGTACATATGTTTAGAACCTACTCTTGATCTAGAAGAGGAGACATCTACCATATATTAGTTGATCTGGACACGATCAAAAAGTTCTCTACTCCAGATGTTAGTTTATTTCTGTCCAAAGCTTATAGGAGTATAGAAGTTAAGCTCAATGGAAGTAAAAAGGACTCATAAAGGTACACTCTACTGTTCCTTTATGTGAAATCAAGATGAGCTTATATCTGGGATATTCTTCGGATCAAAGAAACCAGATATGTGCAGTTCTATTCATGACCATATAAAAAATTTTATTTGAAGTTGAATATTGTGATTCAACCATAGTGATTTATGGTCTTAAATGTTGACTGCCCTAAATATTGTCTTGGAAGGGTACTGTCTAGAAGAATGAAGAGAGTTAGATTGCTTTGAAGAATCTGCATATTTCTGGGTCATGCCATAAGTAAGTATGTTCCAGAAACCTAGTTGAGGGAATCTCCTATGTAGGTACAAACTATGGCACCCATCATCTCAAATTCAGAATGAAAGTCTGAAGAAAAGCTTATTGAGTTGTGGCTCATATTATCCCTTGGTTATGTTGAGTGTTTAGCTGTAAATGTGGTGTTTATTGTGCTTCCTATGTTCCCCCCAAGTGTTATGGATGAGATACTATAAATGTTACCCCCAAAACCATAATGGATGATGTCATACCCCAAAATTTGCCCTCCTACTTCTCAAGACATTTCACATGTTCATACTCAAGGATTTCACAAGGGTTGACTAGACAAACCCTCTCCTAAGCAATCAACCCAAACTAGGGAATTACCATTCTCAAGTCAAGATGGACATCCAACATTTCAAGTGATCATCATTCCTCATTATATGCTTCAAAGAATCTCCACGTCAAGTTTCAAGCCTTACAAGTCAAGTTTGCTCAGACAATTGCTCAGATGGTTGAAAACCAATTGTATTGGACAAAACGTCAACTATGGTCAACATACAGTCAAACTTCATAATATTTGGTCAACACCAATATTTTGAAGTAATATTCACCATTTGATCAAGGGTTGATCATGATTTCTCAAGAAAAGTCAAGATTTGATCAAAAGTCAAAGTTTCTAAATTAGGGTTTTTCAGACAAAAGTCAACAGAACTTTAACCAACCATAACTTTCACATACTTTATCAGAAATTTTTCCACCACAGCTCATTTTGAAGAGAATTCAATTCTCTACAACTTCATGTCTCACAAGCTTGGGCAGAAAATGATTCATTTGGAAGTTATGGATCAAAACATTACAGGTCCATTTAAAAGTCAACAAAAAGTCATCTTTTTGCAAAGAAGTGTTCATGAACATGGAAACTTCAATGAAGATGAAACCAAAAAGGATGTTTAGAGGACATCTTGAGCTTTCTAAAAAGTCCAAGAACACCTAAAAATGTTAAAAATTGAGCAAGATACACATTGTCCAAGTTGAGCATTTTTGAGGAGGTGCACAAAGAGAAATACTTGACAAAACCAAATTTTTTGCAAATGGGCTTAACTTTTCTTGATTCAAACATGTTCCTCAGCTGAATTAGAACCTCCAAGCCCAAGGCCACGAATTTATCTTTTATTTTTTATTTATTTTGGATTTTTAATCATTTAAAACCAATTTAATTAAAATAAAAGATAAAAGATAAAAAATAAAAAATTAATTGCAAGATAGATTTTCTCTCATCCTTGAGGTCCAAGCAAGCCATTTAATCTGATTATTTCGAAATAATCATGATTGGTAATGAGATTTGGTTGAAATTGGCTTAAAAAGGAAATATTTGGTTTCATAATTTCTCATTGATTGACTTGATTTTTTCTTACAATTCTTGACCTAATTCACTCTATTATAAATACATGATGCATCCACAAGCACAAGAGACGAAATTCTGGCCTCAAGAACCCTATTCCAAGCTTCAAAAAACCGTGTCTTGCAAGCTACTAGCAGCCAGGTTTCCAGTCCAATTCAAAGCATTCTGAGCATTCCAACACATTCCTGGAGGTCCTCTAAATTGATCCAGATACTCACAAGCCAGTCAAACATCCAGAATCAAGAAATCACGATTTCGGTATGCACATCCTAACTCAAAATCGATTTTTGATTTTCATGCATATTTAACATGTTTTGACTGTTTGTTTGTGTTTAGAATGAAGTTTTGAAGCTTTCTGCATAGGTTAATTGTGTTTTGAGTATAGGAATCCACCATTGTTAGGGTTTGAAGGTCTGAATTAGGGCTTTGTGTTTTAGGCAAAATTAACAAAAACCAATGCTACCATCATGCTCAGGAGGCCAAACCGAATCGATCCATGTATTCATCATGGATTTATATTGCTTGTATTTAATTTTGAAAATCTGCAGGTGATGTAGTGACGGACGAAGCCGTCACTAAAGGCTGTGGCTACGGACCAAAACCGTAGCTAAAGGTTTAAATATTCAAACGAAGAAGATGATGTTCTTCGCGCGTGTTTTAAACTGATTTTCAAAATTTATTTTCCTTTATAATTATTTCGTTTCATATTACTAACAGCTAAACACTCCAGCTCAGATTGTAAGCAGTGCGTGCATATGAAAGAGAGGACCAGGGTTCGATCCCTACAAATCTTTTTACAACTTTTCCAAACTAACATATTTTTCCTATTTTCTTCACATTATTTTCTTTTAATTTAATTTCTTTTCAAATAATTTTCTAATGCATTAAAAAATCACAAAAAATATTTTCTTTTTGCATTTAGGTCAGAAAAATACTTATTTAATTTTTGGCATAAAAAATTATATTCTTGCATGCATATTTTAATTAATTGTTAATTAATCCAAAAATTGACTTTTAATTGTTTTTCCTTACTAAAATCAATCCAAAAAATTCCCAAAAAAATATTGTTTTATCATCTAATTAGGATTACTGACCTAAAAACTTTTTCCTCACTCAAAATCTTTTTTTTACTAACATATTTTCTCTTATTCACAATTCGATTCTTTTTCCGATTATTATGTATCTGCTTACAGGTTGTAATAGTTAGGATAATTTTCTCGCATTTCTCTTTTTCCATATTATGTAACTGCTCATGGGATGTAATAGTTTAATTAGGATTTACTTTTCGCACTCCTATATTATGTAACTGCCCCAAAGCCATGTAATAGCGTAAGATTTACTTTCCGCACTTTACTTTCTGCAATTTACTTTCCGCACCCATATAAACTGCTAGTAACTAGGCGTGTATGGCAAGATAAAAACGAACGTAGATCACTCCTAATTTCAAGATAAAATATCTGAATTTAACACACTCTCTTCACACATGCACCCCTTAGAGTATTCTCTCTCGTTGCCTTTCAAATAAATGGTCAAGTTCCTCGAACGTAGAGGTATCCTAACATCATTGCCTATGAAACATATCATCATAGTCCCTTAGATACAAAGATCATAGTCCCTCGATGTTGCCTACGAATGCATGATCTCGTCCCTCGATTGTTGCCTACGAAAAGTGATGATCGTCCCTACAAATGTGCTAGGATACTCCTACAAGTTGCCTTCTATGACCATCCGATGTCCCTTCGAATGTCCCTTCTCATCCAACGAATAGGGTTACCTACAAACTAATGGTATGGATAGTGTTATTCTAAAGAAAAGTAAAATAACACGGAAACGACCGTCCCGAGTAGGTAATAAGACTTTTAGTTGCTTGCTACATCAAAACATCTTTTTCACACCTCACACTTTCTAAAAATCATTTTCAAACACTTTGTATACATTCCAGCGTGAATCATTACAAAGTTCTTTTCCAAAACGAAACATTTCCGAACACTTCGTATACATTCCAGCGTGAATCATTACGAAGTCAAAGCGAAATTCCTTTTCAAAACATTTTCAAACACACACACAGAAAGCAAACTTTAAAGTGAGCTAAAGCAACTAAGAGCCCGTAGATAACTACGGTAGGAAAGGGTGCTAATACCTTCCCTTTTCATAACCTTCTCCCTTACTCCAAATCTAACGAAGGTCTTTTCCTGTTCTTTTCACCTTCCCTTAATTGGATAAAAGAAAAGTCAGTGGCGACTCTTGCTATCCGCAACATTTGCGATCAAAAGCAAAACAATCCAAAGTCAGTTCTCCCACCGTATTACAGATGATGTCATACCAAATGTTAAAACATCATTTAAATGTATTCAGTCATGAAAGTTGTATTGTTTCCAGGAAGTAAGTATAAGTGTGAAGAAGTAATCAGTCAGGATAATATAGTGTGAGTAGATAATTTTAACTGACTAACTGGTAGGTACTTTGACGGGAGACTTAGTACTTATTAGGATGTAACCTGAATACCAAACAGCACATACTCTGTTGGGAGTTGAGTGTTTGTCTGGTGGATTTATGGTATATTATGAACTGAATGTCAATATTAAAGTTCACTATGATCTTCACAAGTTTAGGATGTGTGGCAACATTATCTAATGATTATTTGAAGATTTGATTCAAGTTAAAAGATGCATACAAATGTTGTCAAATATCTTGATGGGAGCTGGATATTTGTGTGATATTTGTGGATATATGTGTGGGAATTTGATTGTAGCAGAAGTTATCTACTTGTTTGTTTTCTGCAAAAAGTTTGTTACTGCAGTTTGTTACAGCTTCAAGATGTTATTTGAAGGCCCAAATCCATTTGGGTAGAAGGTTATGAATAAGTAGTTGTAACCTAGTGTCATATCCCAATTTTTGACCTAATATACCACCATATATTTGCATCATTTCATAGCTAACAGCTCAGACAGCATTAATCGGGTATAGCATTCACAGGTCAAAATTAGGGTTTCATCAGATTTTCATCTTGATTCAAGAGCTAACCAATTAGGGTTTGAGATTTTTTTCATCTCATTTGATCTATCTTGATCAAAATATCAACCCCTGATCATCAGATAACAAAATTCTCTCACAGATCAATCGAGGATCGACCAATTAGGGTTTTGATCGGGCAAGAGAATTCTCTGACTTTTTGAGCAGTGGATGACTTTTTTGGATAGAGATTGGTCATCATATCTTAGATATAACCTCTTGACCTAATTTACGGATTC
Organism: Vicia sativa; assembly: GCA_021764765.1. Classification (NCBI taxonomy): domain Eukaryota; kingdom Viridiplantae; phylum Streptophyta; class Magnoliopsida; order Fabales; family Fabaceae; genus Vicia; species Vicia sativa. The sequence goes on from CM038792.1 coordinate 178,777,008, forward strand.
AAATCATCACAGTTCACGTAATTCATCGATCGTTTTAAACATCGATGAAATTTCATCTCCAGAAAAGTCAAACTTTGACTTTTGGTCAAAATTTTCAAAACAAAACTTTTTCCATCATCAAAATACTTCAAATGATCCATCATGATCATCAAAAATCAAAGAATTTGGAAAAGTCAACAAAAAGTCAAAATTTCTATAACTTAGAAAAATTTCTAAGTGTTGAAATTTCACATTTTTTCCAAACTTCAAGCCATTTTTTCACCTAGTTCCAATTGGAATTTGAAAAAACTCAAAACATGAAAGTTGTAGATCATGGAAAAATCTTTCCAAAATGTCCAAGAACTTCAAAATCCATGGAGGCTAGCTATGTCTTTGAAATTGGAACAAAAGGGTCCATGAAACTTAATTTTCAAAGTTCAAACATCAATTATAGGTCATTTTTTGAGTTTTCTTCATCATGAAGTAATTCAACCTTGCCACCTTGCCAAAATGACTCATCAAACTGATAAACATCAGTGAGAAGTGATGATTGAAGATTGGATCAAATTGTGAAAATTGCACATGGTAAAAAAAGGAAGGTTCCTTTTCTTTTGCAAAAGTCATGTTTACCCCTTAAGGTAACTTTGAATCACCAAAAGCCATGGACACTTGCCTAACATTTTCAGAATCTCTTGCCTATAAAAGGATCACAAATCCAAGAGAAATGCACACCAAAGCATTGCAAGAATCATGCTTTCTCTTTTCTTTCTTCAAAATCAAGAAACATGATAAACTTTTGAAAAACTTGCAATTTATAAAATCAGTGAAAATCATGAAAGTCTTTGGTGTCTAACATGTTCCATAATCATTAACAAACATGTTACAAACTTAAAATCAAACTAAAAGCAAGAGAAAACCAGTTTTCAATTTCCATTTTGTCAAAACTTCAAAACTGACTTAGGAATCGAATTTCAAGTTTGGCTTGATCAATTGTTGTTCTAATGATCCATACACCTTCCATGAACATCCTGGAGTTGATCTAAAACAAGAATAGCAATCTGTAACACCATTAACTTCGATTTCGAGTTCTGCTGTTTCGATCTGATTGCAGGTTGACTTGAGTGGAGAGATTGAAGTAAGTTCAGAGCAAGCAGGCCATCTCTAAAGCATCCTCACATGCCGCTGGTGCTCTAAGGATCAAGAAACAACAACTGGAAGTGCTCTAGAACAGGTTTTGATCTTCACTTTTCCAAGTATCCATACAAACTTCAAACTCCATATTCCTTGCACCAATTGACAAAAACTCTTGGCCATTTGTTTTCTGCACTCAACACGAACAATAGCCCTCAATAAAATCAAACAATCATTCAACATACATCATTTAATTTAGATTTTTCAGTTTAGGGTTCATACGTGTTCTTCGAATCGAAATCATTCTAGGCTTAATATAAATGAAATTAACAAGCATCTTCATGTTCGTGGCATAAAATCGATCAAGTTTGGTTTTTACATCGTGCCATTTGGTTGAGAAACGAAGGAGATAGCTCGAATTCGTGAAACTGAGAATCAAAACACAAGCCCAGAAATTCGCGCGTGTTCTTGATGTTCTTCAGTTTTTAAATTTTCAAATTAACCAATATAATATTAACGCGTGTTTTAATCCACTAACACCTCAAACGCGTTGGCTCAGTGGTCCCTGGCTTGCTCTTAGTTCTTTTTGACACGCGTCCACTCAAAGGTCATGGGTTCAAAACCCAGCAAGACCATTGTTTTACTCATTTTTCACAAAACTCTTCATATTTTCATATTTTTTCTTCAAACTTCAACATTTTTTTTAACCAATCAAACCTTCTCATTTTGAGATGATTTTTTAAACACTTGTCATTTAATACATATATTTTATGATTATGTCAAAAAAATCCAAAAATATTTTCATCTGATTAAATTTTAATCGAGCCGAAAACGACGTTCCGAACACTTTTCAAACCTCCTTAAAAGGTGAATTTTTCAAGTTTTCGACTTCCGATTTTTTTCAAAACCTTTCACAAATCAACTTCACATTCTCAAAACATTTTCAAATCATTTTTCAAAACATTTCATCAAACTTGCATCTTTTACCATAATCGATCCAATTCAAACGATAAAACGAATTCGCTTTCTCTAATTTCTCGATCGATCATGGGCCTCCTTATGGTGTAAGTCCCAACCCTTTATGTACATACTTAGCTTTATTTGTACATATTCAAAACATCTTCGTCAATATCCAAACATAAACAAATTTCTTTCATTTGTTTTCATTCGTTTGTCTACGCGCTGAAACCATTGGTTCTAAAGGAAGGTTTCTCCTGAGCAAGATTTCTTTTAAACCAATGGGCCTCCATCATGGTGTAAGTCCCATAACATTCTTTTATGTACATAATATTTCCTTGTACATATCAAACTTTTGTCAAACATTTTTTAAACAAACTTTTTATCTGTACATAACACAGATACTTCTTTTCAAACACTTTTTATCTGTACATAACACAGATACTTTTTTTTCAAAACTTTTTATCTGTACATAATACAGATACTCTTTCTTTGAAAATACTTTTACGATATAAACTTTGATTAATCATTTCTGTTTCATCATACATTTTACACTGAATACCATTGGTATTGAAAGGAGCATTATTCGTGAAACGCTTTCAAATCAATGGGCCTCTCTTCTGATGTAAGTCCCAACCCTCCTATGTACATCCATCTTTTCGTACATAAAAACTCGTTCGTGTACATATTCATTTCCTTGTACACAATTCAAACTTGTGAATAATCAAGTTACGCTCGTTTTAAACGCTCGTTTCACAGACACTTGTTTATATTTCATAAATCTGTAAATAAACATCATGCATTGTTTATATTTCCTTCATAAACTCCTCGTGAATACACATCACACACACACACTGCTTATACAAACTGCCTAATAAATAACATGACAATTAGACTAATCAATAGGTTCCCACAAGATAGCCTCCGCTTGGCTTCATACAAGACAACTCATCACCATTGAGTTTAGCCTCCGCTTAGGCTTCATACAAGATAACTTATCCCAAGATGGGTCACCTTTCTTGGGCTTTGTACAAAGAAACTCTCCACAGAGTTAGCCTCCGCTTAGGCTTCAGATAAGACAACACTCCCTGTTGAGTCACCTCCTCTTGGGCTTCGCTCAAAAGAACTCCTCATTGAGTTTAGCCTTCTCTTGGGCATCATACAATGAAAGAGACAGAAATCTCTTATCTCCTCTTGGGCTTCAATACAAAGAATCACCAGCTAAGATAGAACCCCGAAAGGATGGTTTCCGGTGAAATCACTTTCAAATTCCCCATAGAGTAAAATTTCTTGAAATTGCTCTTACTCAAGAAAGGATGATTTCGGTGAAATCCCTTTCAAGCCAAAAACAGCCATACCCTATAGCTTCCTCTTGAGCTTCATACAAGGACCCTCGATGACCCTCGATGACCCTCGGAATGCCTCCTCTTGGGCTAACAATACAAGGACCCATGGGCTTCTTAAAAGCATCCCTTTAATCCAATCAATTTCTCCTTGAGATTTAGACATCTATCATCTCTATGGAAGAAGTATCTCATCTATCACATCACTTTTCAAACTTTTCAAACTTTTCAAAAACATCTCTTAACAGTAAGCTTGTATACTCAAGCAAAACACCCAATGCTTACAGTTAAAAGATTTAATCATCTTTTTCAAAACATCTTTCTTAAACATGTAAGTGGTAACGCTTGTACACTCAAGCAAAACACCCAATACTTACAGTTAAAAGATTCAATCATCTTTTTCAAACATCTTTCTTAAACATGTAAGTGGTAACGCTTGTATACTAAAGCAAAACACCTAATACTTACGACGAAAGATTTTAATCAATTAAACTTTTCAAAAATGTATGTGATGAAATAGATTAGATACATTTTTCATTAAGATGACATTTGTCTGTCTCTTAAACTAACATCCCGTTGCTTTCCACTAGCATAAGTGGGAACTACGATTGCTCTGACTTTCTCAACATCCTTTTGAGAATACGTAGGCACAAGGTCTCATCCTTGCCGAGCAAATTTCTATCTCCCCACCAAACAAACCATAGAACCCCCAGATCCGAGCTACAAATGCTCGATTCCCACTAGGATATGTATGCGTAAGATCCATAGATCTTTGCGAGCACAATAATAACAAAACCTAGAATCCCACATAATCTATCGTTTCTTAAAATCCAAAGGAGAAACTTTCCCAATCATAGAAATAGCAATTAAAAACACACAACATATCAAATATATTCATATATAAAGTGTAGATAACTACATATATTTAGGGTGCTCCATCTATTCCCTTTATATACCAATCCCCTTACTTAATCTCCCCAATGCGTTATGTCTAGTTTGCGCTATCGTTACGCATACCAATATCAATTGAGGGTATTTGATTTTCCCTTTTCATAATCATTAAATCATCTTTCTTGTGTTGAAAATAATAAAGCTTGATGCTCGCGGCATCTTTATAAACAAATCAAAAGATTTAAATCGTTGCACGAAGATCCGAACTCACGTTCGCATCCTCATGGCCACCTTTAACGCGAACAGAAAATGGCGACTACTGGGAGAACGCTGAAATTTTGATTTTTCAAAAAGAAAACGCACTCGTCCGAGAGCACCAAGCTTTTTGTTTTCAAAAAGAAAAGAAAGGGATAAGCTTTCATATTTTGCATATATCTTTTTCTTTATTGTGTGTTTCGCGATTTCACTTGATGGAAAGAAATCCTAACCCGGATTTAAGAAACATTTTAAGATCTAGGTGGAGGTATTAATACGTGAGCAGCTCAATGCTTTCAAGTTAATATTTCCGCAGTGGAGGTTGTCTTGAGGGTATTGTGTTTAAGCAAGTAATTGCGAAGACTGATTTTCGGAGAACTTAAGAAGTCGAGTGGATAGAACACATAAACCATCCCGCCATTAGGATGTAGTGTAGATTATTCGGTGTAAGCCTAGAGTAATTGTCATGCGATACTACGATCAAAGTAGTTTCTCTTGAAAATATTATTGGACCATCGAGTATTCACCAAATCCAATAATGTTTTGAAGGGAGTGTTGAGCTCAGATTATCGAGAGAACCCGATTCACGTATGAATAAGCCCTTAGAACTTAACCACGTTGATTCTTATCGTTGGCTTCATGCTCGTGACTTGAACGCTTGCCGTGTGTATAACTACTAACCATGTTTGTTGCATTCATGCATTCATTCATTCATTCAAAACAAAAAACTTCATTTCTCTCTCCATTTCCAAAGAATTTAGAGATGTTTTCTTTGTAAAATATTTTAGGTTAGAGTGATGGATGTCGAGGAAGATTCACCAAAAGATACGCTTTAGGATTCCGACGAGGAAAGTTGAAAGAGTTAGCATCCTTGGTAGAAGATCCCTGATTTGTAAAACGCTATGGAACTCTTTTAACTCTTTGAACGCTAACGTCGATGAAGGACTTCTCAAAACTTTCGCTCGCTTCTACGATCCGCTATCGCTTCACTTTCCACGATTACGTTGATGCCTACTTTGGAAGAGTATGCGATATCCTAGGAATCTCAAGATCGGACAAAGTGCCTTTCAATGGTTTGGAAGCCATTCCTAAGTCACAAGTCATTGCAACAATGACTCATTTAAAGAAACCCGAGATAGACAAAACCTAACTACCGAGGAAAACTCTTAGGACTAACTTCAAAGTTCCTAATGGAGAAGGCTCTCAAGTTCTCTGGTAGTATGGTAGCCTTTGAAGCTATTTTAGCTTTACTCCTCTATGGATTGGTGTTGTTTCCCAACGTCCCAAATTTCGCTGATATCAACGCCATAAGGATCTTTCTCGATTGGAAATCCTGCTCCCACCGCTTGGTGACACGTCGCCTCTATTCATCATAGGAATCGTCAAGGAGACGGAACTATCGTGTGTTGTGTACTGTTTTCAAATGGATTGTCTCACACCGCCTAAATCTCCTATCTTCCGCGAAAACAAAGACGAGTGGCATTGGTCCGTAAGACTCATGTCTCTTACAAACGACGATATCCATTGGTATACCTTGGCAAACAATGAGATGGAAATCATTGAGAGTGGAGAATTTGCCAACGTACCTCTCATTGGTACGAAAGGAGGAATCAACTACAACCCATTCCTAGCAAAACGTCACCGGATACAAATTCGTAAACCTCCCGTTTTACAAGAGAAAGCTACTTCTATCATGAAGGAGAGGATTCCCAGGATGAAGGCTAGGATGATCAAAGCTTGGCATCACATCCGAAAGAAAGGAAAAGGTAAGGCAAAGAATTGTGTAGCCATGGAAACCTACACTTTGGTAAAGAAAAGAGCAAAGGAATTCAATGCCTTACGCTTATGAGGATCCCATGTTCTCGATCGCCTCCAAATCGACAAATTTTCCCGTTGAAGTGTGGAGAATACCAAGAAGCCTTGACCAAGATAAGGTTTGAGAAGGAAGCTTTGAAAGCAAATTCCTTAAGACTAACCTTGAGAATAAGAAGCTCAAGAAGCAAGTCAAAGATCATGAAAAGACGCCTACTTCCGTGATGAATGGCTCATGGAGAAAGATGAGAAGATTCGCCAGAAGGATAACGCCATCCAGAAATACGTCAAGGAAAGGAAAAGAAAGCTTGAGGAAATGACAACCAGCAAGCCCGCTCCCAACGAGTGGAAGAGAGTCATTAGCAAGCTAAAAGCTGAGAAAGCCAAACTAAAAGCTCACTATGGAAGGAAATCGTCAAGTCGCATCAAGTTTGGATCGTCATCCGACGAAGATGTTTAATTAGTTTAATTTAGTTTGTAATTTTTATCATTTATTGTATCATTTGTGTGAGCAATGCTCCAACAAAAAAACAATTGTTGTAATCTTCCTTCATTAATCAATAAAATTTGTGTTTTCCATCCAAATATTTGCCAGAAATATCTCGTTTAGCGTAAATTCTTTGGAAATTTCTTTTCTTTACTATCATATTCATGCATCATGCTTTGCATTTAAGTCTACCATTTAGAGTCTAATCATTCACGCTTTGAACCGTCACTTTTCCGATAGAAAATTGTCAAGTCGCGCCTTAGAGTTTCTCGATCGTCCGCACCAACCTCGAACGCACGATACCGCATCAAAAGAAGAAAAGTAATGGAGAATTTTGAGCAAGAAAATGTTGAACTCCGTAGTACGGTAACTACGCTACAAGAAGAAGTGGAAAGACTCACATCTTTGGTCAACTCACACAACAAGAAAGTCAACAAGCAAGATCGGCCATAACCAAATAGCAACTTCAGAGGATACTACTACTCCGCCTCACCGCATCAAGAGTTCACCTTTCAAAGATGCCGTAGGGCTATCCATGGGAATGCCTTTAACTGGCATTGGAGTTCGCCAACCGACTTCTCAAACAACCTCGCTTGAAATACCTACTTTGCAAAGAAAACGCTACGCTCACTCCACAACGTGGAATAACTTTTCCAAGTAACAATGTCGGTTTCTCAACCGATTATGTTGAACTCCCAGTAGTGCACACTACCACGACGAAGAAGTTCATCACACAGAAATAGCAAGAACGCTGTGGTTCAATGGAGAATCTCCACAACTCCTCAAAATGCACTTGAGATAAAACGATTCAAGGAAAGAATTGTTTGGGAAAAGCGCCAGATCTCTCGCTTAGTCCTCGTGTGAAAATATGCGAAATTCAAAATCCGGATTTTGAAAAGTACAAAGGAATTCTTGTCCTCAAAGTCATCTCACGATGTATGCCAGAAAATGTCTACCTACAATGAGGATCATCACCGCTAATCCATTACTTCCGTGATAGTCTCACCGTGCCGCATCAAGTGGTACATGGGTTTAGACAAGACGAATATCCAATCATTCAACGACTTAGGTAAAGCCTTCGTCCAGAATACAAATTCAACTTGGATATGGCTCTGATAGGATCAACTCCGCTCCATGTCTCAAAAGGAAAGAGAGACATTCAAGGAATATGCGAACGATGGAGGGAAATCTGCCCAAGTCAACCCGCCTTGAAGAGAAAGAGATGACTAAGGTATTCTTGAATACTCTAAACTCATTCTACTATGAGCGAATGATCGCTAGCCCGGTGACTTCAACGAAATGGTAAGCATGGAATGCGACTAGAAGAAGAGGTTCGGACAGACGCCCAACCAAGGAAGTAGGATCTTCTAGTAATACCAAGAAAGTTGGAACCGCTTCCCAAGGAAAAAGAACATGACGAGGAATGGTATCCCGAGGAAACCACGCAAGAATGTCATTCAACAACGATGTAGCGCCATAGCACCCTCCGTCAACACAACCGTGCTCCGCATTTCAACAAAATCAACAAACTCAACACCTCCAAGCTCGCAGCCACAACCAAACCAGACGCCTCGGGTCACTCTCGACCCAATTCCCATGACGCATACGTAACTTTACCCACCGATAGAAAGGAATCTAATACGACAAGGTTACCACCTCCGTCCCCGAAAAACTACCATGGTGGTACAAAGTCGATATGTCTTGCCTTTTCACCAAGGGCACCAGCCATGACCTTGAGCATTGCATAGCATCAAGGCGTATACAGAGATTAGTGAAGGCTAATCTTCTTTCCTTCGTAAATACGAGTCCGAATGTGCAAGCCAATCCACTTCCCACCATAGTGGACACTCATGAATCTAATGCTAAGGAATAGCATGTACCTTGTCACAGATGTAAACTTAGTCAAAGGAAACTGTGCATCTTCATGAAGCATACAGTACCATGAGCACCTTCACTAAGCATGATTATGCACTTGCTATATCTGCTCAAAGAATATCCATGGATGTCCCACCATAAGAGAGATATTCAAGATTTGTTAGACATCGGTGATTTACAAATCTACGTAAACCGAGATGACCATGACGTAAATACAATAGGGCATTTTCCGCATGAGCTTTAGTCTCGGATATCAACTCGAAAATCTCAAGTAAACGCAGGATCCCTTGTTTCAACATACCCGAGCATGTGGAGATCGCGATGCTGGTTCCAACATTCCAACATCTCCTTTGGTAATTTGCCCACCGGTCCTGCTCGCATAGCTCTACCGAGCAATTCCTTACCAAGATAATGCAACCTTGATAGAGGATGGGAAAGAGAAACCCATGCCTACACTTCCGCCTAATGTCAATATAACAAATCGGACGAGTAACGCCAAGTGGACGAGTACACGCCCATTGCCACCAAGATCGCTCATTGTTAAACAAAACCAAGTTAACATATCCTCCGAAAACTCGCAACGATTCCCATTGTTAACCAGTACAAACATTGGTTCTACGATGGAACCAACATCAACTCGCACTTTGACGAGATCCCGAAACTAATCAAGAAGAGCGAATATCGAGTCGAGACCAATTGATGCACTCTTCAAAAATTTCACACTGTCTTTACTCCTTAACTCAAGCTCACCGAGAAGCTTTGATGAGAGTACTAGACTGTGCTTATGTGGATCACGATGTGACTACGCATCAATTTGAGGATCGCTCCAACATAACCGCAACAACTGAGTTTTAGTGACTAAGAACTTCCTAAGAAGGAAAGATCATAACTTGCCTTGCACATCTCGATGATTTGCCACGATTCCCTATCCAATGTATTGGTGGATAGGTTCGCCTTTAAACGTAATGCCAAAACGACGCCGCTCGCTTAGCTTACAAAGGAACGCCAATGAAGTTCAACGACATCATAGTAAGAGCGATGGATCGAGAAAGTCGTTATTGGGAAGTTGATCTCCAATGACAATTGCCCTCACACTTTCAAAATTACGCCCAAGTCATGGACGTACATGCGATAGTTGCTTGCTAGGAAGACCTTGGATCCACGATGCGGGCAGAACTTCTACTCCATCGAAATTAAAATTCACAAGAATGGAAAGTTGGTGACCATCACGGTGAACAAGCTTTACTTGTAAGTCATCTATCCAGTTTCTCCTTCATCACTGCTAATGACATTGAAGCGCCGCATCTCCCAGAAAATCCGTTAGAAGATGAATCTACTAAAAATAGATCATCTATCTCTTCGTATAAAGAAGCGGCACAAATGGTGAAAGATGGCAATACTCAAGGATGGGGACAAGTTATCAAACCTGTCAAGAATGAAATGAAAACCGGACTCGGGTTCACACCTGTATTCTACAAAAAACAAGAGAAAGATGAAGCACTTCCCCTGATTAAGGAAGTATTTCACAGCGGAGGTTTCTTAAACCCTGTTCCGCAAGAGGTTAATGTTGTAACCATTGAAGAGGATGAAGATGATCCATCTGAATCTGAAGAATGGAGCACTTATTTGAATAGCCCTGAGTATGTGTCTCAAGAGGAATCATATGCACCGACGGATCAATTCAAAGACATGTCCCTGCAGCAACATGAAAATCCACCAGTCCCTGCTGAAGTTTGGGATACCTTGGGAGAACCAAGTGGCAAATACGACTACATGGTGAAATACTCGCGTAAAGCTCGAAAATCCGGATTGAAGATATCCAACCCAGGATGGGGTGATGACTTTGACTACCCTAGTCAATCGAAGAGGAATATTCGTCTTCTCAAACTAATCAATGATCGAGGTCCCAAATGAAGATCTCTCGTTTCAACACGCCTGTGGATTTCACCAAGCCGATCCTCGGTTACCACTACATCAACATGATCATCAAGATCAAGAGTATGATTCAGATACGATGCGGAAAGTGTCGACAACGAGTCTCTTCACTCCAAGACCGGAAGGAACATCCCAAGATTCAACACAAAGATCAACAGAAGTACAAAGGCTATCTCTCATACTTCCCGATCTGTTAATCAAGAAGATCGCTTTAGCAGACCAATGGCAAAGGCCATCGCCCGTAGTCTTCAAAGCCCGCTCACAAAGAATCAAAGTTTACTCAAGGGTTAAACCAAGCGGAAAATTACCCGAGTACCTCGACTTCCAAGGAGTTCGTCACTATTGGAAACCTGTTGAAGTTAGGACTAATGTTCATAGCTCTAAGTAGTTTATCTTTGCTTTTTGTTTTGAACTCTCGCTTCGCCCAAAGCGAAGAGATGTTTTATAGGGTTTAGCTTTTAAATAATTTCTCTTTGTCTTGCCCAAGACAAATGAGTTTGTATTTTAGGGCCCTGTCCATATTGTGAAACATAAATAAAATGCGTTGTTTTGTTTCCACACTTTGTGTTTATTTTCATTTTTACCCTTTTCTGGAAATGATAATCCTAAAAAACACAATGACAAAAATCTTCAAAAAAAAAAAAAAAATCATAATGAAAAATTAATCTGCAACACTTTCACATTAACTTTCAAAAAAAAAAATGATGATAAAAACATTTTTTTTTTTTTTAATCAAACAATAAATCAAAAATGCAGATTAAACAAATGGACAAATCCATTGAAAGCAATAACTCTACGCTCTCTCCCAACTTTGAAATCCCCTGCGAAGTCGCTGAAGAAGAAGTTGAAGAAGAGATCCCAGATGAGATTTCTAGACTGCTAAAACACGAGAGTACCCACTTGGGGCATCGTACAAAGATAAGAAAACTCTAAGGAGGCTTTCTAGGAATTTCTTCCTGAACAAGGATGTGCTATACAAAAGAAACTTCGACATGGTTCTGCTCAGATGCGTCGACAGACAAGAAGCAGACACGATCATCCATGAAGTGCATGAAGGGTCCTTTGGAACCCATTCGAATGGGCATGCAATGTCCAGAAAGATCTTAAGAGAGGATACTATTGGATAACGATGGAATCGATTGCAAACACGCCAAAAGATGTCACAAGTGCCAGATCTACGCAGATAAGATCCATGTGCCTCCGACTCTACTCAACGTTCTCTCCTCTCCGTGGCCGTTCTCCATATGGGGCATCGACATGATTGGAATGATTGAACCAAAAGCGTCCAACGGACATCGCTTCATTCTAGTAGCCATTGACTACTTCACCAAATGGGTCGGCAAGATCTTACGCCAACGCACAAGACAAGTGGTTGTGAGGTTCATCAAGAACAACCTCATTTGCCGATATGGAATTCCAAGTAAGATCATTCGACAATGGATCAAACTTGAACAACAAAATGATGAAAGAACTGTGTGAGGAATTCAAGATCGAGCATCATAACTCGCCTCCTTACCGGCCAAAGATGAACGCGCCGTTGAAGCCCAACAAGAACATCAAGAAGATCGTCCGTAAAATGGTCATCACTTACAAAGACCGGCACGAAATGTCGCCATTTGCTCGCATGGGTATCGCTCGACGCACTTCAACAGGGCAACTCCTTTTCTCTAGTATACGGCATGGAAGCAAGGTTCCCGTAGAAGTTGAGATCCGCCAATGAGAGTTCTCATGGAAACTAAGCTATCCGAGGCGAATGGTGTCAAAGCGATACGACCAATTGAACTTAATTGAAGAAAAGCGCCGACCGCCTGTGTCACGGACAACTCTATCAAAAAGAATGAAGAAAGCGACAAAAGGTCCGACCTCGTGAATTCCGAGAAGGCGACCTCGTGCTTAAAAAGATTCTGTCTTTTCAAACAGATTCTAGGGGCAAATGGACTCCTAATTACGGAGGCCCATACATCGTCAAAAGAAGCTTCTCTGGAGGTGCTATGACTCTCACAACCATGGACGGCGATGAACTCCCGATCCTGAATGCCGACGCATCAAGAAATACTTTGTCTAAAAACAAAAGAACATTTCGGTAAGTCGAAAACCCGAAAAGGGCGGCTTAGGCAAAAATGAGCGTCTCGGTGGATTGAAAACCTGAAAAGGCGATCCAAGCAAAAATTAGAGACAATAAGCAAAATATCCGATAGATCGAAAACCGAAAAGGCGATCTAGGCAAAACAAGGATACAAAACGACAAAGTAATCGCAATACCAGTATTTTGTCCACATGAAGAATCTTCCATCAACGGATCTTCAATCAACTCTTCTAAAGCCAAGCGCAGTGGAATTCAAGTTGTTAGGGATAATAGCGGTTATTTGCTTTCAATGTAGCCTTTTCCCAATAAATTATCATTTCCAACTTTTGTAAATAGTTCATGGAATCACGCCTTTCGATCACCATTCTATCAATAAATTTGAGCCTTGTGCCTTTGTTTGCAATTCTTGTTTATTCCGCTTTGCAAAATAACGCTTTTATTGTGAAAATCACTTTTTGAAACAAATGTTTTAAATGAATTTTTACTTCAAAATTTTGAAACAAAAGCAAAATTCTCCTTTGAAACTATGAACACGGAAATAACTTCAACCGCTTTCTCCAAGAGTGTTTTGATCCCGGAGTTGCCAATCACAACAATTTTCTCCTCAACGGAAATCTTCAAAGGACGGTATTCTTATCCAAAAGAATCCCCAATCAAGTTGCCAATGAAATGCTTTTCTCGAAAGTGTAAAACATGCAACTCAAAATCTTCATCGATGAATGTTTACACCAAGGTTGTAATCTTCACCAAGTATTTGTTCGAACTCGGACGGTCCTTTTCCCCAAATATCTCTTTAGTGTATTTGTCAAAGTAGTGTTAGCATACATATAACATTCATGACATTCATACATAATAGCATCATTCATTGCATTTTTGCATTCCTCAAATGTTTGCTTCCATATCACCGATGTAAATCACACTTACTCATGTAAGTACAAGTTTATCCCTCGAGAGTCTCGCCAAATAGAAAAGATACATTTCTTTTTTATCCCCGGCAGAGTATCCCCAAACAGAGAAATGCATTTTCTTCTCTTCACCACATTCCCCAGCTGAGATCATTCCTCATTTGGAACAATGTCTTGATTGACTGTTTCTTTTCAGTTCATTCCTGAATAGAACCTCGTCTCTAATCAACAAAGCAATAAGCAATAGTCTCATTGTCTGAGCCGCTTATTTTCATTCCTAAACTTGTCATAAAAAGTTTGTTCTTCTCAACAAGGTCAAATCATGACCGTACGAGAAATTCCTCAGCAGTTTGTCTTTCTGTCAAAAGGAAAACCTGTGTTTTCTGATCAAAAATGCCCGCATCTCCTCAAAAAGAGAGATCCTCGGCAAAATTGTATCCAAGAAAATAGAAGCTCATTTTCGAGTTCTGTTTCTTTCACTGTCTGTTATTCACAAAGCTGAATACACAGCAAATTGTCTTAAAAAAGGGGATTTGCCTTGTTATAGTTATCACTTTGCTGATAATCGGTAATATCTTTTCCAGTGCTGTTTCCACCACTGTCTGTTATTCACAAAGCTGAATATTCAGTAAATTTTCTCAAAAAAAAAAAAGTTACCTTGTTATAGTTATCACTTCGCTGATAATTGGTAACATCTTCAACATTCATTACCATAAACTATCACAAGGCTGATAATTGGTAATATCATTTTCACTTACCTTAAACATTGTCACAAGGTCGATGAAGGTAATCTCTCTGCTTCCAAAGCGAAACAAACATTCACAAATTTTCCCTACCATGCCATTTTCTCGTGATGTCATCCGGTGAAACTTTTTACAATCATTTTGCATCATCCGCATCTTTTGGTATCTTAGGTCCAAAATTTGCGATTATGATATTTAAGTATCTTTACACCTATCAAAACGAAGATATTCATCTTCATCTCTCAGGTTAAAGAAACTTAAATAGGGGCATCTGTCATATCCCAATTTTTGACCTAATATACCACCATATATTTGCATCATTTCATAGCTAACAGGTCAGACAGCATTAATCGGGTATAGCATTCACAGGTCAAAATTAGGGTTTCATCAGATTTTCATCCGATTCAAGAGCTAACCAATTAGGGTTTGAGATTTTTCATCTCATTTGATCTATCTTGATCAAAATATCAACCCCGATCATCGATAACAAAATTCTCTCACGGATCAATCGAGGATCGACCAATTAGGGTTTTGATCGGGCAAGAGAATTCTCTGACTTTTTGAGCCGTGGATGACTTTTTTGGATAGAGATTGGTCATCATATCTTAGATATAACCTCTTGACCTAATTTCGGATTCAAATCATCACGAAGTTCACAATTCATCATTTTCGTAAACATCGATGAAATTTCATCGCAGAAAAGTCAAACTTTGACTTTTGGTCAAAATTTTCAAAACAAAACTTTTCCATCATCAAAATACTTCAAATGATCCATCATGATCATCAAAAATCAAAGAATTTGAAAAGTCAACAAAAGTCAAAATTTCTATAACTTAGAAAAATTTCTAAGTGTTGAAATTTCACATTTTTTCCAAACTTCAAGCCATTTTTTCACCTAGTTCCAATTGGAATTTGAAAAAACTCAAAACATGAAAGTTGTAGATCATGGAAAAATCTTTCCAAAATGTCTAAGAACTTCAAAATCCATGGAGGCTAGCTATGTCTTTGAAATTGGAACAAAAGGGTCCATGAAACTTAATTTTCAAAGTTCAAACATCAATTATAGGTCATTTTTTGAGTTTTCTTCATCATGAAGTAATTCAACCTTGCCACCTTGCCAAAATGACTCATCAAACTGATAAACATCAGTGAGAAGTGATGATTGAAGATTGGATCAAATTGTGAAAATTGCACATGGTAAAAAAAAAGGAAGGTTCCTTTTCTTTTGCAAAAGTCATGTTTACCCCTTAAGGTAACTTTGAATCACCAAAAGCCATGGACACTTGCCTAACATTTTCAGAATCTCTTGCCTATAAAAGGATCACAAATCCAAGAGAAATGCACACCAAAGCATTGCAAGAATCATGCTTTCTCTTTTCTTTCTTCAAAATCAAGAAACATGATAAACTTTTGAAAAACTTGCAATTTATAAAATCAGTGAAAATCATGAAAGTCTTTGGTGTCTAACATGTTCCATAATCATTAACAAACATGTTACAAACTTAAAATCAAACTAAAAGCAAGAGAAAACCAGTTTTCAATTTCCATTTTGTCAAAACTTCAAAACTGACTTAGGAATCGAATTTCAAGTTTGGCTTGATCAATTGTTGTTCTAATGATCCATACACCTTCCATGAACATCCTGGAGTTGATCTAAAACAAGAATAGCAATCTGTAACACCATTAACTTCGATTTCGAGTTCTGTTTCGATCTGATTGCAGGTTGACTTGAGTGGAGAGATTGAAGTAAGTTCAGAGCAAGCAGGCCATCTCTAAAGCATCCTCACATGCCGCTGGTGCTCTAAGGATCAAGAAACAACAACTGGAAGTGCTCTAGAACAGGTTTTGATCTTCACTTTTCCAAGTATCCATACAAACTTCAAACTCCATATTCCTTGCACCAATTGACAAAAACTCTTGGCCATTTGTTTTCTGCACTCAACACGAACAATAGCCCTCAATAAAATCAAACAATCGTTCAACATACATCATTTAATTTAGATTTTTCAGTTTAGGGTTCATACGTGTTCTTCGAATCGAAATCATTCTAGGCTTAATATAAATGAAATTAACAAGCATCTTCATGTTCGTGGCATAAAATCGATCAAGTTTGGTTTTTACATCGTGCCATTTGGTTGAGAAACGAAGGAGATAGCTCGAATTCGTCGTGAAACTGAGAATCAAAACACAAGCCCAGAAATTCGCGCGTGTTCTTGATGTTCTTCAGTTTTTAAATTTTCAAATTAACCAATATAATATTAACGCGTGTTTTAATCCACTAACACCTCAAACGCGTTGGCTCAGTGGTCCCTGGCTTGCTCTTAGTTCTTTTTGACACGCGTCCACTCAAAGGTCATGGGTTCAAAACCCAGCAAGACCATTGTTTTACTCATTTTTCACAAAACTCTTCATATTTTCATATTTTTTCTTCAAACTTCAACATTTTTTTTAACCAATCAAACCTTCTCATTTTGAGATGATTTTTTAAACACTTGTCATTTAATACATATATTTTATGATTATGTCAAAAAAATCCAAAAATATTTTCATCTGATTAAATTTTAATCGAGCCGAAAACGATGTTCCGAACACTTTTCAAACCTCCTTAAAAGGTGAATTTTTCAAGTTTTCGACTTCCGATTTTTTTCAAAACCTTTCACAAATCAACTTCACATTCTCAAAAACATTTTCAAATCATTTTTCAAAACATTTCATCAAACTTGCATCTTTTTACCATAATCGATCCAATTCAAAACGATAAAACGAATTCGTTTCTTCTCGAATTTCTCGATCGATCATGGGCCTCCCTTATGGTGTAAGTCCCAACCCTTTATGTACATACTTAGCTTTATTTGTACATATTCAAAACATCTTCGTCAATATCCAAACATAAACAAATTTCTTTCATTTGTTTTCATTCGTTTGTCTACGCGCTGAAACCATTGGTTCTAAAGGAAGGTTTCTCCTGAGCAAGATTTCTTTTAAACCAATGGGCCTCCATCATGGTGTAAGTCCCATAACATTCTTTTATGTACATAATATTTCCTTGTACATATCAAACTTTTGTCAAACATTTTTTAAACAAACTTTTTATCTGTACATAACACAGATACTTCTTTTCAAACACTTTTTATCATACATACGTATACTTTTTTCAAAACTTTTATCATACATAGATACTCTTTCTTTGAAAATACTTTTACGATAAAACTTTGATTAATCATTTCGTTTCATCTGTACATTTTACACTGAATACCATTGGTATTGAAAGGAGCATTATTCCCCGTGAAGCTTTCAAATCAATGGGCCTCTACTGATGTAAGTCCCAACCCTCCTATGTACATCCATCTGTCTGTACATAAAAACTCGCTCGTGTACATATTCATTTCCTTGTACACAATTCAAACTTGTGAATAATCAAGTTACGCTGTTTTAAACGTTCGTTTCAGACACTTGTTTATATTTCATAAATGCGTAAATAAACATCATGCATTGTTTATATTTCCTTCATAAACTCCTCGTGAATACACATCACACACACACACTGTTTATACAAACTGTCTAATAAATAACATGACAATTAGACTAATCAATAGGTTCCACAAGACTCCGCGCTTCATACAAGACAACTCATCACCAGTTGAGTTTAGCCTCCGCTTAGGCTTCATACAAGATAACTTATCCTCAAAGATGGGTCACCTTCTCTTGGGCTTTGTACAAAGAAACTCTCCCACGAGTTAGCCTCCGCTTAGGCTTCAGATAAGACAACACTCCTGCTGAGTCTCCTCTTGGGCTTCGCTCAAAGAACTCCTCATTGAGTTTAGCCTTGGGCATCATACAATGAAAGAGACAGAAATCTCTTAACAGCCTCCTCTTGGGCTTCCAATACAAAGAATCACCCCGTTAAGATAGAACCCCGAAAGGATGGTTTCCGGTGAAATCACTTTCAAATTCCCATAGAGTAAAATTTCGGTGAAATTGCTCTTACTCAAGAAAGGATGATTTCTCGGTGAAATCCCTTTCAAGCCAAAAAAACCATACCCTATAGCTTCCTCTTGAGCTTCATACAAGGACCCTCGATGACCCTCGATGACCCTCTAATGCCTCCTCTTGGGCTAACAATACAAGGACCCATGGGCTTCTTAAAAGCATCCCTTTAATCCAATCAATTTCTCCTTGAGATTTAGACATCTATCATCTCTATGGAAGAAGTATCTCATCTATCACATCACATACATCAAAACTTTTCAAACTTTTTCAAACTTTAAACAAAAACATCTCTTAATAGTGGTAACGCTTGTATACTCAAAACACCCAATGCTTACTAAAAGATTTAATCATCTTTTCAAAACATCTTTCTTAAACATGTAAGTGGTAACGCTTGTACACTCAAGCAAAACACCCAATACTTACAGTTAAAAGATTCAATCATCTTTTCAAACATCTTTCTTAAACATGTAAGTGGTAACGCTTGTATACTAAAGCAAAACACCTAATACTTACGATAAAGATTTTAATCAATTAAACTTTTCAAAATGTATGTGATGAAATAGATTAGATACATTTTCATTAAGATGACATTTGTCATCTCTTAAACTAACATCCCGTTGCTTTCCACTAGCATAAGTGGGAACTACGATTGCTCGACTTTCTCAACATCCTTTTGAGAATACGTGAGGCACAAGGTCTCATCCTTGCCGAGCAAATTTCTATCTCCCTCGACCAAACAAACCATAGAACCCTGAGATCCGAGCTACAAATGCTCGATTCCCACTAGATATGTATGCGTAAGATCCATAGATCTTTGCGAGCACAATAATAACAAAACCTAGAATCCCACATAATCTCATTTCTTAAAATCCAAAGGAGAAACTTTCCCAATCATAGAAATAGCAATTAAAAACACACAACATATCAAATATATTCATATATAAAGTTGTAGATAACTACATATATTTAGGGTGCTCCATCTATTCCTTTATATACCAATCCCCTTACTCTCCCAATGCGTTATGTCTAGTTTGCGCTAGTCGTTACGCATACCAATATCAATTGAGGGTATTTCATTTTCCCTTTTCATAATCATTAAATCATCTTTCTTGTGTTGAAAATAATAAAGCTTGATGCTCGCGGCATCTTTATAAACAAATCAAAAGATTTAAATCGTTGCGTACCAGAAGATCCGAACTCACGTTCGCATCCTCATGGCGCGTCACCTTTTAACGCGAACACCTAGTTTTAGTAAGCTAGCCGGTTTTCTAAAGATGTAGTCTTTAGGGTTAGCCATGTAAGTTAACCACCCGGATTATGGGATGGTCACTGATTTGTACCTCGAAGCCTATAGGCAAGAGGATTATTTTACTCACTTAGAAGCTGTGAAGTAATGAGTTCAATTGTGTCCTTGGAAGAAGCTGCGAAGCAATTCCAAGGTGTGTCCTAAGTTAAAAGCAATAGTCTTTAAGACTTAGTGAGTTTGTGATAGAAGTGTGACTTCTAATTTTCAGTGTTTGAAGAGTTGAGAGCTATCAAGTTGTTGATGCAGTGATTGGGATGTTGACTGCTAGACATCATTGCGATTATTGGAAGTGGAATGGGGATATTCCATATCTAGGGAGGACCTAAGTAGAAGGGTCATTGGGTAGGGATTAAGTGAAAGGTGTAAGTAGAGAGGTTTAACTCTGAATTAGTACTACTGATAGTGGACTGCATTCCTGGCTTGGTATGCCCCCAGATGTAGGTTAGTTGAACCGAACTAGGTGAACAATTTTGTGTGGTTCTTTTGTTTCCTACACTGTTAATTTTTAGTTTGACCTTGTCTATTTTTTTAATATCAGATCAGATGTCAAGACAACCATTTATTTCACTTCTTGTAAGCTTATACTAGTATATAATCATGTGAATAGTCTCTTTTGAGCTCTGTGCTTCCGACAAGCACTCCACCTTGTTATTTCTAACACTTTGTTACATGTGTGAGGTACTTTGAGCATTATTCTTGAGATTTGGATATGTATGACACATATCTCGATCTTGCACACATGCGTGTGCAATCTTTTGTCTGCTTGCTTGGTTTTCACCTTATTGCAGGTTCATCAGATTGATTTGGATGTGTACGGACGCACATTCCGATCTTGCACACATTTGTGTGCACTCTTTGTCTGATTGCATGGTTTTCACCTTCTTGCAGGTTCATCAGATGTGTATTGACACACATTATGATATTTACATACGACACACATTATTTTGTCTGCATTGGCTGGATTGCAATCTCTTATAGGTTTATTAGATTGCTTCAGATGTGTATTGACACACATTCTGATTTTGCCTACGATAGGCGCTTCATTGTCTGTATTGTCTGGAGTACGATCTCTTGCAAGTTTATTTACTTCGGATGTGTATCTACACACATTCCAATTATGATTTTGGTGCCTCAGCACATTGCTCACCAGTTTTCTTTATTGCTTGTCGGCAGTACTCGAAGTTTTCCGGAGTATTTTTAGCTTGCTTTTGCTAATATGGATTGTTATCCGTTTAGTATTTTCTTACTCTTTTTATCGCATTCTTTTACCGCTTTTCTAGAAAGCATGAGGAGTAGGGTTTTACCATTTTTTTTGCCATGAGAAGCAGGAATAGAGATGCATGATGGGGCTTTTGTAGTTGGAGCATGTTCAGGAACCCCTCTGGTTTATTTAAAGACCCGTTTAGGGAAGTTCTGTGTGCTAACTGTGTGTGGTTTATTTAAAATCCTTTCCATGCAAAGGGAGGTAGCTTTCATTGTGTGTTTACTTTTGTGCTTGCATAGGTCATGAGTGTTTGGTTAGGCAACCCAGTGTGGCACCACCAAGCAAAGTCCCGCTTATGATACAATGGTATGATGATATGATAATAAAAGGGCAAGCAGAAAGGGTTTGCAATCAACCCCCGCACAGTTCTAGTCCGTGTCAGCTCAGCTCACGCGAATTGTGATGCTTCTTTTATCGAGTCAATTATAAAAGTGGCAAGAGTCCCCTATTCTGACTCTCTATGCTTTGTCATGGAGTTTGCATTCACATGCTCTGATACTCACACGCATATGCTCCTCACACTTGGTAATTCATATCAAGTTGTGATACCTTTCACCCATAGTAAACTCTTGGTTGACACGTTTAATTTCATTCGTGGCTATGGTTTTCCTCCAAAAGAATTATCATGGTTGACTCCGGTGACACGCTACCGTTGAGGCTATGTGACTTCTTTCATCTTCCCCGCGCATGTGTGTATCATTTGTTTGTGCATTGCATTGTTTGTGTGCTTTTGTCAAAGTACTTGCTTGCCTCTTCCCTTTGTATCCATTGGTTCTTCAACCAAGGTGGATATTAGGATAGTTTCCTTAGTATTGGTCGGCTATAGTAGTTTTCGAGATTAGACTTTTTATTCTTGACCTTAGGATCAATCATTGTATGATAATATTAGGGTAGAACTAGTTAGTTTCCCTTGCATGTTTTCTTCTTCTTTTGCATCCTTGCATGTAAAACTAAAACTTGTTTTCTTTTCTTTTGAAAATCAAAACACTTAATAATGGTTCAGACTCCTTTTTCAAGGTAAGAGAAACCAACCAATTCAAATTCTTTTTCGCCTTCTTGGCTTCTTAATCAAACTTTTCACAGGGGCGTCTTAATTCCTTTATGTGCTGACGTGTAATTCCCCAAAGGTCGGGTGGCGGCATGAAGAGAACTTAACACCGTTCCACTAAAAAACACAAAACCCACCAAAACATGTGAGCCTAACTACGATGCTATGACTTTCCCATTGCACGAGGGAATACATAGACATTGGGTCACGGGGCTTGACCGAGCAAACTTTGTAATACTTCCTTCTTTCCCCCGTGTTTCTTTCTTCTTTATTTCACATGCATTCCTTTAAGCACATAGCATTAGACATAGATGTAGCGATTAAGCAATAGATTAACACACCCATTAGATAGAAAATAGAAGTGGATGTCGTAGAGTTCTACGGGCGTGTGGGGTGCTAATACCTTTCCCTCGCGTAATAGACTCCCTTACCCGATCTATCGGTCGTAAGACCGTGATTTCTCCCTTTTAGGTTTACTCGATGCTTACCTTTCTCCTTATGTGAGATAAAAAACATTTGATGACGACTTCATTGATATTCTATCAGATGAGTTTGTCCAATTCCTTCACCGCTGCAACATGGTCTCACATGGATAGTTAATTATTTCTTTTATAGCTTACTCTTCCTTCAAAGATCAATGAATCACTTTATGTGAGAGTTTTTTTCTTGATAACCATTATTTATCTATTTATGTTAATTAAATTAAAATATGGCATTCCAAATTCCTCCCTCTCTTTCTATAGCTCCAATACTATTTATCCACCTTCTCTCTTCTTAGTTTGCAATAACAAATTAGTGGTCAAAAGTTATGGAGTTTCATTTTATCCTGTGGATTTCTTAATCCACCCTATGAGGTGGAATTAAACCCTATGTATTTCTGAAAATGCCTCTCTAAAATCAAAAGTATACCTCTGGTGCGCACCATTTTCTAAAATATTTGATTTAAGACCGGAAGTATACGTCCGGTTTCATATCAGATGTATACTTCCGGTTCTGGGCATGACAGTTAGTAGAAAAATTTAACAAAAGCAATAATTGGAAAAATTATACAAATTAGAAATTTAACAAATTATACAATTTATAAATCGAACAAAAGACAAAAAAAGTTATCCAAAATGCATTTCATAATAATGGTAATGGTATCCAAAACACAAATTCGATACAATACAAAATCAAAAAACTAAAATCAAAATACAAGTGAATGATCAACCTAAACTACTGGGTATAACAAATGATGAGCCGACATGTCACCCTCGATACGTCCCTCTGTTGTCTCCTGTATAACAGGGCACTCTGAGCCTCCGCAATGATGGCCTCCAAAACTCCTCTAACATCTGATCCGTCAGGAAATAGCCTTCTGTCAATTCCATCCCTAGCAAGCTCTATGATACAGCGACGCCTAGGCAGTACGTTATGAGCATGATCCCTCCCCGCCTACTCCTCCTCCAGGATCTCCTGATGAACTGGCCTGGGTGAGTTTCCTGGAGAATTCTCTACCATGTATGTATGGGACACCATGAAGAACCATATCATGTAACCTTATGCAAAACTCCAGTCGTCTGGAGCCATGACACTTTTAGCCTCATCACGTACAAGACGATTCTCAAAATCATCAAATAGCTCATCCATCTCCCTCTTCTTCATTGTGGGAGGAGCACATACAACAGAATACCGAGGAATGGTATGAGTAAACCTGAACTGACGCATCACTGCTCGACCATAAAAGGAGCAGTCTTCCGAGTCTCGTAGGCCAACTAACTTGTAAATAGTGAAACCTCATCAAACGGTATCGTCTCACGGTGGTCGGCATAGGCACTGAAGTGAATGTCCTCATACACTATTCGGTCTTGGTAAATCTGGAACGACAGTTTCGCCTAGTTCCATATGAGTGGCTCGTATACACAGGAAAACGACATATTCTCAATATAACCCTCAGCAAATGACCATACAAAAATACAGGGGAAGTGTTGTAGGATCCATCCGTGAAATAACAAAATTAAACCAGTTAGTTTCAAAATCAGAATAATTTAAAAAGGCCGCTAAGAGAAATAATTTATACCATCATGAGTGACATATTGTCGGTAATCTGCCTCGTATTTCACTTAATCCCTTCATCCAACTTGGTATACATGTAAATCAAGTAGGCAGCCCCCCAGTTCCACCCACTGATCGCCTCAAAATCACCAAAGTACCTAAGGTACATGATGTTAGTGTAGGTGGAACTGGTGTCCACAAATATCTGTGTACCAACAAGATACAAGAGGTATGCTCTCATGGCATACCCCCTATGAAGGGTAACCTGCTCAGGATCACCATCAACATCTGTAGCACGCACAAGCTCATCCCTAAAAACCTCTACCAATCAACTATATCTCACGTGGCAACCACGTGTCTTATCAACCTCCTTTAGGTCGCTATCTAGGATAACTACCAACCTCTCAACCAACAGATCAATGGCCTCCTCTTTCTTCAACTTATGGTGATCCAAAAAGGCCCCCTGATCGGCAACTGAAGCAGTCACGCGATGTCATCGAGTGTGATTGTCATCTCGCCATGTGGTAGATAAAATAAAGATGTCTCATGGTGCCACCTCTCTACAAAAACGTTGATCATCCCCTAGTTGACCAAGATATATCCATAGAGGATCAAATCTCCCAACCATGTAAGGTTTAAAATATCATCAAACCATGGCTCGGGAGGAGTAATAAGCATGTTGATCTTCCTCCCATGGTTTATGACCTTCAGTGTATCGCGATCCAGCAAGAAAAAATTCATTATTAGAATTCATAATAATATTCATAAGAAAATTCATAACTATAATATAAATGTAAATTTCATACCTCTCCATTCCATATATGTCTAGCCACATGGGTGAGATAAAGAGCGAGCAAAGATAAGTCAGAAGGTCCCCCTCCAAAGACCTGAGGAAACTGGGGTGTCGTTGCTGCCTCTGGTGTTGTCGGTGCCTCAAGTATCTCTGGTGGCATTGGTGCCTCGGGTGCCACCGGTACCTCGGTGGCACCTGTACCTCAGGTGTTGGGGTGTAGCAACATGTCTTATCTCAGATGGCCTCGCCTGTGAAGCAGATGAGGATCCCGTCTCAAAAATCTGTTGTGGTGAGGATGTGCTTTTGCGGTAGGATGGAGACGACAAAGGATGAAATGGAGAATCTCGTTTGCTATGGGAGAAATATGTAGACAAGGTAGAATCAGAACCAGAAGAATGTGCATCAGGCATAACCTGTCTGGATGTCGAAGGAGCCTATGTTGTCTGACTCCTCTCTTCGCACAGAAGCATGTTGTGCAATCCCATCATGCCTCAAACATCATATCTCTTGTAGAAGTAAAAATGAAACGTTAGCATATGGCTTACAGTGGAAAAAATGCACAAAAAAAAATGCAGACATAAACCAGAAATAAACCTCCAGTTTTATTCTTCCCCAAAATCGGAAATAAACCCCAAATGTGTAAAAAAAATGCATTGATCGTCAAATAAAGTTTACAAATAGTATTCTAATGACTCCAAATGATATAAACTACATAAAACAACACATTTAAAACCCTATTTCACTAATTTGAATAAAAATTACATAAACTTTAAAAATATCTTAAATCACTTACTTGATTGATTGTAGATGGTTGTTGTTTGTTTGATTTCGTTAGCTATTATATTTATCCAATGTTTGATGGTATGTGTTGATTGTTTGAGAGAAAAAATTGATTTTGAGAGAAAGGGTTGAAAGGAGTGTTTGAGAGAGTTTATATTTGTTTTTTAAAATATTTGTTGTTATGGGGAGGAGAAGAATTTCTGGCGCCCTTGAGTGCGTCTAGGAATCTAAGATATACTTACGGTTAGGAACCGTAGTTATACTTCAGATTTATACTCAACCCTTTTCAATGTGTTTTGCATGATATATGGTGCGAATTTAAAGTATACTTTCGATTTCTAAGAGTATTTTAAGAAATTCACGTGGTGCACAAGAAAGATATATAGTGAAATAAGAAATTGTCTTTATTTTTTTTCTTTCTAATTATGATCTTTAAATTTTTATAATACATATTTTTTGTTAATGCTAATAGAAGTAATTTTAGTCGGTTTTCAGTAAAATTTCTTTCATTTCTATATAGAAAAAACGAATGGAGAGCAAGTGAAATACTCAATTGTTTTTTTTATGATAAATTTTATTCTTCTTATAGCAAGTGAAATACTCAATTGTTTTTTTATGATAAATTTTATTCTTCTTATAGCAAGTGAAATACTCAATTGTTTTTTTATGATAAATTTTATTCTTCTTATATAACATTTGTAGTGAAAGAAGAAAGTGAAATACCAAACTAAAACCCAATGATTAAACTTAAGTTCATATTTATGATATTTAAAAAATGAAGATACAGGTAACTCTTTAAAATCTAAATTAATAATATAACAATAGTAATACTGTCAGATTAAAAAACAAAGTAATCCTATTAAAAATAAAAAGTAATTAAATTTTATTTATTTTAATATTAAATTATTTTTATTTATTTATAGTTAAATGATGATTTCAATCAAAACATATCGATTATTATATTTGAATAAACCATAAACCTAATAACATATCAAGTATGATCACACGACATATCATAATTCTTAAGAGTCGTATATTGTAAATTGAATATCAATCGCTACTAAAATGAATCGTGAAATGTGTAGACTTTACTTTTTTTAACGATATATCTCCTTTTGTTGGTTGTACCCTTGATTTGTATAATTTACTATTTATAATTCAAATTATTCAACGTTTCAAAACGAATAAAACAAAAAAACATAAAAGAAAGAACTTAAAAATATATTAAAAAAACACTTGGATGATATTCCCTTTACTATAATTGATGGTTTCTAAGATGACTCGGAATATGCTATCGTTCCATATCCATAATGATGGGGATGTGAGCGTGTTTCATTCGGCAAGATGTAGCACGTTTATTTATTTATACACTTTGTTTTGCTGTCGGTTTATATAGCGTTACGCAATATATAAAGAACTTATCTAAATTACTCAATCCTTTACTATAGTAAATTAAATATGAGAAAAAAAGGGTAGAAAACATGTCAAATTCAGCTTCTTTTTGTTTTAATATTTTTCTTCCCTTTGAATATTCATGCCTCGTGGTTTCTTTGGAACATGATAATGATGATGCTGTCTCTCTCACCTGTCTCAATCTTGACAGCTAAGCACAACATCATGACCAGCTCTCCTATTTTGCGTGTGTATGTGGACGCAACGCAACTTACCTTAACTCAATTTCGTGGCTACAAACCCTTTTTATTTTATTTCATTTTTATCAATAATTATTTGCTAAAACTACTCATAAATACATTCCATCATATTAATGTTAATGAGTCAATTTTTCATGTGGGACTAATAAATTCGACTAATGATTCAATTATTTGCTAAAACCACTTATAAATACATTTCAATTTTTATCAATATTAATATTACTTATTAATGATTTTGTTAATATTTAATAGAATTCAAACTTAAGAGTTTGAGAAAAACATATTTTTAAATTCTAAGTCTTCGTCAACATATTATATTTTTAAACACATTCGCCGAATTAGAAATTTATTTGTATCTTGAGCACGAAACTTAATTTACATAAGTTTTAAAATTATAAAATTTTATTCATATTAATCAATCTATAATAATAATAATGTGGAGATTTAAATATATATAAATGAAAGAACTCAGTCACCTATCATCTTAAAATTTTAGATGAATAAATAGTGTGCCTCTCACAAAAATATTGTATCAGTACCCTTAAAAACTCCTTCTAACAATTACTGTATCCACGTCAACTTATTAAAATATTTCCTTCAAATAATATTATTATTAAAAAAATTAATTTGATGTTGAGTCACAAAGTTAGTTGGAAATGAATTAATTCTTTTAAGTTTATGTAAGCAAAATTTATTAAATTACAGCATTAGTCTTGATATTTAATAAATGAACAAACTTCAATAAATATTTGTTGAATTAAATAAAAGATGTATTAATAACACCACATTAAATAGTTTCAAACTTGTCAACTTTTTCCTACAATAGTGATTAATGTTTTTTCATAATGTGTCTCAAAAAGTATATGTTAAGAACTTTTTTTATTTAAAAATAAATAAAATAAAATTTAACTATGTATTTATAATCAATTTAATATATAATATATATAAATAATTTTTTATTTAATTTTTAACATATATTTTAAAGATATTTATTAACATAACCTTTTTTATAATAGTGAACAAAAATAATAAAATAATAAACAAATAAAATATCTCCTCTATCTCAAATTATAAAATATTTTAGATATTTTATATAGTATTAAAAAATTTAATTATTATTTTATAAAAAATAAATTATATACGATTTTATATAAATAAGAGAGAAATAAAAGAGAAAAAGTAATACTAATTTAGAACTTATAACTTTTGGAAGAGATAAACATCTTCTTCTAAATAAAGACAAATGGAGTATAAGCAAACAAATTAAATATAAAAACCAATTTAACAAATTTAATATATAATAAAAATTTCTTTTTTAAAAAAAATTTCACAATTTTTAATAAAAAAAATTGATAGTGTTTGAAATTACTTTGGTGTTTTATTTATGAGCTGTAATACTAAAAATTTAGAGACCATATTTGACATGGTATTCCAATTATATATAGTGTTTTTTTTTTCTCTCTCCTATATTTTGATAAGATAAAGTGTACAGATTTCAAAAATAGATTAGTATATTCTAAAATTACAAAGACCTTTTTTAAGTATACAAATCTCATTTCTCTTTATTTATATATTTATAGCTATATAAAGTATTATATTATATATTATGAGGTTACTATTTAATCATTTATCATCCTCCTCCTTCTCAAAGTACAATATTTGACATTTCATTCATAAATTTTCTTTTGTTTGTTTTAGCTACCAAACCTAGGAGAATTTATTGAAATTGAGAGAGAAATAAAGAGCAAAAGTACCTGTCTCAAATTTAATATTCACCAAGTAAATTTCAGGGTTTTGATTAGTTTCTATAGTCAATTTTGTTCTTGTATTGAAAGATTAATGTCTATGTTTGTTTCACTTGCTATTTATAAAGTTGCCAAAGATGCAGCTGGAATTGCTGGTATTTTCTTTCTCTTACTTTCTTGATGATTTTTACCAATTTTTCTTTGTTTATTATGGTTTCAATTTTATGTATTTCCTTGGTTGTTTGTAGGTAACATCTTTGCTTTTGGGCTATTTGTATCTCCTATGTAAGTTTTGAATAATTGAGCTCATTTTGAAGTTTTATGTTGATTTTTCATTATGTGATTCTTGTTTTGAATTTTGAATTTCAGACCTACATTTAGGAGAATTCTCAGAAATGGGTCAACAGAAATGTTTTCAGGGTTACCATATATTTATTCCTTGATGAACTGCTTAATCTGTTTGTGGTATGGAACTCCTTTGATATCTCATGATAATATTTTGGTTACAACTGTTAATTCGATTGGAGCGGTTTTTCAATTTGTATACATAATCCTCTTCATGATGAGTGCTGGGAAAGAAAAGAAGGTTGGTTTGGGAAGCTTGTAATATATGAAAAATACGAAACAATCGTTGATTGATTTCTAAGTTGTTGTGTTTTGTTTCGTGTTTTTTGTTAGGTGAGAATGCTTGTGTGGTTGATGGTTGTTCTTGGTGTATTTGCAATCATATTGATTGGAAGTTTGCAAATTGACGATGTTGTAATGCGCCGGCTCTTTGTTGGGGTTTTGAGTTGTGCTTCTCTTATTTCAATGTTTGCTTCTCCATTGTTTATAATTGTAAGTATGTTGTTTCCTACATATATAGTCAATGTTTTGGGATGACGTGTGTAAATTAATCGTAGTTTAACCATGACACAACAAATAGAGACCCTATTTAACCACAGTTTAATCAGGACAAAACATTTTATGAGGTCTTATTTAGCCACAGTTTGACTGTGAAATTTTTTGGGCCTTGTGTGGTGGCCCACCTTGCACGCCCTCAAGACGGCGCTGATTATTACATATACGAATTTTGCAGAAATTGGTTATTCAAACAAAGAGTGTTGAATTCATGCCATTTTATCTCTCCCTTTCCACCTTCCTAATGAGCACGTCTTTTTTAATTTACGGATTACTCAGCGATGATATCTTCATATATGTAAGTTCCTTTCGCCTCGTTTACTTTTTTCTTCTATTTACTCTTGAAATATCCTTTTTTTCTGAATTATGCATCTCTGCTGGATTTTATAGGTGCCAAATGGGATAGGAACCATTTTGGGGGTGACTCAGTTGATATTATATTTACACTATGAGAGTAAATCTAGGATAGACGCCGAAGAACCGTTGATCGTGTCATATGCATGATCACGTCTGCTGAAAAGATGAAGGTACAATCTGATACACTATTTTTATCAAGATTTCTTGTTTTTCAGTCCATGGCATGACTTTAGGTTTCCCCCCTAAATAATAAATTTAGCCCTATTTCGTACCCGACAATCTGGCAAGTCCAGTTTTGGGGTTAGCCACTTCGCTCTGCTCCACTTCTTGATATGAGATTGACAACATAGGTTAAAACTTTAATTGTTTCGTTCGATATTAGATTGATCGAAAAAGTAACATCTTGTTTTCCCTCTAAAAAACAGAATCGAAGAAGTTAGATATGAACTTTTTCCGCTGCCTGCTTATATATATGATCTGAAACCGGAGCTCGCAATGTTGATATTTGGTTCAAATTATTGGTGCAATGTCTGTTGCACCCTTGAGAGTGACCAGAAGCTGCAATGAAGAATAACTTCAGATATTCTGTATATACTGTATGCCTTTTTTTTTGGGAAGGTGAACTATGCATTAAAGTTCAAATGGTAGTATTTTGCACCATTTCTGCATTTGTTGGTGGCCTCACATTGAGTGAGGCATTTTTTTGAAGTACATATGATGTAAGAAACAAAATATATTCATATTATTTTGAGAGGCAAGTATTGTTTTATTAATGTCTTGAATGAGCAAAAAGTGATTATTATCTCACAATTTCATTGACTTGTGATGAACATATTGATTGGTTCCACATCGGTTTTGCACAAGTTTATCAATTTGTAACCAGTTGCCTTGTTTGATGGAGTGACTAGGAATAGTATATGCAAAAAAATATTCCAACAATTGGATGGGAACATAAATAATTTTATAAAAATATTAGTGTCCATGCTAATTCTAGAAGAACGACTTGCAACATGTGTTCATTAAAGCATTTTAGCAAAAAAATTAAAATGCTATCCAAAATACAGATGATATTTAACATCATCCTGCGAGAAAAGAAAAAAGAGAACTAGATATTTCATTAATGCGTTTTCTTTGTTCAATTCAATCTTATTCAAAAAATGTAACATGTACATCCTCTTCGACGAGGGTTACAATTTTAAGATAGACTTTGTGTAGGCATCTTACACAAAACACTTTTTGTTATCTAGATCGGTAAAATAGTTTGTTTAAAGGATTGTTTAGAGGATAGGTAGGGAGACAAATAAAAATTTGTTTCCCAAAAATAGTTTCATATTTTTATGTTAGAATTTTGAGCAGAAGGCTAAATTGGTGATAAAGTAATATACACTCATAAGCCGTTGTTAGAATCTGAAGTTTTGAGACTGTCAGTTAGAAGTTTTTTTAAAAGTTGTTCTTAACTGTTAGTTTAGTTTAGCATACTGGTTGTGTCTAAGTAAACTTTTCATTTTGAGACTGTCAGTTAGAAGTTTTTTTAGAAGTTGTTCTTCACTGTTAGTTTAGTTTAGCATACTTTTGATTGTGTCTAAGTAAAATTTTCATTCTAGTGTATTTAAAACAAGTTTGTTATAGTAAAATCATAATTGAATTGTACCATTGAGAGTTTGTTATGTTTGCTCTCTTCTCTCTCTTTTCTTTCATCTTGAACCTTGTACACTAACATATGAGACATGCTTATTTTAATGTGGATAAATTCGTCGTGATTGTAAGAGATAATGATGTTAAATGCTATAAATAGTAGTTTAGTTATATGGTAGCTTGTATTAGTAGAATTGAAAGCTTTATTTTAGTTATATGGCAATACAAAATTTGATAGAGAAAAAAATGAATATACAAATGAAATAAAATCAACATTCGAGCTTACACCAAAGATCATTCAAAAGTATAAAAAGTCGGAGTTACTAACAAGGAGTGTCGTGACTATTAAGATGCTTCTTTCTTCATTCCTTCCGTTTATGTTATTCTCCCCTTCCTTTTGGTGCAACATTCTTCTTTTTACTCTAATTGACGATGAAATTTTAGGGTTTAGTTGTTGTTGTTCTTCGGTGTGAAGAGCAACAAATTTTAGAGAGTGAATTTGGTGAATTGTGGATGTCCAAAAGTGTGAAACTGATAGACTATTTATATATGAATTTTAGGTCAAGAATTAAATTTAACTCATCTATTTTTGGCATGATTTGACCGATTGAGATTTGATTCATTGTTGAAAAAAATTATGAACCTGGACAGATTTGTGACTATTCGAAATAAAAAGGGTGCTTAGAAATATGAAGGGAGAGGAAAATTTGAGGTATGATAAAGGGTTGAAGCGGAAAGTGAGTTGTGGCATAAAAGATTGTGATATCTGAACTTCAAAAGCTTAGGGCATCTGAGTTCAAAGAATTTGGTACATGAGATTCCAAAAATTGTGGCACCATAGAAATCATGTAATATATACACGAAAGACAAGCAAATTCTCATCATACAAGACTACAAGAACAACTCATGCTTTGGGGGTGGTGCATTCTGATGTATGTGGGCCATTTGAGGCACCTTCACTTGGAGGAAACAATTATTTTATGTCATTTGTGGATGATTTCACAAGGATGACATGGGTAGCACTCATAAAATTCAAACACGAGGCGTTTATTGAGTTCAAGAAGTTAAAAGTGAAGGTTGAAAAGTAAAGTGGACAAAGGTTGAAGATCCTTAGAACAAATGGTGGATGTGGATTCAATTCAACAAATTTTGAGAATTTTTGTTAAGAACATGTAATTGAGCATGAGGTGACTGTTGTATACACTACACAACACAATGCCCTTGTTGAAAGGAAAAATATTTTCGAAAGTTACAGTATGCGCCCGATATCGCTCGGCGATAACTAGTCAGCGTCGGTTTTCTCGAAAATGTAGAAAACGCAGACCACGCTCATCGCGATATTTGGGCTTAACGCGCCCTATAAATTTCTAAAAAATAAATTAATTCCCAGGTCATGCTTAGCGCGATCCGGACCGGGCTAAGCGCAAAAAGTTTTGTTCTGAGCCCTTGTTCTTTAGTCATGGAAAGTGGTCTTGGACCATAGTCTTATTCAATGGCTTCCTTAGTCCTAGAAAACCCTTAGTGAGCATAGGATAAGAAGTAAATCGGAATTCTAACGATTTTTGGTAATGATACTTAACGATCTTATAGTGGGCATGTGTCCTTTGAACAAAGGGTATAATCGTAACTCTAGTGTGTTGGAACCTCCCTAATACCAATGATTAGGATCCCTTAAGGCAGGAAGACCTTGTAGACATTATATTCCACTGTGCAATGTTGAAGACGAGCTTCGTGGATACACTCTGATTGATGATTTGTATTGTATTCAGTTTTAAATTCTTGTCTTTTTTGTCTAGTTGTTTGTTTCTTGTACCATTTATAGCATCATTGCATATTATTCTAGACATATATGTATGAGGTGTTAAGGAGCATGTTGAAAGAAAAAATATGCCTCACACATTGTGGGGTGAAGCTATTGCCACGTCAACATACGTGCTCAACAGATGTCCAACAAAGAAGTTAGAGAAATTAGTACCTATTGAGTAGTGGACTGGAAGAAAGAAAAGTGTGAGCCATTTCACAGTGTTTGGGTTTGTATGTCACAAACATGCTCCAGATGCTACTAGAAGGAAATTGAATGACAGAAACAAAGTCATGTTTCTTATAGGTTACCACTGGACATGTGCTTATAAGCTATTTTGCCCAATTATCAATAAAGTCGCTGTCAGTAGTAGATATGTCATAGTGAAAGAATTGGAAACATGGGACTGGAATAAGTCTGAATCCAACTCTAATGAAGTGTCAACATAAGAGTTACACTTCAAAGATGAATTTGACTCTGAAGGAGATCCTAACTTTGAAGGTGAGTCTGACTCTAAAGTTAAATTTGAAAGTGATTATGCGTCTAAAAGTGATCATGAGTCTCAAG
This sequence comes from Vicia sativa, assembly GCA_021764765.1. Lineage (NCBI taxonomy): Eukaryota > Viridiplantae > Streptophyta > Magnoliopsida > Fabales > Fabaceae > Vicia > Vicia sativa. The sequence continues at coordinate 178,811,279 of CM038792.1, forward strand.
GAGATTATAACTCTAAAGTTGGTCGCGGGTCTGAAGGTAATCCAACCTCTAAAGGTGATCCAGCCTCTGAATGTGGTTCTGCATCTAAAAGTGGAGCTTCTGAAGGTGGACCTATATTTAAAGGTGAACTTGTGCAGTTCCAGAGGAGACAGAGAATTAGACAAATACCAAGGAGACTTGTAGACTTTGAGTTGATTCATAATACTGATATTGACTCTGAAGGTGAAGTCATATAATGTGTCGTGATGGTAGACTCATAACTTGACATCATTAATGAGGAACCCAAGAGGAAGGTGTAGGTGAACACCATGAAGGAATAACTTGAGGCAATCAAAATAAATAAGATATGAGAATTGACTGTTCTACCAAAGAACAAGAAATCCATCCGTGTGAGATGGGTTTTCAAGATAATGCTGAAGCCAGATAGGTCAATTTCCAAGCATAAAATAAGGTTATTAGCTAGAGGATTTCTACAAAAATTATATATAGACTACTTTGAAGTATTTGCACATGTAACTAGACATGAAACAATCAACTTAATGATTACTATAACTGAAAGTAAGAATTGACCTTTGGTACATTTAGGTGTAAAGTCAACATTTATAAATTGTCCATTACAAGAAGAAGCTTATGTGTTACAACCTCCTAGATTTGTGATAGAGAATAAGAAGGGGTAGTGTACAAGCTGCATGAATCCTTGTACAGACTGAAACAAGCTCCAAGGCTTCAGCATGGTGTGTATGTGCAATATACCTCTAATAGCAATGTGGTTTTAGCGTGTCTTTATATAGATGACATAATGCTGACAGAGAGTTATAATTCTGAGATAAACAAGTGCAAAAGAGTGTTGATGGATGCATTTGATATGTCTGAATTTAGAAACATGGTATATTTTCTAAAGATGGAGATTCTACACTCTGAAAAGGGAACCATTGTGCAACAACGAAAGTATGAGCTTAAGTTGCTGAAGATATTTGATTTGATGAATTGTAAATGTGTAGTCACACATGCAAAGACAAATCATAAACTGAATTTTGTTGCTAATGGTGAGGATGTAGATGCTATAACTTTCACTACTATAAAAAGTATTTAACCTCTGATGCAAAATTCATTTAACCTCGACTAATGAAGCGAGGTAACGAAGGGTGTCATGAAAAGTTGCCACTTATAGCCTCAGTGTTTTAATAATCGAGGGGTAAAGTTATATGCACACGGGTTCGAACCCCATCATTGCACTTTTATTATTTTCATAACTATCGTATCTTACCTCTCGGTTTATCAATAAAACTGAGGTGCAAGAATAATAACTTTTTTACAATAAAAAGTCGTAACAATTTTTACCCAGAATATTAATACATATTAATTTGTTTATAAAATACATTATTTATTCAAAATATTACATTGTTTACAAAGAATGTTAAGATAAAAATTAAATTCTCTGAATATCTAGATTTTAAATCTTTGAATTATTGAATCTTGTGGAAGATCAAATGTTGGCTGCACGATTATTCTCTACGGATGCATGCATCTGTTTCTGATGAAAAAAATGTAAGATAATTAAAATCAATATTCAAATATATGATTTTTGGATAAAATAAGTATTTAAGAAAACAAACCTTAAACCCATATAATTTGTTGCTCTTGCAATCCATCATAGAGAATTTTTCCAAGCTTCTTTAGGTTTCAAGCGCTTCATGTTTCATTTAGGTTAGAAATATTAATATTCAACATGCTTTCACAATGAATGTCTCTTATGTTTTAAGCGGATCACTAAGGGCAGAGTCTTGAACATTGATACTCGTGAAATAGACGACAAACATGTGTTTAAGGCCGATGAATATCCTAAAAAACACTTACTATCCCATCAGTTAAGACAAAATTCGAGGTAACATGTATAAATTTGCACTTACCACTCGATTCTAATAAAATCGAGGTGAATATGATTTTTTTTATAATATTACATTGTTTACATAGAATATTAAAATAAATTGTTTAAAAGAAATCTTTGCTCTTATTACTGAATATCTTCGTTGATATCCAACTCCATAACTTATCCAACTTTCGATAATGAGAAATTTTCTTTTCAAAGGTTGAGCTCCATTCTTTGTTTAACTTGATGCAAAAATGATTTTCTACACTTTTCAAAGGTTGAACTCCCTTATATGTGTAACTTGAAGTAATAATGATTTTCCGCAGTTGCAACCTACCAACTGAGTGTACTTTTTAAAGGTTGAGCTCCCTTCTTCAACTGAGGGTTGTTCCAAAAATACAACAACAACAACATCAACACCATTATGTGAGATATATTGCAAGTGAAAAAGTATTTTGTTCAAGATTGAAAAACATCGAAGATTTTTCTGTCATGCAATACATCCCATACGAGCTTGGGACGACTACATATAAGTAAGGATTAAGGTAAAATCTATTTAACGAGTGCTTTTATAGTAAAATTAGATTATTTTATTCCTCGGTTACTACAAAAATTGAAGGGATAAATCATTTAGTTTACACTTATAAGATAATAAAAACATAAGCTGCAATAGTTGAGATTCAAAGCATGTTTTGAGTTGTTTGTCTCCTATGTTATAATAACAACCGAGGGAATATGTGGTTTTTATTTTTATAAACAAAAAAACATGACACACCTTGACATTATACATCTTTTTTTTTTCCTGAGGTGAAAGTTTCGTCATGTAATGTATTATTTGTAGTAATGTTTAAAATAACTAGTTGACTCTCTGAGATATATGTGTAACACCAGACATGACATATGTTATGCAATTGGAATGATAAGTAGGTTTATGGGAAACCAAAGTGGTCACATTATCAAACTACCATCAATATACTGAAGTATATAAATAGCACTCTCAAGTATGACATTATGTTTTCATCTGGAGTGTTAGAGGATGCCTAGTTGATATGCTATTCAGACTCAGATTGGTGTAAGACAAGATAGACAAAAGAAACACCACATAATACATGTTCATGTATCCGGGAGCTCACATTTCATGGTGCTCCAAGAAGTAATCAATGGTTGCAATATCAACCTGTGAGACAAAATACATTAGTGGAGCATTATATTCTTGTCAAGCTATTTGACCGATGAATTTACTACAAAAATTAAAGTTAAAAGTGAACAAACTAGTAAAACTAATGATTGAAAACAAATCAACAATAGACCTTGTCAAAAATTCAATGCTAAATGGAAGCACATAGATACTAAGTATCATTTCTTTGAAATTAAATTTGTTGAGATTAAAAATTCTATTACTTTTTCTCTCTCTTATATTCCCATTTAATTTTGACTAAAAATTAAAGAAGTGTTAAAAAAAAGTATTTTTAACCGTCTCTAACTTTCACCTCGTTTAGGGTTTTTTTCTATATCATTTTTTTTTGTCTCTTCCTCTTAGCAAATAAACCTCTCTCCAACTAGGAGCAAATAAATTCGAGAATGACTTAAAGCATTTTAGCGTTGATAAACTAAAACAAAAATTTGTTGTAATTTCAGTCCTTATTGAGGACCACACTGAAGAAGAATGACATGAAGTTATTTTAATTTTTGGATGTATTATATAGCCAATGATCAACTAAGTTTCTTTTCATTAAAAAAATAATGTTATACTATTGATACGATAGAAACGTTGTCGTATTATATTAACATGTGGGTCCAATTTGAGGTATTTATAAACAACTATCACTAAAATAAAAAAAACAATAGATAAACTAAAAATCTTTTGAATCCTATGTGGCAATTTTGTCTAATAAAAAATAATTTAATTTACCCACTTTGGTTGTTTGTTGTTCATCTAGGACTTACACACTGGAGTGGTCAAACCTCCAAAACAACAAACAACAATAATGCTAGCATCAATTGCATTCTCTCCATTTCCAAACGCACTCATCAAATTCAAACTCCGAACACAACCTTCCAAACCAAACCCTATTTTCCATCGATCTAAACCATATTCTCCCATTACACTATGCAATTTTCAACCTCAATCACCGTTAAACCCCTTCCCCTTCCCCTTCCCATTGAAATCCCCCCAAATCCGCGCTTCCAACGCGGGTCCTCTTCGTTGCGGCATTTCGTCGAACAGCGAGAGCGCAAATGTGGGTGAGAGGAGTTTAAGGCAGTGGGTCGAGCTTGCTGGTGAGGTTTTATCCACGGCGTTTCCGTTGTGGGTAACGATTGGGTGTGTGTTGGGTTTAGTGAGACCAAGTTCGTTCAATTGGGTTACTCCTAAATTGAGCATTGTGGGACTTAGTGTAATTATGCTCGGTATGGGTATGACTTTAACTCTTGATGATCTTCGTTCTGCTCTTTCTATGCCTAAAGAAGTTTTCTCTGGTTTTTTCCTTCAGTATTCGGTTAGTATCTTTCTATTTTTGACATAAGTTTGGATGGTTAATGTAGTTTAACCTATGCAGCACCGACACCTTTGAAAGCATTGTCGGAGTCGTGTTCAGGGTGTCCGTGCTTCATAGTGCTTAATTATATGGTTGATTAAGTTTAGTAGAGGTTAATGGGTATAACAAGGTGTCCAACTCATTAATAGTCAACTAAACACAATTAACCCAAATTTTGGAACATCATGAACCACAATTTTCAGGTATATTCTGTGTTGAAAGTATGAAGCAAAGGAGCATTGATGTGATAGTGTTTTTGAGCTTTTTCATATTGTAACAAACTTACTTTTTTTAGTAACTGCTTTTCAAAAATTAGTTACAAAGTTTTCATTACTAATTAGTTAGAGTTAGTTTGTGTTTGTTGAAATTAGTTGAGCCTAAGTTTAGTTAGTTTGAGATAGTTTACAGCTTGTTCCATTAACTATATAAGGAGGGCTCATGCACAATCACAATTTAAGCTCATTAATTCATTTTGTGGCTTCAAGCATCTTCTCTTTTCTCTCTTTTCTTCTCTTCATTCGTGCTGATTCCAGTTTCTTAACATTTTGGATAGTTAATGTATATCCAAACACTTGAAAATCATGGTTAATACACTTAAAACTGTGGTTAATTGCATTATGTGGATGGTTAATGATTTACAACACCTTATCATATTAATTAATCATCCGCTTAATGTAAAACCACATATGAATTTCCTTAACCATTGAAATTGTTGTTGGAATTTGTGTACACATCATTTTTGTTTTAAAAATTTGCATTGGAAAACAATAAATTGATTTTTTTCCCCCTTCAAAGAGGTAACACAGGGATTTTTCATGCAACAAATTAAGTTTAATGGCCATTTTAACCTTTGTGCATACACAAATGCAAGGGATGAAGGTGATATTCTCAAGATTTTAAATTACAATTGCAGCCACATCGCGGTTGCGATCCTGGTAGAACAGATGCAGTTGTTGCTGCTGTGATTGTGGTCACAGAGGTTCTAAATTGCTTGACGTTCGGGCCACAATTTATTTAAAACTTTGTCTATAGTGATTTCAAACAGAATGTTAATTCACATGTTTTATATCATTCTAAATTATTTATCTCGTTGAAAACTTCTTTCTAACAATTTTCAGGTGATGCCATTATCTGCATTTTTTATAAGCAAACTCTTAAATCTTCCATCACATTATGCAGCTGGTTTAATATTAGTTGGGTGCTGTCCAGGAGGTCTGAGTTTTAGTCTCCCCTTAACCTCGATTTTACGTTGTCTTTGTTGGTTGCATCATATTTGGTATTATGGAGATTATGCTTTATTATTTATGAGTATCTTTAACCTAATTTTTGTAGTCTTTGTTTGGTTGCAGGCACAGCTAGTAATATTGTTACATATCTTGCACGGTACATAAATGTTATTCCAATGATTGTTTTATGATGGATTTGATGTGCACGGTAATTTGATGATCTATTTGTTTTGCTAGAGGAAATGTGGCTCTTTCCGTTGTAATGACAGCTGCAAGCACTCTATCAGCTGTGGTTAGTATATTAAGATAATCATCTTAGTTCTATATTTTGTTTTGCATCTTGATGTACAATGTTGATGACAAAATATGGCTCTGAAAGGCATTGCAGTCACAAATAGAAATGGCACTATGCGGATTTCGAACGATAGATTGTTTTTGGACTCCATGTCTTTAACCCTATATGATTAAGTACTTTTGAGAAGTAGATAAGAAATTATTAAGAAAAGGGTAAAAAAAAATCTTGGTGGAGGGGTTTGTGTGTCGAACTGAATTGTTCTATTAGCGAGATTGACTTGTACTTTTTTTGGTAGTCAATTTGATTTGTTGACGTCTTAATATTGCAGATCATGACTCCTTTTCTAACAGCCAAACTAGCTGGTAAATATATAGCCGTCGATGCAGCTGGCTTATTAATATCGACATTGCAGGTTAGCGTGTTCCTTCTCAAAAAGTATCTCTAATTCTAATTTGTTGCGATACTTCTTTGTCGATTACCCTTTGTAATCTGTCTCTACATTCTCTCTTAACAGGTTGTGCTATTTCCTGTATTGGGTGGTGCACTTCTGAATCAATATTTCCAACCTCTTGTTAAATTTGTATCTCCGTTGATGCCACCCTTGGCTGTAGCAACTGTGGCAATTTTATGTGGAAATGCAATTTCACAGAGTTCTTCTGCAATCCTTATGTCTGGAAGACAGGTAATCTTAGCCGTCTGCCTTCTTCATGCTTCTGGTTTTTTCTTCGGATACATTCTTGCCAGGATTCTCGGGCTAGATGTGCCATCTTCGCGAACCATATCCATTGAAGTTGGCATGCAGGTAAATTTATTACTCTGTAATTACAATTTTAAGCATAGGCAGATTGCTATTAATACACCTTTATGTGATCATTTGTTCAATTCTGCAAAAACTTACCTGTTTCTTTAAACGCGATATTCTAGAACTCGGTTCTCGGTGTAGTTCTGGCTGCCAAGCACTTTGGAGATCCCCTAACAACAGTACCTTGTGCTGTTTCAAGTGTTTGTCACTCAATCTTTGGTAGCATCTTGGCAGGAATGTGGAGACGCTCTGTGCCTCCTGAGATAAAGGACTGAATATTGTTAGCTGAATAAGCTTTTGAGTGTAATTGAGTGTAACTAGGATGTTTCATTGTTGTAACATTTGTGGTCGCAAATAAGCTGTTTCTCAGTTGTCAAGGTTTTTCAATAATGTTATTTTCTAGCAAACATAAAAAAAACATGACCTAGACTAAGTGCATGTTTGGATATGCGCACATGTTTGAAGGGTAATCCTACCGTGAACAAGAGAAGCTACAAAGTGTAGCTTTTGGGCTAGACACACATTTGTGGGTTTTCCACTGCGAATCCAAACACAGTATAAGTATCTATTTGGATGCTTGGTGGAGTTTCTTCAATCATATGTATTTTTACAAACCATAAGAAAGTCCAAGAATGTCCCTGTGTCGGAGTTATTTTCTGGACTGTGCCTAACTGAAAAACATGGATCCCTGTTTGGAAGATAACTTCCAGAAATCCTATGAAAAAAAAAATTGAAAATTAGGACGCATCAGCAAGATAACTTTAGAAAGCAATTTTGAATGTGAATTTCTTAATCCACTCCATAGTGGTGGGGGCATCCTATAGAAAACCGAAAATGCCCTTCTTAAAATCGGAAGTTTATTTTCGGTTCGCATCCCATTTTATACAAATCAGTCAAAATGTGGTGTGACCCCTAAAATTGTAAGAAATTGAACTGGAGATGCACTTCTGGTTTGGAACCGGAGGTATACATTCGGTTTTAGTAGCGAGAACATTGAATTGTATTACCACCAGAATATTTTGTATGAATTTGAAAGTATACTTTTGGTTTTGTCACGAGACTGATTGCTTAAAACAACAACCATAGTGATCACCACCATTACACTCTTTCTCCTTAAAACCTCTCAAAAACCCTCTCCGTTGTTAATCCATTTTCCACTCCAAATCCTCATTTTTGTGGTTCATCATATCAAAAATAGCTCAACAAAGTAGAATTTCAACTAAACTTTATCCCTTTTATCCCTCATTTACTATATTAATCTGTTAGTTTTTCCTGAAAATAAGGTTACGTACAAATCAGATGTATACATCCGGTTTTTGGTTGAACTAAATCGGAAGTGTATTTCTGGTTTTGTCTCTGTTAAATTTTGCAGTAGGTTTCACTGTGATATGTGTATAATTATGTTTTTTATGTAACATAGGTATGGTGCACCCCGATAACATTCCCAAACCCGATGTGACTGAACATGTTTCGCCAGTTGTAGTTCCGCCTCTCATAATTAAGGCGGTAGATGTTTGTGAATATTTTGAAAATATTAAAGAATTTAAATTACGGGACGATATGTTGTAGTGGATTCATTTAGAGGCAATGAGACTAGGATTTGGTATTGTGATAGCAAGGTTCGATAAGGTACTGATAGAAGAAATGCGTTTGTAATTTTGACATGCGAAAGGAACGGAAAATACGTGACTCGGATTCAAAATTTTAAACGCGAGGACACCGGTACAAGAAAATGTGAGTGTCCGTTTCGGTTGCATGGTTATCTCATGGCCAACAAGAAGTGGAAATTTAATGTGATTAGCGGTGAGCACAATCATGGTTTAACTCCTAAGTTGACAAGTTATCCAATAGCATGTCGGCTACTCCGGATGAGAAGACATGTGCTTCCAACATGACTTTGAATTTGGTACCTTCCAAAATCACTCTTGCAACTTTGAAGCGCAAAAGACCGAATAACACGTCAAATATCAAACAAGTAAGCGCTATCAAACCAAGTTAGCCCTTCGGGAGGATCGAACTGAAATGCAACATCTTTTGAAAGTTCTAGATGAGAACAATTATGTTTGTAGGCACTGACGGGGTGATGATGGAGTAACCGTTAGAGACATTTATTGGACTCATCTTGATTCCGTTAAATTGTTCAACACGTTTCCTGCCGTGCTCGTAATTGATTCGACGTACAAAACCAACAAGTACTGACTACCATTGTTAGAAATTATTGGTGTTACGTCGACTGAAAAGACGTACTCTGTTGGTTTTGCATTTCTAGAGTGCGAAAAAGAAGACAACTTTCAATGGGCTTTAGAGGTAGGTAGGTCAATGTTGAAGGACCAAGAGGATATGGCAAAAGTAATTGTTATCGACCGAGATACGATATTAATGAATGTCATTGCAACCGTATTTTCGACTTCTTTCGCATTACTTTGTAGGTACCATATTACAGAAAATGTGAGAAGTCGGGTTAAATCTACTGTCGGGTCAAAACAGGTAGCTGGTGAAGATGGAAAGTTGGTCAAGTCGGGTGTTATTGTGGATAAAATCATGGCTGCATGGAATGTTATTATAAATGCATCTACAAGAGAGATGTATGTTGATGTTTTACAATTCTGAGCTAATTGTGTGAAATATCCTAATCTATTGAAATATGTTGAGAGAACAATACTTGATCAGGTGAGAGAGAATCTTCAGTTCATAAACTGTGAATTGAAGAATGATGTTGAATTACGGGCTATGTGTAACATCCCAAATTTTAATAGTTATTTATTAAATATTTATTAGTTATTATATTATATGATAATTAATTAAATAGTGTGAATTGATGAATACTTAGATTATTTGAATATGTGTGTTATTTGGATAGTTGAGTTTTATGAGTAGAAATAGAGTTAATTAGTATTGGGCCTAATTATAATGAATAGAAGTAATAAGGAGGTGTTATTTTCTAAGCCCAAACTAGAGTTTACTAGTTAGTAAGGGTTGAGAAGAAATAAAGATTAGAATTGTCATTTAGAGAAAAGAAGAGGAAAGAAGAGAAGAGAAGAGGAGAAATCCTAAAGGTAGAATCTTCAAAAGGTAAGGGGAAGAATCTTCATTATTATTCAATTTTATGTTATTTTGTAGTGATTAGTGACATCCTATAGGATTAGGTATATTAATTTCTAGGTTTTGGTAACTCAAATTGAATTGAGAATTTGAGGTTTATGATGAGAAAAACTAGATTTGATGATATGAATAGGTTCCCTATGTTGTATACATGTTAGATGATGTTTAAATAGTGATAAATTAGCATTAGAATCTGTTTTGGGAATGAATTTTGTGACTGGTGCAAAATTGGTTCGCTGCAGATTTTTCTGCCTAATCGCGAGGCCGCTGAGCGGGCGGGGTGCCACTAAGCGCCTTTCACTGTATGTAGAAACATTATTTCTTTAATTATGCATGAATGGTTTAAGGGATTGCTTGATTATGATTTATCAGTAATTTACATGAATTCCAATAATTGTTTTGATGAGTTTTGGATTGGTTTTGGATGCGATTTCGATGAATTCAAGTAACATGAAAATAATATATGTAAGTTATGTTTTTGTGAATTGTTGAGAATAACATTGATTTTCTTAATTACTATATGTTATTTGTGATGTGTGAGGATAATAAATACTATTTGTATTGCTTGTTGATAATAAAACATGATGTTTGTGCAAAATGGTGGATAATTCAATATGTTGAATTGTGGTGACATGCTTTGATAATTAAGGTTGGTGAATAATCTTAATTGCATTTGTTGTCGATGAGTTGCACATGCATATACATGGAGCTGGATTTGATCCTTAGTTGGAAATATAGGCGGTGAAACGATGGATTCACAAATGGTGTTGGCTTTGATCCTTGATTGGAAACATAGGCGGTGAAACGATGGATTCACAAATTGGTGGCTTTGGTCTTGTCTGAATCTGAAGCGTGAGATGAACTTGATGTTCATGGATGGTACCACATGCATGAGTCACATTGCATTAGTTTCTCACGTGCCATTAAAGAATGTATGTGTTGTATGTTGGAATATGCGGTAATTGGATGTGTGAATCATTTAATTGATTGTATTTGTGATAAGTATGTTATATGCAATAAATGTGGATATATTATACTTGGAATGTTTGAATAATTGTATTGTTTGTTATTTGGATTGTGAAACCTCACCATGATGATGACATTTGATGATGTGTGAAGAGGATAGAGTGACTAGTATTATGCAGGTAGGTATATTGGAGATAGATATTTGATTTATATGTATGAGTTATGATGAATTAATTATTCTGCTATGATATGCATGCTTCATATTATTATATGGAAACGTGAATTTGAATACGTGTTATGATCATGACCAGTATGCAATTTAATAATTTGAATGTTGTGACTAACCAATGTGACACCCTTTGCATGTGTGCATTCTATTTTACTTTGATGCATGCCTTATTTACTATGGGGTAGAAAAGAGGTGTTACATTAGTGGTATTAGAGTCTGGTTGGTCAGATTGGCCAGGCTATTAATGAATATAATTTATGTTGTATTTGATTTGTGTATCTGACACGATCGATACTATTGTTTGCTGTTGTTGGATGTCTTAGGACGGTGATTGTTGGAAGGAATGATGATTCTATTACTGATGTCTTGAGGATGTTGGCTGGATCCCTTGGACAGATTCCGCAGGCTAATGCTGGTCACAAAGATGAGGGTGATGAGTTTCGTGCTTTGGGGAAGTTGCAGAGGAACAATCCTCCTATATTTGAGGGTAAGCATGAACCTGTTAAGGCGCAAGCATGGCTGAAAGCAATTTAGAAGATCTTCAGAGTCATGAATTGTACTGATGCGCAGAAGGTGCAGTTTGGTTCACATATGCTGGAGAAGGAAGCTGAAGATTGGTGGAGCAACACCGTTCAGAGGTTTGATGAGGAAGGTGTTGAAGTTTCTTGGGCTCTTTTTCGTGATGCTTTTCTGGAGAATTATTTTCCAGAGGATGTGCGTGGCAAGAAAGAGGTAGAATTTCTTGAGTTGAAGCAGGGAAATGGAGTCATAACCGAGTATGCTGCAAGATTTCAGGAGATGGTTAAGTATTATTCTCATTACAATACTATGAATGCTGAAAGATCTAAGTGTTTGAAGTTTGTGAATGGTTTGAGACCTGATATCAAGAAGGCTATTGGATATCAGTAGATTACTCGTTTTGATAAGTTGGTGAACAAGAGTAGGATTTATGATAAAGATAGTAGGGAAAGTGCTTCTTACTACAAAAATTTGAATGATAGGAAGGGAAAAGGTCAATTATGTGGAAAACCGTATAAAGATAAGAAGAAGCAACAAGCTGGTTATGGCAAGAAGTCAAGTGGGGGAGGAGCTTCAACTCCAAGTAAGTGTTATAAGTGTGGTGCCGAGGGACATCATACTTCTGATTGCACAAGTGTTGATGTGAAGTGTTTCAAGTGTGGCAAGCTAGGTCACATTTTTTTGAGTGTAGAGGTGGTTCGAATGTGACTTGTTACAATTATGGTGAGCAAGGACACATTAGTACCAAGTATGATAAGCCAAAGAAGGAGCAAGCTAGAGGAAAAGTGTTTGCATTGTCTGGTACTGAGACCGCTATTGAGGATAGACTAATCCGAGGTACGTGCTTTATTAATGGTACACATTTGATTGCTATCATTGGTATTGGTGCAATGCATTATTTTATATCTTTAGATTGTGTTAAGAGGTTGAATCTTGAATTTTCTGATATGCATGAAAATATGATTATTGATACTCATGCTATGGGTTTTGTGTGTACTTCTGTTGCATGTATGAATTTTCCGTTGAGTATATTTGGTAGAGACTTTTCGGATGGATTTAGTTTGTCTTCTGTTAGATAAATTGGATGTGATCGTTGGTATGAACTGGTTGGAATACAATCATGTTTTTATCAACTATTTTGACAAGTCGGTTATATTTCTTGATTCTGGTATCAAGAATGATTTATTTTTATCTGCTAAGCAAGTGTATGAATCTGTGAAAGATGGTGCTGTGTTGTTTTCTTTGTTGGCATCGTTGGATCTCAGTGAGAAGCGAACTATGGGTGAGTTGCCTATTGTCTGTGATTTTTCTGTGGTATTTCTTAAAGATGTAAGTGATTTGCCGCCAGAGCGTGAGGTGGAGTTTTCGATTGATTTAGTTACTGGAACTAGTCCTGTTTCGATGACTCTGTATCGGATGTATGCTTCTGAGTTGAAAGAGTTGAAGAGTCAACTTAAGGATTTGCTTGAGAAGAGGTTTATTCGTCCGAGTGTATCTCTGTGGGGTGCACCTATTTTCTTAGTTAAGAAGAAACAAGGTTCTATGAGGTTGTGTGTTGATTATAGACAACTGAACAAGGTGACTATAAAGAACAAGTATCCACTCCCGAGGATTAACAATTTGATGAATCGGTTGGTTGGTGCTTGTGTTTTCAATAAGATTTATTTGAGGTCTGATTATCATCAGATTCATATGAAGGCTGGGGATATTCAGAAAACAACTTTTAGGATAAGGCATGGTCACTATGAGTATTCTGTAATGTCGTTCGGTGTGACTTATGCTCCTGGTGTATTTATGGAATATATGAATCAGATTTTTCATGAGTATCTGGATAAGTTTGTTGTTGTGTTCATTGATGATATTTTGATTTATTCCAAAAGTAAAGAAGATCATGCTGAGCATTTGAGGATTGTGTTATCTGTGCTGAAAGAGAATAAGTTGTATGCTAAGCTTTCTAAGTGTGAGTTTTGGTTGAAGGAAGTGAGTTTCCTTAGGCATGTGATTTCGAGTGATGGTATTTCCGTGGATCCTTCAAAGGTTGAGGCTGTATCTCAATGGGAGGCTCCAAAATCTATTTCTGAGATTAGAAGTTTTCTTGGTTTGGCTGGTTATTATCATAAGTTCATTGAAGGTTTTTCTAAGTTGGCGTTACCATTGACGCAGTTGACAAGGAAGGGTTAAGCTTTTGTTTGGACTTTGCAATGTAAAGCTAATTTTCAAGAGCTCAAGAGAAGGTTGACAACCGCTCCTATTTTGATTTAGCCTAATCTGGCAGAACCATTTATGGTGTATTGTGATGCTTCTTTGATGGGTTTGGGTGGTGTATTGATGCAGAATAGGCAAGTGGTAGCTTATGCTTCGAGACAACTTAAAGTTCATGAGAGGAATTATCCGATGCATGATTTAAAGTTGGCTGCAATTGTGTTTGTATTGAAGATTTGGAGGAATTATTTGTTTGGTTCGAGATTTGAGGTGTTTAGTGATCATAAGAGTTTGAAGTATTTGTTTGATCAAAAAGAGTTGAATATGAGGCAAAGAAGATGGTTGGAATTCTTGAAGGACTATGATTTAGGTTTGAATTATCATCCGGGTAAAGTGAATGTTATAGCTGATGCTTTGAGTAGGAAGTCTTTGCATATGTCAATGTTGATTGTGCGAGAGTTGGATTTGCTTAAGCAATTTAGAAACTTTAGTTTGGTTTGTGAAGTGACTTCTTCATGTGTTAATCTTGGTATGTTAAAGCTTACTAGTGATATTTTGGATGAGATTCGTGAAGGTCAGAAATTTGATTTGGTATTGGTGGATAAGTTGACGTTGATCAATCAAGGACGAGGTGGTGATTTTCGGATTGATGAGAATGGTATCATGAAGTGTCGTGATAGAGTTTGTATTCCTGATGTTGGAGATTTGAGGAAGAGAATTCTTGATGAAGGACATCGTAGTGGTTTGAGTATTCATCCTGGTGCTACTAAGATGTATCAAGATTTGAGGAAGTTATTTTGGTGGTCAGGTATGAAGAAGGATATTGTAGAATTTATGTATTCTTGTTTGATCTATCAAAAGTCTAAGATTGAACATCAGAAACCGTATGGGTTGTTGCTGCCGTTATCCGTTCCTGAGTGAAAATGAGATAGCATTTCTATGGATTTTGTTTCTGGATTTCTGAGGACTCCGAGTAGTCATGATGCTGTTTGGGTTATTATGGATAGATTGACAAAATCTGCTAACTTTATTCCAATTTTGATGGATTATCCTATGGAAAAGTTTGTGAAATCAAGCTTCCTAGAGTGTTTTGATGAAGACAAACTACTATGAAGAAATTGATTGCAAAAATAAATGGCTCAAATTATTTATTTGATCAAGTCTTCAAGAATCATTGTGGAATCAAAAATGAATTGTAAAGGTATATTGCATTCAATATCTTTATATGCATACAAGTGTTCACATAATGATTCATGCATGCTATAACCTTTTAAAAATATTTTAGATCACAAAAATCTGGTTGGAACATTAATTGAGAAATAATTTTTAGAAAATGTTCTCTGGGAACCGGTTACCCCATATGGGAACCCAGTTACCAAATTCCTGAGTTACTCTCTGCTTTTGTTCCAGTTGGGGAACCTGGTTACCCCTATGTGGGAACCGATTACCCTAGGAAAAATTTGAATTTGTTTTAACGTTTGTTCAGTGGAACCCGGGTTCCCCTATATGGGAACCGGTTACCACTGAACAAGTGCCAAAAATGTTTTTGTTTTCTCAACAGATTTTTCATGGGATCTTAACAATGAATCATGACATCTTTTCAACAATTAATACCCTTTTGAAAAGATGTATAGGCACTATAAAAACTTATTATTTTCAGATTTCAAATCACCTCTTTCAATTTACAATTAAATATTCAAAAAACTCTTCATCTTTCAAATTTCTCAAGTGTTTTACATCAGAATTTTTAGTGAAATTTTCTGCACTTATTTTTCATTGAAAAATTGTTTCTAAGTTTCATACTATCATTGTGAACACTTGTATCCATTATTGAGAATTGTTTTGCTTGAAGGAGAAGATCAATCCAAGATTGATATATTGTTTCAAATCAAAATCTATTGTTAAAAATCAGAATACATTATTACTTCCTTGTTATTCAGGATTGTTGAAGGCAAGTGTGTACATTGAAGAGGATTGTTCTTCTTACACTTAGTGTTTTAGATCTTAAAGGTTTTAAGAGCCTTTGATCTCCCTATAGGTTATATAGTAAGCATCACCATTGGTGTGAGTAGGTTGTACAATAATTCTAACTATAGTGAAATCTCTTTCGTGTTGAAAGGAGACTGGAGTACTCTCGATCTGTGAGGGGAACCAGGATAGATCCCCGTGTTCTTTACTTTTCCGCATTTATCACTTTTATCAAAACCTTAACCTGAAAAGAGAGAACCACTCATATACTTTCATACACCAAACCAGAAAATACTGTAACAAGTATTCATAAAACCGATAAAAATTGTATAGTCCTAATTCACCCCCTCTTAGGCGCATTTCATACTTACAATTGGCATCAGAGCAAGTTATAGGTAACTTGTTCCTAAAGATCCAGAATGGCTTCCGCAAATCAAAACCCAATTTTCAAAGATGGTTGTAGTAACAACAAGCCTCCATTGTTTTGTGGTGAATACTTTGACTTTTGGAAAATTCGCATGAAGGCTCATCTTGAAGCGCAAGGAGAAAAATATGGGATGCTGTTGAGAATGGTCCATTTGCTCTAGTATGTGTTGTCAATGGTGTTGGATCATCAAAGCCTAAAACATCATGGAATGAAGATGACAAGAAAAAAGTTCTCTATGACAAAAAGGCAATCAATCTCCTTCAAGGTGCTCTTAGTATGGATGAATTATTTCGTGTATCGACATGTACAACAATAAAGGAAATATGAGACACTCTTGTAGAAACTCATGAAGGAACCGCCGAATTTAAAAGGTCTAGATTGAATACTTTGATTCAAGAATACAAATTATTTCGAATGCATCCCGGAGAATCCTGAAGGCTTAGAAAACACTTAGAAGGGGGGGGGGTGAATAAGTTTTTCTCTTTTAAATTTTTCTTTTAATCAACAATAATATAAACATACAATGATTTTTATCCTGGTTCGTTTGAAACTCAAACTACTCCAGTGCACCCGTCAAGGTGATTTCGCCTCTCTCAACGAGGACTTAATTCATTATAATCAATCTGATTACAATTGCACAACCAACTGTTGTGACTAACAAACAATGCACTAGCTAACTGCAAGTGACTAACACCTCTAAGACTCTCTAGTCCTATCCCTCTAGAGAAATCTAACCTAGCTGGTCTCTCAAGGAACAACTACAAATGAACTTCTAACAAGGTGTATAATGTTGCTTCTAAAAAGCTTTATCATAAACGTGATTTTTACACAAGAATGTTTAAGCTAGTACATAAAATAAACTTAACAAGATAGTATTTGATTTTGATAACGTAAGTTTTCCTTCTATAAGTTGTTTATGAATTGTTGTCTATGAATGAATGTTGTTCTTGTTTGAACGTCCGCTCTTTATATAGCTTCTAGTAAATTATTCCGTTGCATTCCGTTGCGTGTCTTGAATGATGAGAAACGTAATAAATGTTTCTTGTCTACATGTGCTTTATTTTCTCATAGAGCCTCAAAAGTTGATCCACACTTAGTACTTAAGTCGTGTTAACTTTAATTAGTAACGATATTGTAGCAGACTTTGTCTTAGAAGATGATGTATTGATAAATCATGATCTTCTGCAAGCCTTGTTCAAAGTATCTTCTAACAGAGGTTTCCTTGGTGCTTCTATCAGAGGTTGCGTTAGCATGCTTCCTTCAGAAGTTGCTTTCAGCGTGCGTGTTCAGAAGTTCCATTTATCATTAGAACTTTTATTACTTGTTTACTCAACATAATTTGATATTTCTTTATTCTAGAATGCTTGAGTTAGAACATCATCTGAAATGAGAACAATACACATCAGATTATCATATTTATTATACAAAATTTATTTCACTTGTTATCATCAAAACTCTAAGATATGATTAGAACCAAACTATGTTCTAACAATCTCCCCCTTTTTGATGATGACAAAAATATTAGATTTTGATTAAAAAAATTGTATATATGAAGAACATATCTCCCCCTGAGATAGATAATCTGCCCCTGAGATAAATAATTCAGGAAAACTAAATATATGTTAGAACTTCCCTGAGATTGTTCTTTCAGAGCTTTCAGAGATCCTTCTTTCAGAGTTTTCTTTCTCATTTTAGAGCTTGAATCATTTCAAAGTTTGAGGCTTTAGAATATGGGTTTGTCTTTTCAACATCTGCTTTCAGAGCTTATGTAATCCTGTATACTTTAAAAGCAAATACACTTGTATATTTGTTGTTAGAAATGTTTGACACTTTTGTCCCAATAACATGTTATAATTAGTCCTATCAAAATCTCAATTTTCTCCCCCTTTTTGTCATAATCAAAAAGTCATTATTTTTTTTATAAAAAAAACAACAGTGTAAATTGAAGTAAAGTACTGATAACATTAATTTTAAAGATACGAGTACAAAAGGTGTGTCAAAACAAAACATTTAAAACAATGATGCACATAGGGTTGAAAATGGAAGGACTAAGTGGGACAAGAAACTAGGGAAAACAGAAGGTTCTTGATTTCATTGGAAGAAGTATTTAAAGAGAAACACATGCATATGAAAAGTTTAAAGTTAATTTAAAAACAATTAAAACAAATTAATCATCACACACAATTAATAGCGTCTGACATTTGAGGGATTTCTTGAGATTTTAAAAGATTGCAACAGTTACCTAGGGACGGCGTGTCAATAGCTAGCACGTGCATGTGACCTATCAGAAGTTTTGAACACGTGTTCAACTTCTCGGTTAAAAGCGTTACAGTTGTTTAATATAATGAACTTCTGAACATATTTGTAATGAAACATTTAGAAGATATTTCAGAACTTCTAGATGTGGTTTCTAACTTAACTTCTCTTCTAACTTCTAAAGAGATGTTAACTAGGACATTCATTTAAGAGCAGAACTTTTGACAATAACAATAAAAAATAATGATAAGCACAATTTCATTTAGGACAAAATTCCATACTAATATTCTTTAGAATGAATTTAAATATATTTTCAGAAAGAGGTTTAGTAAAAATATCAGCCCATTGATGGTCTGTGTCTACAAAATTTAAAGTTAAAACACCTTTCTAAATATAGTCCCTTATGAAATGATGCTTAATTTCTATATGTTTTGCCTTAGAGTGCAAAATAGGATTTTTTGATAAACATATAGCAGAAGTATTATCACAGAGGATTGGAATCTTACACTTATACAGATGATAGTCTTCTAGTTGACTCTTCATCCAGAGCATCTGAGTGCTACAACCAGCAGCAGCTACGTATTCTGCTTCAGTGGTTGAAAATGCAATTGTGGCCTGCTTCTTGATGTACCATGAGATCATATTTTCACCTAGTAATTGACAACTTCCAGAGGTGCTTTTGCGTTCTACTCTATCTCCAACAAAGGCAGCGTCACAATAACCTACTAATTTAAAGTCTTTAGATTTTCTGTAAGATAGCCCAACATTAGTAGTACCTTTCAGATACATTAGAATTCGCTTAACAGTAGTTAAGTGAGATTCTCTGGGATCTGATTGGAATCTTGCACATAAGCAAACGCTAAATAGAATATCTGGCTTATATGCAGTTAGATAAAGAAGAGATCCAATCATACCTTTGTAGAGTTTCTGATCTACCTTCTTACTTACCTCATCTTTTCCCAAAATGCATGTAGGATGCATTGGGGTTTTTGCATCCTTAATTTCTGATAATTGGAATTTCTTCAAAAGTTTTGTAACATACTTAGTTTGATATATGTAAGTACCTTCTGAACATTAATTTATTTGAATTCCCAGAAAGAATTTTAGTTCTCCCATCATACTCATCTCAAATTCTGCCTGCATAGACTCAGCAAATTCTCTTCCGAGAGAGACATTAGAGGTTCCAAAAATAATATCATCCACGCAAATTTGACAAATCATAATATCATTTTTAAACGTTTTCTAAATGAAGCTGTGTCCTCTTTCCCTCTAGTAAAATTCTTTTCTAATAGAAAATTGCTTAAACGCTCATACCAACCTCAGGGAGCTTGTTTTAACTCGTACAAAGATTTTTTGAGTTTAAAAACATGTTCTGGAAATTTTGAATCTTCAAAACCAGGAGGTTGACGGACATATACTTCTTCTTCTATATAGCCATTTAAAAATGCACTCTTAACATCCATTTGATATAGAGTGATGTTATTTTGAACAACAAAAGAAATTAATAGTCTAATAGATTCTAACCTGGCGACTGGAGCAAAGGTTTCATTATAATCAATACCTTCTTGTTGACTATACCCTTGTGCAACCAATCGTGCCTTGTTTCTGACAACTTCTCCTTGCTCATTTAACTTATTTCTGAATACCCACTTTGTTCCAATTATATTGAATCCTTTAGGCTTTGGAACTAGATCCCACATATCATTTATGGTGAATTGGTTGAGTTCTTCTTGCATTGCTATAATTCAATCATTGTCTTGAAGAGCTTCATCTATTGAGGTTGGTTCAATCAAAGAAACTAGACCAAACAATGATTCTTCATTGTTTCTTAGGAAGGATCTTGTTTTGATAGGATAATCTTTCTTTCCAATAATTACATTTTCTGGATGTGCTGATGTGATTCTTAGAAATATTTTCTGTGAGGGTTCTTCAGAAATTCTTAAATTGTTCAGAACATCTTCAACACCAGGATCTTTTGAGTTGTCCTTTTCTTCCGTCCCTTCAGATTCTTCAGAGTTTGTCACTAGAACTTCTGTACCTGCAAAATTTTCAATCTACTTTGGCTTTTAATGGCCAAGCTTGTCATCAAGTATTACTTTGATTGATTCTTCAACAATCAGAGTTTTTGTATTGTACACTCTATAGCCTTTTGAGCGTTCAGAGTATCCAAGCAGAATACACTTTTTTGCCTTAGAGTCAAACTTGTTCAGATGATCTTTAGTATTTAAAATATAGCAATTGCATCCAAATGGATGAAAATATGAAATGTTGGGCTTTCTGTTCTTCCACAATTCATAGGGAGTCTTTTCAAGAATAGGTCTTATAGAAACTCTATTTTGAATATAACATGTTATGTTCACTGCTTTTGCCAAAAAGTGTTTAGCCATATTAGTTTCATTGATCATGGTTCTGGCCATTTCTTGCAATGTTCTATTCTTTCGTTCCACAACTACATTTTGTTGGGGAGTTCTAGGACAAGAGAAATCATGAGAAATGTCATTTTCTTTAAAACATTTTTCAAAAAATTTGTTTTCAAATTCTCCACCATGATCACTTCTAACCTTTATGATTCTAAACTCTTTTTCATTTTGAACTTGATTACAGAAGTCAAAGAACATAGAATGTGACTCATCCTTGTGTTTTAAGAACTTTACCCATGTCCATCTGCTATAGTCATCTATAATGACCAATCCATATTTCTTGCCTCTAATGTATGCAATTTTCACTGGTCCAAATAGATCAATGTGCAGAAGTTCTAATGGCCTAGAGGAAGAAATAATATTTTTTGATTTAAAAGAGGGTTTTGAAAATTTTCCCTTATGACATGCTTCACATAGAAATTCTGAGTTGAACTTCAA
Source organism: Vicia sativa (assembly GCA_021764765.1). Taxonomy (NCBI): domain Eukaryota; kingdom Viridiplantae; phylum Streptophyta; class Magnoliopsida; order Fabales; family Fabaceae; genus Vicia; species Vicia sativa. Next base: position 178,832,536 of record CM038792.1, read on the forward strand.
TTTAGGAAGTCCTCTGACCAGATTGAGTTTGTTAATTTGAGATATTTTTCTCATGCGAACATGCCCCAATCTTCTGTGCCAGACCCACTATTCGTTAACTGACAGAAGGCATTTTACATTTTGAGTTTTAAGATCAGAAAGATCAATTTTGTATATGTTGTTTTTTCTCTTGCCAGTAAACAAGATTGACCCATCTTTTTGACTTACAGCTCTACATGACTTTTGATTAAATATTATGTCATAACCATTGTCACTTAATTGACTTATGGGCAATAAGTTATGCGCTAATCCTTCTACTAACAGAACATTAGAAATAGAAGGGAGATTACTGTTTCCAATGGTTCCAGAACCAATGATTTTTCCTTTTTGGTTACCTCCAAATTATACATCACCTCCAGATTTAAGTTCCAGGCTTTGGAACATAGACTTTCTTCCCGTCATATATCATGAGCATCCAGAGTCCAGGTACCATGATTGGTGTTTCAGCTTTGCTGTTAAGGACATATGCAACATATATGATTTTCTCCTTAGGTACCCATATCTTTTTGGGTCCTTTTTGGTTAGAGTTCCCAAAGTTCTGTTTGAACTTTAGTTTAACATGAAGATTTTCAGAGTAAGATGTGTATTTTATATCATGTGTGTGACCATAACTAAATTGTTTGTGCAGTGGTTTATCTTTGATAACCATTTCATCAACAAGTTTAGGTTGATATGTTTCTTTCCCCCTGGGAGTTTCATATCCAATTCCTCTTCCGTTGTTTCCACTAACACCATAGATCATTGAAGCCATTTTGCTTCTATCTATGCTTTTAGCAAGAAATTTTTGAAAACTATAATCATATTTTTTAAGAATATCTTTTGAGTTTAACATTATTTTCTTTAAGTTCAGAATTTTCTGCTTTAAGTTCCTCAATTTCAGATACAAGACTGTTTTTGAGTTTCTTGTATTTGATTTTGAGTTGACTGTGGTTTTCCAGAAGTTCTGATAAACTATCTACAAGTTCAGCTCTAGTAAATTCAAAAAATACCTCTTATATTTCAGATTCAGAAATAGAGTCATCTGCTGTGGTGGCCATAAAACCTAAGTTGACGTGCTCATCCTTTGAGTCAGATTCAGCTTCAGAAGATTCTGAATCATCCCAGATGGCCATCATTACCTTTCTTTCTTCCAAACTTTTTCTATGGCTTTTCTTTTTGCAGCTTAGGACAATCACTTCTGAAGTGTCCTGGTTCTTTACATTGATAGCAAATGATGTCTCTTTTGCTGAGCTTCTTGTGTCTATGCTTCCATATTTGGTTTATCCTTCTAGAAAGTAGAGACAACTCGTCTTCTTCTGACTCTGAATATTCAGAGCTCCCTTCTTCATCCTGAAAAGCATTAGTTTCAAAATTTTTAGTAGTTTTCAAAGCAACAGACTTACCTTTCTTCTGGGGCTCATATTCATCAAGCTCTATCTCATGACTTATCATTACGCTGATAAGTTCTTCTAGGGATATATTATTCAAATCCTTTGAAACTTTGAATCTTGTGACCATTGGTGCCCATCTTCTGGGTAAAATTTTGATGATTTTCTTTACATGGTCTGCATTTGTATATACTTTGTTTAGAACCCTCAGGCCAAATTTTAGAGTTTGTAATCTTGTGAACATTGCTTCAATGGACTCATTTTCTTCCATCCTGAAGGCTTCGTACTTCTGAATGAGAGCCAGAGCTTTAGTTTCTTTGACTTGAGCATTTCCTTCATGTGACATTTTGAGAGAATAAAAAATGTCATGTGCAGTATCTCTGTTTGTGATCTTATCATACTCCATTTTTGAAATGGCGTTCATCAAGATATTTCTGGCTTTGTGATGATTTTTGAAATCTGCTTTATGTTGCTTGTCCATTGTCTTTCGATCAATATTGTTTCCTTCTTTGTCTACTGGACGTTTATAACCATCTAAGACCATATCCCATGAAAATTTCTAATATATCTTTCCAGTATTCAAAATATTCTCCATCAAAGACTGGAGGTTTTGTGTTGTTGTTGTTGTTGTTATGATCAGTTGCCATAGTGTTTTCTTTATGGATATTTTTCTGACATGGTTAAGTGTTTGTACCCAGAACCAAGAGCCTTGACGTCAATTGAAGGCTTAGAAAAGACTTAGAAGGGGGTGAATAAGTTTTTACCTTTTAAATTTTTCTTTGAATCAACAACAATCTAAACTCACAATGATTTTTATCCTGGTTCGTTTGAAACTCAAACTACTCCAGTCCACCCGTCAAGGTGATTTCGCCTCTCTCAACGAGGACTTAATTCACTATAATCAATATGATTAAAATTGCACAACCAATTGTTGTGACTAACAAACAATGCACTAGCCAACTGCAAGTGACTAACACCTCTAAGACTCTCTAGTACTAGCCCTCTCGAGAAATCTGACCCAACTGGTCTCTCAAGGAACAATTACAAATGAACTTCTAACAAGGTGTATAACGTTGCTTCTAAAAAGCTTGATCACAAACGTGATTTTTACACAAGAATGTTTAAGCTCAATACAAAAAATAAACTTAACAAGATAGTATTTGATTTTGACAACGTAAGTTTTCTTTCTAGAAGTTGTTTATGAATAGTTGTCTATGAATGAATGTTATTCTTCTTTGAACGCTTTCTCTTTATATAGCTTTTAGTAAATTATTCTGTTGCATTTCGTTGCGTGTCTTGGATGATGAGAAACGTAATAAATGTTGTTTGTCTGCATGTGCTTTGTTTTCTCAATGAGCCTCAAAAGTTGATCCACTTAAGTACTTAAGCAGTGTTAACTTTAATTAGTAACGGTACTGTAGCAGACTTTGTCTTAGAAGATGACATATTGATAAATCATGATCTTATGCAAGACTTGTTCAAAGCATCTTCTAACAGAGGTTTCCTCGGTGCTTCTATCATAGGTTGCGTTAGCATGCTTCCTTTAGAAGTTGCTTTCAGCGTGCGTGTTCAGAAGTTCCATTCATCATTAGAACTTCTATAGCTTGTTTACTCAGCATAATTTGATATTTCTTTATTCTAGAATGCTTGAGTCAGAATATCATCTGAAATGAGAATAATACACATTAGAGTATCATATTTATTATACAAAATTTATTTCACTTGTTATCATTAAAACTCTAAGATATGATTAGAACCAAACTATGTTCTAACGAATCCATCCTTGACTTGCAAAAGAGATTCGTCCATTTGACAAATCATTTGAAGGCACTCAGTAAGACCTTAACTAACGATGAATTAAATCTTAAAGTGATTAGATATTTAACTAGGGAATGACAACCAAAAGTGACGGCATAATCCGAAAAGAAAAGTCTAGCAACTATGACTTCCGCAACATTATTCGGAAAACTTCAAGAATATGAAACGAAACTTGGAACACTTGAAAAACATGAGAATGATGAGAAGAAATCCAAAGGCATTGAATTGAGAGTAGATTCAAAAGAAAGTCAAGATAAAGATGCATCGGAGGAAGATGAAAACTTCTTGCTTCTTGTAAAAAGGTTAGGAAAATATATTTTCCATAAAACTAATCTTGGTAATGCTAATTTTGTCAAAAGGAAAAAATTCTCAAAGCATAAAGTTAAATAAGCCTCCACATCAACACAAGATGTCACATGTTATGAATGTGGAAAGCAAGGTCATATAAAGCCGGATTGTCTAAAACTCTCCAAGAAAAATGGTTTCAAAAGCAAAAGGGAGTTCAAGAATAAAAAGGGCTATGTTGCATGGGAAGATAATGAGATAAGTTCTTCATCCGACTCGGATAGTGACGAAAGCGCAAATCTAACATTGATGGCTTCACACCTTTTTGATGATGAAGATGGTGAAGTTAGTTATGATAATTATCTTTATGATAATGGTGCACAAGTTACAATAGATGAACTCTAAATTGAATGCACAATTCTATATAGAACTATTTCATCTCAAAAGAAAATAATTTCATCTTTAGAAGAAAAAGTTGAAACAATTGAAAAAGAATATAAAGATGAAAAAAAAAGATGATTAGTGATCAAAAACAAAATTTTGTATGCAATAAGTGTGAATCACTTTCTTTCCAAATTGTTCAATTAAAAAGAGTCCTAGAAAGATATAAAAAAGGACAAGTTGGATTGAAAAATGTTCTTAGCAAGCAAAGGTATCCTAAAGATAAAAGTGGACTTGGCTTTTCAAAATTTTCTCAACCAAGTCCCAACAAAACTATCTTTGTTAAGGCTAGTAACCAAATAATCCAAGAGAAAGTGAACAAGACTAAAGTAGTTCATCATTATCCTAAAAAGAAAAGATTTGTCAAGAATAAATCTTATCCTCCTAGATATAGAAGTAATTTTGAACCTACTTGTTTTTATTGTGGTATTAAAGGTCATACACCTAATGCTTGCTATGTAAGAAACTTTAGTGTGGCAAGTGGAAATTATGCGTGGGTAAAGAAAGGTACTAATTATGAAGGACCCAAAGCAATTTGGATACCTAACAAAACTTAATTTGTTTTGTAGTTTTTATTGAAAACCACTTCAAATCTATGGTATCTTGATAGTGGTTGTTCCAAGCATATGACGGGAGACATAAACCTATTTTTAAATCTAGTCTTAAAGGCCAAGGGTTATGTCACTTATGGAGATAACAATAAGGGAAGAATTCTTGGAAAAGGAAAAGTTGGTGCACCATCTTTCTCATCCATTGAAGATGTTCTTTATGTTGAAGGACTAGAGCACAATCTTCTTAGCATTAGTCAACTTTGTGACAAAGTCTTCAAGATCAAGTTTACTAAAGATGAATGCTTGATTATTGATGAAGTCACCAATGAGGTAAAACTCAAAGGTAAAAGAATTAATAATATTTTTATAATTTCTTTAGATGATTTATCTTTGAAAGTAAAATGTCTTATAGTAAACAATAATGAATCATGATTATGGCATAAAAGGGAAGCCCATATTCATATGGATCACTTAAATAAATCAACCAAACATGATCTTGTTATTGGCTTACCAAAGATAAAGTTTGTCAAAGATAAATTATGTGATACTTGTCAAAAGGGAAAAAAAAACCAAATCAAATTTCAAATCTAAGAATGTGGTGTCCACTAAAAGACCACTACAATTGTTGCATATGGATTTATTTGGTCCATCAAGAACAAGAAGCTTCGGAGGTAATGTATACGCTTTAGTTATTGTTGATGATTTTTCTAGATATTCTTGGACTTTGTTTCTTGTGCCAAAAAGTGATGCTTTCAAAGCCTTTAAGAAGTATGAAAAGCAAATCCAAAATGAAAAATCACTAAAGATTGTATCCATAAGAAGTGACCATGGTGGAGAATTCCAAAATGCATCATTTGAAGAATTTTGTGAAGAACATGGTATCTCTCATAATTTTTCAGCACCAAGAACTCCACCATAAAATGGAGTATTTGAAAGAAAGAATAGGTTTCTAGTGGAACTTGCAAGAACAATGCTTAGTGATGCAAATATACCAAAGTATTTTTGGGCGGATGCGGTTAGTATGGTATGTTATGTTAGGAATCGAGTTATCATTAGACCTATCTTGAAAAAGACTTCATATGAACTCTTCAAAGGAAGAAAGCCAAACATTGCTCATTTTCATATTTTTGGATGCAAGTGCTTTGTTCTCAACAATGACAAAGATAATATCGGTAAGTTTGATGAGACATCTGACGAAGGTATATTTCTTGGTTATTCACTTTCTAGTAAAGCTTATAGAATTTATAATAAAAGAACTTTAACTATTGAAGAATCTATGCATGTTTCCTTTGATGAAACTAACACCTCTAAGGAGGAAATAGTTGTTTGTGATGATGATGATATTATAGATTTATCCCCAGAAGAAATTTCAAATGATCAAAATGTGAATTCACCGGAACATCAACAAGAAGTTTTACAACAAGATACAAACATCAATGATCTACCCATAGAATGGAGAACTCATAGAGACCATCCTATTGATAAAAACATTGGTGATATTAGTCAAGGAGTTACAACAAGATTAAATCTCAAAGATGTTTGCTTAAACATGGCGTTTGTTTCTCAAATTGAACCCTCCAAAGTTGATGAAGCCTTAGGAGATGATCAATGGATAATTGATATGCAAGAAGAATTGAATCAATTCGAGAGAAATCAAGTTTGGAAACTTGTTCCTAGGCCAAGTGGTAAGCACATCATAGGTACCCGATGGGTGTTTAAAAACAAACTTGATGAGAATGGTATAATTTTTCGAAACAAAGAAATTTTGGTGGCTCAAGGTTATAATCAAGAAGAAGGAATCGACTTTGAAGAAACATTTGCTCCGGTTGCAAGGTTAGAAGCTATTCGTCTTTTACTTGCTTATGCTTGTTCATTAAATTTTCAGCTTTATCAAATCGATGTCAAACGCGCATTCTTGAATGACTATATCAATGAAGAAGTCTATGTCAAAACCCCCCCGGGATTTGAAGACTTCAAAAATCCTTCACATGTCTTTAAGTTGAGAAAGGCTCTTTATGGCTTAAAGCAAGCACCAAGAGCATGGTATGATAGACTTAGCAATTTTTTATGTGAAAAAGGTTTTGAAAAAGGTAAAGTTGATAAAACTTTGTTCATTAAGAAAATCAAAAGTAACACTTTATTGGTTCAAGTCTATGTTGATGATATCATTTTTGGATTAACTAACAAATAAATGTGTGAAGAATTTTCATTGATGATGCAAGGAGAATTCGAGATGTCCATGATGGGTAAGATGAACTATTTTCTTGGACTACAAATTAAACAACTAAAAGATGAAATCTTCTTCAACCAATCCAAATATCGCAAAGAGTTATTAAAAAGGTTTGATATGGACAGTTGCAAAGTAATGAATACTCCAATGGGCTCAGGTACATATATTGATCAATAAGAATCTGACATTCCAATTGATATTACAAAGTATCGAGGTATGATTGGTTCCTTACTATATTTGATGGAAAGCCGTCCTGACATAATGTTTAGTGTTTGTCTTTGTGCTCGCTTTCAAGCAAATCCCAAGGAATCACATCTAATGGCGGTAAAAAGGATCATGAAGTATCTCAAAGGAACAATCAATGTCGGCTTATGGTATCCTAAAGGTAGTGTTTGCAATTTAATTGGTTATTTTGACGCTGATAGAAAAAGAACGAGTGGTACTTGTCACATTCTTGGAAATACATTAGTTTCATGGGCTTGTAAAAAACAAGCATGTGTTGCTCTTAGAACGACCGAAGTAGAGTACATAGCAGCAGGTAGTTGTTGTGCACAAATTCTTTGGATTAAGCAATAACTTCGTGATTACAGACGTGATCTTGGATGTATTCCTCTTCGAGGCGACAACACAAGTGAAATCAATATTACAAATAATCCGGTCACGCACTCAAGAACCAAACACATCGACATACGACATCATTTTCTCCATGACCATGTCCTTCAAAGAGATGTCGAAGTCACATTTGTAGATACTCACAATCAATTAGCAGATATCTTCACAAAGCCTCTTGCAAAAGAACCTTTCTACAAAATTCGAAGAGAGCTTGGAATTTTAGATGAAGGTGATGTTTGATTATTCCAACTTTTATTCATTCAAATTTTAATGAATCAAAGGTACACCTCTCTTAAAATTAATATTGCCTAAAAATTTGCATCATTTTCATTACAAACTTAAATATTACTTATAAGTGCTTAAAAACTCCTTTCAATTTCATTAAAACAAACAAAAGTTGCATTTTGGTCTGGGGAACCCGGTTACCCATATATGGAAACCGGTTCCCTCACGCATTTTTTCTCCCAGTTTTTAAGTTTAAGAACCGGTAACCGGTTACCCCAAGATGCTAACCGATTACCCTGCGCGTAAACCTCATTTTCGTTCAGTTTTTTTAATTTATTTTAATTTTCCTTTAATTCTTCTTTATTATAACTTATGTTTTGTCATTTAAGTGATTTTTATTTTAAGTCAAACTCAATTCCTCATTCATCCTCTTGGAACCCTTGCCTCCTCCATCTTCTTCAACCTTCAACCCTCATACATTAAAACCCACTCTCTCATTTTCTCAACTCAACAATTAAAACCCACTAACTCATATACTCTTTATAAAGCTTTCTCATCTTCTTACTCATATCACAAAATCCTCATCTTATCCAAATCCGAAAATCCTTTCCATAACCCTAACTTTCACAAAATTCATCCTCTTCCATGGCTACATCCTCAAGAGCAACTAGGGCATCAAAAGGCAAACTCAAAGTTGGTGAAACAAGTGGTGACCAACAATATTATGTTCCACCCACTAAACCAACTTTCAAGAGTAGGAGACTTATTTTCAACATTTGCGATCGAGCTCTCTTGCCGGTAAAGTATGGTAACCTCTCTGCTTTTCCTGCTCATAGCTTTAATTTTCCTACTAGATTAGCTGCTGCAAAGCTGGATGGTTTTATTAGTGACCATGGGTTTATCTATCTTGATCTGGTTCAAGAATTTTATCAAAATCTATCCTTTTCCTCCACCTCAGCCATTGATCCTAAAGCTGTGTTGACGTCCTCTGTTCAAAAATAAGGATATTTGTTTGGATGTTGAATCTTTTGGAAAATGTTTAGGGATTCCGTATGATGGATTTGTGCTAGTACAAGGTTTTGTCCCAGATGCATTGGAATCCTACAGTAAAATTGATATTTTTCTGAATATGTGTCGAGAATCACAACGTGCAAGTGTTAAGCAGCAAAATGCTTCAAAGCTTATTATGTTTGGTTCTAATTTATCTGTCAGTGATAGGATGCTTCACTATCTCATTGCCTATGTTTTGCTTCCTAAGAACTCAAATCACTCTCGAATCAATGAGTTAGAATTGCAGGTACTTCATGCTCTAAAGCAAGAGATTTCGATCAATTGGGCACTCACTTTTATGCACCACTTAGTGAACTTGAATAGCGGTTTACCCTATGCTAGGCCTATTATCAAAATTCTTGAAAATGCTGGTGTTGCCTTGAAATGAGAACCTAGGATTAGGATGATGACAAAGGAATGTGAAATCAATAACAAAACCGCTTTGAAGAACACCAGTATAGTGTTGGACCTTGAAGGAAAATTTATGTATAAGGAAGATCCTGTACCCAATGCTCCTCCTTCGGTTCTGGAAGGTGGTTATACCATGGAACTTTTATTCAACAAAATGTGCTCTATGGAAAATACTTTGCTAGTAACCATCGAGAAAATCAATTTGAACATGCCTTGTTTAAGTGTCAAATGAGGGAAATTCTCAAAGCTCAGAGAAACCAAGTTTTTGATGTTGATGGAGATGAAGAAGAGGTTGGTGATGGAATTGACCAAGAGGAGCACAATGATGAGAATATGGAAGAATGAGTTTCTCTTATGCTTTGTGCTAATTTCTTTATGTTTTGAATCATGTTATGTATTAGTTTATGTTGTCATTATATGTATTTTCGTTTAAAGACAATGTTTCTTTTATGCTCGTTATGTTTTAGACAAGGTTCTAATTTGTGTTGTAATGTGCTTAAAACCATAATGGTTTCGTATTGTGCTTACTTGTATGTTCATTATGTTGTGTTGTATATTATTCACTTATATTTTTTTGTCCATTCCTTTTTGCTTATGACAAAAGGGGAGAAGGATTATATGTATGCATATGCTTGTGCTTTTTCTCTAACAATATTTTGTAGCACTTTCATTCTTTTCAAGTGGCCTCACATTCATAAATTAAGGGGGAACTTTGATTTAGGTGGAGACTCAAATGTTAGAGAAAAAAATGGATAATACATTTAAATCAAGGGCTGTCATCATCAAAAAGGAGGAGAATGTGAAATCAAGCTTCCTAAAGTGTTTTGATGAAGACAAAAGAAACTGATTACAAAAAGAAATGGCTCAAATTATTTATATGATCAAGTCTTCAAGAATCATTGTGGAATCAAAAATGAATTTTCAAGTTATATTGCATTCAATCTCTCTATATGCATACAAGTGTTCACATAATGATTCATGCATTTTATAACCCTATACGGGAACCGGTTACCACTGAACCAGTGCCAAAAATATTTTTATTTTCTCAGCAGATTTTTCATGGGATCTTAACAACGAATCATGGCATCTTTTCAACAATTAATACCCTTTTGAAAAGATATATAGACACTATAAAAACTTATTATTTTTAGATTTAAAATCACCTCTTTAAATCTACAATTCAATGTTTAAAAAACTCTTCATTTTTCAAATTTCTCAAGTGTTTTACATCAGAATTTTTAGTGAAACTTTATGCACTTATTTTTCATTGAAAAATTGTTTCTAAGTTTCATACTATCATTGTGAACACTTGTATCCATTATTGATAATTGTTTTGCTTGAAGGAGAAGATCAATCCAAGATTGATATATTGTTTCAAATCAAAATCTATTGTTAAAAATCAGAATACATTATTACTTCCTTGCTATTTAGGATTGTTGAAGGCAACTGTGTGTGCATTGAAGATGATTGTTCTTCTTGCACTCAGTGTTTTAGATCTTAAAGATTTTAAGAGCCTTTTATCTCCCAATAGGTTAGATAGTAAGCATCACCATTGGTGTGAGTAGGCTGTACAATAATTCTAACTATAGTGAAATCTCTTTTGTGTTTAAAGGGGGCTGGAGTACTCTCGATCTGTGAGGGGAACCAGGATACATCCTTGTGTTCTTTACTTTTCCGCATTTATCTCTTTTATCAAAACCTTAACCTGAAAAGAAAGAATCACTCATATACTTTCATACACCAAACCAGAAAATATTTTAACAAGTAATCATAAAACCGATATATTATTTATAGTCCTAATTCATCCCTCTCTTAAGCGCGTTTCATACTTACAAAGTTTGCTAAGTTGTATATTGAGAAAATTGGGAGTATGCACGGTGTTCCGTCAAGTATTGTTTCCGATAGAGATCCGAGGTTTACTTCACATTTTTGGGAAGGTTTGCAAGATGCTTTGGGTACGAACTTGCGTTTGAGTTTAGCGTATCATCCGCAAATTGATGGTCAGGCTGAAAGGACGATTCAATCGCTTGAGGATATTTGAGAACTTGTGTTTTAGAGCAAGAAGGTGCTTGGGATAATTATTTTCCTTTGATTGAGTTTACCTATAACAATAGTTTCCATTCAAGTATTGGAATGACACCGTTTGAGGCTTTGTATGGGCGAAGTTGTAGGACGCCTTTGTGTTGATATGAATCTGATGAGAGTGTTGTAGTTTGACTTGAGATAGTTCAACAGACTACGAATAAGATTAAGATGATTTGGGAAAAGATGAAGATTGCCCAGAGTCGTCAAAAGAGTTACCATGATAAGAGGAGAAAGGATCTTAGCTTTGAGAAAGGGGATCATGTGTTTTTGAGAGTTACTCCTGTAACTGGTGTTGGTAGAGCTTTGAAGTCACGTAGATTGACTTTGTCTTTTATTGGTCCTTATCAAATTGCTGATAAAGTAGGTGAAGTGGCTTATCAAATCCATTTGCCACCGTCACTTGTTAATCTTCATGACGTGTTCCATGTATCTCAATTGAGGAAATATATGGCAGATATGTCTCATGTTGTTCTATTAGATGATGTGCAAGTAAGAGATAATTTGACGGTTGAAACATCACCGATGCGTATTGAAGAACGACGAGTTAAACAACTCTGAGGTGAGGAAATCGCTTTGGTGAAAGTGGTTTGGGGAGGTTCCACTGATGGTAATGTGACTTGGGAGCTTGGGAGCCAGATGAAAGATTCGTACACTGAGTTGTTTGTTTGAGGTAATTTTCGAGGACGAAAATATTTTAAGTGTGGGAGAGTTGTAACATTCCAAATTTTAATAGTTATTTATTAATTATTTATTAGTTATTATATTATATGATAATTAATTAAATAGTGTGAATTGATGAATAATTGGATTATTTGAATATGTGTGTTATTTGGAAAATTGAGTTTTATGAGTAGAAATAGAGTTAATTAGTATTGGGCCTAATTATAATGAATAGAAGTAATAAGGAGATTTTATTTTTTAAGCCCAAACTAGAGTTTAATAGTTAGTAAGGGTTGAGAGAAAGTAGAGATTAGAATTTTCATTTGGAGAAAATAAGAGGAAAGAAGAGGAAATAATAGAAGAGAAGAGGAGAAACCCTAAAGGTAGAATTTTCAAGAGGTAAGGGGGGAGAATCTTCATTATTATTCAATTGTATGTTATTTGGTAGTGATTAGTGACATGCTATAGTATTGGGTATATCAATTTCTAGGTTTCTGTTAACTCAAATTGAATTGGGAAATTGGGGTTTATGATGAGAAAAACTAGATTTGATGATATGAATAGGTTCCCTAGGTTGTATACATGCTAGATGATGTTTAAATGATGATAAATTAGCATTAGAATCTGTTTTGGGAATGAATTTTGTGGCTAGTGCATAACTGGTTCGCTGTAGATTTTTCTGCATAATCGCGAGGCCGCTGAGTGGGCGGGGTGCTGCTAAGTGCGCTTCACTGTATGCAGAAAATTTATTTCTTTAATTATGCATGAATGGTTTAGGGGATTTCTTGATTATCATTTATAATTAATTTACATGAATTGCAATAATTGTTTTGATGAGTTTTGGATTGGTTTTGGATGCGATTTCGATGAATTCAAGTAACATGAAAATAATATATGTAAGTTATGTTTTTGTGAACTATTGAGAATAACATTGATTTGCTTAATTACTATATGTTATTTGTGATGTGTGGGGATAGTAAATACTATTTGTATGGCTTGTTGATAATAAAACATGATATTTGTGCAAAATGGTGGATAATTCAATATGTTGAATTGTGGTGACATGCTTGGATAATTAAGGTTGGTGAATAATCTTAATTGCATTTGTTGTCGATGAGTTGAACATGCATACATGGAGCTGGCTTTGATCCTTAGTTGGAAACATTGGCGGTGAAATGATGTGTTCACAAATGGTGTTGGCTTTGATCCTTGATTGGAAACATAGACGGTGAAACGATGAGTTCACAAATTGGTGGCTTTGGTCTTGTACGGATCTGAGGCGTTAGATGAACTTGATGTTCATGGATGATACCACATGCATGAGTCACATTGTATTAGTGTCTCATGTGTCATTAAAGAGTGTATGTGTTGTATGTTGGAATATGCGGTAATTGGATGTGTGAATCATTTAATTGATTGTATTGGTGATAAGTATGCTATATGCGATAAATGTGGATATATTATACTTAGAATGTTTGTATAATTGTATTCTTTGCTATTTGGATTGTGAAACCTTAATTTATGGAATATCACATGAAGTGTGGAGAATTCTTTAATATATGTTGTTTCTATATTACTTCCAATTTATATACATTTCGATAATAACGTGAATTCTCACCCTTCTGTTGTGATGTTGCCTCTATGTGGGTAACGTGCAGGTTCCGAGGATAGTAGTTCTTCGCACGAGACTAGTGGAGCCGCTTAGCTTACCGTATCTACTTTCCTTAGGTAGAGAGTCATTGATATGGTCTATGTAACACGGGGTTTATATTTGGATTCATGTTATGACTTGTTTGAGAGATATTTGTTATCACTCTCTTTTATTTGGATATGTATGAGATTATATGATGATTGACCTTGGTGCCTAGTACTTGTGATATGATTGGTAGTATGAGATATCAATCATTTATATTTTGTTAATGAATTAATTATTCTACCGTGATATGCATGCTTCGTATTATTATATGGAAACGTGAATTTGAATACGTGTTATGATCATGACCAGTATGCAATTTGGTAATTTGAATGTTGTGACAAACCAATGTGACACCCTTTGCATGTGTGCATTCTATTTTACTCCGAGGAATGCCTTATTTATTATGGGGTAGAAAAGGGGTGTTACACTATGTCGACTTATCGAAGTTTTCGGGAGAAAGTTCCAATCGAGCTAGATGTGACTTTCTCAAGAACAGTCGATGACATTATGAGGATGTTGTAACGTCCACCCGGATATTGATTTGTAATGTTTGATTTATGTTTAAATACTAAATGTATTTGCTAAGTTTATGTTATGAATTATATGTATCTCTATGTTAGACAATGCAATGAAGTTTTCTGATTTTTTATTATGAATAAAATCGAAAATAGAGTTATGGTATAAAATCAAAAGTTAAATTCCGATTTGGTGTAAATTTTATCAGATAATGGTGCGCATCGGAAGTATATTTTTGGTTTTCAAAAACATTTTAAAAAATTTGCACGGTGGATAAAAAGATCATGGAATGAAATAAAAAATTAGGACAATATTGAATTTTTATAAGATTTATGAGAAACTCATAAATATGGCGATGGAACGGTCTTCTTGTTATAAGTCTGAACTTCTCCTTATTAAAGCCTAATTCATCTTAAAAGCCTATTTGACGTCAAGGCTTTTAAAATTAACATTTGTTCTAAAAAGTCAGCATAAAAAACCTATAAAATATATTTTATTTTATTATTTTATTATATCTAATTAAAAATTGGTTTAATTATAATTTTAGTCCGCCAATTATTCATTTTTTTGAGTTTTGATTCCACTATTTTAAAATTCGGAATTTTAGTCCCTTTATTTTAGTTTTTTGAGGATTTTAGTCCTCCTGCAAATCTGAAGCCAACTTTTAATGACATTGAGTTCACATTGATGACATGTTCCACACAAATCTTAAATAAAAATAGTTTTATTAAACAATTCGTTATTAAATTGACACTGACACGCCATCAATGTATGTGTTATGTTATTAAAAATAGCTTTTAAATTTGCAGGGGGACTCAAATCCTCAAAAAACTAAAATAAAAGGAATAAAATTCTGAATTTTAAAATAGAGAGACCAAAATCCAAAAAAATGAATAATATGAGGACCAAAATTACAATTAAGTCTTAAAAATTTAAAAGAGATTATTACACTGTCATCCATCCTTAATCACATTCTTTTAGCTATTCTATTTAATTTATGTATAATTATAGTTTGTATTTTCATTTATCTGTTATGTTTAATTTATGTATAATCATAGTCTGATTTTTTGGCCAATATATAGGTGGGCTAACACAAATTTTTAATAGTATTTCATCTTCCCCTGTAACTGGTAGGCAGGCATTATCTATAAACTCTCAAGCTTTAGAAAATTTGTTACATTGGTTTTGTGCTGGCGATAAACTGTTGTAAGGATTGACTTTTGGGTTGTTAGCGAAAACTTTTAACCATGCCAAGAGCAATTGTTTTAGAAATAGATAGCGACAGCATGGTTTCAATTTTGTCATTTGATTTCTAATAAAAGTTGTCATCTAAGTTTATGGCCCCACCCTTAGCAAAATTCAAATTGTTCTCGTCTGCTAAATTTACAAAATTGTGGCTTGACATTTTCTATGTCAGCTTTAATTAGCTACAACTCTCCAGATCAGGTTTTCGTGGACCACAAAAATTCAAGTTCAATATTTTAAACTCCAGAACAAAAATTTATATTTATACGCTGTGAGACTATTATATTTTGATCCACTAATATCTGGGGTGTGAATATTTTCTCTGTGATTTGCACGTACTAAAAATTGACATGTATAAGAATTAGATTAATATTTTAATTCATATTAATGTATAGAAAATTTTATAGACAAAATCTATTGAATAACTATTACTATTTAATAGTATTTTGATAACTTTTCTATCTATCATAAAAAGTTGAATATTGTGTAATAACAATTAATTTAATTATTTTTTAAATAGTGGACTGTTGATTGTTTTTAAAACATAATTTGTGATTGAATATACTCCGTAATAATTTATAAGTAATTTTTTAAAACTAAATTTAATTACTAATATATGTAATTTATATATAAATTAAATATATTTAACAATTATTGTATGTCGTTAAAATGTGATCGCTGGCCTACGTAGCATTATCTATGAACTAAGTACATTTTGAGCATTTATGTACATGGTGAAGAAAATGCCGTGGCCGAAGACCAAATGGCTTAAAACTTTCATCAATTTAGGTGAGAGAGATATGATAATAGGTGTCCAACTTAGCACATTTACACCTTTCAATAACTATTTGTAAATGATGAATTAAATGAACCTAATTGCTAATCAAATCTATAAAATTTTATAGAATTTAAAAAATAATTTGATATTCTATTATTTCAACATATAATAAGTAATTTATAATATATGTAATTGAATATTTGAAATACTAGAATATACGAATAAAATTATTTGAAATTTTATAGTCATAATGTTCACGTAAGTACTATTAAATAATTCAAAGGATATATATATATATATATATATATATATATATATATATATATATATATATATATATATATATATATATATATATATATATATATATATATATATATATATATATATATATATATATATATATATATATATATATATATATATATATATATATATATATATATAAGAAATTATTTAAAGTGTAAGTATTTAAAATTTAATCTCTTTTCCTTTTAAATTTGATAGTTGTAATTCATTCTCACATTCTTATATAATTTATCTATTTGGATATATATGTATTTAAAATTTAATCTCTTTTCCTTTTAAATTGATAGTTGTAATTCATTCTCACATTATTATATATATATATATATATATATATATATATATATATATATATATATATATATATATATATATATATATATATATATATATATATATATATATATATATATATATATATATGCGGGCGGGTTTAAGCACACCCAGACCCGCACCCGCCACTCAGGCCCAGACCCGCCCCAAACACGTTCGGGGCTAAAATTTGTTCACCTGCCCCCACTCCCAGAAGAAATGGGTTTCCCCGCACTTGCCCCCGCACCCGCCCGAATAAATTTTTTATTTCTTTTTAATTTATATTTTTTTCAATAAAGTTAAAAATAAATAATTAAACTAAATAATTAATTATTTTAAAAGTATTTTTTAAGTTTGATATTTTTATTTAAATTTTATTTTCAAAAAAATAGATAATAATTATAATAAACATGATATTATAACATTAAAAAGTGTTAAAAGTGTAATTGAGTAATAAAACTATTAAAAATAAATTAAATAAATTAAATTTAGTTGGCGGGTGCGGGGTGGATATTACCATCACCCGCCCCCGCACCCGCACCCGTAAATAAAAAACGAATTTTCCCCGCACCCGCCCCGCCCCCGGTTAAACCGGGTTTTCCCCACTAATTTCGGGGCGGGGGCGAGTTTATTTGCCATGCCTATATATAATTTCTCAAGTCATTCTATGGTGGAAATTAAACCCTATGTATTTTCCATAATGTCCCTCTAAAATCAAAAGTATATTTCCAGTGCACACTATTTTTGAAATATTAATATTAAAACTAGAAGTATATTGTCGGTTCTAAAGTGGAAGTATATTTTCGATTCTGAGTATGACAATATCAGAAAATTGAACAAAAACAATAATTGGAAATATTATACAAATTTGAAATTGAACAAAAGACCAAATATGCAAGTAATTCAAATATGTTCCAAGCATATCAATATAATCCAGGTAATCCAAAATGCAATCCAAGTAATACAAATAGTAATACAAGTACGATACAATACAAGACCAAAAAACTAAAACCAAAATACAAGTGCATCATAAGCATAAACTACTGGGTATGGCGGATGATGAGTCGACCTGTCACCCTCGAGGCGTCCCTCTACTGACTCCTGTATAATAGAGCACCTTGAGCCTCCGCCATGATGGCCTCCAAAACACCTCTAACATCGGATCCGCCAAGAAAAAATCCTATGTCAATACCATCCCGCGCAAGTTCCATGATACAACGACACTTACGCAACATGTCATGAGCATGATCCCTTCTAGCCTGCTCATCCTCTAGGATCTCCTGGTGAACTAACCTCGGGGGATTCCTTGGAGCATCCTCTACCATGTACGGATGATACACCTTGAAGAACCATATCATGTAACCGTACTCGTAACTCAAGTCGCCTGGAGCCATAGAACTCCTGGCCTCATCAGGAATAAGATGATTCTCAAAATCATCAAATAAAGCATCCATGTCCCCCGCTTCACTTTTGGAGGAGCACAAACAGTAGGATCTCAAGGAATGGTCTGGGTAAACCTGAATTGACACATTATCCGCTCAAGAATATAAGGAGTAGTCTTGCGAGTCCCATAGGCCAAACAAATTGTAAATAGAAAAACCTCATCAAAAGGTATCGTCTCACAGTGGTCGTTGTATGAACTGAAGTGAACGTCCTCATGCACTAGTCGGTCCGGGTAAACCCGAAACAGTTCTATCCACTGGTTCGCACTAAGCGGCTCGTATGCACAGGCACGCGACTTATCTTCAGTATTACCCGTAGCAAGTGACCATCCTGAGATGAGGGGAAAGTGTTGTAGGATCCATCCATGAAATAACAAAATTAAACAGTTAGTTTCAAAATCAGAATAATTAACAAAGGCCACAAAGAGAAAGAATTTATATCATCATGAGTGACATGTTGTCGGTTATTTACCTTGTCTTCCACTTAGTTCCATTATACAACTTGGTATACAAGTAAACCAAGCAGGAAGCACCCCAGTTCCACCATTGATCACCTCAAAATCATCAAAGTACCTTAGGTACATGATGTCGGTGGAAGTGGCGCTGGTGTCCATAAAGATCTATGTGCCAACAAGATACAAAAGATATGCTCTCATGTCCGTAAAGATCATCTGCTCGTGCACGCGCTATCTCATCTACGAATACCCTAGACTAGTAGCTATACCTTACGTGGCAACCATATGTCTTATCAACCTCTTTCAGGGTACTATCAAGGGTAACTCCCATCCTCTAAACCAATAAATCTATGGCCTCCTCTTTGTCGATCTTCTCATGATCCAGGAAAGCCCCTCTAACCGGAAAATTAAGTAGACACAATGTCATCGAGTGTGATCGTCATCTCACCATGTGGTAGATGAAACAACAACGTCTCATGGTGCCACCTCTCAACAAAAGCGTTGATAATCTCCCAGCTGACCACACTGTATCCACAGAGGGTCAAATCTTTCAACCATGTAAAATGTAGAAGCTCATCAAACCGTCATTCAATAGGCGTAATAAGTCTATTGATCTTCCGCCCATGGTTGATGACCTTTAGTGTATCACGGTCATGCAAAATAAATTCATAGTTAAAATTCATAATAAACTTCATAGTTTAAATTCATAATAAACTTCATAATAGTAATAAAAATGCAAATTTCATACATATTCATCCCATATATATCTAGATACATGGATGGGATAAAGAGGCATCCGTGATAAATCAGAACGTCCTCCTCCAAATACCTGAGGGGCCTGTGGTACAGTCTGAGTAGATCTGACCTCCAGTACCTCTAGTGTCTCCAGTTCCGCTGGTGTAGCCTCGGGTCTCACCTAAGATGGCGACTGGGACTGAGGATCTGTAGATGTCTGACACTCAGGTGTTTCCTGAGTACCTGATGTAGATCTCGCCTCAAATACTCTCGGTGAGGAAGTGCGTCTGCAGGAAAACGGGGGTGGAGAAGCATGAACTGGAGAATCCTGCCTGCTACGGGAGGACGACATAGAAGGTGTAGAAGTAGACGCATCGAAAGCTGAAGCAGTAGGAGGTGCATCCGGTACGGCCTGTCCAGAGGTAGGAGGAGGCTGGGTTGTCTGACTCCCTTCTCTCTGCACAGAAGCATATTATGCAATCCTGTCATGCCTCAATCTAGATGGTCTCATTGCTCCTGTATAATTGAGAAAAAATATTAACATAAGATTCAGTGTGCTAAACAATGCCTAAAACTGACTCAGGAAGAAGCCGGGAATTACACTTCCTATTTTGTTCTTATCAAAATCGGAAATAAACTTCCGGTTCCTACTACGATAAAAGAAGAACGTAACTACAAATTCTCACTTCCACCAATGTGCTAAATTAAGTGCATTTTTCATTAAATAAAGTGTAGAAACAATTTTTTTATGACTCATATGGATGATATCTAACTACAATATCACATTTTATCCCTAATTCACTAATTTGAGTAGAAATTACATAAACTCAAATAAATGCAAAAACAACAAACCTGATTGATTGGTGTTGATTTTTGTTGATTGATTGCTTTAAAATGCTTTATCTACCCACTGCTTGATGATCTTTGATGATTTTTTTAAACAAAAAACAGGATTGGTGAAACAAGGGTTGAGAGAGTTTTGTTTGAATTTTATGTAATGGAAGGGAAGCGTCAGCGCGCCTTTTAATTACTTCCAGGAATCAGAAATATACATCCGGTATGGAACCGGTAGTATAATTGCGGTTAGTACCCAACCATTCCTACCTAAAATAGTGCGAACAAGAAATATACTTCAAGTTTTGAGGGAAATATCACGCGGTGCGTGAGTAATGCATGGGTGGATTAAGAAATATATATATATATATATATATATATATATATATATATATATATATATATATATATATATATATATATATATATATATATATATATATATATATATATATATATATATATATATATATATATATATATATATATATATATATATATATATATATATATATATATATGGAACGAGATTTTGAGTGTCATGTAAAAATTATGAATTTGTGCCTTTTTTTACCTATAAGTCATATGTATCATATAAATAGTCCTTGATATTAAAAAATGGATCATAAAATTCAACGGTGATGTTGCAAACTTACCTAAGTTACTTTAGAGTCAAATATTAGTGAAGTGAAAACGTGAAGATCAAAGTCCAATATAATTTGATTGGCTCTTACCTATATTGGTCATTTGGCCGACTCAAAACAATTATCCCCAAGGCTTGCCGAGTGTTCTCTAGTTTGAAAGTCTTTCAAAGTTGAAAAATAAACCCTTTATAAACTTTGATTTGGTGATTTAGGTTCTTAGTCGTTGGTCAATTTGTAAGCTAATCCATGTTCAAAAGCTTGTTTTGGTTTGAGATCAACCAAGTTCAAAATTTCCATACGATCCATGAATTAATCTCGGTTTAAAAGTTCCTTGTAGTTCGAGATAAAACTGGTTCAAAGTTTCATCCTTGTTTGTGGTTAGCTTGATCAAATTACCGGTTCAGTTTGCGAGTTCAGCCCAATTCTAAAGCTCACTTTGGTTTAGGGGTAGAAAACGGGCATGCCCGCCCTGCAAAATCCCACAAAAAAATGGGGTGGACGGTGTAACAGCCTGGGCCCCTCGCAATGCAATCCTAGCACTATTACCTCACAGTTTTCTCTACTCCCTTCTCAAGTATATTTTTTGCCTTTTGTGGGAATCGAGGCCTGTACCCTGGGGTCCAAGGTACAAGGTTCGATTCCCACGAAAGGCAAAAACTCTACTAGTGAGGGGGTAGAGAAGTTCGTGAGGTAATATTGCCGGGAGTGCCTTGCAATGGGCCATGACTCTTATAGGCGGGGCAGTCATAGTTAAGGATGAGAGCCTAAAACATATGTCTGTATCGCAAAAAAGTGAGTGTGGGGCTGGGAAAGTCTGTGGGCACTACACCATTTAAGGCTAAAAATACATAATTTTATGTTTATATTCGTGCCTGCAAAAGCTCGCGACGAAAATGGGGATGAGAGGTCACATTAGAGAGTAAAGGCCTAAATTCTTGGCCCGACCCACACTAAAGTGCGGGCAAAACGGGCATGTCCAACGGGCCGGGCCTATTTTTCCACCCCTACTTTGGTTCGAGATATGTTCGTGGAAAATCTCGATTTACCTTGGGGAGTATTCGCTTTAATTTGTCTTTTGAAAAAATATTAACCGCTTCAGTACGCTATTTGGATGGGATAATAACTGTTTCTCTTTACAGGTTCATGTTTGGAAGGAAGAATAAACGCTTCTCTCTGTTGTCCGCTGTTTGTTTGAAAATTAACCTAAAACTTCATTTTTTTTCTTGTATAAGGGAGTTCGAGAGTTTAACATACTAAAAGCTCTTAAGGATTACTAGATAATCTCAAGATCAAATCTTGGGGACATGACTAAGTATTCTCGATTGAACCTGTATAAATTCATGGTGTATTTTCTCTTTCCTTTAACTTTTATTTTTCACATTTTTACTTTTCGCTGCTAATTTATTATGTGTGGAGTCACATGTTCAAGTGGTTGAGCCCTTCGAAACAATACTACCTATTGCAATGGTAAAGAAGGATCTCGAATTCGCGGTCGAGGCTCGTTCATCCATCCATGATGGCGTTGGTATCCAGATTATTTCGGTTTCCCTATCAGATATGGTGAGATCTGGTGATATTGAAAATATCATCCTCGTTCTAAGGTTTCCTTCTGGACCTTCTTAATTAGAGTCACTGGAACCGATAATTATTTCAAGAAAGTTTTGAGAAAGATTTCTTTAGCGTGAGACATGAGCGAATTTATTCTTCAAGTTTGGACTCCACTGCGACCTGGCTTTGAATTAAACAAGATTTTATTGCAGAGTTTTGCGAAAATCTAAAGTCGATTATCATAGACGGTGAAACTGTTCCGCTTGAGAACCAAAATTGGTGTTTATTAACGATGTTGGACTCTTGAAACGATGATGCTAATCTCTAGTACGGTGACACATGATGGACCTATAAGATTAACACTCTAACAGACAAACGAATTCATAGTTCAAGATGAATGAAGTGGAAAATAAAAATCACAAAAATGTATATTAAATTTCTTGTGTGTTAAATATATATGTTATAGGACCTCAGCTTTATCGGAACTTTCGCCTATCTTATAACATTAGATGTATAAATTATTGAAAATTTTATAAACATGATGATGATAAATGATAATATTAAATAATTCAATGGTTAAATTGATTTTTATATAAAGTATTGAAAGACTTGACGTTTTTAACAAGTTGGCCGACCCAAAATCAATTCAAAGCTTGGTTCCACGATAAACCAGTTTGCAAGTACAAGTAACATATTGTTGAATAATGTGGCAAGTGATGTTAGACTTTAATTCTTCTACTACCTAACACATATTTAATATCTCCACCCGTCTTACACATGATTTCCCTATACCATATCCTATAAATAACATTAATTCACTGCTACAATATTAACACACAGTCCAAGACCCCCTTCAAAATTTACACACGACCATGTCAACAAAATTGATGAAAATCACAAGCCTCAGTCTTCTGTTATGGCTTTTCACGACCACAACAATTCTAGCACAATCTGAAAATGTTCTTGACACAAAAGGGAACCCTCTTCAGAGTGGCAAACAGTATTACATAAAACCAGCTATAACAGATAGTGGAGGCCGTTTCACTTTAATAAGCAGAAACACTTCATGCCCTTTATACGTAGGTCAAGAAAACACAGATCTTGGAAAAGGGTTACCTGTTATCTTCATCCCTTTTGCAAAAGAAGATAAAGTTATTAAGGTGGAAAGAGACTTTAAGGTGAAATTTTCAGCTTCTTCAATTTGTGTACAATCCACTGAATGGACAGTGGCTGCAGACAGTATCAGTGGAAGGAGGCTTATTATAGCAGGGACTGCTCGTTATAACTATTTTAGAATCGCGAAGACTCAGTTTGCAGGTATATATAACATTGAGTTTTGTCCCTCTGTGTGTAGCACTTGTAGATTTGCTTGTGGTACTTTGGGAAGTTTGCGTGAGAATGGCAAGATTTTATCAGCTTTGGATGGTAATAAGCTCCCAGTTGAGTTCATTAAGGCATAATGTGTTTGTAGGGTAGGTCCTATTCTACACCATATACTTATATGAAAATCACTTAAAATACCAATGACAATGTCGTTGGATAGAAGTTACTTGTGTTTGTAGCTTCTATTCAAGTTTGTGTTTGTGTTCTTGTCACAACTTGCTAAATAATTGGAGCTATTCAGATTAGTTAGTTAGAGGGTAGAAAGATGCATGTGTCTTTTCTTTCTCTTGTGAGCAATAGAATTTAGCTCCAAAATGTTATGTGTGAGTCATTAGTTGTATTGTTTTGTAAGTGAAATACTATTTGCATAGACTAACCTTGGAGTGGCTGGCTAAGTGTAGAAATATTCTTGTATGTATGGTTTGTAATGGTATTTACAAGTTTTACTAAATCTTATACTATTATATATTCTTATATTTATGGTATTTTTTATTTTTTATTTATTTTAAAGTGCTAAATTATATATTTTTGGTTTCTTTATCTTTAGGTCAACTAATGATCATATTGGCCCATAAATAAATAAAAAGTTATATTGTCCTCTTAACTATATTAAAATGTTCTACATTATTCTTTTTATATGATAAAGCTAGTGGGGGAAGCCAAGAAAAATATGAAATCTGGACAAAAATTTAAAGATCGCAATTCGGATGTCACATTTAGTTTCTCTTCTGAGCTTTTTACATGCACGTTCTCTTCAGAGTTTCATATCTGCTTATTCATGTCATTATCTTTTTAGCTTTCATTAGAACTTTTTTGTACATTCAATCAAACGATCAGAGTGCATAATTGTTCTTCACAATAATCATGTATTTGTTATCATCAAAACTATGAATTAGATGTAGAACCAAACTATGTTCTAACACACCACGCCTCCCTTTTACGCTTACAAATGCAACTTTAGTTGATTAATTAAACTCCATTTTAATTATCTAATTAAGCTATTTAAAATTGATTAGTCTATCTAATTAATTTCTGTTGATGTAATTATTTAATTAAACTTCATTTAATTAATCGATTAAATTTATTTCATGCATGCACTTACACAATGTTAATTGCCTTATCATTTGTGTGAGCCACCTTGTATGGGCTTGTAAAAATTTATTTACTTGTTTTACTTTCATGTTTGTAAATGTTCACAATTATTCTCATCTATCTCTCGCTCCTTGGTCCACATACCAAGTTTCTCATTCAATTAGGGTTTCATATAGTAGGTTTGGCCATTCTCTCGAGATCAATCAAGTCACATGTCTCGTATTGATCATAACCCAATTCATTCTCAATTCATCCATAACACTTAAAACACTTTCATAACAAACTTCTCAACCTCGATCCAAATTCGAGTCTTTTTTCCCTCTTCAAGTTAAAAGGTCTCATAGTAGGGAGTTGACACTTGTCTATTCTCTTGAGATTAATCAAGTCTTGTCTTGGTTAATCATAACCCTTCTAACCTTCTTATACCACCACTTTTATAATTAAATTTCCAAACCTCAATCCAAATCCGAGTAACTTTTCTTAAATAAACAAGGGTTGCATAAAGGGTAAACATTTGTCTATTCACTCGAGATTAATCAAAGACAAGTCACCTGGCTTGAATTTGTTAATCATGGTCCGACTAAAACACTTTTTAATAGAAGGGATAGAAACCTCTCTTACCCCTTCCTAAGTTAATTAAGGACAAGTAACTTCGCTTGGACTCGATTAATCACCTTTTCATAAAAAAGACTAAATGAGATAGTTAAAGTACCTACCTTTTCTTACCCTAAATGTGCGGGTGCCAAGAATCTTTTTGGACCTTTTATAGCACTTGTGTCTTATAAAATCAATTCAAACTTATTCAAACTCTTTGCCATTTATCTTTTCTTTTTAAAATCCTATTATAACTCGATATATATATATATATATATATATATATATATATATATATATATATATATATATATATATATCAGAAGTCAAATTCCTTGGACATGTCATATCTAGTGGCGGTGTAGCCGTAGATCCATCCAAAGTGGAAACAGTGGTGAATCGAGAATGACCCAATAACACATCTGAAGTTTGTAGTTTCCTAGTTTTGGCAAGTTACTATCGGAGGTTCATTATTGGATTTTCCAAACTAGTACTACCTTTAACAAGGCTTATGAGAACGAAAGTTTCTTTCAATTAGAATTCAAAATATGAGCAAATTTTTCAGGAGTTGAAGAAGAAACTAACAATCGAATTTATGAGAAACACAAGAAATAGGGGGTTTAAATTGGGTTTCACGAAATTAATTCTTTTTGCTGGTGACGAACGAAGTAAACTCAGAACATAAAAATAAATGACACATTTACTTTTATCCTGGTTCGCTGTTAACTAAGCTACTCCAGTCCACCCCCTCAAGGATAATTTTGCCTTCAACAAGAACTTAATCCATTATAACCAAACTGATTATAGAACAACCCACAATAAGTCTGATCAACCTTATTGGCACCCCAAATAAGTTCGTTGATCCTTATTGCAAAACAAATCAATCCGCAGTAAGAGTCTTCTTGAGATTAGACCCTCACTTAGTCTCTCAAGGTACCATTGAACAACAGTTGAGTACTTTTAATGCACTACAAATTAGCTTCTTGAAAGCAGATTACACTAAACTTTTATTACAATGAAAAACACCTAAGTGTTCCACTGCAAGATATGAGCAACAAATCCTTGCTTATTTGTAAAACTATACACAGATGATTTCTCTACAGATTTTGCACAACACTTTGGTGTAGTTTTGTTGAGCTTGATTTAATCTGGTAAATTTGTCATTGTAGTGTTGATTCTTACATTTCTACAGCTTCCACATCTTCCTTTTATATCTTGTAAAATAGATTAGTTGAAAGGGTGGAAAGTTAATCAAAAATCTAGTTGTTAGTTCTCAACGGTTATATTGAGAGTAGTAACAATCAAATACAAAAAGGACTTCCCTTGCACCACCATAGAAGAGTAGAGGTCACAAACTCTTTATGTACATTTAGTACACTATGACATGTTAACCAG
Organism: Vicia sativa; assembly: GCA_021764765.1. NCBI lineage: Eukaryota > Viridiplantae > Streptophyta > Magnoliopsida > Fabales > Fabaceae > Vicia > Vicia sativa. The sequence goes on from CM038792.1 coordinate 178,859,285, forward strand.
TTTTAACTTTCTTATCATCTTCATAGGCGTTAGATATTTGAATATTTGAACTTTGAAGCTTGTTGTAGAAGAATCTTTCTTAAGCCTTATAACCTAAGTCTTGGAGTCTTCAGAACTTGTCACACAAAACCTTGTCTAAAGAACTTGCTTTTCTTTAGATCATCAGAACTTGTTCAGCAGAATCTCATCTTCATAATCTTCAAAACTTGTAATACACAGAAGTAAAGCTTTGGAAGGCCTCTAAAGCTAAACCACAAAGTCACGATCAGAACCTCTTGTACTAACGTTCCTTAGACATGTTGCAGAAGATAGATTTAGAACCTTGACTTCAACGAAGCACGTAACCACATGTTTTCTTCCAGACTGCATGTTTAGAACCAGATGACGTCACACGCCTTGATATCAAAGTCAAGACATTATAGCAGCAACTACACACTAAAACGAAACCATTAGTGTATACAATTTTTCTCTAAGATAACATGTAAATTTATCATCAAAATCTCAAGGCCAGATGTAGAAACACTTCTTGTTATTACATGATAACATGTAAGATAACATCTAACCCCAAAATTTCATTTAAGCTTGTTCAGAGTCTCCCCTGTAGCCTAAGACTCACAAAATAAATTTTGAGTATTCAGAACAAACAATAGAGAAGTAGAACTTCCATACAACAACTCATCAAAGTTTGACTAGAACACATGGTCTTTATCTCAGATTCTAGTTTCTATTAGCACTTGATGAAGAATCAAAATCTTGATTTGAGCCTGATTGAATAAATCCACACATCATGTATCAACATTTTTGTTCCTTGATTATGATATCACAACCAAAACCTTATACTTTTCAAGCGTCAGTGTTTGATCTAATTTTTTTTACTGTATCATACATTTAGACACTTCACAACTTCTGAATAAAGCGTATGTATAGAATTACACGTATAAGAACTTAGCTTCTGAGTGGCATCTCTGTATGAGAACATGCATCAGAATGCTGACATCTCTTCCTTTCAGGAGAGCACAACTTCTGAGCTTTAATTCTAAATTTCATACTTTCAGAAAGTTAACAAGTTATGAACACTATGATATCAAGCAAGATTACCGTACTTTCAGTAAGTTTATAACTTCTGAATTGTGTTTGGTACATCTATTTGAATATTCATATATTCACAAAGTGTACAACTTGTTTTTTCATCTTCATCTTCATCAGGATCTTCATCTTCAACCTATCATAGAATACTTGGTGAACTTGTTTAAAGTTCCCAAATTGAAAACATTAAACAAATAGTTAGTAGCAACAACACTTTACATGTTTGAGTTTTAATGTTATGAGAATAAACATTATCAAGACCATTTTACTTTCTCCCCATTTTTCAGAAATCAAAAAGGTGCTAGAGAGACTGAGAAATGAATCTTTAAAGAAAAACAGTTTGTAAATGCTATCACCAAGAAAGATTTGAAAATGCATGATTTGAAGAAGGGTAGGATGTGTATTTTGGACTAAAAGAGATGATAAAGAAATGGGTGAGAGGAAAATAAGAAACGAAACATGAAAGACATGATATATCGACGAATGACATATGCCAAAAGGAGTATCACAAAATAATGGAACACAACAGTTATCGACGAGGGGTAAAGCATGCAGATCTTTGTATATTCCCAAGAATATTATGCTTCTCAAGATGTCACAAAAAGTGCAAGGTGATTCAGAAAGACAACGGTTTTTTATCCGAACAATAATGCTATTACATTTTAGCAACTTGTTTGATAAAGTAGGTTCTTTAGTATTCATAGAGATTATCCATTCGAAGAATAGATGATTCATGAGTACAACTGATCCATGAAGACTTCACTTAATCAAAAGTCATAAGTATCAGAAACCTACACCTTAAACCTTAGAAGAATATATTAACTTTAGTGCTTCATCAAATTGAAATAACATCTTTTTCATTCTGGACATGGAACCATGTTTAAATGATTTAGAATGAAAATAAGTCTATCTGTTCTTGCGTGGAAAAATATCCGACTGATTTCCCGCTGGTAGTAAGGAAAGTTGTAATGCCCTGATTCAATTTAGATTATTTTATTCAATAATATGATGAGTTTATTTGTATTGAAGAGTCCTAAGAATATGTTAGGATGCAAATAGTAGAAATTAGAAGTTGAAGTGTTGTGAGAATATTAACACTATTAGCATTACTATTATCATTGTTATTATTATTGAAATTTTTATTATTACAGATAAAATAGTATTTATAATATTAGTAGTTAATTATTTAAATAGATAAGGGTAGTATGGTAAAGTTGAATGACATTAGTGAGGATATGATGGGAATAACCATATTAAGGGTCCTAGGGATAAAATTGGACTTAAGAGAAAATTGAAACTTAGGTATTATCATAGTACGATCGTAAGAATAGAGAAGAAGGAAGCATGCCGTAGAACAGGAGAAATAAAGAGCTATAGCAAAGAGGAAATTGCACAACCATGGGAGATCAAAGCTTTGAATCAAGATAAGGTGGGTGAATGGATTCCTTAATTGGTGATTATATCATGAGAGAGTAGTGAGGGTTCCTTTCCCTCTTAGGTTTTGTGTGGCTGTATGATTTGTCTTGTTGAATTAATTTGGTATATGAACCTATGATCATTTATGAAATTGTGATGTTATGTTATTGTTATTGTGATGCTTCCATTGTTATGGTGATTTTGTGTGAAACCCCAAACTAGGAATTAGGTAATGGAGACTAGTGATTAAAGGCTTTGGTGATAAATTATAACCTTTAATTGATGCATAAAAAGTAGTGCAACATAATCCAATGATAAGGGTTTAAATTATGCGTTTAGACCATGTTTTAGGACCTGTAGTATGAAGAAAATCACAGAAAATTGGACTGGTGTAGTGCAAAAATCGCAGCAGGAAAATCTTGATCACGTAGGATCACCTGACGATGAAGGGAGCGTCGCCAGTCAACGATGGTTTCGCCAGGCGAGTCAAGGTGCGAAAGAAAGAGTAGATTTTGGTTAGCCTCTGGAGGTTCTCTCCGCAAGGTTTCTGGGCGAGAGGTGATGCGAGCATAGCGTCACTAGGCAATGCAAGGGATCCGCCGGGCGACGCAGGGCAGAGCCGGTTGGCTATTTCGAACTTTTCCTGAGGTGATTGTAACTTTAGTTTAGGACTCCGATTAGTGTACTGTTCAAAGAGTAGGTAGTCATTATTATGAACCTTGAATCGAAATAGGAAATAGAGGAATAAATTCATAAAGTTAAGGTCTATAAATAAGAATAGGTTCGATTACTCTTACCGGAATCTAATTGATGTTTTGTTAATAATGATTGTTTGGTTATGATGTTTATGGCGTAAATGAATATGATGATGATGATGTTATTTACCTAAAATTGGCATAGTAATGAAAGCTTGTGCATTGTGTGTTATATAATTATGTTGTTGCACGATCATATGACATTGTATTTGGTGACGAGGGCTTGATGCTCTGTATGATGACGTGGGCTTAATGCTCTGTATGGTGACGAGGAATTAATGCTCTGTATGGTGACGATGGCTTAATGCTACGGAATGCCTAAATGGCTTTGTGACGAAGGCTTATGCCTTGATGGTACCACATGCATTACATTGCATTAGAATTCATGATGTTGCATAAATGTTAAATTGTTGATGAGAAATAAGGGTGATTAATGTGTGGTGATGTATTGTGATGTGTTGTGATTTTGTGTGTGATTTAACTACTCCTTAGCATGTATCTTTCACCATATAATTATTGTGTGAAATTCTCACCCCATTTTTGTTGTTGTGTCTATGCTTCCTTGGGAGTACAAGTAGCCAGGTACAAGAGTAGTGCCTCTGAGAGAGTGTTACATGACCGAGTCCTAGGAGTTGCTCTGATACGTAACACGGGATTTGGGGAATTTCTATGTTTTTAATTTTTTTTGTTGTTACATATATTACTTTAATAATTTTGTTGAACCACGTGTTTTATGGAGTTTGATTTGATGTTGAGGCTTGAAAGCCATGAAACCAAATTAATTTGTTTATCCGCTGCATGAATATTTATTCTAAAATAAAGTATATTTGGAACTTTATGAGGATTTTGAAAACCATGTGACATCCCATTTTGTCGATCACTCTGATAATTGTTGTGTATTTTACTATACTTAATAGATTTGGGAAATGAGGTGTTACAGAAGCCACATAAGTGAGTTTGTCGGGGGATTTGGGTTCTATTATAGTGATATACATATACCCAAGATTGGTGTCTATCTTATCCCTCTTGCAGGAGCCCCTAAGTGAATTTGTGTAAGATTGCATCTAGTAAGTTGCATATCCCCTTTCCATTCTCCCAAGGACCCTTTTTATAGGACAATCCATGGTCTAATGTTTATTAAAGCCATCTTGTAATGTCTGTAATCGTCCATAAGTATTGTAACAGCTTTAATAGTCAAGTGTAACCACCCTATCAATGATTTATACCCGCATATGAGTTTTGTAACTGTGACTGGAACCCAGCCAGACATCACCTGACCAGGTCTTCAACCCGACCAACACAACTAGGCCAATCACAACCCATCCAACACAACTAGGCTAGGTATTTAGAGTATGGGCATATGGCTACAATACTCGGGTCGGGGAATTATAGGATATGTAGCAAGCCCCCCAAGCACGAGTCTCTTTGCTGGGATGAAGTGTTCGATCATGAGGAGCCCTATAATTCCGAGTTCTCATACTCAACTGGTTTTAAATAAAATATCTTCACAATTATGAATATTATATTTGTAACGCCCGAATTTAATTAATTGATTAATTAAATTATTTAAAGATTGGATTATTGTATTTACTCGAAGTTCGAGAATCAATCGGATTTGTCTGTATTATTTTGGGAATGTATTTGGATTATTAAGTCGAAGTCGTATTTTATTCGGTTAGTCGGAGAAATAATTAAGTCAATACGTTGAAGAAATGATATTGGAAATAATATTATTATTAATAATGGACTATTTTATTAAATTGAGTTGGTCTTTAATTGTGGTATCGCAAAGTAATAAGGAGGTGTTATTTGTTAGGCCCATTAAGAAATTAGTAAGTTATATAAATAAAATAGTATTATTATTACTAGTGGTTTATAAAAGAGAAGAGAAAGAAAGGAAATGAGGTGTTTTATGAGTAAAAAGGAAGAAAAGTAGAGAGGAGAAGAGAAAGAGGGCTAGGGTTGGAGAAGAGGCAAGAACAAGGAAAATTTCTAGAGCCAAGTTTCAGAAAATCCGATCAAATCTTAAAGCTGCCATCAATGAGGTAAGGGTGGGGTTCTAACTCTATAACGGGATGCATGATGAATGATATGTGGGATGAGGTTTATAGTGTTGCCATTGTTTTGGTGTTGTTGTTGAAATGTCAATTTGAAGCTTGAAAATCCATGGAACTTGTTGAATATGGTGATAAATGTTGTCTTTGTTTGATTACCCATGTTTCTAGAGCCTTAGGATGGTTTGTTTTGGGTTGTGTGGGTGTTGGGTGACAAAACCTTGGATAAATTGGCAAGAGGAAGATGCTGGCAACGCTGAAAACTCATTCTATCACGCTCAATTTGCGGCGCCAACAGGTTGACACGGCGCCAACTGAATCCTGCTAAAGTTGCGGCGCGAAAGAGTGTTCGCGGCATGTACTGAGCTGTTTTGAACATATTTTCTGATTTGTGAATTCTGCCCAATTTAAACTCTTTGATTTGGGAACCTTGTGCAGGCTTTTATGAGTAAAATATTACTAGTAATTAGTAAGGAATGACATAGGAATCAATTAGAAATAGTTCTGAATTAATATGTCAGTAAATGTAAGCGGTTTGGCCGATTAATCGAAATTGGAAGAATTGAGGGAATGACTCGTATATGCTAGTAAGCTATCATAGCATGTTTGTTTTGTTGAATCCATGTTGAATATAATGAATTGATATTGCGGAAAGTTATTGTTGTTGAACGTTGTTGTTGTTGAAAGTTGTTATTGTTCGTTGTTGTTGTTTTTGTCGAACGTTGTTGTTTTTAAAGGCTTGATGGTCAACGTTGGTGGTTGATTTTTTATTCTACGCGATGGTTTATGTTGTTATTGTATGTCATTGGAATCAACTAAGATAAGTGATTAGATTGGTAGGAAGTTTATTAATGAAGTGACCCTATGGCTGTATGTTGCTTAATTGATTTTAGTTGGTTTTAGTTGAATTATGGATTATGTGAATACCGACAAGAACAATGGTTGAAGATAACAAACGGTGTTTTGGTTAGCTGAGGTTTTATGGTAGCGTTGAAATAGTAGAAGCCGACTAGTTGTCGTATTGTGGACTAGTAGTATACTTAATGACTAAAATCAATATACTAATTCAATAGTGAATGGATAATAGCGGAATGGTTATTGATAGCAGTGTAGAATCGAGATACTAGTAATCCTAACCGATAAACAGTTAACTAGGATTTGACAAAAACAATTTAAATGATTATAAGTTGAATTGTTACTATGTCGTAGGCTTTTAGCTAGTGTTGAGTTGTTGTGTATTACGTTGATTACATTGTAGGCTTTTAGCCGATGTGGAATTGTCGTTGATATGTTGATTACGTTGTAGGCCTAAGGCGAGTGTTGAATTGAGATTACATTGATGTGTTGATTACGTTGTAGGCTTTGATCTAGTGTTGGTTTGTTACTAAGTTGTAGGCCTATGACCAATGTTGAATTGCGATTAACTAGTTATTATGTGGTTGTGTCGTGTGTTGTTTTTGATGCGTTGTAGTGATTTTGTTGATTTAAGGTTGAGGTCGCATGACATACATTGCATTATTAAGTTGGCCTTGATGGAAAATACGTTGGCCATTGGTGGCAAAGTTGATTATGTTGAAGGCTTATTCCTTGGCCTTGATGGCAAACACGTTGGCCGTTGGGGGCAAAGTTGATTATGTTAAAGGTTTATGCCTTGTGCCTCAGAATTACTGACAAATGATTATGTTGGGTGTTTTACTCCAATGGTACCACATGCATGTGCGCAGTTGAGTCGCATTCGAAGTCGCATAATTATAGTTGTTATGTTGATGTGTCGGTTGACTTAAGTTGTTGTTGTTATTGTTTTGTTGTGAAATAGTTGTTATGTTGTGTTGGAAATGTTGTGATATAATTGTTATAATTATTGTCGTTGCTAACTGTTAGTATATATGTTGCTATAATCGATTATTGATATTGTCGATATAAATGTTGTTTGGATTATGTGAAGTGGTGAATTATATGATATACATTCTAATAAATTATTTATCATGAATTCAATTATATTGGTAGATATCTCACCATTTCATTTGTTTCGTCGTTGCCTTTATACCGGTAACATGCAGGTATTCGAGAGTGAAGAATTTAGTTGTTATTAGTCCAAGTCGGTTTAGTTGTTCTGATACGTAGCACTCAGGGGGATGAACAATTATTTCTTAATTGTTGTTATTATTTTAGTAGTTGAATTTTAAGTTGTTGTTATTAAATAATTGTTATAGTAAAAGTTGTTTTACTTTCAAGAGAATAAATCAGATTGTTATCAGTTTATCCGAACCAGTGTTTTGTATCTGAATTAATTATGGTTATATGAAGTTGTTCTAAGTTGAAAATGTGACATCTCATTTGTTTGTTGAAAATTTTATACTTTGATTTTCCTTATAAATCGGGCAAAAATAGGGTGTTACATTAGTGGTATCAGAGCAAGTCGGTCCGTCCGGCCAGTGTTGTCTAATTTGTTTATTTCTCTGTAAGCAACAAGTGTGTGAAACATTGTCGGTACTTGTTTCTTTTCTGATTGTTTGTCACAAGAGTTGGTTTGAAGCTAAGTGGGGGAGAAGCTTTGCTTCTTGGAATGTGTAGATTGTGAGGTGTTGGTGTCGTATGTTACTGGTGGTGACAATAAAAGTGTTGTTTCTCGAGGTGACATGAATTCAAGATTTTGTTTGCGGATCAAGTTGAAAGGCCTTGATAGAGCATAATTAGACGTTGTTGATGTTTATTTCTTGAAAGATGAGGAGTAATGTAGCAATTGTTGATATACAAGTAGAATGTGAATTCCTGATGTTTCTGAAGGTAAACTTTTAGCGGATGGAATTTAGAAAGTTGCGATGTTTTAGCGTTGCTAGTGGACTGCAAAGTTGTCAGTTGATGTAGCCTTGCGTAAGATGTCGGTGTTGGAACGATGATAGAGTAATAGATTGTTGTAGACAGTGTCGTGGAATTTTTGTGATGTTAAATAAGTTGTTATAGAATGTTGAATGATTCCTTCGTGATATTAAGTTGAATAAGCTTGTGGTAATCATTGTCATAAGCTGTGATAGTTGGTTTTCGATCTGAGATGGAATCAAATGAAAATCTGGTGTTAACGGTGTTGGGGGAATGCTGTTCACGCAGCAAAACCTTTCTGTTCTATTCAGGTCGCGGCGCCAACATGTGGACACGGGGCGAACTGTGTTTTTCTGCAAGGATCACGGCGCCAATGATTGTTTGCGGCGCGTACTATGTGATTTTTGCAAAACATTTCAGAAGATGATTGTTACCCCTTAGTAATTGGAATAAAGATGTTCTTTAAAGGATGGTGATTTTAAGAGGAATTAAAGTTGTGGTTATGATGCCATGGCAGTGGCATGAGTAAAAGAAGAATTGGAGAGGTTCTAACGCCAAGACGGTGTGCAACGGTGTTGTTGAAATTTTAACCGGGACAAAACGGCATGAATGTAATGGTGTATTAGAAATACTGACCCTTCATGTGAAACTAAGTGAGTGTAATGTGAACCTTGTAAATGTTGAATGTTGGTGACTCATCGACAATATTGAATGAGAGGGAAGTTGTGAGGGTATCTGTAAAACACTTTGGAGATTATTGGAGTATGGCATTGAGTACAAGTTGGAAAAGAACATTATTATGGTTAGCAACGATGTTTTATAATCCATTATGATTGTCAGCTATCTATTGACAAATTGAGGAACTGATCACCCTTAATCCCTTGTTGTTAGTAGACGAGATCGTATTGGAGGATGTAGAATGGAATTGTTATCTCAATAGTGCAATTAGTAATGGATGTTATGTTGTGAAGATAGTTTTTTCCGAGTTGATGAGAATTAATGGAGATGCATCCATGGAAAAGTTGAGGAAACGTTGAACAATTCGGGATAGATTGTTTATGTGCGAGCTAATATCGCAAAGTGAAAGATTGATGCATGTGGAGAGAGTCTGAGTTTTGATAGAAGCTGTGAACCTTATAAGTGGATAGTAGCTCTAATAAGGATGGTGAATTAAAATGGATTGTATGGTTAGTAGTCGAATTATTACCATTAAGTTGGTGCTATAGAATTTTGTTCGGTTGCATGACATTGTTGTTGGCTACCGTAGATGATGAGTAATACTCTATGTTACTATGAGGTTGATCAAGTGGACTATGTAGATGTCAGTATTCCGCGGATGAGTGACCTCAGATATGGAATGCAAAATGTGTATGTGTTTTAGTGTTGATTATGTTATGACGGTAATGACGTGAGGTTGTATAAGTTCAGTAGGAGCAAGCAAAGGTTGTTGAGATGTTATAAGGTGTTGTTTCAAGATATCGCCGAAATGGTTGGCAAGTTCGTAGCGTTTATGTTGTATATGTATTGGATTCAAGTCGTGTTGAAATAGAGTTATATCGGAAAAATAATGGTCGAATTATTGTCAAGCGCAACTTGAAAATAAGAGGGTTGGATGGAGAAACGATATTAAGGAATAGTCGTGTTGGGAAAATTTTCGAGGACGAAAATATCCTAAGTGGGGGAGAGTTGTAACGCCCGAATTTAATTAATTGATTAATTAAATTATTTAAAGATTGGATTGTTGGATTTACTCGAAGTTCGAGAATCAATCGGATTTGTCGATATTATTTTAGGAACGTATTTGGATTATTAAGTCAAAGTCAGATTTTATTCGGTTAGTTGGAGAATTAATTAAGTCAATACATTGAAGAAATGATATTAGAAATAATATTATTATTAATAATGAACTATTTTTTTAAATTGAGTTGGGCTTTAATTGTGGTTCGCAAAGTAATAAGGAGGTGTTATTTGTTATGCCCATTAAGAAATTAGTAAGTTATATAAATAAAATAGTATTATTATTATTACTAGTGGTTTTTAAAAGAGAAGAGAAAGAAAGGAAATGAGGTGTTTTATGAGTAGAAAGGAAGAGAAATAGAGAGGAGAAGAGAAAGAGGGCTAGGGTTGGAGAGGAGGCAAGAACAAGGAAAATTTCTAGAGCTAAGTTCTGGAAAATTCGGTCAAAGCTTAGAGCTGCCATCAATGAGGTAAGAGTGGGGTTCTAACCCTATAACGGGATGCATGATGAATGATATGTGGGATAGGGTTAATAGTTTTGCCATTGTTTTGGTGTTTTGTTTTTGTTGTTGAAATATCAATTTGAAGCTTGAAAATCCATGGAACTTTTTGAATATGGTGATAAATGTTGTCTTTGTTTGACAACCCATGTTGCTAGTGCCTTAGGATGGTTTATTTTGGGTTGTGTGGGTATTGGGTGCCAAAACCTTAGAGAAATTGGAAAGAGGAAGGTGCTGGCAACGCTGAAAACTCATTCTGTCACGCTCAGTTCGCGCCGCCAACGGGTTGACGCAGAGTGAACTGAATCCTACTAAAGTCGCGACACGAAAGAGTGTTCGTAGAGTGTATTGAGCTATTTTGAACATATTTTCTGATTTGTGAATTCTGCCCAATTTAAACTCTTTGATTTGGGAACCTTGTGCAGGCTTTTATGAGTAAAATATTACTAGTAATTAGTAAAGGATGACATAGGAATCGATTAGAAATAATTGCGGATTAATATGTCGGTAAATGTAAGCGGTTTGGCCGATTAATCAAAATTGAAAGAATTGAGGGAACGACTCGTATATGCTAGTAAGCTATCGTAGCATGTTTGTTTTGTTGAATCCATGTTGAATATAATGAACCGATATTGCGGAAAGTTGTTGTTTTTGAACGTTGTTGTTGTTGTTGAAAGTTGTTATTGTCCGTTGTTGTTTTTTTTGTTGAACGTTGTTGTTATTAAAGGCTTGATGGCCAACGTTGATGGTTGATTTGTCGTTCTACGGGATGGTTTATGTTGTCGTTGTATGCCATGGAATCAACTAAGATAAGTGATTAGGTTGGTTGGAAGTTTATTAATGAAGTGACCATATGGTTGTATGGTGCTTAATTGATTTAAGTTGGTTTTAGTTTGATTATGTAGATTATGTGAATACCAACAAGAACAATGGTTGAAGATAACAGACGGTGTTTTGGTTAGCCGAAGTTTTATGCTAGCGTTGAAATAGTAGAAGCCGGCTAGTTGTCGTATTCTGGACTAGTAGTATACTTAATTACTAGAATCAATATACTAATTCAATAGTGAATGGATAGTAGTGAAATGGTTATTGATAGCATTGTGGAATCGAGATACTAGTAATCCTAAACGATAAACAGTTAACTAGGATTTGATGAAAACAAATCGAATGATTATAAGTTGAATTGTTACTATGTCGTAGGCTTTTTAGCTAGTGTTGAGGTGTTGTGAATTACGTTGATTACATTGTTGGCTTTTAGCCGATGTAGAATTGTCGTTAATATGTTGATTACATTGTAGGCCTAAGGTTAGTGTTGAATTGGGATTACGTTGATGTGTTGATTACGTTGTAGGCTTTGAGCTAGTGTTGATTTGTTACTAAGTTTCATGCCTATGGCCAATGTTGAATTGCAATTGACTAGTTATTATGTGTTCGTTTCGTGTGTTGTTGTTGATGTGTTGTAGTGATTTTGTTGATTTGAGGTTGAGGTCGCATGGCATACATTGCATTATTAAGTTGGCCTTGATGGCAAACACGTTGGCCGTTGGGGGCAAAGTTGATTATGTTAAAGGCTTATGTCTTGGCCTTGATGGCAAACACATTGGCCGTTAGGGGAAAAGTTGATTATGTTGAAGGCTTATGCCTTGTGCCTCGGAATTACTGGAAAATGATTATGTTGGGAGTTTTACTCCAATGGTACCACATGCACGTGCACAGTTGAGTCGCATTCGAAGTCGCATAATTATAGTTGTTATGTTGATGTGTTGGTTGACTTAAGTTGTTGTTGTTATTGTTTTGTTGTGGAATAGTTGTTATGTTGTGTTGGAAATGTTGTTGTGATATAATTGTTATAATTGTTGTCGTTGCTAACTATTAGTATATATGTTGCTATAATCGCTTGTTGGTATTGTCGATATAAATGTTGTTTGGATTATGTGAAGCGGTGAATTATATGATCTACATTCTAATATATTATTTATCATGAATTCAATTATATTGGTAGATAGCTCACCCTTTCATTTGTTTCGTCGTTTCCTTTATACTGGTAACATGCAGGTATTCGAGAATTAAGAATTTAGTTGCTGTTAGTCCAAGTCGGTTTAGTTGCTCTGGTACGTAGCACTCGGGGGGATGAACAATTGTTGCCTAATTGTTGTTATTGTTTTAGTAGTTGAATTTTAAGTTGTTATTAAATAATTGTTATAATAAAAGTTGTTTTACTTTCAAAAGAATAAATCAGGTTGTTATCAGTTTATTCAAACTAGTGTTATATATCCTAATTTAATTATGGTTATATGAAGTTGTTCTAAGTTGAAAATGTGGCATCTCATTTGTTTGTTGAAAATTTTATACTCTGATTTTCCTTATAATTACCGGGTAGAAATGGGGTGTTACAATATTCCCTTTTTTTATAGAAGTTATGGGAGGGTAAATATCATGTATTACCTTTAGCTATGTAAAATCCTACGCGGATAATAAATTTATCTTTATCATTATTTGCCTATATTAGGATATATGCACAACTTTCCGAGTATAAAGTTCATTGAGGTGAATTATTTTGTCCGGGTCATGACCTAACCAAGAGAGCTCATTCGCTAGTTTTCAGTTTTTGCTTGTTTATTATTTTATAAGTGCCTGAATACTTGTGACGTGATCCATACCTAAGTTGGGTCTCTCGGGAACGAGGCCCACAAAAGTAGGTTTCCGAATATATGATACCCGACTTTACGTTACCTTTAGGCATAGTTATGAAATCATCAATAATTATTCTTTTAAAATCCCTAAGCCTGTCTCAGGCTGGCCAAATTTATCCACTTGTTCATATCTTCGAGCTTAATGAGCCCCAAGCAAATTTCATTGAGTCTGACAGTTACAACAATGGGTTTTATTCATCCAGTTTAGAATACTCTTTAAGGTAGGTATTTTTCACTAGTAATCAATAAAAGTCATAAGTTTCATTAGATAATGGTCAAAGTTGTATTAACTTGGCCAGGCTCATAGTATACTAGCATAGCGGAGGAGCGCAATATTTGACTGTTTTGTGATTCAGATTTTCATTACTTGGAGGCGGGGTTGACTGAATGGGCCCTTATTCCACCTTAGATATATTTTTAACTCTTTTAATGAGGAATGTAGAGTTTAGCCTTTCATACGAGGAGTATTTATCTGGAGATCTCAACTCTTATACAAGGAGTACTTTGTTTGTGGAACTCTACTCTTTAAACGAGGGGTGTTTGTTATAGAACTCAAACTCTTTAAACGAGGAGTGCTCCCGTAGTACTCGACCCTAAAATGGGGAGTATCATTAGAGGAAAACAAGGGTTCTAAGGCGTATGACTATAACTTTTCCATGTAGACTATGCATTTAAATCACGCCTTTGCGGCTTTATGTAACCATTGATTTCTGCTCGTATTTTTCAGCATTCAGTTTTTACGCATCTTCTTTTTCTTCAAGATAATCTGGCGTGGCACACACACACACACACACACACACACATATAGGCCCCTCAGATACAAAATCCATTGGGTTGTATGTGTCCAATCATGTACTGTCGGGCATTATTTTATATTATAAGAGCCCTCACAAATTTTTTGTGGTTTTTAAATACCCTTAGGAGTACTTCGTCAAACACGTTTATACCCAGTCTCTAAGTATCTCGGCGGTTTATAAAATTATTCTTTGGGAATTTTAAGAGTCCTAAACTAGTCAAGGTTTATTTGCTCGTTCATCTCTGGGTTTTAATGATCCCCACGTGAACTTGTTTCATTCTCAAAATTTCTTTAATGGACTCTATCTATTAAATTTTAGAGTTCTCCCATTTTAGGAATACTTGACCCTCACATGGGGAGTTTCAATTCATGATACTCGACCCTCACGTGGAGAGTATTATTCATAGAACTTGACCCTTATGTGGGGAGTGTTTATTAGATGCGATCCATCCGGGTTTCCACCCCTGAGTGTATTAGTGTTTCTGGACTTTAAGATCCTCAAGAGTTTGTTTCACTTTTAAGATGTACCCCTTTATATTATAGGTGTATTTTCTATTTGTGCTTTTAGAGTTTGATAATGCCAACCTGGTTGCACGTACAAATTTAATCTTTTAAGTAGGATTTTTGCAAAAATATTCGTTTTATGTATGGATCTTATGACCAGGTTTTGTCAAAGTCCAATGCAAGGATACACCGGAACGGTTTGAGAGCCTTAGCAAGGTTGACCAAGTGCGGAAAGTGGCCCAGAGGCTTAACCGTCTCAAGTGTTCAGATCCCCTTGCAAGGATACACCGTGAATGGTTTGAGAGCCTTGACGAGGTTAACCTTATAAGAGGCTTCGAGTGCACGTCGATTTAATCTGGCCACCTTGCTTCCCTTAGGCATGATGTATCGTACAAAAGGCTTAGAGTGCGCGTCGACTTTCATCAGGTCACCTTACTGCCCAAAGGCATGATGTACCGTGTGGGAGGCTTATAGTACACATTGAATTTCATCCGGTCACCTTGCTGCCCGGAGGCATGATGTACTATGCGAGAGGCTTAGAGTACACATCCACTTTCATCCAGTCACCTTACTACCCGGAGGCATGATGTACCGTGCGAGAGACTTAGAGTACGCTTCAACTTTCATCTGGTCACCTTTCTGCCCGAAGGCATGATGTACCATGCGAGAGGCTTAAAGTACGCATCGACTTTCATCCGATCACCTTGCTGCTTGAAGGCATGATGTGCCATGTGAGAGGCTTAGAGTACGCATCAACTTCATCCGTTCACCTTGCTGTCTGTAGGCATGATGTACTGTGCGAGAGGCTTAGTATACAAATAGACTTCATCTGGTCACCTTGCTACCCGTAGGCATGATCTACCGTGTGAGAGACTTAGAGTACGTGTAACACCCCTTCTAATTTCCCCGCGAATTATATATTTAATCAGAGTTTTAACATAACGAAAGGGCGTCACAATTAAAAATTTAAAGTAATAAAACAATCATAACAGTAGTCATGCATTTACTGGAGAACTTATTAAATATAATTAAAAAAAACAATTGATTATGTTTTACACAGCGGAAATAACATAAAATCCGGAATCAATTCAAAACGTAATTATTCCAAACGTAAACAAAAACAATTCAATTCAATGATTCCAAAACAATCGTTTCCCAGTGTTACAACTACCAGAGCATGACACTGACACGCAGGCTATCTAAATAGCACACCTCTATAAGCCATCCTCACCAATTCCTGAGCAGCTAATCACTTCAATCTGAAATCATCAAAGTAAGGGTGAGATCTCATCAATAATTGAAATGCATTATACGTTTCTTTAAAACAATAAAACAATCAATACATTATTCCACCCTCATTAGTATATTCAGATTCCAATTCACAAATACAAATCACACAAATCAATATGCATAATAACGATAAATGGAATTATAACACTGGAAGCCATCCTAACATGTTATAATTCCATATGCAATGCAGACTCAATGCATGTGGTACCAAAACGTGAACTAAGTCACCAACATGATTCGTCCACAATCACCCAGACACAAATCCAACCTCACCACCCACAATCACCCGGGTACGGTTATTGGCAATACGAGCCAAATTCAACACAATGGGAATTAATTCCACCAGAATGCATATGCATGCACATCATAAAGCATGCCACATTCAACACAAGTTATGACCACATCAAACATCATAACCATCATCAACCACAACATGATATCATCACCTATCATGAAATAAATCATCACAAAGCATAAATATGCCAAACGCTTACCCTTCAATTAGTAAAACTATCACCGGTATATACAACAACAACAACTGAGATCAACGACTACTAGGTATATACAACATCAATAACAACTCATGATATCAACAAGCGTCATGAATATACAACATCAGCAACAACACATGATATCAATACAATCATGAATATATAACGTTAATTACAACACATGGAATTAACATACAACAAGTATACACCACAAATAATCACGAATTATAACAAATCCTTCCTACGGAAAGCCATATCAATACCTCAAGATTCAATTATTGTGTTTTAAAAATGTCTTTAATAGATAGTACACGTTCTAAGCTTTCCAACGATACCAACTATGCCTAAATCGGAGTTACGGTCGCAATGATATGACCGAAACCGTTTTTCAAAAGTTATGTTCTGTTTCTATACAGTATGAGTCGATCCAAAACTCCATGTGTCGAGTCATACATGGCTTGTGTCGACCCAAAACACTCATGTGTCGACTCATACGTAATAATTTTTCCATTTTTCAAAGTTCCTTCAGTATGAGTCGATCCATGGCCTTTTTGTGTCGATACAAGACCCTCTTGTGTCGATGCATAGCATCCTTGTGTCGATGCAAAACTCCAATTTTTCACCACATGAGTCGACGCAAACAGTTTTGTATCGATACAAGTCTTATTTCCAGCTTCTGTTTCTTACACCAATGCGGCTTGCATCGATGCAAAGGCCCTTGTGTCGACCCATGCTGCGCTTTTTCATAAAAATCAGTTTTTATTTTCACTGTGTGCAATTCCAATTAATCCATTCATCACCAAACTTCATATTATGACAGAACAACAATTAATCATACATTTTCACACTCAATTAACCATAGAATTATATTTTCTAATTAGTCTACAATCATTCTACACAAATCAATCGTTCTTATCAATTCCAATTGAATTATTACGTCGGATCATAACATTAAGGCACAACCTAGATTTCCTAATTCGAGATTCCTAACAAATCAATTCATTCTATTTATCATCAAAACCTATAAGGCATAATAATCAAAAGTCACCCCTTACCTCGCGATGAATCTTCGAACTTTCGACGCCTTGACTTTTCCTCTTTCTCTTCTCTTCTCAAAAGCACGTAGAATGAAAACTCTATTTTTCTTCTCTTTATTCCTTTATTTATTCCTTTTATTATTCCCAATAATAAAAAAATAACATAATTAGGATAATTAGAGCCTTTTACTCTACGCACCTCCCAATTCCACTTTACACCCCTAACACATCCATTTAATTAATTAATTAATTAAATCCATTAATTCAAAAATACCAATAATTGAACCTTTAATTAAATTAATAATTAAAATTCTAATTATTTAATATTCGAATTATTTGGGGTGTCACAACTCTCCCCTACTAAAAAGAGTTTTCGTCCTCGAAAACATACCTTAGACGAAAAGTTCGGGATACGAGTCCTTCATCTGGCTCTTTAGTTCCCAAGTGACATTTCCACCTGCTGTCCTCCCCAAGCTACTTTCACCAATGCTATCTCTTTACCTCGCAACTGCTTCAACTTCCGATCCTCAATTCTCGCAGGTAATGCTTCAACAGTCAGATTATCTCGCACCTGTATATCATATACCTGAATCTCATGAGACGGATCAGCAATGTACTTCCTTAACTGAGATACATGGAAGACATCATGTAAATTTTCAAGCGACGGCGGTAAAGCAATATGATAAGCAACTCTTCCAATCCTCTTGGTGATCTGATACGGACCAATAAAGCGCGGAGTTAACTTCTTTGACTTCAAACCTCGACCAATACCAGTCATCGGAGTAACTCGCATAAACACATGATCTCCTTCACTAAACTCGAGATCCTTCCTCCTTTTATCATGATAAATCTTCTGACGACTCTGAGAAGCTCTCATCTTCTCCTGAATCATCTTAATCTTTTCTGAAGTCTGCTGGACAATTTCCGGTCCAATCATAACACTTTCTCCGGATTTGTACCAACACAACGGTGTCCGACACCTTCTACCATACAATGTCTCAACTGGAGCCATACCAATACTCGAATGAAACTATTGTTGTAGGTAAACTCAATAAATGGTAAGTAACTATCCCAAGCTCCACCTTTCTTCAACACACAAGCTCGCAACAAATCCTCTAACGACTGAATCGTCCTCTCCGTCTGACCATCTGTCTGCGGATGATAAGCGGAACTCAACCTCAACTTAGTACCCAAAGCTTCTTGCAGCCCCGTCCAAAACTTAGACGTAAACCACAAATATCTATCCAACACAATACTAGAAGGAATACCATGCAAACTTACAATCTTCTCAACATATAATTCTGCCAACCTCTCCGTCGGATAATCCATTCTTATCAGAATAAAGTGAGCGGACTTAGTCAACCGATCAACAATAACCCAAATAGAATCACAATTCTTCGATGTCCTCGGCAAACCAGACACAAAATCCATAAAAATTCCATCCCATTTCCACTCTGGAACAAACAACGGCTCCATCAATCCTGACGGTTTCTGATGTTCAATTTTTGACTTCTGACAAACTAAACAAGCATAAACAAACTCAGCAATTTCCTTTTTCATTCCAGGCCACCAAAATAACTTTTTCAAGTCATGATACATCTTAGTAGCAATGGGATGAATACTCAATCCACTATGATGTCCTTCTTCGAAAATACTCTTCCTAAGTTCTGCAATATCCGGAACACAAACTCTATCACCAAATCTCATAACACCATTCTCGTCAATTCGGAATTCACCTCCTTGACCTTGGTTGATCAATGTCAACTTATCCACCAAACCAACATCATATTTCTGTCCAGCTCGAATCTCCTCCAGAATACCACTGGTCAACTTCAACATTCCCAATTTAACACTATCAGAAGTAGTCTCACACACCAAACTCAAATCTCTGAATTGTTCAACCAAATCCAATTCACGAACCATCAACATTGAAATATGCAAGGACTTCCTATTCAATGCATCATCAACAACATTTTCCTTACCAGGATGGTAATTCAAACCAAAATCATAATCCTTCAGAAATTCTAACCATCTCCTCTGCCTCATGTTTAGTTCTTTCTGATCGAAAAGATGTTTCAAACTCTTATGGTCGCTGAATACCTCGAATCGAGACCCATACAAATAATGCCTCCACAATTTCAGATCAAATACCATAGCTACCAATTCTAAATCATGAGTCGGATAATTCCTTTCATGAACTTTCAATTGTCTCGAAGCATAAGCCACAACCTGCTTATCTTGCATCAAAACACCACCTAATCCCATCAAGGACGCATCACAATACACAACAAAAGATTCTGTCGGATTCGGCAAAATCAGAATCGGAGCACTAGTCAGCCTCTTCTTCAACTCTTGGAATCTTTTTCTCACATTCAGAATCCCAAACAAACACTTGACCCTTTCTTGTCAACTTAGTCAATGGCAGAGCTAACTTCGAAAATCCTTCAATGAACTTCCTGTAGTAACCTGCAAGACCAAGAAAACTACGGATTTCAGAAGCATTCTTCAGCGCTTCCCACTGAGATGCCGCTTCTACCTTCGTAGGATCAACAACAATACCATTCTTGGAAATCACATGACCAAAAAAGCTTACTTCACTTAACCAGAACTCACACTTAGATAACTTAGCATAAACCTTCTTCTCTTTCAACAATTCCAATACAAATCTAAGATGTTCTGCATGCTCTTCGTCATTCTTCGAATAGATCAGAATATCATCAATAAAGACTACCACAAACTTATCAAGATACGGATGAAATATCCTGTTCATATACTCCTTGAAAACACCAGGTGTATTAGTAACTCCAAACGGCATAACAGAATACTCATAATGTCCATACCTTGTTCTAAATGCAGTTTTCTGAATATCTTCCGTCTTCACACGAATCTGATGATATCCAGACCTCAAATCAATTTTACTGAATACACACGCTCCGACCAGTTGATCCATCAAATCATCAATCCTCGGTAATGGATACCGATTCTTGATTGTAACTTTGTTCAACTTCCTGTAATCCACACACAGTCTCATTGAACCCTTTTTCTTCTTAACTAACAACACAGGAGCACCCCACAGCGAAACACTCGGATGAATAAACTTTTTCTCAAGTAATTCTTCCAACTGATTCTTTAACTCAAACAATTCAGATGCCGACATGCGATAAGGCGCCATCGACACCGGACTAGTTCCAGGAATCAAATTTATAGTAAATTCCACTTCTCTCTCAGGTGGCAATTCACTAACATCTTCCGGAAACACTTCTGGAAATTCATTTACTGCGGGAAATTCATCGCTCTTAGCTTTTTCTTTCGTTTCCGTCAAAGAATATAACATAATAATACCGCACCATCATTAATAGCTGCGCAACTCTGATCATCCATCTTAATTCATTGTCCTTATTAGAGTCTTCGTCAACTCATATGGTTCACAAGCTTCTACCAAACTTCATTCATATTCATCACTATATGCCCCATTTAGATAGTAAGACAATTGTATACCATCCAATACGATTCCATCTACTATCAACAAGAAATTAAGGGTGATCAAGTCCTCAATTTGTCAATAGACATCCGATAATCATACTGGAGTATAAACCATCATTACCAACACTTTTTGTTCTCAGAATCATGCTCTCCTCTTTGTACTTCTAACTATGACTCACGATCCAAACGATTAAAACAATTCTAACCACTCTTGCACTGTCTTCTCAAGCTGTACCTCGTACTAATGACATACAATCGGAACATATCTGGGAAGCATCTCTTCTCCCCCACATAGTTTCACATTACTCCTGTAATAAGCAATCAGAAAAGCAACAAGTACCGACAGTGTTGTACACACTTGTTGCGTACAAAGGGATAATGACATTAAGACACTGGTCACAATGACCGACTATGCTCTGATACCACTATTGTAACACCCCTTCTAATTTCCCCGCGAATTATATATTTAATCAGAGTTTTAACATAACGAAAGGACGTCATAATTAAAAATTTAAAGTAATAAAACAATCATAACAGTAGTCATGCATTTACTGGAGAACTTATTAAATATAATTAAAAAAAACCAATGATTATGTTTTACACAGCGGAAATAACATAAAATCCGGAATGAATTCAAAACATAATTATTCCAAACGTAAACAAAAATAATTCAATTTGGTGATTCCAAAACAATCGTTTCCCAGTGTTACAACTACTAGAGCATGACACTGACACGTAGACTATCTAAGTAGCACAACTCTATAAGCAATCCTCACCAATTCCTGAGCAGCTAATCACTTCAATCTGAAA
The DNA here is from genome assembly GCA_021764765.1 of Vicia sativa. NCBI lineage: Eukaryota > Viridiplantae > Streptophyta > Magnoliopsida > Fabales > Fabaceae > Vicia > Vicia sativa. The sequence goes on from CM038792.1 coordinate 178,880,757, forward strand.
TCATCAAAGTAAGAGTGAGATTTCATGAACAATTAAAATGCATTATACGTTTCTTTAAAACAATAAAACAATCAATACATTATTCCACCCTCATTAGTATATTCAGATTCCAATTCACAAATACAAATCACACAAATCAATATGCACATAACAACGATCAATGGAATTATAACACTGGAACCATCCTAACATGTTATGATTCCATATGCAATGCAGACTCAATGCATGTGGTACCAAAACGTGAACTAAGTCACTGACATCGATTCGTCCACAATCACCCGGACACGAATCTAGCCTCACCACCCACAATCACCAGGGTACGGTTATTGGCAATACGAGCCAAATTCCACACAATGGGAATTAACTCCACCAGAATGCGTATGCATGCACATCATAAAGCATGTAATATTTAACACAGGTTATGACCACATCAGACATCATAACCATCATCAACCATTACATGATATCATCACCTATCATGAAATAAATCATCACAAAGCATAAATATGCCAAACGCTTACCCTTCAATTAGTAAGACTATCACCGGTATATACAACAACAACAACAACTGAGATCAATGACTACTAGGTATATACAACATCAACAACAACTCATGATATCAACAAGTGTCATGAATATACAACATCAGCAACAACACATGATATTAATACAATCATGCATATATAACATTAATTACAACACATGGAATTAACATACATCAAGTATACACCACGAATAATGATGAATTACAACGAATCCTTCATACGGAAAGCCATATCAATCCCTCAATATTCAATTACTGTGTTTTAAAAATGTTTTTAATAGATAGTACGCGTTCTAAGCTTTCTAACGATACCAACTATGCTTAAATTAGAGTTACGGTCGCAAAGATATGACCGAAATCGTTTTTCAAAAGTTATATTTTGTTTCTGTACAGTATGAGTCGATCCAAAACTCCATGTGTCGACTCATACATGGCTTGTGTCGACCCAAAACACGCATGTGTCGACTCATACGTAATAATTTTTCCATTTTTCAAAGTTCCTTCAGTATGAGTCGATCCATGGCCTTTTTGTGTTGATACAAGACCCTCTTGTGTTGATGCATAGCATCCTTGTGTCGATGCAAAACTCTAATTTTTCACCACATGAGTCGATGCAAACAGTTTTGTATCGATACAAGTCTTATTTCCAGCTTCTGTTTCTTACACCAATGCAGCTTGCATCGATGCAAAGGCCCTTGTGTCGACCCATGCTGCGCTTTTTCATAAAAATCAGTTTTTATTTTCACTATGTGCAGTTCCAATTAATCCATTCATCACCAAACTTTATATTATGACAGAACAAAAATTAATCATACATTCTCACACTCAATTAACCACAAAATTATATTTTCTAATTAGTCTACAATCATTCTACACAAATTAATCGTTCTTATCAATTCCAATTGAATTATTACGTCGGATCATAACATTAGGGCACAACCTAGAATTCCTAATTCGAGATTCCCAACGGATCAATTTATTCTATTGATCATCAAAACCTAGAAGGCATAATAATCATACCAAATCACCCCTTACCTCTGTAATACAGTGGAAGAACTGACTTTGGAATTTGTTTTGCTTGTTATCGCAAATGTTGCGGATAGCAAGAGTCGCCACCGACTTTTCTTTTATCCAATTAAGGGAAGGTGAAAAGAACAGAAAAGACCTTCGTTAGATTCTGAGTAAGGGAGAAGGTTATGAAAAGGGAAGGTATTAACACCCCTTTCCTATCGTAGTTATCTATGGGCTCTTAGTTGCTTTTAGCTCACTTTAATAATTGCTTTCTGTGTGTGTGTTTGAAAAAAAAGTTTTTGAAAAGGCGTTTCGCTTTGACTTCGTAATGATTCATGCTGGAATGTATACGATGCGTTCGGAAATGTTTTGTTTTGAACTTTGACCAAAGTGTGAGGTGTGAAAAGTATTTTGATAGAGCAAGCAACTAAAAGTCTTGTTACCTACTCAGAATGGTTGTTTTCGTGTTGTTTTACTTTCCTTTATAATAGTGTTATCCATACCATTTAGTTGGTAGGTAACCCTATTCGTTGGATGTAAAGGGACATTCGAAGGGACATCGGATGGTCATAGAAGGCAACTTGTAGGAGTATCCTAGCACATTCGAAGGGATGGTCATCACTTTTCGTAGGCAACAATCGAGGGATGAGATCATTTATTCGTAGGCGACATCGTGGGTCTATGATCTTTGTATCGAAGGGACTATGATGATATGGTTGTAGGCAACGGTGCTAGGATACCTCTACGTTCGAGGGACTTGACCATTTATTCGAAAGACAACGAGAGAGAATACCCTAAGGGGTGCATGTGTGAAAATAGTGTGTTAAATTCAGATATATTATCTTGGAATTAGAAGTGTTCTACGTTCGTTTTTTATCTTGCCATACACGCGTAATTACTAGCAGTTTATAGGGCGCAAAAAGTAAATTGCAGAAAGTAAAGTGCGGAAAAGTAAATGTCCTACGCTATTACATGGCTTTGGGGCAGTTACATAATATAGGAGTACGGAAAGTAAAGGCAGAAAATATAAATCTACGCTATTACAAGATAAAAACTTCGCGACCTATACATCCTTTCTAGAATTGTAAATGCGGAATAAGAAATAGATAATCGGAAAAATAAGAAAATGTTAGCAAAATGTTTTGGACATTAGTAGAAAAAAGGTTTTCAGGTTAGTAATCCTAATTAGATGATAGAGTAATTTTTTTGGGAATTTTCTGGATTAGTTTTGATGAGGAAAAATAATTAAAAGTCAATTTTATGGTTAATTAACAATTAATTAAAATATGCATGCAAAAATATTAATTTTTATGTCAAAAATTAAATAAACATTTTTCTGATTAAAATGCAAGAAGAAAATATTTTTTGGTGATTTTTTAATGCACGAGAAAATTGTTTGAAAAGAAAATAAATTAAAATAGAAAAATATGAAAAGAAATAAGAAAATAGTTAGTTTGGAAAAGTGTTAAAGAATATGTTGCAATGTCAGGGATCGAACCAAGGACTCCTTGGACAAACACGCGCCTCCCTGACCAACTGAGCTAGCCTGCATTCGTGTTAGTTAAATGAAACAAAAACAATATAAACGAAATAAATTCCTGGGCCCCAGAACGCGCGCGAAGATCTTCATCTTCCCTATTTGAATTTTTCAAAACACAGGTTTTTACCTACGGATTCTGTCCGTAGCAAAAGCCTATAGTGACGGATTTGTTCGTCACTAAAACCCCTACAAATATTCAAAATCAAATACAAGCCATATAAATTCATTGTGAGTACATGGTTCGATTGCAAATTGGTCCCTGAGTTCAATGGTACTGGTCCTTTGGTCCAATTTTTCCTATTTCAGAAAACCCCAATTAGATTTTATGAACCCTAACCATGGTGAACTCCGATTCCAGTGTCTAAACTCTAATTAAACTATGCAGAAAGTTTCGAAACTCCATTCTAAACACAAACAAAACATCAAAACATGTTAAATACGCATGAAAATCAAAAATCGAAATTGAGATATTTGAACCAAACCGTGATCTGGAATTCGTGATTCTGCACGTTTGAATGGCTTGTGAATGTCTGAATTGATTCAGGGGACCTCCAGGAATGTATTGGAATGCTTAGAATTGCTTGAATCGAAGCAAAACCAAGGCTGCCAATTGCTTGAGTAACACGATTTTTTGAAGTTGGTAAGGGTTCTTGGAGGCAGAATTTTCGTCCTTGTGTCATGTAAATGCATTGTGTACTTATAGTGGATGGATTTAGGTCAAGAATCATGAAGAAATAATGTACCAATCAATGAGAAAATATTTGATTTGGTATAAAACCAAATATTGCCTTTTTGATCAAATTTCAATCAATTCCTTTGCCAATTAATGCAAATTTCGTGTGGCTTGCTTGGACCTCAAGAATGAGAGTAAAATCCAATTTGCATTTAATTTTGATTTTCTATCTTTTATTTTAATTAAATTGGCTTTTAAATGATTAAAATCCAAAATAAATAGAAAATAAAAGATAAAATTCGTGGCCTTGGGCTTGGGGGTTCCAAATTAGCTAAGGAACAAGTTTGAACCCAGAAACGTTAGGCCCATTTGCAAAATTTTGGATTTTGTCCAGTATTTCTCTTTGTGCACCTCTTCAAAAATGCTCAACTTGTGCAAGGTGTATCTTGCTCAATTTTTTACATTTTTGGGTGTTCTTAAACTTTTTAGAAAGCTCAAGATGTACTATAAACAACCTCTTTGGTTTCATATTAATTGAAGTTTCCATGCTCAATAACACTTCTTTACAAAAAGTTGACGTTTTGTTGACTTTGAAAAGGACCTGTAATGTTTTGATCCATATCTTCTAAATGAAGCATTTTCTGACCAAGCTTGTGAGACATGAAGTTGTAGATAATTAAATTATCTTCAAAATGAGATGTGGTAGAAAACTTTCTGATAAAGTATGTTAAAGTTATGCCTGGTCAAAGTTCTATTGACTTTTGTCTGAGAAAGCCCAATTTAGAAACTTTGACTTTTGATCAAATCTTGAGTTTTCTTGATGAATCATGATCAACCCTTGATCAAATGATGAATGTTACTTCAAAATATGGATGTTGACCAAAAATTATGAAGTTTGACTGTATGTTGACCATAGTTGACTTTTTGTCCAATACAACTGATTTTCAACCATCTGAGCAATTGTCTGAGGAAACTTGACTTGTAAGGCTTGAAACTTGACATGGAGATTCTTTGAAGCATATGATGAGGCATGATGACCATTGGAAATTTTAGAGGCTCATATGGATTTGAGGATAGCCAAACCCTAGTTTGGGTTGATTTCTTAGGAGAGGGTTTGTCTGGTCAACCCTTGTGAAATCCTTGAGCATGGATATGAGAAATGTCTTGAGAAGTTAGAGGGAAAATTTTGGGGTATGACAGCTGCCCCTGTTCAATCTTCTTGTACTGGAAGGGTTAGATTGGCATGCTTGCCTTTTGTGACCTGAAGGTAGAAGATGATTGAACACTCGAGTATGCTTGAAAATTTGCACTCGCTGTTGATTGATGATGTACGGGAATGGGCTTACAGATGCCATTTGGAGAAGCTGGAGGCTTTACTGGGGAACGAGTTGTACGTTAGACTCAATAATGTCGCATGAATAGGAGAATCGTCGGAGATGGGCTTAAGATGCCATCTGGAGAGACTGATGCTGGGGAACGATCCGTACGCTAGGCTCTGCAGATATCCCTGAAAATAGAAGGGAGCACGGAGATGGGCTTAAGATGCCATCCGGAGAGAGTCGTATGTTAGACTTCGCGCTCGTTTTTGAATGAAGTTATTGGTTTGTACTGGTTTTTAACCAAATATGCAGCATTCTGAAAGTGGAGAGAGGTTGACAAATAGTCGGAGATGGGCTTAAGATGCCATCTAGGGAATCTGAGTCGTACGCCAGACTCTGTAGTTGTTGTTGATAATAAGAGATAGTCAGAATAAACCTTCGTCCTGGCTACTCTGGAGGACAATATTTGGCAGAATGTGGATAGTTTTCCCGTCTTGCTTCGGGTGTTAATCCAGTGCCTGTTGTCGGAAGATAACTCGTATGGTCTTTTAGATAGGGTTTCCCGTCTTGCTTCGGGTATTAATCCTGGACCTTCCATTTGGAAAAGATTTGTATAGTCTTTTGGATTGGGTTTCCCATCTTGTTTCGGGTATTAATCCTGGACCTTCCATTTGGAAAAGATTTGTACGGTCTTTCAAATTGGGTTTCCCGTCTTGCTTCAGGTATTAATCCTGGACCTGTTGTCACGGTCGTTTAGATAGGTTTCCCGTCTTGTTTCGGGTATTAAACTTTGACCTTTCGTTTTAGAAGTAATTTTTACCTGCTGGGGAAAAACAAAAAAAACTTTGACAAGATATAGTTAGTCTTATGCAGATTATGATGCATGCAAACATATGACAATGTGTATGGATGATATATGCACAGGTTATGACTTTTATGAATAATGTATGAAAGTAGATGTTGTGGTATTTCAAAACATATCCATCTTGAAGAAGATAAGAATGCCCTGCTGGATATTTCGACTTTCGCTTGGGGATGGAGTTGATGAAAGCCCTGATTTGGAGGAGAAGGAGATGTCTTTGATTCCCCCAATGCACTATCTGACCAAGTTTCGAGCCTAGATATCAATGCCGCTGGGAATAATAAAAACCGAGAGATACTCCACTGGGGATCTTATGCGTAGACCCCGTTGAGGATAGTAGAAGCTAGGAGACACTCCGCTGGGGATCTCGTGCGTAGATCTTGCTGGGGAGTATCTGAATACTATCTGGAGTCGAGGTCCGAAAATTCCTTTGAGTTTTGTTGAAACCTCTGGCTGGAGAGTAATGGAGATGTAGGTTTCCTCCGATGTACTATCTGACCAAGTTTCGAGTTAGGATACAACTGCTGTTAGGGAACGATGACCGCTGAGAGATATTATGCTGGGGATAAATACCTCTCGTTAGATAAGGCTTGACGACTTTGTGGGGGATTGTACTCTGGTGAAATTAACCCTGCGGGGAATGCATTGGTGACTTTAGTAGCCATCTCAATTCCTTAGAACCTGGAGTAGTTACCTTTGTATGTTCGCTTTTCGCGTGTTTGTGAACAAATGCTTATTGTCAAATGCATATAATCATTCAAAGCAAACATTGGACTTTATGCAAAAAAACAACGATAATGAATACTATAAAAAGAAAGAATCTTCATTAATTTTGAAAGGTGGCGTATGGCCAAGCAGTTTGTATACAATGAAGGTAAAAGCTATGCGGAAATAATCTCGTCGAGTTTCAACTATGCTAGTGCTCATATATTTCGACTATCTCATCTCCTTGTTGTCAGTAGAAAGTGAGTGAACTGATTTTCACCATTTGAGTCTTGAATGCTGATAGTAGTAGTCTGTAGGTAGGTGATCTGGACAAGACATAGTCATACGCTTAAATCCCTGACTTTTGCTTAGACCGCGCTTCGGGTTTTCAGTCTACCGGGATACCCTTTTTTGCCCAAGCCGCCTTTGCAGGTTTTCGACTTACCGGGTGTACATGTTTTGTATATATCCTTAACTTTTGCCCGAACCTTTTGGTTCGCCAGGATGCCCTTATTTTTGCCTAGGTCGGTCGACCTAGCGGGTCTCGTTCATATGTAGTATTTTTTGACTATGTCTGCAATCATAGGGTGTGGGAAGTCTTCGCCATCCATGGTGCTAAGTATCATAGCTCCGCCGGAAAATACTGTTTTGACTACAAACGGTCCCTCGTATGTGGGAGTCCATTTACCCCTGGGATCACCTTGTGGAAGAATGATGCGCTTGACTACTAGATCACCGACTTGGTAGACTCGGTGTTTGACTCTCTTGTTGAACGCTCTGATCATTCGCTTTGGATAAATCTGTCCATGGCAGATGGATGCGAGTCGTTTCTCGTCAATCAAATTGATCTGGTTGATCCGCTGTCGCGCGCGGATAAAAAACGAGTAGTTTCTCAAAACCGTAATATAGCGACAAATGCAACTAGGATATCGTTCTCACAAGGATTCTTGTTATCAACTAAAAGTAAATCGAAATAAAAGGGGGGGGGGGTTGGTTCGATTTTAGGCAAATACGCTGATTATGAAAAGTGATTATAAAATAAGCTGTTTTGAAATGAGTGATTATAACAAACGGATTCACTGCCTCGGTTCGTACCTATCATCGACTGCTAACATTAAAATCTCCTAAGTGAAGTTTCTATCCTATTTGATTACAATATCATTTAACAAGTGCGATTGACACTATGAGATACATGTTCTTATGGCCGGATTAAGCATACGGTTAAAAGTAACGCAAATTAACAATTAAGCAAAGTCAATCGCAATTAAAATTTGGGAACATATATCAATCAAATTAAATCAACAATGTTATATGAAAATCGAATTAAGCAAACAACAATCTCATAACATAGTTGAAACGAATCGAAATTAAATTGCAAATGCTATAACAATCTCAAAGTTGGAACCTGAGTACAGTAAATCCGTCAGAAAGGTTTTAGTTCTCCATTGATTCGTACAAAGCTTTCTCTTTTTTCGTGAATAGTCAATGGTATCCGAAATTACTGTAGCGGCTAGGTATAAAACTAAAAAGAAACAACCAACTGGGTCAGATACATAACCCAGGCCCAAAACAAAAGACCCAAAACTAAAGTATAACTAATGCAGCAACTTCGATGGATTTTCTGGCGCTACTACAGTCCGAATTTGCTTCTTACTTCTGAATGAAAGTCATAGCTCTCTCTCTTAGCTTTCCAACGACTGGTATAACGCCTCAATCCGACTCTCATAGCTCCAGTTATGAATCTATTCGTGATAGCTGTTAACGCTGAAAAATAAATACGAAAATGAAATAAGTGCAAAAATAGAATAAAATAGAAAAACAATATAAAATATAAAAATAATCAAAGGAAAACAAGGAAATTCTTAGATACAAACATGGAATAATGTGCCTGAAAATGCACTGATCAAATTCCCCCACACTTGAACTTTTGCACTCCGAGCAAAATAAAGTAAAAAGAAACACAAAAGCATCATAAGTTACTCGTTCTAGGCTACAAACTCCTCTTCGGTTAAGATTGCATCAATAAGTACTAATCTTACACACTAAGGATATCATAGAAACACTAATATTATCTCTTGAATATAGAACCCAATTCAAATCAAATTATTATGCTAAAGCCTAACTTACTCATCCTCCTTTTTACTCTTTTTCGTTCAGGCGCAATCACATTAAGCCCGTTATCTCCACACACTCATAGCAAAGCGACCGGTTAGTGACTCTGATCCTTTTTGCGTGGGGTTCTGGTACTTACATGGCATAACCCTTTGCTTACTCAGTTGTAGTTGCGGGGGATCAGACCGTTGTCCGCCCTACCAAGTTCATCACCAGAAACCGCTGAACCAACTAACAACGAGTCTTATTATCAATTTTTTTTATAGGTTCTACGACCTTTGGGTTAAGTGACCGGGTGAGGGTCACCAAACTTAGAAGGCGCATTCCTTTTTCTATCTTTTTTTTTCTTTTCGGAACACTCACTTATATTCATCGGCTTCCTTGCGTAGAGTGTGTGTGAGATGGTGCTGACTGCTGAAATAAACTACTCAAGAGCTGTCAGAGAATGAGAATTCAAGGCTAAAAATAATAAAAATTCAAATTAACTTCCATATGCATGAGACTTACAGTGTTAAGACGATACCGATCTTGTGAGCTTTTCCCAAGTCTCCACAACTTACTTCCGATTAATCTGTAGCCCAAAACTTTCAGATGCATTTTATTTAATTTTTTAACAAAAACAACTGAAATTAAAATAAAAGCAAAGAAACAAAATGATTCCCTCCCCCACATTTAAAACAAGCATTGTCCTCAATGAAAGGACGCAGTTATTAAAGTTGAGAGAAAGGAATAAGAACTCCCTGATCAAGTTGCAGTGTAGTTAGGCGCTTTCAAAGAAAGCTCCTCTATGCTCACATCTTTAGGTACTGCACTTTGATGAAAAAGCTTTAGGCTCTGCCCATTGACCTTGAAAACTTTGTCAGTAACTGTACTTTTAATTTCTACTCCACCATGAGGAAAAACATTAGTGACAACAAACGGACCAATCCATTTGGATCGAAGTTTCCCAGCCATAAGCTTAAGGCGGGAATTATACAATAAAACCTGTTGCCCTACAGAGAATTCCTTTCTAGAAATCATCTTATCATGGAAGTGCTTAGTTTTTTCTTTATAAATCCTAGAGCTCTCGTAAGCCTCTAGTCTAAGCTCTTCAAGCTGTTGTAATTGGAGTTTTCTTTCAATACCTGCTTGTTGCATCTCCAAATTACAAATTTTCACCGCCCAGTATGCACGGCGTTCTATCTCTACAGGAAGATGACATGTCATACCAAAAACAAGTTGATAAGGAGACATCCCAATGGGTGTCTTGAAAGTTGTTCTTTGAGCCCAAAGTGCATCTTCTAGACGGCGGCTCCAGTCCTTCCTGTTTGGTTGCACCATTTTCTCTAAAACCTGTTTGATCTCTCTGTTTGAGATCTCAGCTTGCCCATTTGTTTGTGGGTGATATACCGTAGAGACCCTGTGCACAACTCCATACTTTCGGAGTAAAGCTTCCATGGTGCGGTTACAGAAATGAGTGCCTTGGTCACTTATGATAGCTCGCGGGATTCCAAACCTGCAAAAGATATTAAACCTGACAAAGTCTGCAACAACTCTAGAATCATTAGTCCTAGTGGGGATAGCTTCCACCCACTTTGAAACATAATCAACAGCAAGTAAAATATATAGAAAACCAAATGATACAGGGAAGGGACCCATGAAGTCGATTCCCCATACATCAAATACTTCACAGAAAAGCATCAGTTGTTGAGGCATTTCACTCTTTCGAGTAATGTTTGTACCTGCTATTTGGCACTCTTTACAAGCGCGGAAAGTCTCAAAAGCATCCTTAAAAATAGTGGGCCAAAAGAAACTTGATTCTAGGACCTTTCTTGCAGTCCTTTGAGGGCCAAAGTGTCCCCCGACTTGAGATGAATGAGCAAAATTCAAAATAGACTCAATCTCATAGTCAGGGACACATCTCCTGATTACCTGATCACTACCAAACTTCCAAAGATATGGATCATCCCAGACATAATATTTGGCATCACTCTTGAGTTTGTGGATTTGTGTTCGGGATGCACCTGTAGGAAAAACACCAGCAACAAGATAATTAACAATGTCAGCAAACCAAGGAGTTATACCATGCACAAGTAAAAGTTGCTCATCAGGAAAGTCATCCTGGATGGGAAAAGGATCTTCATCTCGCTCTATTCTACTCAAGTGATCAGCTACTAAGTTCTCAGCTCCACTTTTGTCTTTAATCTCTACATTAAACTCTTGGAGCAACAACATGCACCGAATCAATCTCGGTTTTGCATTCGGCTTCTCCAACAAGTACTTCAAAGCTGCATGGTCAGTAAAAACAACAACCTTGGAACCTAGCAAATATGATCTGAATTTATCCAGAGCAAAAACAATAGCTAAAAGTTCTTTTTCAGTGGTAGTGTAATTTGATTGTGCAGAATCTAAAGTCCTAGAAGCATAGTAAATAACACGGGCAGCCTTGCCAACTCTTTATGCAAGGACAGCCCCAACAACATAATTAGAGGCATCACACATGATCTCAAAAGGGAGGGTCCAGTTAGGAGTCTGGATGATGGGAGCGGAGGTCAATACTTTCTTCAAGAAGTGAAACGCTTGTTTGCATTTGTCATCAAAGTTGAAAGTGATGTCATTATTCAACAAGTTTGAGAGCGGGAGAGCTATCTTGCTGAAATCCTTGATGAAACGCCTGTAAAAACCTGCATAACCAAGAAAAGAACGAATCTCGCGAACGCAAGAAGGGTAAGACAGTGTGGAAATAACATCAATCTTAGCAGGGTCAACAAAAATTCCTTTTTCTGAAATTATGTGACCAAGAACAATTCCCTGCTCAACCATAAATGGAATTTTTCATAATTTAAAACAAGGTCAGTCTCGATGCATCTCTGCAAAACTAAGTTCAAACTATTCAAACATGCATCAAAAGAAGAACCATAAACAGTGAAATCATCCATAAACACTTCCATGCAATTTTCGATAAATTCAGAGAAAATACTAATCATGCATCGCTGGAAAGTGCCAAGAGCGTTGCAAAGACCAAAGGGCATCCTCCTGTAAGCAAAAGTGCCGAAGGGACAAGTGAAAGTGGTCTTCTCTTGATCTTTCGGTGCAATATGGATCTGAAAGTAACCTGAAAAACCATCAAGAAAACAGTAATGTGATTTACCAGCTAGCCATTCAAGCATTTGGTCAATGAACGACAAAGGAAAGTGATATTTTCTAGTCGCTTGGTTCAATCTCCTGTAATCAATACAAACTCTCCAACTGTTCTAAACTCTAGTGGGAACAAGTTCATTCTTCTCATTTTTCACCACTGTGAGTCCAGACTTCTTAGGCACAACCTGCACTGGACTTACCCATTTACTGTCAGAGATAGGATAAATGATACCTGCTTGCAAGAGTTTGGTTACCTCTTTCTTCACAAAATCAAGAATCAAAGGATTAAGCCTCCTTTGGGGCTTCCTTACTATTTTGGCTCCATCCTCAAGTAAAATCCCGTGCATGCACATCGATGGACTAATACCAGGGAGGTCGGCTAATGTCCATCCGATTGCCTTCTTGTGTTTCTTCAGAACCTGCAAAAGCTTATTTTCCTGTTCGAAATCAAGGTTAGAAGAAATAATGACAGGTAATTTTTCATCACTCTCCAAATAAGCGTTAGCAGTAGTATCTATGATAATCCTTTCGGGGATGCCGTACCGACAGATGAGATTATGCTTGATGAATCGAGCCACAACATTCTTGGTAACAGATGCGAACGAGGCTGCCTCTACCCACTTGGTATTATAATCAATTTCCACAAGGATGAAATGATGTCCATTGGAAGCGGTGGGCTTGATTTCTCCGATCATGTCAATGCCCCACATTGCGAAAGGCAAAGGAGCGGTCAGGACATTCAACGGTACTGGAGGTACGTGAACTTTGTCTGCGTATATCTGGCATTTGTGACAAGATCGAGCATAGCGGTGACAATTAGCTTCCATAGTGGACCAATAGTAACCTGTTCTCAAAATCTTCTTAGCCGTTGTATGTCCACTGGAGTGGGTACCAAATGCGCCTTCGTGTAACTCTTCCATGATTTGTGCTGCAGTTTTTTGATCTACACAGCAGAGTAAGCACAAGTCATGATTGTGCTTGTATAAGATTCCATTGCTTAGAAAGATTTTGGATGCAAATCTTCTCAAGAACTTCTTGTCATTGACAGATGCCCATGCGGGATATTCCTGAGTTTCAAGATACCTCTTCACTTCATAGAACCAAGGTTTCTCTTCTATATCAAGTTCACAACAGTATGCTGGTTCGTCGAACTTCTCGATGATGATCTGGGGAGCTTCGTTGTCCCATCTCACCTTGAACATAGATGACATAGTAGCTACTGCGTCTGCCGACTGATTCTCTTCTCGTGGAATATGATCGAAAGTAATCTCTTCGAAGTAAGGGACCAGACTCAGAATATGCTCTCGATATGGAATGAGATTCGGATGTTTCGTATCCCACTCGCCTTTAATCTGAATGATCACCAAAGCTGACTCTCCGTACACTTGCAAAAATTTGATTCTTAAGTCAATAGCAGCTTTAATACCCATGATGCACGCTACTGAAACATAATCTGGCAATGAAAGGCGTGTGTCTGCCTGCCTGTAGGAGATGTAATGATGGCGCCAATGCCATTGCCAAGTGCGTTTGAGGCTCCATCAAAGACCGTGGTCCATCGGGATCCTTGTTCAGGTCCTTTGTATGGGCTTGGTTCTTCGCAATCAGTAATTAACAAAACATCTTCGTCTGGAAACTCGAAATGCATAGACTGATAGTCATCTACGGCTTGATGAGCCAAATGATTGGCTACCACACTTCCTTTGATCGCTTTCTGAGAAGTATACTGGATGTCATATTCGGTCAAGATTATTTTCCATCTTGCTATTCTTCCGGAGAGAGCTGGTTTCTCGAATATGTATTTTATCGGATCCATCTTGGAGATCAACAAGGTAGTGTGAGTCAACATATACTGTCTTAGTCGGCGAGCAGCCCAAGCCAAAGCGCTACAAGTTTTCTCGAGCTGTGAGTATCTTGTTTCACAGTCGGTAAACTTTTTGCTAAGGTAGTATATTGCATACTCTTTTCGACCAGACTCGTCATGTTGCCCCAACACACACCCCATTGAATTCTCTCTAATACTGTCAAGTACATGATAAGAGGTCTTCCTTCGGCAGGCGGCATCAGGATAGGAGGATTCTGTAGGTACTCCTAGATTTTGTCAAAAGCGATCTGGAAATCGCCATTCCATTCCACTACTTGATCATTCTTCAGTAGCTTGAAGATTGGCTCACAAGTAGCAGTTAGATGTGCAATGAATCTGACAATGTAATTCAATCGTCCCAAGAAACCTCTGACTTCTTTCTCGGTGCGGGGCGCTGGCATTTCTTGGATAGCTTTAACCTTGGCGGGGTCAACTTCAATACCTTTACCACTAACAACAAACCCTAGGAGTTTCCCGGATCTGACTCCAAAGGTGCACTTGTTGGGATTGAGTCTCAGTCTGTACTTCTTCAGTCTATCAAACAGTTTTTGCAAATGATCGAGATGCTCTTCTTCAGTCTGTGATCGAGCTATCATGTCGTCGACGCAGACCTCTATCTCGTGATGGTTCATGTCATGAAATAATTCCACCATGACACGTTGATAAGTGGCGCCAACGTTCTTCAGTCCGAATCACATGACTTTGTAGCAGAAGGTGCCCCACTGTGTAACGAAAGTAGTCTTCTCCATGTCTTTAGGAGCCATTTTGATCTGATTGTAACTGGAGAAACCATCCATGAAGGAGAAAACCTTATGTTGAGCGGTGTTGTCGACTAGAACATCAACATGAGGAAGTGGAAAATCGACTTTCGAACTCGCTCTGTTCAAATCTCCGTAATCCACACACATTCGTACTTTGCCGTCTTTCTTAGGTACCGACACAACATTTGCAACCCATTGTGGATAAGAAGTAACGGCTAAGAAACCGACATTGAACTGCTTCATAACTTCGGCTTTGATTTTCTGATAACACGAATTTATATAACATATTTGACGTAATTTTCATAGATAATGTTACTATTTTTATTTAATTATTCTGTTTTACTCCCGTATTACATTGGTATTTCTTTTGTTTCAGGTATTTGTATTAAATAAATATAAATTCAGCAAAGAAATAAAATTGAGGAAAAATCGGATTAAAAAGCCAAAGAAATGAAGAAAAAGGGGTGATATAACAAAAAGGAGGAGTTAAGAAGAAAGAAATAATTATAAGACTAAGCCCAGCCCAGCAGAAGTTCAGTCCACAAGGTGTGACGGTCGTAACAGCTCTGTGACGACCGTAACACGCTAATAGCCTTGTGACGACCGTAACAGCCTTGGCCACGACCTTAACACGGGAAAACATGAAACCTGTTCGTAACGCATTTGTAACGACCGTAATGCGCCTAATATCAGTTACAAAACAAGTGCAGAACGTGGAAAAGCTTCAGCAGAGGAGTCAAAGACTCCTGAAACTTCTCAACCACCCACTCATGCCACGTTCAACCCACGTCTCACACTGCCCTCTTCTGTCCCATGTTCTCCCATGATTCTGGCAGTTTTTACCCATGATCTCCACTAGCCTTCGTACAACATGGAAACGGGAAGTTACAAATGAAGCCTATAAATACAAGTTCAACCTTCAGTGCAAGGGTCGGAGATTTCTTCCCGAACAACCGTTACTTCGTTCTTCTTTCATTTATTTTCTTTTCAGTTTTTGTACTTTTATTTTCTATTTCAGTTTCTTGTTTAGTTTTTATTTTAGTTTTAAGTTTTTGTAATTTTCTCACAACAATTTCTACACTGGAAATTGTTGTGTATTTTTCACTGATCTAACCTTACGTTAGATCTAGTGCTTTTTATTTCTTTGTTGCATTTTTCTTTTCGATTCAAGAAGTCTCCGAGCAGATCCAACCGACTTGTGGTGGAATGCTCGTTTATTTCGAAGAACAAGATTATTCAAGTATTATTATTTCCAGGTTCTTAATATAATTATTTTATTTTGTTTTAAATATTGTTGCTTGATATTTATTTATTTAATTATGGGAATGTTTAAATATATTGAACCTTATTATTTAAGCATGTCCGAATTAATAAATATGTCCGGCTAAACCGTTTAGGTATCGGTAAGTAATAGTAGTAAAAGTAGGAATTAAACTGTTTCTAAGCTAAAATATTAATTAACATAATTTCTGGTTATGACTTTTTATAATTAAAATCCATCTTTTCGTTACGAAAGTAAGATAAGTAGAATAGGTTAGGATCGAGACCACGAAAGTGTGAGATTTTAACCGGATAGCTAAAGTTAGGCATTTGATTTAAATACAGTGAAAGTGCTTTAAAACAAATTAGAATTAATTAAGTTTCCAAAAAGTATGTTCTAAACACTTATCGGCTAGCGAAAGCAGGTATAGGGCTTTAGACGTGTAATCCGAGATAAGACCACGAAAGTGTGAGTTGAGGGTTTTTAAATTGATTAATTCTACAGATAAATTAAGTTAACAATCTTTATACGCTTAGGTTCGATTTAATCCGCTTAGGTTCACTACATTACGTACCGATATCCGTTTTATTTATATTTCTATTTTTCCTTAAACCTTTACCCAAAAGATTTATTCGCCTTAGCTGTATACCGTAACTTAGGATAACAATAGATCGATTTATAGTCTCTGTGGGTTCGATATCTTTTTAAAACTACGCGATAGGACTGTGCACTTGCAGTCTCCCGATTAATAGACGATAAAGTCCTACGATCATTTTCTCAGACATCTCAGGACGCATGCGACGAACCTTTTTCTTCACAGGGAGAAAACCTTCTTTTGTCGGTAATCGGTGTACCACAATATCAATGTCTAAACCTGACATGTCTTCGTAGGACCAAGCAAAAACCTCGATATAGTCTCGTAGCATCTGAATCAATCTCTCTTTGACACTGTTCTCAAGACCTTCTCCTATCTTGATCTCTTTTCTGTCTTCGTCAGTACCTAGATTCACAACCTCAACTGGCTCTTCGTGTGGCTGTATAACTCGTTCTTCTTGCTGTAGCAGTCTAACAAGTTCTCTTGGAACTTCACAATCTTCCTCACCTTCGTCTTCGGCTTGGTAGATCGAATTATCGAAGTCATATTTAGCAATAGCATAGCTGTTATCAACGAGATTCAGAGTGAATCTGCAGTGTATCACGTGGGTGTGTGTAAGAACACATAGCTTTTGAAGGGGTAGTAAAGTAAAAGAAAGAAAACATCACTTAAATGTAAAAGTCCAATGATTTTATTGAATGAAAATATGCAAATGAAAGATAATAACCCTCACAAACGAGCCATGATGCCCCAGGTAAGGCATTAGGCTTTAGAGCTTGTTGTTCAAAGCAACAGAAAACGAAAAGCATAATAAAACAAAAGCAATTACTCCTGTCTAAAGGAGATTGGTATGACGTCTTCGGTCTTCCAATTGCTGAGTCCGTTGTCGGGAGTTGGGAAGATCCAATTGCTGATGTCGAAGTCGTGGTCGTCGTCTTCTATAGCATGGACTCCATTTTTGCTGATGCGGAAAGGAAGTTGGCCGGAACATTCGCGGCGTATGATCTTCTGACCTTTGATGGTGAAGCCTAAACCAGTCTTGTCAGATTTGAAAGGAAGGTCGGGGAGTTGACCCCAAATAGTACTACCTTCTTCTTCAACTGCAGCTTGAGCATCCTTCAGTGATGCCATCTTAGGCGGAACTTGTGTAACTTCAGGAGTAACAGGAGAGTCAACAGGCATGACTCTTGGAACTATTTCGAAAGGTTGACAGGGAGTTTCGAAGAATTCACCTTCCATCTCGAGGTATCGGAATGACTGCAGATGACTCACCATGTATTCCTCTTCTCCACATACTGTAACAACTTTCCCCTTCACTGGGTACTTCAGCTTCTGATGCAAGGTAGAGGTAACAACGCCTTCCCCATGTATCCAAGGGCGTCCAAGTAGGCAAGAGTAAGCTGGACAGATGTCCATGACAAAGAAAGTGGAGTCGAAAGTCTGGGAACCAACTTTAACTGGTAGTGAAGCAACTCGATTTTCAAAAATCAATTTAATTTTCAAAAATAGTGAAATCGCCACCTAATTTTATTTGTTCTAAAAAGAACGGGGAAATATAGATAAAACCCCACAGATACAGATAAGGCAGTCTACGACCAAAAAACAATGAATCGGGAATCGGTTATGTAAGAGGAAGGTATTAGCACCTCTTACATCCATTGTACTCGATGGGACCCATTTAATTCTAAGTGTGTGTGTGTATATTCGCTAATCTCTAAGTTATAGTCGAAAAAAGAAACGGAATTTGTTTATTATTATTTTGAGTTTGGCACGGTTTTGGAACTGTGTGCCTACGTATTCTCTTGTGCAATGGGAAAGTCAAAACTCCGTAGTTCCTCTTAAAAAGGTTTGAATTGGTTGTGTTGATTTTATAAGAAAAAACTTGCATTAGACATTTCAAATGCTTGAACTTGGACTTATTTAGTTTGTTTGAAAAGCTTAAGTCCTCGTTCGCGTTTGAAACGACTATTGCACACTCTTTGTCAGAAAAGAGTTTGATGATCGCATATGAGCGATAAAAGAGTTTGAATGAATTATTTTATTTTTATGTGGGAGACAAGTATTGGACCATAAGCGTTCAATGGCTAACGCCCCAATTACTCGGATGAGTGGACAGAAACATCCTAATCATCTTTTTCTACCCAAAAGGTTTGTTAAGAAAAGGTGAGGTGAAACAAGGTTCACGTTAATTAAATTTGATTAAGACACCAAACATATGGTCGAGGGTCGATACTGGACTGACTACCATATGTTTGGGAGGAGGGAGAAATAGAATATTTATTTGTGAAAGTATTTTTGAAAAGAAACTCGACGTTGGATCGAGGTTTGGAACTTTAATTATGAAAGTGTTTTTGAGATACGTGCTGGGATGAAATGTGGAATCGGGTTATGATTAATCAAGTATATGGACTTAATTAACCTGGTGAGGATAGATGCTCCTATCCCCAACCATGAGACCCTGGTGCATGGAAAATTGGTATATAGACCAATGTTATTTTCGGGTTATGATTGATTAAAACAACAAGGGCTTTAACTAATCTCGCGAGGACGGCCATGCCCATCCCCAACCATGAGACCCTTTAAGAAATCGGCTTATGAGCCAATCGAAGCGGAATCGAATTAATTTTAATTTTAATTGTGTATAAAGTGTACAATGGTGAATAAATACTGAATGAGCAAATAAACAGACAAATATCACACAATACAATTGGAAATTTAAATAATTATTAGAAATGATTTTTTCTGTTTGATGGAAAATTGACTAATAGTTTAATCGATAAATCATCAAATAAAAACTATTAGAGCAAATTATTATTTAGTACATCGCAACAAATAAATTATCTATATAAAAAACTAAATTAATTTAAAAGATAAGAGTTTAGAAATGGGTCTGGTATTGCAGTGAATCTGGGGGGTGTCGGAAGCGAGAAAAGCCCAAGTTGGTGAAGTAGCCCATCTGATTCTGCGTCACTGGTCAGCATGAGTTCAACATGTGTTGTGTTTCGACCGCAGAAGCTTTTTCCGAGATGCTCCAATGGCCAAGCGTAGCAGTATTGTATTTACCAAATACAATTATATTTTAATTTTTTCTTGAAAAATAAATTATTTAACCAAAAGAAATAAAAAAATAAAATGAATAAAAAACAAGGTGGTGACACTTGTCACCACCAGACTTTAAACATTAAAAAAAGAAATTAAATTGACTAAAACAGAATTAAAATAAAAAAAAAAAAAGGATTTCCCAAATGGGCAAACTATAATCTGTCTTTCTCTCGTACTCTCATGCGTTACCATCCTCACTCTCATCGTTCTCACTCTCGTCCTCTCATGGAACCCTCGTCACTCTCTGTTCCTCCTCACAAACTCACCTCTCTCCCTCGATTCTCCGTTCTCACCATGGTCTCTCTGTTCTCTTACTGTGGTCTCTCTGGGAACCGTAATGGCCGCGTCAGAAATCGCCTCATGGCGGTTCCGGCAGCGGTGTGCCCCCTAACCTCCGTGTTTTCACATTTTATATGTTTCTGACCCTTTCTATTCTGATGTTCATGTTGGTTTTTTGCAGATACATAACAAATTTTGGGCGAATTCCAAAGGGGGTTCTGAAACCCTAGACCTCTGACGCGATTCCGGCGATGGTGAGGGTACCTGAGCCTTGGAGACGCGTCGATGGTGAAGAATGGCTTCTGAGTTCGTCCCGGGTGAGACTATTCCAAACTCCTCTTCTTCTTTCTCGGTTCAGAGCATAATGTTTCTGAAAAAAACCTTTAATTCTGAAGGTTTTCTGGTTGGAAGATGATGTATGATGGAATGTTTAAGGTTTGTTTTTGTGTTTACAATTTTTGGGTTTGGAAACTGGTTTTCTGTTTGGAACTATGATGGTTTGTTTCTGGAAATTATTTTCTTTTGGAACTTCAAACTGTTAAGAACAGATACTACACTTGTGCCCTTTTTTTGGTTTTGAATGTTAGACAGATACCATGTTTGGTTTTGGTTTTCTGGTGGGTATTATTTTCTGGTTGTGGTTTGAATGATGGTTGATGAGAAACTTCAAGGTTGGCTTTTTCTGGTATGGTATTTAAGCAGATACTACACTTGTATTCTCTCTTTTTTCTCTACTTGGTATTGGTGTTAAGAACAAATATTATCTTGTCTTGGTTAACCAGATCTCTTCTGCTCTGGGATTTCTATCATCATTGCTGGATTTTACCCTTTTCATTTTAGGTGAAAAACCACCTTTGGAACCAACACTTTCTCCTTCTATGATACTGCTATTATATCTTGCTTTCACTATTTGGCTTACCTCTTTGGTTATGACCCTGCTGCTCATTATTTGGCTTTCTTGATCTTTTGGCTCTGCTATGCCTGCTGCTCTTGCTTTACCCCTGCTGCTCTTGCTTTATCCCTGCTGCTCTTTTGTGCTGGTGCTGATAACCATATATTTGTTTCAATTGCTACCCTATTGCTTGCTGAATTGTTGGAATCGTTTGGCTGCCTGTTGAACTGTTGGATTATAACTATGATGATAACTCAGTTTTGGCTTTTTTGTGAACCAAATTAGTTTGTGATTTGCAAATAAGCTCCTTTTAACCGATGATTTATCTTGAACAAGATTATGAGGATTAGCAATCTTAAAACCTGATTCCCGCCAGAAATTCCTAATGATGAGTTCGAAACGAAATGTTCTCTTGATTTTTTTTTATGTTCAATTATAATTACTAATCATGTTTTCTTTTGTTGTTTTCATGTAACAATGTGATGAAGACGGAGACGATAAGAGGGAAGCCTGGATGTGAAGAATGGCTTGGAGGAAGACAATGATTCGCTCGAACCAAAGACAAACCTTAGAAGCTTGTAGCATTAGAGTAGAATTATGACATCTTTGTAATTTTGTAGCTTTGTAACTCACATTTGTAATTTAATTTCAATGAAATAATTTTTTTTTTCCTTTTCAAAATTAAGCTTGTAATTCCAAAGGCATTGTAACTTTGTGGATCTTGAAATAAATGAATACAAACTTGAATACCATTCGCATAGCATTTCAATTGAATGAACATTGCACGGAAATAATCCTAACTTGAGTAATCACCTGTAACTATTGTTTCTCCGCTAATGAATTCAAAATCCAAGAACAACATCCTTCCCTCCATTGGACTTAAATCCCCCCAAGAAACAAAGAATTCCTTTTAAAATTTAAATTCCAAAATAAATAATTATTTTTGAATTCAAATTCCAAAAAAAAAAACAAATAATTCCTTTCAGACAAATAATTCCAAACAGTTCCTTTTGAACCAATAATTCGAAACCTCTTGAATTTTGAATTATGCTCAATGATAGTTTGAATCGAAATTGAATCAGTAAAAAAACCAAACTTTCCTTCGAAACCCAACACAATTTTTTTCACGAAAATTTCCCAGTAGAAACTCCTCTGAAGCCACAATGAATGAACGTTTATGATTAATACAAACAACAAACAATGAGGTGAAACAAAGGGGGAAATTTTGGGGTGCGATAGGTAGGGTGAGCTCTCCAAGTACTGTTCGTTTAGAACCATCAAAAGCTCTTACAATTATGTCACTGGGCTTCAAGATCAATCCTTCAACATCAAGTCGGTCGAAAGCACTCTTCGGTAGGATATTCAAAGCAGAACCGGTATCTACCAAAACATGAGACAATGTAACGCCCTTGCATTCAATAGAGATGTGCAAGGCTTTATTGTGTTTCCTTCCGGCAGGAGTCAAATCAGCATCAGAGAAGCCTAGACCGTTGTTGGTAGTCAGGCTAGAAATACAAACTTCGAACTGGTCATTAGTAGTGTCTTGCGGTATGTGAGCATTCTTCAGAAACTTCACCAAAGCTTTAGCATGAGCCTCAGAGCACAAAAGCAGAGCAAGCATGGAGATCTTAGACAAAGTCTGTCCCAACTGTTCCACAATATTGTAGTCACTCTTCTTGATTATCTTTAGAATTTCCTCCATTTCTTGTTTGGAGGTATCTTCAGCAACTTCCTTTGGTACTTCTGTCTGAGTAGGATGAGTCACTGGTTCTTTCCCTCTAGCTTCGGGAATTGGTTCGATAGTTGGAATGTGAGCTGGAGTCACAGTGTCTTTTGGTGGAGAGATCTCTGGAGAAAACACTCTTCCGGTTCAGGTCACCTTACTTGATCCGGTGATGTTGTCAATGTCAGGGATGGTAGCTTCGACTGTAAGATCCCCAATGGTCAGAGGGTCTTGCTTGACGCCATGATAGTAAACCTCAGCTCCATAGTTCCAAGGTATCGCTTTGTTAGAGGAATATGGAACTGGTCTGGGAGAAGTAACGATGAGAGGTGCCACTCTAGGTGTAACGCCCTGTTTTAATTAAAATTATATTAAATTAATATTTTCGAATTACCGATCGATATTTATTTTGCGACGAGAATGTTTGTGTTAATTAATATATCTATTAATATATTTGGCGATGTTTTGTTAGGATCCGATATTTAATTCCCCGAAGTTATTTGAATGAATGGAATTAATAATATTTATGGATATTATTAGTGTGTTAATTTATAAGAATAATTGAGGGTGTGAGGATTAATTGATGAGAATTGAGTTTTCACCCTTGTTGCTAGTAAGGAACACATTATAAACCATTTCTCCTCATTTTCCTTCCATCCAAAATACCAAAACCAAACATAGAACTTGGAAGCTAGTAAGTTATAAAACCATTTTCTTTCCCTTTTCCTTCCATTTTCATACACCAAGAAACATAGAGGCATGGAGAGAAAAGAAAGGGTTTGGGAGAAGAAGAGCTAGAGAAGAACAAGAGGAGAGCAAGAGCTTGAAGATGGAGTCTTGTAGAATCATCCAAGCTAGAGGTAAGGGGTTTGATTCTCCATCTCATATTGTTAGGTTTTGATAGTTATATTTTGGATTTGGGATAAAAATTGATAGGTTGATTTATGAGTTGTGTGTTTGATTGTTTGATTGAAATAGATTAGAACAGTTGAATAGGAGTAGGGATTATGAGGTTGATGATGATTAGAATCAATGGGAATGGTAAAAGTGAGGTTGGGAATGTTAAAAATGGAGTTTTCACGCAGGTTAATCAACACGGGCCGTGTTGATTCACAAGGGCGCCCGTGTTGACCTATTGTAGAGGGAAGAGTTGTTGACAGGACAATCAACACGGGCCGTGTTGATGAACACGGGTGCCCGTGTTGATTCACTGACTTTGGGTTTTTTGAGTGTTCTGATGGCTTTTCAACACGGGCCGTGTTGATGCACATGGGGGCCCGTGTTGATGCTTCTATAGCCTCCAAAATTCTGATTTTTTGCACTTCTTTTGGAACCAGATTATGTACCGATTTTCCAATTTCGGCAAATTTGACGACGGAGTAAGTTGCTCCGAATTCAACGAAAATTGACGTGCTAGCTAAGTTCCATGTGTAGAACGTAGTGGTGAGGTTAGTTTTTAGAAATTACGAGTTTTTACGAGATGACCCGAAATAGGCTTAATTACGGTTTAATTGAATCGGATTTTGTTTTAGTGGATTTAAGACATGTATGGACAATCCGATTGCGATGTTGACGATTAGGAGTAATGTCGGTTATTAGGGATGGATTTTGCGATGATGATAGGTGTTTGACTATTTTTCCGTATTTAGAATTTAGTGAACGAATCGATAATGAGGTGGGGTGATTAAACATAATGTTTGCGACGACGTATTAGTTAGTGAATACTTGTTGATATGCGATGCGATGGTATATGTCTTTGTACATGATTATATTGATGTTGTTAATAAATGCTTCCGATTTGTGAATGCATGATTTTTGATGATAATGAATTAGTGGTGATGTTTTGTATAATGCAAGTATGAGGCGATGATATATTTATCTTGTTTTGGATAAATTATGGCGATGTGGGCTTTATGCTAATTTTGATGAGCGACGATGATGTTTTTGTGTTGTGTTGTTTTATTGTCGAGTCACATACATTGCATTGGCGACGATGGGCTTTTATGCCAAGCGACGAGGCTTTTATGCCAAGCAACGAGGCTTTTATGCCAAGCGACGAGGCTTTTATGCCAAGTGTTCCTAATTATGGACAAAGCGACGGGTACCACATGCATAACATAGTCGTGTCTCATGGAGTCGGTTATGTTTATGTTTGAGTTGTTTGGCGTTGGGTTTTTAATTGATTGACGATGATTGAATTGCGATGATGGATGATGCTTTGTTTGGTGATGATCTTTATGATGAACATGAAATAAATATAACTTGATAATTTCATGATAACTAGGCGATGAATACAAATGGTGAGTTTTGTGATGATTTAATTTAGATGAAATGCTTAATGCAATTATGATGTGATGATATTTGTGACGATGGGCTTTTATGCCAAAAGCGACGATGGGCTTTTATGCCAAAAGCGACGATGGGCTTTAGCCAATTTGTGATGATTTGTTTATGTTGCTCATGTAGTTAGCATTGTTTAATGTTGTTGTTTGATGTTGTTGTTTATGATTGCCGTGTTAATTAGTGATGTATTAGCTTGTGACGATTTCGTGGTGACAGAGGTTTATATGTTGTTGTGATGATTTGTGTCGATGAGGCTAAGGTGATTAAGTGTAGATTATACACTTTAAAATGACGATAAGAGTAAGCGAGTTTTGGATATGTGTTGGAATGCACTCATTAACTTATATCCCTTATGATTCCAAATATATGTATATATATATATATATTATCATGCCCTTAATTATATGTTTTAGAGTATCTCACCCTTTACTTGTTTCGTCGTTACCTTTATATTGGTAATGTGCAGGTTATGAAGATGGAGTTTATATCTGCTGTTAGTCGAGTCGGTGTCGCTCTGATACGTAGCACTCGGGGGGAATATTTATGTTGTCTTGTTGTTGTTCTTTTGTTGTTCTTCCTTTTGTAAATAGAATCATACTTTATGAAAACATGATTTGATAAGGAAGTTTATTAAAGAAGATGTTTTGATGTTTTTGAATCAATTTATGATTTCCGACGATGCTATGTATCCGAGATTTATACTTTAAAAACAAACTGTTTAAAGTGAGTTGTTTTTGAAGGTGTGATGCCTCAGTATTGAATTTGCGAAATTTTAATTTACTCTGATTTTGTATATTAAACCTTGGGTAATATTGGGGTGTTACACTAGGCACAGGATCAACAGAGGAGATCCTTATTGTATTAACATCAGCATAGTCTTCTGGGAAATCGTCTCCCCATCCGGTTGCCTTGACATCTTCGATAGGAATCTTGTAGCTTTTAGGAACGATATACTTCACCATGTAATCAAACTTTCCACTTGGCTGCCCCAAGGTATCCCAGACTTCTGGTACGGTTTCACTCACAGATTCTCCATGGGTGATGGTTTCAGAAATAGCACTTCCTGGTTATCCATCATGCACTGAATACGTCTTCTCAACCAAGCACATCCGTCAGGTGCGGATGGGCACCAACGACAATTATCTGGGCATCCTGGATTGACACCGACTTGCAGCAAATTCTTATTAACAGTCATCAAAGGAATAGTCAAGTAATCTATATTAAAAACATAAGAGTTCTTGTCAATAGCATTGGAACTTTTACCATGGTTAGGCATAGGTGCGTTGATCATATTCGGAGCCTCAACAGGAGGATCAAACTCAATCTCTTTATCTTCAATCATGTCTTGAATCTTGTTCTTTAAAGCCCAACAATCGTCAGCATTATGTCCTGGGTTGTTGGAGTGGTAAGCACACTTTGCATTAGGATTGTATCTCGGAGAGGAAGTGTTGATGTTTTGAGGAGGATCCCTCAAGGTAATCAGCTCTGCTTTCAACATGTGTTGCAACGCTTGCGACAATGGCATGTTGATCTTCGTAAACTGTCTTCGTGGCACGTTCTGGTTACGCACGTTGTTTCGCTGAGGTTGCGTGGGTATAGGATTGGAGATCACAACTGCCCCCACAGATTGAGTACGATCAGCTTTGACACGACTTTTCTGACCATACACAACATTGGTTTCTTTCTTATCAAAAGATCTCTTTGCAGTATTTAAAGATGACTCTACCTGAATCTTTTCGCTCTTGATTCCATCCTCAATGGGCTCTCCTGTCAATATCAGCTCGGTGAATTCGGCTGAAGAATTTCCAATCAGATGATTGAAGAATGGGCCCGTCAGTGTTCCTATAAACATATCAACCAACTCCCTGTTGGACAAGGGTGGTTGAACTTTGCCTGCTACATCTCTCCATTTCTGAGCATACTCTTTGAATTTCTCATCATGACCCATGGACATGCTCTGTAGTTGCATGCGAGTGGGTGTTAATTCAGCATTGTACTGGTATTGCCTGTAGAAAGCATCTGCTAAATCATTCCAGGTATGGATGTGGGTACTCTCTAGCTAATAATACCACTCCAACTGGGCTCCGGAAAAACTCTCTTGAAAGTAATGCATCCACAACTTCCTGTCATCAGTGTGGGGATGGATCTTCTGAACATAGGACTTTAAATGCAGCTTCGGACAAGAGATTCCATCATACTTGGCAAAAATAGGAACCTTGAACTTGCGGGGAATCACCACACTAGGAACTAAACTCAAATCATCAAAATTCAACCTGGACATTTTCAGATTTTCCACAGCATTCAGACAGTCTTCAAGTTGTTTGTATTTGTCATCCTCAAGAGAATACTGCTCGTTCTCATAGCCTTCTTCTTTGTTTTCAGACTTACGCTAGCCTTCTTCATTTTTTGTATACTTGCATCAGTTTCAATGCTCTTGTCTGAGAATTCCACCCGGCTGACCACTCTAGGTCCACCCTTGTGACGTCTACCCATGTTGAGGACACCAATGACTTTCTTATTTCTGGCGATGAGCTTTTTCAGATCTTCCTGGCCTTGGACCAAGCTGGTAACCACTTCCTGGAATTGAGCATTCTGAGCCTGGAGATCTTTGACAGTCTGTTCAAGAGCCATTTCCGCTAAAATAAATAGCGAGAAAATTAGAAAATCGATCTTCAATGTACCTATTATGAAATGTTATGCTATGTGAAGCAACTCGTTTTTTTCAAAAATTATTTAATTTTCAAAAACAGTAAAATCGCCACCTAATTTTATTTGTTCTAAAAAAAGAACGGGGAAATATAGATAAAACCCACAAAAATCAGATAAGGCGGTCTACAAGATTAAAAATATACGGGTTCGGGAGTTGGTTATGCAAGAGGAAGGTATTAGCACCCCTCACATCCATCGTACTCGATGGTACCCATTTAGTTCAAAGTGTGGTTGTGTGTTAGTGTAAAAATTTTACGATCTTCTAAGTTTTGAAAAGAGAAAGAAAGGGAGAAGAAATGTTTTTATTATTTTTGAGTTTGGCACGGTTTCAGAACCGTGTGCCTACGTATTCCCTCGTGCAATGGGAAAGTCAAAACTCTGTAGTTCCTCTAGAAAATGTTTGTTTGTTGATTGATTTTAAATGAAAAGACAAGTCGTCATTTTTAAAGGAGAAGACTCGTCTAACGTCCACAAGGTGTGATAAAGAATAAAGGACTACGCACCAACATGAGGGAGGGTTTGAGAACACCTCTAGTACTCAAGTGGAGAAGTCGAAAACCTTGGGAATAGAGGAAGAAGCATCTCAATTATAAATGAATCATGTCTAATATTGAAAAGGGTTTAAAGGTAAAGGGTGCTTGGGCGCACAAAAGATATTGAATGTGTTGGAATTGATTTTAAATTGTGGATGACAAGTACCAAAACGTTGGGCTATCCTCTAACGATTCAATACTCGAGATTGGTGATTGAGGTCAACCGATCATCTCTCATCCAAAATCTTTATTATGAAAAGAGTGAGGTGAAACAAAGTTCACTTTTATTAAGTGTATGGAATGAAGTATTTAAGTCATTGGGTTACCCTCTAATGGCCCAAATACTTTACATTTTAATTAAATCGTCGGGCTATCCTCTAACGATTTATTTAAATACCATAGCACCATGTTTTTTTGTTTTGTAGAAAAATTGATTTTTGGAAAATAACTCCACGTTGGATCGAGATTTGAGAAGAAGACTCGACATTGGGTCGATTTTTATTGAAAGTGTTTTAAATGCTTGGTGAATAGAGAAAGAATAGGATCGAGATAATTGTAAATCACAAGTAAAATCGACAAAACCCATACAAGGTGGTCAACCTAAGTATAAAACAATTAAATTGCATGTGTACTAGCAAAGTGGGCTAGTCTACTATAACAACTAATTGGAACAATTAATCGAGATAGGCTCACTGTAAGAAGGCCCAGGATCAAGCGTACATGTGTGGTCATCGCGACGCTTCGTAGCTTTGTCGACTTACGGGTTTAAAATGATTTACAGTTATTAGTTTTAAAAAAATGATATTATTTTTTTTGGTTTTGTGTAAGTGACAGTTAAATTAAATAAAATAAATGTGCACTAGATAATTATTACAATATTTGTTTTTGGGAGAGGGATACAAGAACTATAAATAGGAATTAAACGGTAAAATAAAAATAGAAAGCGGTAAATTAATTACAACGCAACAAGGGGATTGGGATACAATTTTTCAAATGGGGATAAATTAAAATTAAAAAGAAACGGTAAATTAATTATGTTAAAACAGAATACAAACTAAAATTAATACGGAGAAATTTAAATATCAATTATTGTATCATATTAGATTAATTAACTTTAGAATAAATTTATGAAATTAATTCTAAGACATGCAACTACTATATTACAGTATAATTCGAATTTATTTACCGATAAATAGATAAAGCATAAAAATAATATGTATATAGTATATATGATACTAAAATATAAGAAATAAATATAATATGTATATTTACAATAATAAATATAAGAAATAAAAAAAACATGTATAATTATATTTACAGTATAAAGTATAAAAAATAAAAATGCTAAGTATATTGTATGTACAATACTAAATATTAAATAGTAACATAAATATAAATGACAGTATAAATAAAAATGTGTACAGATGCAACAGTATAAGAATGTATGCTTGAATCATCCTCGGCTATCTTCACAAGTAACAAAATATATTATTAGCATAGTATGGAATAAAAATAGAGAGATAGAATTGCAAATAAAATAATCATGGTTAGTAGGCATGAATTAAAATGATAATAACACAACTTGCGGTGTCCCAACATGTTCTCGGTTTGATTTTCACGCAAGCAACGCGGTATAATCATTAAACCGTCATTGAAAGTATTCTTGAATATTATTCAAATACAAACTATAATCGAAATAAAAATGAAAAGAAACAAGATAATATAATGGTTTCTCGGCTAAATCGTACGCGAGTAAACGCGACATCGATATCAAACCTTCATTGAAAGCGATACGGAATCCTCTTGTCAAATCCAAACGAAATAAAAAAAGAAATGAGCATAACATATACACGGTATCTCAATGTTTCTCGACTATATTTACACGCGAATTAACACGACATCATCATTTAGCCTTCATCGAAACTAAAGTGTGATTCCTATCACCAATTCAAAAGAAAAACGAAATAACATGGCTGCCCATGATGGTTTCTCGACCATATCTTTCACGAATAACGCGATATAAATGTTAAGCCATCATCGAAACAAAACAAATAAATGCCAAATGGTTTCTCGGTTAGTTTCTACGCGAATAAACGCGGAAACAACCTCACCTTCATCGAAACCAAGTCAAACTTCAAATATCCATCAATCGTAAAACTTCAATCGAAATTTAAAAATGAGAACAACACCGTAGTATGATATCCCAACAGTTTCTCGTTCACATCCTACGCATATGAACGTGTTGATGTCGAATTCTCATCGAAACTATATGAATGTCAAAATGAAATTAAACAAGGACACGCGAGCATAAACCAAAAACTTCAAAATTCGAATGTAATACAAAATGAAATGCCGATATATTGAATTTCACGTGATCAAAGTAATACCGACATAAGAGTTTTAATATTCCGATAAACACTTAATGAAACCATACCAACTCAGTCTTCAAACTAAAACAATATTAGGAAGAAAAAACAATTAACCCAAAAGATTCGGTCACAACAAAAACAGCATATACACCAGAACAAAGTTCAAGAATACCAAATTTTGGATATGCCATAGCAACTTGGAAACATAATATCATAACAGGGCATAACGAACTAACACACACCAAAATCAACTAACACTTTTTTTTAGAAATTAAACACTGGAATTATAGCATCGCATAGTTTAAGAAGCATTCATTATCTGTTTCTAAGTTAAACCATAATCATATTATCACAGATATAAAATGGAATCAGAAATTTACCGAAACGTTGAAGCTAATAGAAAAGAGATGCAGAAGCTGTTGGATGAGAGTGAACAGACGGAAAGGCTGAAAGCGCTGCGGTTGAGTGAGACGGTGAAGAAGATGAGGGTTGCGAGAGGACAGAAGGGAGTGCATAGCAGTAGTCGAAACAGAAGGGAATGGATGGAGTCACGGTGAGTTTGGTTGGGATGACGATGGGGGTTACGGCGGGGAGCTCGTGAAGGGAACACAGTGAGATGGAGAAACAGAGAGGGGTCGGCGAAGGGAGTTAACGGTGTGAACAGAGGGAGTATTTGTGAGGATTGAGACAGAGATTAGACGGAACAGAGGCTGTTGGTGGTGAAGGGGGAAAACAGTGGTTGGCGGTTGGTTTAAGATGATGAAGATGAGGAATTTCTATTTCTGCGTTTTTTCTATCCCTGTTTCTGTTTCCAATTTTTTTGGTCCGCCCCCCTCTATTCCCAATTATAACACATATATATATTGTAGAAATTAGGTTTAACAATTTTTATAATACCTAAAATGCCCTTTATGACTAAATGGGCCACAAAATTGAATTGGGTAAAAAGAATGACAAGCCCAAAAGTATTTTTTTGATTTTTTTGAGATAAAATATTGAACACCTAAACTTGTTAAAAATGATAAAAGTTCGGACAATAAATTATCCGAAAAATAATACGAACACATTAAAATAAACTACGAGTCTTGTAAATTAAAGAAAAATTATTGAAATGGTTAAAATTAAAATAAAATGATAATAAAGAATACCCGATTTTAAAATACTTACAATTAAATACGAGTTTTCAAACTGTATCGAAAAATTAGGGAGAACACATTTTCATGATCTATGCGACACGTAGATTCATAAAGCAGTGAGTGAAAAATGAAAACTTGAAATATTTTCTCCGCTAATTTTTGCACAGTATCGAATTGCTTTTAACAGTCTGTTTATAAAATCGAAATTTCGATATCACCGACATATAAATAATTTAAAAATCAATGCAATAAACAGAGAGAGGTAAAAATGCATGAAGTAAGATAACAGGTATTTTATAATTAAAACAATGCAAACATCGATTTAAACTGACTTTTGGTCAATTAAAATACGACGATATGATGCATATGTAGTGAGTGAATGACTGTTTTTTTTATAATATAAATACAAATGCAAGTAGAAAAATAGCAGGGTAAAATTTGGGGTGCAACAGTTGCCCCTATTTAAATATCTTCAACCAGATGATATGAAGATGATCAAGCTTCATATTATCGCAATGGGAGATAGTTAAATATCAAAAACCCAAAATTTTGCCCTGAGATGCAATGGGCATGCTGTGAATAAAATATAATGAGAAAGCGTTGAATGCAATGTTTTTTTGACATATATTTTTTTTAATGATGCATGATATGAGACAGACTCTGCAAAAATTGTTGGAAAGAAACTGGAAATTAGAAATTTGTGGTAAATTGACTGATACAACACGGAAGACAAAACATCCAATAATGGCTTTGGATGAAAAAAAGACTCGACATCTAATAATGGCTTTAGATGGAAAAAGATCACGATATAATGGCTTTGAATAAGGTGATAAGGACATAACACACAATAATGGCTTTGGATGAAAAAGACTCGGCATCTAATAATGGCTTTTAGATGGAGGGACTCGACATCTAATAATGGCTTTAGATGGAGGGATTCGACATCTAATAATGGCTTTAGATGGAGAAAGATCACAATATCCAATAATGGCTTTGAATAAAGTGAGAAAGACATAACACCCAATAATGGCTTTGGATGAAAAAGACTCGACATCTAATAATGGCTTTAGATGAAGAAAGATCACAATATCCAATAATGGCTTTGAATAAAGTGAGAAAAGCATAGCACCCAATAATGGCTTTGGATGAAAAAGACTCGACATCTAATAATGGCTTTAGATGGAGGGACTCGACATCTAATAATGGCTTTAGATGAAGAAAGATCACAATATCCAATAATGGCTTTGAATAAGGTGATAAAGGCATAACACCCAATAATGGCTTTGGATGAAAAAAGGCTCGACATCTGATAATGGCTTTAGATGAAGAAAGATCACAATATCCAATAATGGCTTTGAATAAAGTGAGAAAAGCATAACACCCAATAATGGCTTTGGATGAAAAAAGGCTCGACATCTGATAATGGCTTTAGATGGACGGACTCGACATCTAATAATGGCTTTAGATGGAGAAAGATCACAATATCCAATTATGGCTTTGAATAAAGTGAGAAAGGCATAACACCCAATAATGGCTTTGGATGAAAAAGGAGACTCGACATCTAATAATGGCTTTAGACGGAGAGACTTGACATCTAATAATGGCTTTAGATGGAGAAAGATCACAATATTCAATAATGGCTTTGAATAAAGTGAGAAAGGCACCCAATAATGGCTTTGGATGAAAAAAAGCTCGAAATCTAATAATAGCTTTAGATGAAGGGTGAAACAAGGCATCCAGGAATGGCACTGGAGTGACAATAGATAAACATCCAGGAATGGCACTGGACCGAAAAGACACAAACATCCAGGAATGGCACTAGAGTGGAAATAGACAGACATCCAGGAATGACACTGGAGTGGAAATAGACAGAAATCCAGGAATGGCACTGGAGTGAAAATAGACAAACATCTAGGAATGGCACTGGAGTTGAAATAGACAGACATCTGTTTTGGTAGGTTCCAAGTAAGTTGGATTTTGACTGCAAGGTAAGATATTGACTTCAACAAAACCTCGGGAAATGCAAATGAGGATAAAACACTCTTGCTATGCATGATATATAAATTTTGTGATGCATGATACATGAATGATCTGTGCATGTAATATGTAATGCAGACGTTTATGACAACGGAAATTGACTCTTTTGTGGAGGTAATATGGGAACTCTGAATCCTCAACACGGAGAACACTGCCAACTCTGCTTGGAGAGAGAATGTCTTGAGAAGCACTTGTGCACACTTGTGAATTGTATTGAAATGATGATCCTTGGAGGAAGGACTGCAACGCTGCTTAAGGATTGCCCCAAATTAGCTGATTGTTGAGGATAAACCGATTATGGCTTCAGTTCTTGAACATAACTGAGGGAATGGAGTGCCCCGGTATAAGTCCTGAAAGTGATCTTATGATTAAAACAATCCTGAGCATGATTTGCGTTGAGCAACAAATCTTAAACTGATTCACAACAGGATCTGAAAGATACTTGCCCCTGATTAGGATCCCTGACCAAGTTTCCTAACAGTTTGGACTTCCTTGATGAGGAAAGCTTGTTTGTAAGCAAAATTTTTTATTCAAACATGGTAAATTTAATGCAAAGTTCATGCACAGTTTTGAAATAAAAATCATTTTGAGATGATGTAATCGCTGTATAAGAAATGAATTGCTGGTTAAAACACAACGGTTTAAAAATTTAAAAGTAAAAGAAAAGACAAAGATATGGATATACCAAGACAATTGATTTGCAAAAGACCTTAGGAGTCATATTACGCAACCTTGTTGTAGTATGCTTTCAAAAGAAACCTGGCTTCAATTAGGTCTTTTGAGGGTTGTAACGTGGTCTGGTTCACGGTTTAAGAAACAAAGGATAAAGGCTCAAAATTTATTTGTACCCAACCCAATCTTCGTGATGTTCTTCATCCCTACGCTCAATTAATTCAGACTGCACATTTAGTTTCCAAGAGATTTTGGATTGTACACTGATAGTGATGATGGCTCAAAAGTTGATAGATTCTTGAAATAGCAGTCACTTCTTTTTGCAACATTTTACTGTTTGAGGACTTTGGTCAACTCTTTTTTGAATTTATCATCCCTAACTTTTGCCTGAACCGTTCCGTTTAAGATTACGGTAAGCGGGATGCCCCAATTTTTTTTCCTAAGTTGCCTTTTTAATTTTAACTTGGCGGCTTTTTCTTTTGATATATTTTTTTGAAAGACAGTGACTGCTTGACTTAATGATTACGGGGAACCATCATCATCATTTTTAGACTTGAGGAGCATCTTCAACACTTCTTGATGTGTGCGAAGGAAACTTGATTGAATACAACCTTTGTTGAAAGGCGTCTTGAATAAATGCACTTCCGAATTAACTGAGAACTACCCTGCCCCAGGTTAAAATTGTGGGGTTTTTTTTGTATAGAAAGAAACTCCAACTTCTAGGCTCGAAGGGGTTGACAAAGGTTTAACTTCCTTATTTCTCTGGTGTTTGGGAATTGAAACAATGCCTGTATATCATCAGCAAAGTTTTATTCGAAAGCATACCAACAACAGTTATGGGTATCTTGTTTTTATCATCCTCCCTCCAATCTTTGCAAAAGCAAAAGCTTGATAAAGAAATTAAACATGGAACATATATATTTTTGAAAGCGATAAATGTAGATGATTTGAATCAAAATAGTGCAATGCTCATTTCATTAAAACTAACACGAAATTACAAACAAGATTTGAAAGCAACATTTTAACATAAACAAAAGGAAAATGCAAACAAAAAGAAACATGGCCTAGTGACTAATCAGTTACAAGGATGAGCTGTCCTGTCTGAAACACTGGCTTTAGGAAGTAACTTGTAATATGTTGGCCCAATCTTCAGCCACTTTTTCCTGGCAACGGATTGTTGATAACATTTGGTGGAGGATCTCCAAAATTTATCTCTTTACTTCTGACTAGCTCTTGAACCCTAGCCCTATAAGCGGCGTTCCAAATCGTGACCGGCTCACGATGGAACTCACAATGAAGATCAGTCCTAAATCCGACTGGGAGAGGATCTGGAGGAGTTAGAGGCCTAGTTGTGATTAGACCTAGTTCAACCAAATGAGGATACAATTCAGTGTAAGTCATTGGAATAGGGTCAAACTGACCCCTATTCCTTGCATTACTGGTTCGATTTTGCTCAACAACAGCGTTGAGGAATTTGAATTGGTTGAGCCTTAACTGCAGGAGTGACGACATCTACTTGTGCTTGGTCATAGTATTGAGGCCTACGGCGAGGTCCTCCTCTTTCAATTCTGACAGCATTAGTTTCACCTTCTTTCTTCTTATGGAAGTTTCAAAAGATCTCTTGGCACCACGGAGGGTTCACGCAGACACTTTTCCTCTCTTAATTCCTCTTCTAGCCTTTGGCCAATAGTTACTAAATCTGTGAAGCGGGAGGACACACTACCAATCATTTTCTCCCAATAGAAAGGAGACAAGGTATCCATAAACAAACCAGTGAGCTCTTTCTCAGATAAAGGTGGTTCAACTTGTGAGGCCAGCTCTCTCCAACGCTGAGCATACTCCTTGAAAGATTCTTTCTCATTCTGAGACATGTTTTGCAATTGACGACGATCAGGAGCCATGTCGAGATTGTAGTGGTATTGTTTCATGAAAGCACTAATCAGATCTTGGAAGCATTGAATATGGTCTTTCTCAAGTCCCATATACCATTTCAATGAAGCTCCACTCAGACTGTCTTGGAAACAGTGGATAAGAAGCTTGTCATTCCTCGTATAAGCAGACATTTTCCTGAAGTACATCAACAAATGACTTTTTGGACAAGTGTGCCCCTTGTATTTCTCGAAATCAGGAGTTTTGAACTTATGAGGCATAACCAGATCAGAAACCAAACACATGTTCTCTGCAGCAATACCAAAGACATTGTTGCCTTCCATAGCTCTCATCCTTCTTTCCAGAGTCTGATATTGCTCGCGGACTTCTTCAAGTTCATCAAAATCTTCTCGGCTCACACTTCGTGGAGTGTCATCACGGTAATCAAAGAGAGGGTTCTCATAAGCAACTTGTGCAGTAGGTTGATGCACAAAAGGTCGATGAGGAGCAGTATGTATAATCGGTTGAGGCTCAGTGAAAAGTGGAGCCTGGAAAACTGGTCGGGAAGACTCACCAACCATTGGAGTAGTTGCAGTAGGTGGAACGTAATTTCGGGGTAACCCAAATTCTGGCCAAGTAGTAAATGGCATCTGAGAAGATTGAGGATCAACAACAGCAGCTGAGACTTCAGAAATTATAGTCCTTTGAGGTTGCTCACCTCTGGCGATCAGAACTTGCATCATTTCAGTAAGTTTAGTCATGTCTGACTTCAACTCATCGATTTCCATTCGGACTTCCGCATCGTGTTGCTCTTGGTATTCCATTCTTCTCTTGACGTTGGCTCTAGTTCCGTGCTTATGCAGAGGAATCAGCTTGACAGTAAATCAACAACTGAAGACGGAGACAAACAAAATGAGTCTTTCGACAACTTGAATGTATGAAACATGCAGATTATGCAATGAAATGTAATATTGCAAAAGATGTGACGAAATGCAATGTCACATACACAAATGGAATGCAACATAAGGACAGTATAGGTTCATAGAAATGTGAAACAGGGACGATACAGGTAAATAAACAACTTATTTAGGTGGGATCCTATGATAGGATGGCTTTAAGCTTTCTACCCAATAATTTCCCATAAGATGGTTCTAAGGTTTTTGCTAAATGATCCTCAGAGTCTCAGATCCCCTTTTAACAAACACTATCATCACGCGAGAGGCCTACATGGCGATAGTATTTGAAAAAGTATACCCCAAGAAACGGCTCTTAACGGGATGCTCGAAATCCAAAATTTGAGCGTTTGGTCTCGGTTAGGACAACATGAACAAACTTAGAGTTATAGGTCATTTGTCCAAAGATTGATGTCATGCGCTATCGCGGGCCAACAACCTCCTTAAAACAACCAACTCTAAGCCGGAGTCTTCGCTTCGGGCCAACAAGACAATGGAGTCAGGTGGATCTAGGCTACGCAACCCCTCTATTCCTAAAAGGTGACCTAGAAGCCTGGGTAGTGGGCTTATCTATGTAACAATGCCCATGAATTCCCATCACAATAATATATCAACAAAATAATATAAAGTGTAAGGAGAATAATAATCCAATAAACAATAGATAAACATAAAGAAGAAAGCGATAAACTCACAAACATGCGAAGAACTAAACTAGGGTTGACTCGCTTAGTCAAAAAAAAGATTTTAAAATTGTCCCCAGTGAAGTCGCCAACTGAAGCAACTCGTTTTTTTCAAAAATTAATTAATTTTCAAAAACATTGAAATCGCCACCTAATTTTATTTGTTCTAAAAAAAGAACGGGGAAATATAGATAAAACCCACAAAAATCGGATAAGGCGGTCTACAAGATTAAAAATATACGGGTTCGGGAGTTGGTTATGCAAGGGGAAGGTATTAGCACCCCTCACATCCATCGTACTCGATGGTACCCATTTAGTTCAAAGTGTGGTTGTGTGTTAGTGTAAAAATTTTACGATCTTCTAAGTTTTGAAAAGAGAAAGAAAGGGAGAAGAAATGTTTTTATTATTTTTGAGTTTGGCACGGTTTCAGAACCGTGTGCCTACGTATTCCCTCATGCAATGGGAAAGTCAAAACTCCGTAGTTCCTCTAGAAAATGTTTGTTTGTTGATTGATTTTAAATGAAAAGACAAGTCGTCATTTTTAAAGGAGAAGACTCGTCTAACGTCCACAAGGTGTGATAAAGAATAAAGGACTACGCACCAACATGAGGGAGGGTTTGAGAACACCTCTAGTACTCAAGTGGAGAAGTCGAAAACCTTGGGAATAGAGGAAGAAGCATCTCAATTATAAATGAATCATGTCTAATATTGAAAAGGGTTTAAAGGTAAAGGGTGCTTGGGCGCACAAAAGATATTGAATGTGTTGGAATTGATTTTAAATTGTGGATGACAAGTACCAAAACGTTGGGCTATCCTCTAACGATTCAATACTCGAGATTGGTGATTGAGGTCAACCGATCATCTCTCATCCAAAATCTTTATTATGAAAAGAGTGAGGTGAAACAAAGTTCACTTTTATTAAGTGTATGGAATGAAGTATTTAAGTCATTGGGTTACCCTCTAATGGCCCAAATACTTTACATTTTAATTAAATCGTTGGGCTATCCTCTAACGATTTATTTAAATACCATAGCACCATGTTTTTTTGTTTTGTAGAAAAATTGATTTTTGGAAAATAACTCGACGTTGGATCGAGATTTGAGAAGAAGACTCGACGTTGGGTCGATTTTTATTGAAAGTGTTTTAAATGCTTGGTGAATGGAGAAAGAATAGGATCGAGATAATTGTAAATCACAAGTAAAATCGACAAAACCCATACAAGGTGGTCAACCTAAGTATAAAACAATTAAATTGCATGTGTACTAGCAAAGTGGGCTAGTCTACTATAACGACTAATTGGAACAATTAATCGAGATAGGCTCACTGTAAGAAGGCCCAGGATCAAGCGTACATGTGTGCATGTGTGGTCATCGCGACGCTTCGTAGCTTTGTCGACTTACGAGTTTAAAATGATTTACAGTTATTAGTTTTAAAAAAATGATATTACTTTTTTTGGTTTTGTGTAAGTGACAGTTAAATAAAATAAAATAAATGTGCACTAGATAATTATTACAATATTTGTTTTTGGGAGAGAGATACATGAATTATAAATAGGAATTAAACGGTAAAATAAAAATAGATAGCGGTAAATTAATTACAACGCAACAAGGGGATTGGGATACAATTTTTCAAATGGGGGTAAATTAAAATTAAAAAGAAACGGTAAATTAATCATGTTAAAACAGAATACAAACTAAAATTAATACGGATAAATTTAAATATCAATTATTGTATCATATTAGATTAATTAACTTTAGAATAAATTTATGAAATTAATTCTAAGACATGCAACTACTATATTACAGTATAATTCGAATTTATTTACCGATAAATAGATAAAGTATAAAAATAATATGTATATAGTATATATGATACTAAAATATAAGAAATAAATATAATATGTATATTTACAATAATAAATATAAGAAATAAAAAAACATGTATAATTATATTTACAGTATAAAGTATAAAAAATAAAAATGCTAAGTATATTGTATGTACAATACTAAATATTAAATAGTAACATAAATATAAATGACAGTATAAATAAAAATGTGTATAGATGCAACAGTATAAGAATGTATGCTTGAATCATCCTCGGCTATCTTCACAAGTAACAAAATATATTATTAGCATAGTATGGAATAAAAATAGAGAGATAGAATTGCAAATAAAATAATCATGGTTAGTAGGCATGAATTAAAATGATAATAACACAACTTGCGGTGTCCCAACATGTTCTCGGTTTGATTTTCACACAAGCAACGCGGTATAATCATTAAACCGTCATTGAAATTATTCTTGAATATTATTCAAATACAAACTATAATCGAAATAAAAATGAAAAGAAACAAGATAATATAATGGTTTCTCGGTTAAATAGACGCGAGTAAACGCGACATCGATATCAAACCTTCATTGAAAGCGATACGGAATCCTCTTGTCAAATCCAAACGAAATAAAAAAAAGAAATGAGCATAACATATACACGGTATCTCAATGTTTCTCGACTAGATTTACACGCGAATTAACACGGCATCATCATTTAGCCTTCATCGAAACTAAAGTGTGATTCCTATCACCAATTCAAAAGAAAAACGAAATAACATGGCTGCCCATGATGGTTTCTCGGCCATATCTTTCACGAATAACGCGATATAAATGTTAAGCCATCATCGAAACAAAACAAATAAATGCCAAATGGTTTCTCGGTTAGTTTCTACGCGAATAAACGCGGAAACAACCTCACCTTCATCGAAACCAAGTCAAACTTCAAATATCCATCAATCGTAAAACTTCAATCGAAATTTAAAAATGAGAACAACACCGTAGTATGATATCCCAACAGTTTCTCGTTCACATCCTACGCATATGAACGTGTCGATGTCGAATTCTCATCGAAACTATATGAATGTCAAAATGAAATTAAACAAGGATACGCGAGCATAAACCAAAAACTTCAAAATTCGAATCTAATACAAAATGAAATGCCGATATATTGAATTTCACGTGATCAAAGTAATACCGACATAAGAGTTTTAATATTCCGATAAACACTTAATGAAACCATACCAACTCAGTCTTTAAACTAAACCAATATTATGAAGAAAAAAACAATTAACCCAAAAGATTCGGTCACAACAAAAACAGCATATACACCAGAACAAAGTTCAAGAATGACAAATTTTGGGTATGCCGTAGCAACTTGGAAACATAATATCATAACAGGGCATAACGAACTAACACACACCAAAATCAACTAACACTTTTTTTTAGAAATTAAACACTGGAATTATAGCATCGCATAGTTTAAGAAGCATTCATTATCTGTTTCTAAGTTAAACCATAATCATATTATCACAGATATAAAATGGAATCAGAAATTTACCGAAACGTTGAAGCTAATAGAAAAGAGATGCAGAAGCTGTTGGATGAGAGTGAACAGACGGAAAGGCTGAAAGCGCTGCGGTTGAGTGAGACGGTGAAGAAGATGAGGGTTGCGAGAGGACAAAAGGGAGTGCGTAGCAGTAGTCGAAACAGAAGGGAATGGATGGAGTCACGGTGAGTTTGGTTGGGATGACGATGGGGGTTACGGCGGGGAGCTCGTGAAGGGAACACAGTGAGATGGAGAAACAGAGAGGGGTCGGCGAAAGGAGTTAACGGTGTGAACAGAGGGAGTATTTGTGAGGATTGAGACGGAGATTAGACGGAACAGAGGCTGTTGGTGGTGAAGGGGGAAAACAGTGGCTGGCGGTTGGTTTAAGATGATGAAGATGAGGAATTTCTATTTCTGCGTTTTTTCTATCCCTGTTTCCGTTTCAAATTTTTTTGGTCCGCCCCCCTCTATTCCCAATTATAACACATATATATATATATATATTGTAGAAATTAGGTTTAACAATTTTTATAATACCTAAAATGCCCTTTATGACTAAATGGGCCACAAAATTGAATTGGGTAAAAAGAATGACAAGCCCAAAAGTATTTTTTTGATTTTTTTGAGATAAAATATTGAACACCTAAACTTGTTAAAAATGATAAAAGTTCGGACAATAAATTATCCGAAAAATAATACGAACACATTAAAATAAACTACGAGTATTGTAAATTAAAGAAAAATTATTGAAATGGTTAAAATTAAAATAAAATGATAATAAAGAATACCCGATTTTAAAATACTTACAATTAAATACGAGTTTTCAAACTGTATCGAAAAATTAGGGAGAACACATTTTCATGATCTATGCGACACGTAGATTCATAAAGCAGTGAGTGAAAAATGAAAACTTGAAATATTTTCTCCGCTAATTTTTGCACAGTATCGAATTGCTTTTAACAGTCTGTTTATAAAATCGAAATTTCGATAT
Organism: Vicia sativa; assembly: GCA_021764765.1. NCBI lineage: Eukaryota > Viridiplantae > Streptophyta > Magnoliopsida > Fabales > Fabaceae > Vicia > Vicia sativa. The sequence goes on from CM038792.1 coordinate 178,922,785, forward strand.
CACCGACATATAAATAATTTAAAAATCAATGCAATAAACAGAGAGAGGTAAAAATGCATGAAGTAAGATAACAGGTATTTTATAATTAAAACAATGCAAACATCGATTTAAACTGACTTTTGGTCAATTAAAATACGACGATATGATGCATATGTAGTGAGTGAATGACTGTTTTTTTTATAATATAAATACAAATGCAAGTAGAAAAATAGCAGGGTAAAATTTGGGGTGCAACACTATGATATGCGATGTTTATGTCATGCAATGCAATGTTTTCAAGGACCTTAGGAATTTAAATTTGTTAAACAAGCACGAACAAACTTTTATTAGTCTCTTTTTTTTTTAGTACAAAAGATAGTTCAGAAAAATAAAAGAACAAAAATTCTAAAGCTCTAAGTCTCCCATGGGCGCTTCCTTTTGGTGTTGAAGTAGGTGTTGATGTTTCGCTCCTTGTGAAGTAGCTTGGTCAACTCTAGTACCTTCTTCTCGCTTGCATAGCGTTGAGCTTCGAATGTATCCCTTTCTTATTTTAGTTGAATCCAGGATATCTTCAAGTCTTCGAAATCAGTAGGCATGTCGGGATGGAGAACGGTATAGGATACGTCACCTATAGCAACAGGTTCCATAATTACTGGTAACACGGGTGTAAATGGCATCATGAGGTTTTGAGCTCGAGCTCGCACGCATTTGAGGTAAGGTTCCCAAGGAATGGATTTTTGGTGGCCCAAAGTCTTGATATCAGTCTTCTTTACCATGCCCCAAGCGCGTATGAACCTTCGATGGTAATTCTGGAGATCGTGGTTGTAGTCAAACACAATATCTTGGAGAAGCATCTCATGAGGACCATCTCTTCGAGCATAACCAAACTGAGGTAGAGCTAGAGAAGGATTGTAAGTGATACCTCCCCTTATGCCAACGAGTGGTACATTAGGGAATTCTCCATAATGTTCAATGAATGTGAAGTCCGTTTGAGAGAAGAGACACCAACGGATATCTGAATGAGAGAGTGACATTAGTCTTTGAGACCACTTCAATCTTTGTTCGTTCTTCAATACTGATGGAGGAAGGTGCGAAATAAACCACCTGGAAAGTAACGGTATACAACACATGAGAGTTCCTTGTATCTTGATAGTACGAGTGTGGAGAGAATATAGAATGTCTCCAAGTACAGTAGGCATAGGATTACGAGTGAGGAATATCTTGATGGCGTTCACGTCTATGAACTGATATGGATTAGGAAATAGCACCAAGCCATAGATTAGCAAGGCCAAGATATTTTTGAATGCTTGGAAACTCATAGCTTTGAGGAATTCTCGGGCTTTCTTTATTAGGAACTTAGCAAGTAGACCCTTAACTCCACTTCTGGTTTCCCAATTGGCTTCAATGTTTGATCATTTTAGGTGTAGCGCTGCTGCGATGTCTTCGTACTTAGGAGTTTTTTCTAAACCGGTGAATGGAATCTAATCAAGAATAGGCCCCCCAAGTAACTTAGAGACTTCTTCCAAGGTAGGAACCAACTGATAATCTGGGAATGTAAAGCAATGGTGTTTCGGATCGAAGAACTGGAATAAGACGTGCATCATATCTTCTTCAAAGCCGGAGATAACCAAATCAAGCAGATGACCATGTCTTTTGACAAACTGAGCATGATCGAGAATTTCTGAAACCAATTCTTTGAGCTGAGAAGGTACAGCCATGAAGTTGATTCGAATAGTCTTTCTAGAAGTCATAACCCTACAAAAAAGAGCAAAGATAAATTCCTAGGTCCTTGAAATAGTTAGAAATGATATGCAATGTTATGATGTCATGATGTCATGTTTAACAAACACAAACAATTCACACAATAGCCCTAGGTTCAAGGCTTGCATGAGGTATAGGTGTCTACCCTACCAAAGTTTGAGTTAGTTCATCCTGTCCTATAGTAGTAACCGGGTTCTAGGAATCTCATATCATTGATCTTTCTCGTAGGATTTATTTCAATACGACTACCAAGTGGTCGACCGAAAACATCCTAAAAGTATGATCTTAATGAGCGTAGCATCGAGTATCAACCAACCTCGGTCTACACCAAAGTCGGCCATCTCACTACCTTCTAATGGCCAAGATGGGTCAATTAGGGTTCTAAAAGTTGAGTTAGTGCTGATGACACCACGCAGAAGCCAAACACTATCCTCAACTTGGAAATGAGGAGCATCAGGACATCCAAAGTGTCACACTAACGTAGCCATCACGTTGACCGTTTCGGTATACGCCTAACGGTCGCGACGATCTATTGCTACTTACCTAAGGAAACCTGGATCCGGATGTAGGATCCCCCAAAAATATAATACCCAAGCATCCCTTAAAAGTAAAGTATACAAGTCAAACAGAAAGTAGTAAAATGATCTAAAAAATCCATAAGGTATTCTCTCTTTAGGGTGTCTCCCCGGCAGAGTCGCCAGTTCTGTAATACGGTGGGAGAACTGACTTTGGAATTTGTTTTGCTTTTTATCGCAAATGTTGCGGATAGCAAGAGTTGCCACCGACTTTTCTTTTAACCAATTAAGGGAAGGTGAAAAGAACAGAAAAAGACATTCGTTAGATTTTGAGTAAGGGAGAAGGTTATGAAAAGGGAAGGTATTAGCACCCCTTTTCATCCGTAGTTATCTACAGGCTCTTAGTTGCTTTTAGCTCACTTTAAAAATTTCTTTCTGTGTGTGTGTTTGAAAAAAATGTTTTTGAAAAGGCATTTCGCTTTGACTTCGTAATGATTCATGCTAGAATGTATACGAAGCGTTCATAAATGTTTTGTTTTGAACTTTGACAAAAGTTTGAGGTGTGAAAAGTATTTTGATAGAGCAAGCAACTAAAAGTCTTATTACCTACTCAGAATGGTCGTTTTCGTGTTGTTTTACTTTCCTTTAGAATAGTGCTATCCATACCATTTAGTTGGTAGGTAACCTTATTCGTTGGATGTAAAGGGACATTCAAAGGGACATCGGATGGTCATAGAAGGCAACTTGTAGGAGTATCCTAGCACATTCGAAGAGACGATCATCACTTTTCGTAGGCAACAATCGAGGGACGAGATCATTTATTCGTAGGCGACATCGTGGGTCTATGATCTTTGTATCGAAGGGACTATGATGATATGGTTGTAGGCAACGGTGCTAGGATAACTCTACGTTCGAGGGACTTGACCATTTATTCGAAAGGCAACGAGAGAGAATACCCTAAGGGGTGCATGTGTGAAAAGAGTGTGTTAAATTCATATATATTATCTTGGAATTAGAAGTGTTCTACGTTCGTTTTTTATCTTGCCATACACGCCTAATTACTAGCAGTTTATAGGGTGCAGAAAGTAAATTGCAGAAAGTAAAGTGCGGAAAAGTAAATGTCCTACGCTATTACATGGCTTTGGGGCAGTTACATAATATAGGAGTGCGGAAAGTAAAGGCAGAAAATATAAATCTACGCTATTACATGATAAAAACTTTGCGACCTATACATCCTTTCTAGAATTGTAAATGCGGAATAAAAAATAGATAATCGGAAAAATAAGAAAATGTTAGCAAAATGTTTTGGACATTAGTAGAAAAAAGGTTTTCAAGTTAGTAATCCTAATTAGATGATAGAGTAATTTTTTTGGGAATTTTCTGGATTAGTTTTGATGAGGATTAAAAGTCAATTTTATGGTTAATTAACAATTAATTAAAATATGCATGCAAAAATATTAATTTTTATGTCAAAAATTAAATAAACATTTTTCTGATTAAAATGCAAGAAGAAAATATTTTTTGGTGATTTTCTAATGCATGAGAAAATTATTTGAAAAGAAAATAAATTAAAATAGAAAAATATGAAAAGAAATAAGAAAAGAGTTAGTTTGGAAAAGTGTTAAAAAATATGTTGCAATGCCAGGGATCGAACCAAGGACTCCTTGGACAAACACACGCCTCCCTGACCAACTGAGCTAGCATGCATTCGTGTTAGTTAAATGAAACAAAAACAATATAAACGAAATAAATTCCTGGGCCCCAGAACGCGCGCGAAGATCTTCATCTTCCCTATTTGAATTTTTCAAAACACAGGTTTTTACCTACGGATTATGTCCGTAGCAAAAGCCTATAGTGACGGCTTTGTTCGTCACTAAAACCCTTGCAAATATTCAAAATCAAATACAAGTCATATAAATTCATTGTGAGTACATGGTTCGATTGCAAATTGGTCCCTGAGTTCAATGGTACTGGTCGTTTGGTCCAATTTTTCCTATTTCCAAAACTCCAATTGAGTTTAACCATTCTAACCATGGTGAACTCGTTTCGTGAAACTCATGAATGGCAAAATCCTAGAATGTATTGGAATGCTTGAAGAAGCAAAACCAAATTGCTTGAGTAACGGATTTTTGAAGTTGGTAAGGGTTCTTGGAGACAGAATTTTCGTCCTTGTGTCATGTAAATGCATTATGTACTTATAGTGGATGGATTTAGGTCAAGAATCATGAAGAAATAATGTACCAATCAATGAGAAAATATTTGATTTGGTATAAAACCAAATATTGCCTTTTTGATCAAATTTCAATCAACTCCTTTGCCAATTAATGCAAATTTCGAAAATTTGTCAGCTTGTGTGGCTTGCTTGGACCTCAAGAATGAGAGAAAAATCCAATTTGCATTTAATTTTGATTTTCTATCTTTTATTTTAATTAAATTGGCTTTTAAATTATTAAAATCCAAAATAAATAGAAAATAAAAGATATATTCGTGGCCTTGTGCTTGGGGGTTCCAAATTAGCTAAGGAACAAGTTTGAACCAAGAAACGTTAGGCCTATTTGTAAAATTTTGGATTTTGTCCAGTATTTCTCTTTGTGCACTTCTTCAAAAATGTTCAACTTGTGCAAGGTGTATCTTGCTCAATTTTTAAAATTTTTGGGTGTTCTTGGACTTTTTAGAAAGCTCAAGATGTCCTCTAAACAACCTCTTTGGTTTCATCTCAATTGAAGTTTCCATGCTCAATAACACTTCTTTACAAAATGTTGACTTTTTGTTGACTTTGAAAAGGACCTGTAATATTTTGATCCATATCTTCCAAATGAAGCATTTTTTGACCAAGCTTGTGAGACATGAAGTTGTAGAGAATTGAATTCTCTTCAAAATGAGATGTGGTAGAAAAATTTCTGATAAAGTATGTGAAAGTTATGTCTGGTCAAATCTTGAGTTTTCTTGAGTTTTGATCAAATCTTGAGTTTTCTTGATGAATCATGATCAACCCTTGATCAAATGATGAATGTTACTTCAAAATATGGATGTTGACCAAAAATTATGAAGTTTGACTGTATGTTGACCACAATTGACTTTTTGTCCAATACAATTGATTTTCAACCATCTGAGCAATTGTCTGAGGAAACTTGACTTGTAAGGCTTGAAACTTGACATGGAGATTCTTTGAAGCATATGATGAGGCCTGATGACCACTGGAAATGTTAGAGGCTCATCTGGATTTGAGGATAGCCAAACTCTAGTTTGGGTTGATTGCTTAGGAGAGAGTTTGTCTGGTCAACCCTTGTGAAATCCTTGAGCATGGATATGAGAAATGTCTTGAGAAGTAAGAGGGCAAATTTTGGGGTATGACAACCTCGCCATGAATCTTCGAACTTCCGACGCCTTGACTTTTCTTCTTTCTCTTCTCTTCTCAAAAGCACGTAGAGTGAAAACTCTAATTTTCTTCTCTTTATTCCTTTATTTATTCCTTTTATTATTCCCAATAATAAAAAAATAACATAATTAGGATAGTTAGAGCCTTTTACTCTACGCACCTCCCAATTCCACTTTACACCCCCAACACATCCATTTATTTAATTAATTAATTAATTAAATTCATTAATTCAAAAATACCAATAATTGAACCTTTAATTAAATTAATAATTAAAATTCTAATTATTTAATAGTCGAATTATTTGGGGTGTCACAGTACGCGAGGTGAACCGTGCGAGAGGCTTAGAGTATGCATCGACTTACAATTGATTACATATTTATTTACATTTTGTTCGAATCCCCCCTAGTTTTTTAGACTAATAAGATTCAGATGCCTTCCACCCACGTAGGAGAAAAGGACGACCCCTTTTACTTTTTTTAGTAAATCTAAATGAGATGTTTTACAAATGACAAAGACACTAGCTCGCCTAATACAACAATGTTTTAAAGTATTAATCAATGTTTTATACATCTTTATGACAGTTTCTCGTCCATACGAGTTCGGTTGACTTGCCTCTCGTTCTATGGAATCTCGATCTCTATTGTCCATAGCATGCACGACTTTATTCCAAGACACAGGCTCTTCCAGTCATCCTCTAGTATACTCTCTGAGTTTAGCAAAAAGACTAGATGCTTCCCACCCATGCAGGGGAAAGGAACGACGCTCATTACCTTAGGTTTATTCTAAATAATTCTTTTAAAATGATTACAAAGGGCGAAGATCATTAGTATGCGTTATACAAAAAACACTTACCTAAAGGATAAGTACACACTTTATTTGTGTTGTCTCTTACTGTATTTCATTAGATTTTACTAGTTTTTAACCGGGTTGTCTATATGATTCCTATATGATCCCCCCAAGCGCGAGGTTTTGTTTGGAAAAAGATGAAAACACTTTGACCCATAACCATCCCGACTAAGGAGGACTCTGCTTCCCGGTACTTTGTTGGATATCTTGCTTGATGAATCCATTCTTCTAAGAATAGTTTTGACCGCTTATCTTTTGTTATGGCATGACACATCTCACCTTTTTATCAGTGATTATAAGATCGACCTCATATGACCGATTTTTCTCAGTTTCGTCAAGTAAGTCGGATGAATACCTAAGTCTTTGACTAATGCTCGAACAACCACATATATAGAGAAGCTTGGCTTTAGATCCCCTTTAGTCAGTTACATCACAATTTGATTTGTACGTCAATCATGTCAGAAAGTCGTTAGTAGAACTCATTGTCTCCCTAGATAATTGAAAGCAACACCACTAATTAAATTGTAAATAAATATTAGTATGTAAATCTACAATATAAGAAAATCATGTGCTCCGGAAAATACCATATTACCATGCTGCTTTGTTACATTGCCACGTGGATGTCTTCGTTGAATTCCAACAAAATATTCTTCTATTTTCAAGTTCTCAAATGTTTTCTTCCTGAAATACCTTATACTTTTGTGAACAAATATTATTTTATTTATACTAACAACATAACATTACTTCTTCTGATGAACAAAACTACTTTTCAGTTTTCCTATTATTTTAATTATTTTATTATATTGACAACGTAACATTATTTTTTCTACTGAACAAAACTATATTTTTTTTCTTCAGTTTTTCAATTATTTTATTAACCAAACTTCAAATTAGTCTTTTATTTTTACTTCTCTCAAAACTATATTTTTTTCTTCAGTTTTTCAATTATTTTATTAACCAAACTTCAAATTAGTCTTTTATTTTTACTTCTTTCAAAATATTTCTGCTCTCACTTTTTCATCTCCTTCATCAATATATTTTTTTTAAATTTACTTTTCAATAATTTCACAATTAATTTGTAGTCATTATTAATTCTCATTGTCAAAGCAAGGACAATAAAGAAGGCTATACTACTGTGCCATTAGTTATGTTGAATACTATTCTATTCTTCACGATAAATAAAATGAGAGCCACTAGAAGATAATTACTGTAATAGTTAGTACCTTTTTTTTCACAATCAAATTTATTTCTATGTTCTTCGTCTTCTTTGATGCTACACAAAATTAAATACATGTTATATATTTATTTTTAGAACTTTAAAAACTTACATGTGCATCCATTTTTAAAGATGAATTGCGGTCTATAAATTTAATATTTTTTTAAAGTTTTTAATATTAGAAAATCTTTTCATTTTAGATATAGTAATATTTAAATTTATTCATTCCACTTTTTATAGATATTTTAGTCTTCAATTGACAAGTGTTTTAAGGATAACTTTTAAAAATTAATTTTAATATGCTAAATATTTATAATCTTTTGTGTGTCATCCTGTTCACTAGCTATATTTAATAAATTTGAACGGCAGATCAAACTTTTGAAGAATATTGGGGGAAAAAAATATTCATACAAGATATTGATGAGAAAAAATATTTTGGCTTAAATGTATTTTTAGTCTCTCTATTTTATTGTTTTATAATTTTTATTCTCTCTATTTAAAATCTGTTAGTTTAGGCTTAATCCCTCTATTTTAAAATCTGCTATTTTAGTCCCTAAACTTTATTTCACTCAGAATTTTGTTGATCTCCAACACTTTTGAAAACATGCCATTGATGATTAGGATAAAAAAATTATTTTTAATAATGTATATTGGGATAATTTATATTAAATATGTTTAAAAGCCATTAATGCACCTTATCCACGTGGTACTTTTCAATTTTGTGTTTGCTAACAGACCCATTAGATGCTATTTTATTAGACTTAGAACATGCATGCAGTAAAATATTAATGTTATATGTTGTATTGTAATGTTAACTATAAACATATTTGCGAGAATTAAGTAGTTAAACATGTGAGTTTTGATGTATTTCTGTAATATTGTTAATAAGAACAATATTTTAATCTAAAAAATATGTTAATCAATTTGCTTTTGAATCGAATAATCTCATTATCAAAATTAGGATATTATTTTACTAATACCCTTGAACAAACCACTAGAATCAATTATTGGTACTCAACCTGCAAATTAACAATCAAGCACAAATTGCAAAATACAATCCAATTATATCATATCACCATTCCATAACTTGATTATAGGTATCAATTTACAACTCAAATAGTTAAATTTGTGAATTATGACTACTTGAATTATTACCAAATCATTCTCCATTTTCATCAGAGTTGAAATCTTCAACCAAAAAATCGAAAAAGGTCTTTCAAACTACTTTTGGTGGTGGAATTTGAGGTTTAAGGTCTAAATTATCATCATCATTACCATTTATGATCTGCAAACAGGACATGTTCCAATGTGTACCTTCCATTTCTACTAGTTGCTAAAAGAAAATGATTGTATTCCTAAAAGCATACCTTCCAATTCCAATGTTTTCACTTCTGGGCATATCGAATTCTGAACTGTTCTTTGTTTTCGAAAAGGCAAAGGCTATACCTGGTGATGAGAGATCTGAAACAAAAGAATTACCTGGATCTATACAATGTTGTACCTCTAAGTTTTCTAACTTTAACTCCTACATCAATGTTTTAATTAAGATTGATAGTGTTTATATAACTCTAGGATACATGAGTAGTTAAAATTGGTTAATGGACTCGTGTGGAAATATAATGGGATTGGGTTTTAGTAAGTATTTTCAAATATTTAATTAATTAATTTCTAAAATATTTGACGTCATAATTTGTCAATTATACTCTTACTTTCTCAATATATGAGAGAGAGTGTATGAGTGAATTTATTAAAAAAAGAAAATAAATGAGGGTATAATTAAAAAAATAATTATAACAATCCACTATCTTGGTTGAAGAGTTTTATGATAAAATGACACTTAAAAAGGAACGGAGGGAGTAATATTTAAAAAATCTCAATTGAATAAATAAATAATTAATTATCCTAGTAAATATTGCCAAATCATTATAAATAATTTCTTTTATCCTACTCATCACTAACATGTCAGCAAAAGTGGAGGGAGACTAACAAAATTCTAAATGAGATAAAGTTTAGGAATCAGAACAGTGAGTTTTAAAACAGAGAGATTAAAAGTTAAAAAATAATAAAACAAAGGGACTAAAAATGCATTAAAACCTAAATTAATTCATATCAATACAAGGATTCTACATGAAAATCATTTTAAAGTTACATATCAATAGGTTATGAGATACCATCATTCAAACATGCATCAAATAATTGCACATTTAAATGATACATACTTCTTTTTTCTCGATAATATTGTTGTGAAAACTTGTAAAATGTGTTTTTTCAAATCTAGCATTAAGGTCCAACCTCTGCGTAGACCGTGATCTAACAAATAGAGTGAAAATGGAAAGTATATGAATGAATTAAAAAGCGTGGATAATATTAATATTTTCATTTTTTTTATAGAGATTTAGAGAATTTGTCAAGCATAAAAGAGGAAAGCAAAGTTAAATTTTGCAAAAATTCAAAAAAAAAGTTTGAAACTTCTTGATTTAGGTAAAAGTGTCATAGTGACTTATAATTAGGGACGGATGAGTATTAGTAAAATCTGCATAATTTGCTAAGGGAAAACTTTAAGATGCTACAAAAGATAACTTTTACGAAGGAACATATTTTGATTTACATAGGATTCAGGAAAATATACACAGCATAGCGAGCAACCCATTATATTAATGTGAATGGTTTTTACTTTATACGACAAGAAGTATTCAAAATGTGACGTTATTAACTTTTTCCTATTTCAAACCTTCAATTTTGAAAAAATTAAAATGTATTACTTTATAATGGTTTTGTATGAAAAACATCCATAATTTTCTCTCTAACCTCTTTAATAGAAGCAAATACTATCGTTCTTATTTTTTACTTAAACCTTTTTCATGTTTTTAGATTACATAATAAAAAATAGGCTTAAATGCACTTTTAGTCCTCCTATATTAATTTTCTTAACATTTTAGTCTCCCTATAAAAAACCACCTATTAGATACCCTATTATTGCATTTCATGTTTTTTTGGTGGTCCCCGTGACAAAATAGTTTAATTTGCATATGTGGCATTGAAATTATGAAGTGACATTTTTTTAATTGATGTCACATCATTAAAAATTTATTTATTTTTATTTGTTAAAAGTTTTATTAACAATAATTTACGTTTCTAATTATTTTAGTTATTTTTATTTATAAATATTCATTTGGAAATTATATATTATAAATTTTAATTCTAAAATATATATTTTGGGCCTATTTTTAATGACGTGGCAACAATTAAAAAATGTCATCTCATAATTTGAATGCCACTTATGCAAATTAGACTATTTTGTCATAGGTACCTAAAAAAAACATAAAATATGATATTGGGGGACCTACTAGTTGATTTTTTTTATAGGAGGACTACAATGTTAAGAAAATAAATATAGAGGGACCAAAAATGCATTTAAACCTAAAAAATAAAAAATATTCTCTGAGCATTTGGAGAACACACTCTAACTCTCGCCCATTAAAGATACAAAAGTTTCATGAAACACCCCATACATATATGTCTAGAATAATATGCAGCAGTGTTAATTATGGTACAAGAAACATACAATTAGATGTAAAAGGCAAGAAATTTAAATTGAACACAATACAACTCCATCATTCTAATGCATTCAATAAATTTGTCTTCAACATCGCACATCAACAAAGATAACATCTACGAAGGTCTTCCTGCCATCTGCTCGTTTGCAGTCTTTGAAACCAGTCACCTAACGATTCCACCACTTATAATCTGATCGTGAAAAATAATAAGAGGATTGGGGTGAGATTACTAAATCTCAGTGAGTTCCCCTATCTTACGGGTTCAACTCGGTTCTACATGGTACATGTATCACAGACGGATTCACCTAGAATCCAGGTTCACACCTCACAGCCAGGCACAAGTACAACCATAGGTTAACACCACAATTGGAAGTCTCATAACTATCCAAGAGGATGACAATACAAAACAATAAAACACACAATATGCAGACCCGCACCCGTGTGCAAGGAAACCAAGGAGTTATACCTATCTATCCAGGCTACTATAACTACACCCTCGGTGAGTCCTCATGTACCTTATCGTCAAGAGACTTGCACAAGCAAACTGCTAGACAAAGAATATGTCCTAAATGGAGTTCATCCGCGATGAGTTCAACCATGACGTTGCCTAAGTGGCATCATGATCCCGCCTCTATCCAACGCATGTATGATGGCACTAACCACATGAGTGCAAACACTCTATCTCGAAAGTACACGCCCACCGGGAGAAAGCCTAGTGACATTGCCTACTTGGCGTTACTTGATGGTAAGTAATCTGGTGACGTAGCCTACGTGGCGCCACACACTTACCAATACCAAAAATACAGATGAGACACCAATGGGAAACGCCTCAAAATCCGCACTAGCACATCGCCTTTGGTAGCTCAGGTGTAAAGATGAAACAAGACAATCAAGGCATACCAATAGCCTGATAAATAAAAAGAGGATTTACTACCTGATATTATGGTTCTACTCCGATTCAAGCATATATCACATACACGTAGTACACAGGATTTCCCTAGAGTGGGAATCATACCCAGGTTTGCCCTGTCAGTACTTTTATCAACTTGTACACAAAGCACACAGGATTTGCCTATACCGGTTATCTTATCTGGGTTTGTCATGTCAGTACTTTTGTATCAAGTGCATACAAACACAATCATTCGAACGTTCAACTGTAACGACGGGAAAACAATTCACATAGTATCATATGCACATACATTGTAAACAAACATCATGTAAATATCATGTCATTCATACATATCTATCACATGCAATTTCGACAAAACAACATCCACGCCTTTATGGACAATTCATGCATATACAGGAAATGCGCGAACATTGCATGTATTAATCAAGTAAACAACGACACGATAATGATAAGTGGATTTTATAGAAACTAAGACGTTCTTTAACATATGCCAATTTGCATTTAAAGTGATTCACTTTCTCTAATAATTTCTAATATATCATCCTCGAAATTGGTTGGAAGGAATAGTTCCTACGATTAAAATCTTCCTCTTATTCTATGTTCATAGAGGTTTTCTAAGACTAATGGTGTGATTTGTTTAGACTATGTTGCAATACCACTTCCTACAAGTAAGGGAAAGATGGGCTGACATAATGTTTCACGCTAAACCTTGTCTGGTTCATGCTGAGCGCGACATGGGACATTCATATTTTTCCAGATTTAGGGGAGTGCGTTGAGCGTGGTCCATCACGCCAAGCGTAGTCTGCGATTTCCAGAAACCCAGTTTAAGGACAGCCCTATCATAAGTTCCAAATCCTAATTCCTTACTACAACAACACACCACCATGTCACAACACCATAATCAAGTAATGAACAACATTTTCATTTTATAAAACATGCATGCATCAACATATCTCACTAACCCTTATTCCCAAATTCATACAAATCACAAAAACCCCATTCTTACCCAAGTTTTTAACTAATGGAACTCACCTTAGGTTAATAGAGGTTATGATGACACACTCGCTGCATTAGAACTCTTTTCATGCTCAAAACGCCACTTCCAACCATGTCAAACTCGTAATGCCTTTTCCTTCCATTTTCAGCAAGCATCCTCCAACTTCAAATGTGTTTTTCTCCTTCAATACATAAGCTATGATCACAAACATCAGCTTGCTAAAAGTAAAAATTTACCTGAATCAAAAGTTCAAGAATTACCTGAATCAGATCTACGAGTAAAAATTTATGGCTTGCTAAGTGAAGGCTGTCCATGGAATTCGTATAACAACATCAGCTTCAGACCCCTAACTTCAAAAACTATTATCTCACTCATGACAAATATGCAGAACATAAAGTTTATAAGAAAATTAAAGAGAATTTTGAGAGCTTTCCAAAAAGTCCGGAATTACCTCAATTCGAGTTGTGAGTTAGGAGATATGAACTTTTTAGTGGAGCTGCTCTAAGGAGTACGAAAATGGAGTTTTGGAGATGAATTCTTCCTCTTCTTTTTCCACTCTCCACCTCTTCATTTATAAAAAACATTCCGACTTGGAGTGGAGTAGGAATGAAGTCTCTATCAAATATGTGTTAAGTCCACATGCAAACTTTGTTTAGTACCCAAAATAACCTCTAACTATGCTCATATTACTAGTTTGCCCTCTTGGTTCTATCCCAACTAGATACTTAGGATTTTTAATAATATTTCTTAATTCCATTATATACTTCCTGATACTTAGTGATATAAACATAGGGATGTTACATTCTCGCCCCCTTAAAGAGAATTCGACCTCGAATTCCTTCCAATATGCATGACAACAGATTCCACACATCTTCTTCCAACGAGGGGAGGAATGTTCCTTTCATTCCTCCTTTGGTTAAATATTACGACTCCGTCCAAGATTCGCCCCATTCAAGAAAACACCACTCTCTGCTACGTTCGCATCCTTGACATTCCTCACTAAAAACCTTAGTCGTCTTGCAACACATCCTTCTAATACTTTGTTCAAACTTACTTAGAAATAGGTTCCCTCGAGTTTCCCAACCTACACCCACTCACATCGAGTATGCATATCTTAAGAATCTCTAACAATCCATTTTAGTCGGACAATCGTCGTCCTCAAAGTTTGTCAAGCTCATCCTTGCTTAACTTATGACGCTGAACTTCACTTCTTCTCTGACTGCTGTAGCGTCTCTCTAATGAGAACATTCAGATTCACTTCCACACACGTCCAAACAATGTCACATAACCGCTCATCAATTCTTCAATCCTGACCTCTAATTCTCCAACGCTCAAATCGGCATGCTTCAACTCATCTTTCTTGCACTACAAAGCCTCTTACTTCTATTCCTACTTCAGCTTTAGATGAAACATCTCTACCGGAAACCACAAGGATGTACAATCTCATAACTATAATCTCCGTATTCAACAACTCCACACCACGTCCTGCCGACATAATCCAATTCTAACAGTTGATCCGCAACCATCGCCCTAGTCTTCGTGCACGCCCAAAATTGAACTAGACACAACAACAAAAAGTCTACTTCAGGAAAAATTCTTTTCTTCATTTAATGCTCAATACTCATAAGTACGACCACTGTCTCAAGACTACTCCACCACAAACGAACCACACATGTTGCTCTAGATCGATCCATCAACTATATCTATCTGGATTATGGTGGATTTTTAAGAGACTGGGATGAACAAAACATTTCTCAAAGAGTCTCTCCTTGGGAAGGTCATTTCACTCGACACTTGTCACAAGTATCCCACTTACACCTTCTACAAGCTTATCCGGTCCTTTTTTTATCCGTTGCTCTATTCTGATCTCAATCTGTGTCACATATCTCAAAACCTACCAAATTCCAATTCCAATACATCACACTTGATTCCATTATTCTACTACGCCTTGCTCGATCCCTTAAATAACAATAATTTTCTTCTGACTTCCATGTCGCACTACAACTACGATAACATTGTTAAATTTTCCGTGATTATTTTCTAACCACACAACTTCATACTCTTTAGTGTGACAACATCTTTGACTACTCATGAAACTTAACCGATGCAATAATCCTTTCACAATTACATTACACCCAAGCAATCGACTAATACTATTTCTAATACTTTAGATTTCCCTTGGGACCACTGACTTACTTTACAATCCAATACTAATCCTCATACGATATCCTTTAACCATGCAGTCCCATACCTGCACAGCTTCAGGATTCTCCTCATGCTTAATACAAATTTAGTTCCCACTTAAAGATGCTAGAATCATCTCATCGGCACGCTTCATCATTTCTGAAACTATTAGTAGTCTGACTTCCTCGGTTGTACTTCCAATTGTAGCGTTTCTAGTGTCTTGAGTTCGAATACAATACAAGAAATCATACTTCGTGCATCGAACATCTCCCTTCGAAGTTTCCTGGTAATCTAGATCTATTGTGTCTCCGCTCACCGAGACTGACATTACTTCACGCTTGAGGGTGTAACGATACTCTCTTAGATTCCTTGCATATCAGCCAACCCATAATACACTTTCCTATTCCAACACTGATCACCAGTAGTAAAAACTATCCATACAACACGTCGACCGAGATATAACAGTTCCACATTTGTTGCGCTTCTGACATTCATGACCACTCATCTCTTCTACTATACGAAACAAGAAACATTGTTAAAGTATCATCTAATATCATCCACGCGGTTATGAACACTCAACATCCTCATAAGTCTAGCATCGGAATTAATCCATCCCACTATTGCCTGATAGTTCACTACTACCTAGCACGACACAGGGGTTCTAGCTACACATACCTCATGAGAACTCAAGTTCGCGTCTCACGAATACCAATCAAAAACCTATCTTAAGCTTTGAGTCAACACTGTCCCACATTTATCAAATCTTGTGCACGATAGCGATACTGTGGCGCTATGCCTGTCTGGTAGTACTAACATGGTGGTCCAACTCTGAAGCCATGTACTCATGTAACCTACCTAGTAGCACATAACGAACTCCACCCGTATCCCATAGTCACGATCGACAAATTTCTGAACAAGTCTTCACTAAGGTCATCGTTCTTCTAGATTATATCAATCACATTCCTTAGGATGCTAAAACCTAAGAGTGCCACGCTCAGGGTCTACTTACTCGGGAGTAACAAGTGATATAAGATTGGGTGGGAATTCGGTTTGAATTTCTATGCCATACGCGTATCCACTTGTACAGTGCATGCATAATAAATTCCTAAGGATAACCCTTCTCATAGGAATTCCATGGTTCTAAACAATTAGTACAACTTTGATCATCCCGTGGATGCTTCAGGAAGACACTAGCTTCCATTCATCTAACTGCCCAACACCAAGCGTAGTTCTATGGCATCACTCGGGGTTAGACGAATCATAACTAGCAAGAAACTTAGGCTACAACATTTCCCGATTTCACTTGCTTCAGCTGTCGCCTAGCGTAGTTCTAGGGCTCAATCACAGATTAACAAGGATGAAGATACAATAGCCCTCCTATAATCAGGTATCCTATATTTACCCAATTAGGGATCACCAATTCTACTCCTCTTATCCAACCTTTACCGAGTAATCCACACACATCTTACGACATCCTAAAACGATTCAGAGTGTAGCACCTTACTCACCCAAGTACTGCCCATACCAGGTTAACCAGAAAAATCCGACTTCATCGCTAAAACTCCCAAAAGTCTTTCGTTCGACAGATTTTCAAGTTATTCCCGCCACTGCACTAGGATTGAGTAGTGAATTTCCAATGGTCTCAAACTCTGTTCCATCTCAAAATTCCTTATTATAATCATACTCAAGTTCCTCGCGAGATTTACTTCACCGCTACCGAAATCTAGAGAAGGTCTTACTTCGCCCAATCGTACATTAGAAACTCTGGTAGTCCTAAACCTTAATGAGATAGCTAAGTCATCGACTATTCTATATTAAACGCTCCGTTTATACTCAACTACACTAACACTCTCCCAACTCAACAGGTTTCCACTACTTAGCTCGAGTTGTTTAGGATTTTACGTATCCTCGTGGTGGCTCCACCGTATTCCTATTCATTACATATGCAATCACTGAGGTGATCAGGCTTAATAACTAAATACTACGGTAGTAGAAATCAGGCTAGCAACACACACATTTGAAGAAGAAGATAATTACTAGTGATGTTTCATGACAGGGACAAGAATCGACATGCTCTGATACCAACTGAAATACCCCATACATATATGTCTAGAATAATATGCGGTAATGTTAATTATGGTACAAGAAATATACAACTAGATGTAATAGGAAAGAAATTTAAAACTTAATACAATATGTAACACCCCTTCTAAAATACCCCGCAAATTAACGATTAAATCAGAGTTAACATAAACGAAAGGGCATTACGATTTAATTTAAATATAAAATCTCATCAACATGTCATGCTTTTACTGAAGAACTTTATTAAAGTAGTCAAAACCAATAATTATGTTCTACATAGTGGAAAATAACAACCAAAATGAAATAAAATTCAATTCATAAGTATTCCAACATAAACCACAGGAAAACAAGTTCAATTCTATAATTCCAAAACAATCGTTCCCCAGTGTTACAACTACCAGAGCATGACACTGACACGCGGACAATCTAAATAGCAGCTCAAAGCTATCCTCACCAGCTCCTAAGCGGCTAACACTTCAATCTGAAATCATCAAAGTAAGGGTGAGATTTTATCAAGAATTAAAATGCATTATACGTTTCTTAAATAATAAAACAGTTCAATACATTATTTCACCCTCATTAGCATAATCAGATTACAATTCACAAATACAATTCACACAGTTCATTATGCATATAATAATAATCAATGCAATTATAACACTGGAAACCATCATAACATGTTATAATTCCATATGCAATGCAGACTCTATGCATGTGGTACCAAACATGAACTCAATTTACACCCTGTTCCGTTTACACCCCGAAAACAGCGTTAATCAACGACTCGCCCATACACCACTGGGACACGAATCCAACCTCACCACCACTAAACCACTGGGTACGGGTATTGGCTCTACAGGTCCAATTCCACACAATGGGAATTAACCACCACCATAATGCATATGCATGCGCAACATAAAGCATGCAACATTCAAATAAAGAATATGATATCACAACATCATTCCATACATGGTTAACACCATCAAACAACATAGC
This sequence comes from Vicia sativa, assembly GCA_021764765.1. Taxonomy (NCBI): domain Eukaryota; kingdom Viridiplantae; phylum Streptophyta; class Magnoliopsida; order Fabales; family Fabaceae; genus Vicia; species Vicia sativa. The sequence continues at coordinate 178,941,207 of CM038792.1, forward strand.
ATAATCATGCATATACAACGTTAATCACAACACATGGAATTAACATCTATCAAGCATATACAACATCAATGACGAACAATCGCGAATTACAACGGATTCCTCATACGGAAAGCCATATCAATCTATCAAGATTCAGTTACTAGGTTTTAAAAATGTTTTTAATAGATAGTATGTGCTTCCAGCTTTCCAACGGTACCAACTACGACTAAATCGGAGTTACGGTCGCAAAGATATGACCGAAACAAATTTTTAAAAGTATTTGTTCAATTCTGTCCAGCTTGGGTCGATACAAGACCTCTTGTGTCAATACAAAACCAGCTTGTGTCGACACAAGCATCGTATGAGTCGACACATACGTTCTGCAAAATTCCATTTTTCTGTTTTTCTTCAGTATGAGTCGATGCATACATGTTTTGTATTGATACAAAACTGACTTGTATTGATACATAACCACTTGTATTGATACATAACCCAATTGTATTGATGCATAACCATTTGTATTGACACATAACCCACTTGTATTAATGCATAACCATTTGTATTGATGCATAACCATTTGTATTGATGCATAGACCACTTGTATTGATACATAACCACTTGTATTGATACAAACATCATATGAGTCGACTCATACATTATTCCAAAACCTGTTTTCTCAATTTTTTTCAGTATGAGTCGATGCATAGGTCTATGTATCGATGCAAAACTAACTTGTATCGATACATACCTTGTATGAATCGATACAAATCTTCCAAAACAGCCCCATGAGTCGATGAAAGGCTCTATGCATCGATACAAGCCTTTCTCGTGCCTCTGGTTTTCAAATGTTTTGTTACTTGTATCGATACATAACATGTTGTGTCGATCCATACTGCGTTTTTTTCACCAAAAACCAGTTCTGTTCCAACTATTTGCAATCCCAATCAACCAGAAGCTTTCCCACATACAAGGTACATCATATGCAATAAAAATTATGCATTCTTACATTTAATTAATAGTAGAATTACATCCTTAATCAGTCTACAACATAACTCCACACATAGTAACAATCATCACGTATTCCAATTGGGGTTTTTACGTCAGATCATAACGTTAGGGCATAATCTAGAAAATCCTAATTCGAGATTCCTAATGTAATATTCCATCCTATTGATTATCAAAACCTATAAGGCATATTAACTAGATAAAATCACCTCTTACATTGCGATGATTCTTCGAATTCTGACGCCTTGGCTTTTTCCTCTTTCTCTTCTCTTCTCCAATGTACGTAGAATGAAAAACCTCCAATTCTTTTCTCTTTTTCCTTTTTCCTTTATTTATTCCTTTTATTATTCCAAATAATAAAAATAAAATAATTAGAGTAATTATAGTGTTTACTCCAGACACCCTCCAATTCAACGTCACACCCCTAACACCTCCATTCTTATTTAATTAATTAATTAAATCCAATAATCCAAAAATACCAATAATTAAATTTCTAATTAAATTAATAATTAAAATTCTAATTATTTAATAATTGAATTATTTGGGGTGTCACAACTCTCCCCTACTAAAAAGAGTTTTCATCCTCGAAAATATACCTTAGACGAAAAGTTTGGGATACGAGTCCTTCATCTGGCTCTCTAGTTCCCAAGTAACGTTTCCACCTGCTGGTCCTCCCCAAGCTACTTTCACCAGAGCTATCTCTTTACCACGCAACTGCTTCAACTTCCGATCCTCAATTCTCGCAGGTAATGCTTCAACAGTCAGATTAACTCGCACTTGTATATCATCTACCTGAATCTCATGAGACGAGTTAGCAATATACTTCCTCAACTAAGATACATGGAAAACATCATGCAAGTTCGCAAGCAACGGTGGTAAGGCAATCTGATAAGCAACTTTTCCAACCTTCTTGGTAATCTGAAACGGACCAATAAAGCACGGAGTCAACTTCTTTGACTTGAAGGCTCTACCAATACTAGTCATCGGAGTAACTCGCATAAACACATGATCTCCTTCACTAAACTCGAGATCCTTCCTTCTCTTATCATGATAACTCTTCTAACGACTCTGAGAAGCTCTCATCTTCTCCTGAATCATCTTGATCTTTTCTGAAGTCTGTTGGAAAATCTCCGGTCCAATCGCAACACTTTCTCCAGAGTCGTACCAACACAATGGTGTTCGACACCTCCTACCATATAATTCCTCAAACGGAGCCATACCAATACTCGAATGAAAACTATTGTTGTAGGTAAACTCAATCAATAGTAAGTAACTATCCCAAGCTCCACCTTTCTCCAACACACAAGCTCGCAACAAATCCTCTAACGACTGAATCCTTCTCTCCGTCTGACTATCTGTCTGCGATGATAAGCAGAACTCAACTGTAACTTAGTACCCAAAGCTTCTTGCAATCCTGTCCAGAACTTAGACGTAATCCTCAGATCTCTATCCGACACAATAATAGAAGAAATATCGTGCAAACTCACGATCTTCTCGACATACAATTCTTCCAACTTCTCCATTGGATAATCCATTCTTATCGGAATAAAGTGAGCAGACTTCGTCAACAGATCAACAATAACCTAGATAGAATCACAATTCTTCGCTATCCTCGGAAAACCTGACAAAAAATCCATAGAAATGCCATCCCATTTCCAATCCGGAACAAACAACGGTTCCATCAATCCTGACGGTTTCTGATGTTCAATTTTTGACTTCTGACAAATCAGACAAGCATAAACAAACTCAGCAATTTCCTTTTTCATTCCAGGCCACCAAAATAACTTTTTCAAGTCATGATACATCTTAGTAGCACCGGGATGAATACTCAATCCACTACGATGTCCTTCTTCTAGAATACTCTTCCGAATCTCTGCAATATCCGGAACACACACCCTATCACCAAATCTCATAACGCCATTCTTGTAACACCCCTTCTAATTTTCCCGCGAATTATATATTTAATCAAAGTTTAACATAACGAAAGAGCATCACAATTATAAAAATTTAAATAATAAAACATCGCAATAGTAGTCATGCATTACTGAAGAACTTTATTAAACGATTTAAATCCAATGATTATGTTTTACACAGCGGAAATAACATAAAATCTGGAATTAATTCCAAACGTAATTATTCCAAACATAAACCCAAAGAAAACAAGTTCAATTCTATAATCTCAAGACAATCGTTCCCCAGTGTTACAACTACCAGAGCATGACACTGACACGCGGACAATCTAAATAGCACAACTCAAGGCTATCCTCACCAGCTCCTAAGCGGCTAACCCTTCAATCTGAAATCATCAAAGTAAGGGTGAGATTTCATCAACAATTAAAATGCATTATACATTCCTATAAAACAATAAAACGATCAATACGTTATTCCACTCTCATTAGCATAACCAGATTACAATCCACAAATACAATGCACACAGATCATTATGCATATACCAACAATCAATGCAATTATAACACTGGAAATCATCCTAACATGTTATAATTATATATGCAATGCAGACTCAATGCATGTGGTACCAAACGTGAACTAAATTCAGACCTTGTTCTGCTTACACCATGGAAACAGAGCTAATCAACGATTCTCCCATACACCACTGGGTCAAGAATCCAGCCTCACCACCATTACCCACTGGGTACGGGTATTGGCTCTGCAGGTCCAATTCCATACAATGGGAATTAACCATCACCAGAATGCATACGCATGCACATCAAAAGCATGCAACAATCCAAATACGGAATATGATCACACAAAATTATTCCACACATAGCCAACACCAACAACAACACATGATAACAGCAAGTCATGAGCATATAACGTTAATTACAACATATGAAATTAACATACAGCAAGTATACACAACGAATAATTCATGAATTACAACGAATTCTTGCTACGGAGGCCATATCAATCCCTCAAGCTTCAGTTACTGGGTTTTGATAATGTTTTTAATAGATAGTACTCGTTCTAAGCTTTCCAACGATATCAACTATGGCTAAATCGGAGTTACGGTCACAAAAATATGACAAAAACAATTTTCAGAAAGTTCCATTCTGTTTCAGCACAATATGCATCAATGCATAAGCCCCCATGTATCAATACATAAACAACATGTGTCGACACATGAATCGTATGCGTCGATGCATACGATTAAAATTTTGGCATTTTTCAGTTTTTGTTCAGTATGCATCGATGCATAACACGTATGTGTCGATGCATAGCTTCAAATTTTACCCTATGAGTCGATGCACGACTCTATGTCTCGATGCAAGCTTTTCCCACGCCTCTGGTTTTCTAAATTTTTACCACTTGCATCGACACATAGCCTCGTGTGTCGACCCATACTGCTATTTTTCACCAAAACCCAGTTTATTCTTCACTGTTTTCCAATTCCTATTGATTCCATTCATTGCCAAACTTTATATTATAATAGAACAAAATTAGATCATGTATTTTCACATCCAATTGACCACCAATTATACTTTCTACTTAGTCTACGATCATCCTACACAATTAACCATTCATAACAATTCCAATTTAAGTTTTTACGTTGAATTATATCGTTAGGGCACAACCTAGAATTCCTAATTCGAGATTCCTAACAGATCAATTAATTCTATTGATCATCAAAACCTATAAGGCATAATAATCTGATCAAATCACCCCTTACCTCGCGATGAATCTTCGAACTTCCGAAGCCTTGACTTTTCCTCTTTTCCTCTTCTCTTCTCAAAAGTACGTAGAGTGCAACTTCTCAAATCCTTCTCTTATTTCCTCTATTCCTTTATTTATTCCTTTTATTATTTCCCAATAATAAAAATAACATAATTAGGATAATTAGGGTCTTTTACTCTACACACCTCCCAATTCCACTTCACACCCCCAACACTCTCATTTATTTAATTAATTAATTAAATCCATTAATTCAAAAATACCAATAATTAAACCTTTAATTAAATTAATAATTAAAATTCTAATTATTTAATAGTCGAATTATTTGGGGTGTCACAACTCTCCCCTACTAAAAAGAGTTTTCGTCCTCGAAACATACCTTAGACAAAAAGTTCGGCATATGAGTCCTTCATCTGGCTCTCCAGCTCCCAAGTAAAATTTCCACCTCCTGGTCCTCCCCAAGCTACTTTCACCAGCGCTATCTCTTTACCTCGCAACTGCTTCAACTTCCGATCCTCAATTCTCGCAGGTAATGCTTCAACAGTCAGATTATCTCCCACCTGTAAATCATCTACCTAAATCTCATGAGACGGATCAGCAATGTACTTCATCAACTGAGATACATGGAAGACATCATGCAAATTTGCAAGCAACGACGGTAAAGCAATCTGATAAGCAACTCTCCCAACCTTCTTAGTAATCTGATACGGACCAATAAAGCGCGGAGTCAACTTCTTTGACTTCAAAGCTCGACCAATACCAGTCATCGGAGTAACTCTCGCATAAACACATGATCTCCTTCACTAAACTCGAGATCCTTCCTTCTCTTATCATGATAACTCTTCTAACGACTCTGAGAAGCTCTCATCTTCTCCTGAATCATCTTGATCTTTTCTGAAGTCTGTTGGAAAATCTCCGGTCCAATCGCAACACTTTCTCCAGAGTCGTACCAACACAATGGTGTTCGACACCTCCTACCATATAATTCCTCAAACGGAGCCATACCAATACTCGAATGAAAACTATTGTTGTAGGTAAACTCAATCAATAGTAAGTAACTATCCCAAGCTCCACCTTTCTCCAACACACAAGCTCGCAACAAATCCTCTAACGACTGAATCGTTCTCTCCGTCTGACCATCTGTCTGCGGATGATAAGCAGAACTCAACCGCAACTTAGTACCCAAAGCTTCTTGCAATCCTGTCAAGAACTTAGACGTAAACCTCGGATCTCTATCCGACACAATGCTAGAAGGAATACCGTGCAAACTTACGACCTTCTCAACATACAACTCTGTCAACCTCTCCATAGGATAATCCATTCTTATTAGAATAAACTGAGCTGATTTCGTCAACCGATCAACAATAACCCAAATAGAATCATAATTCTTCGCTGTCCTCGGCAACCCAGACACAAAATCCATAGAAATGCCATCCCATTTCCAATCTGGAACAAACAACGGTTCCATCAATCCTGATGGTTTCTGATGTTCAATCTTTGACTTCTGACAAACCAAACAAGCATAAACAAACTCAGCAATTTCCTTTTTCATTCTAGGCCACGAAAACAAATTTTTCAAGTCATGATACATCTTTGTAGCACCGGGATGAATACTCAATCCACTACGATGTCCTTCTTCTAAAATACTCCTCCTAAGTTCTGCAATATCCGGAACACAAACTCTATCACCAAATCTCATGACACCATTCTCGTCAATTCGGAATTCACCTCTTTGACCTTGGTTAATCAATGTCAACGTATCCACCAAACCAACATCAGATTTCTGTCCAGTTCGAATTTCTTCAAGAATACCGCTAGTCAACTTCAACATGCCTAACTTAATACTATCAGAAGTAGTCTCACATACCAAACTCAAGTCTCTAAATTGCTCAACTAAATCTAATTCGCGCACCATCAACATAGACATATGCAAGGACTTCCTACTCAATGCATCTGCATCAATGTTTGCCTTACCAGGATGGTAATTCAAACCGAAATCATAATCTTTTAGAAATTCTAACCATCTTCTCTGCCTTATGTTTAACTCTTTCTGATCAAAGAGATACTTCAAACTCTTATGATCACTAAATACCTCGAATTGAGATCCATACAAATAATGCCTCCACAATTTCAAAACAAAGACTACAACTGCCAACTCTAAATCATGTGTCGGATAATTCCTTTCATGAATCTTCAACTGCCTCGAAGCATAAGCCACAACTTTCTTATCTTGCACCAAAACACCACCTAATCCCATCAATGACGCATCACAATACACCACAAAAAGTTCTGCCGGGTTTGGCAAAATCAGAATCGGAGCACTAGTCAACCTCTTCTTCAACTCTTGGAATCCTTTTTCACATTCAGCATCCCAAACAAACACTTGACCCTTTCTTGTCAACTTAGTAAACGACAAAGCTAACTTCGAAAATCCTTCATTGAAGTTTCTGTAATATTCTGCAAGACCAAGAAAACTATGGATTTGAGAAGCATTCTTCGGTGCTTCCCACTGAGACACCGCTTTTACATTCGTAGGATCAACAGAAATACCATTCTTGGAAATCACATGACCAAGAAAGCTTACTTCACTTAACCAGAACTCACACTTAGACAACTTCACATAAAGCTTCTTCTCTTTTAGCAATTCCAATACAACTCTAAGGTGTTCTGCATGCTCTTCATCATTCTTCGAATAGATTAGAATGTCATCAATAAAGACTACCACAAACTTATCAAGATACGGATGAAATATCCTGTTCATATACTCCATGAAAACACCAGGTGCATTAGTAACTCCAAACGACATAACATAATACTTATAATGTCCATACCTCGTTCTAAATGCAGTTTTCTGAATATCTTCCGCCTTCACACGAATCTGATGATACCCAGACCTCAAATTGATTTTACTGAATACACACGCTCCAACTAATTGATCCGTCAAATCATCAATCCTCGGAAATGGATACCTATTCTTGATTGTAACTTTGTTCAACTGCCTGTAATCAACACACAGTCTCATCGAACCCTCTTTCTTTTTAACCAACAACACAGGAGCACCCCACGATGAAACACTAGGCTGAATAAACTTCTTCTCAAGCAATTCCTCTAACTGCTTCTTCAACTCCGATAATTCAGATGTCGACATGCGATAAGGCGCCATCGACACTGGACTAGTTCCAGGAATCAAATCTATAGTAAACTCCACTTCTCTCTCAGGTGGAAATTCACTAACATCTTCCGGAAACACTTATGGGAATTCATTCACAACAGGTAATTCATCACTCTTAGCTTTTCCTTTCACTTCCGTCGAAGAATACAACATAAATACCACAACACCATCATGAACAGCTAAATTCATCTGCTTAACTGACATAGTCACATCTTCAACTCTAGCTTCTTCAGGAAAAATAACCGTCTTCTCAAAACAGTTGATATGAACCTGGTTGAATTCCAACCAGTTCATTCCAAGGATGATGTCAAGTTGTTCTAATGGTAGGCACACTAACTCCATACCGAAACCTCTACCAAAAATCACAATAGGACAACTCCTACAAACAAATGAAGTAGTCACTAAACCCGACGTAGGAGTGTCAATAACCATACTTCCATCCATATTAGAAATGTCCAAATTCAATCTTTTAGCACAATCCAAAGCAATAAAAGAATGTGTCACTCCAGTATCAATAATCACAATCAAAGTTATGCCATTAATAAAACATGTACCTTTAATCAACCGATCATCTGGCTTAGTCTCAGATCCTAACAAAGCGAACACTTTACCACCAGCTTGTTCCTTCTTGGGTTTTGTACACTGCGGACGAGTATGACCTTCTTCGCCACAGTTGTAACAAGTTACCTTCCTTGCTCTGCAATCGGTAGCTACATGACCAATCTTCCCACAGTTGTAGCACTTCCTCGTATCATTCTTACATTCATTAGCTCGATGCCCCATTTCACCATACCTGTAGCACTTGATAGGAGCACTAGAATCTCCCCCACTAGGCTTCTTCCAACCACCAGATCTCTGATTTCTTATCATAAGGTTTCCCATGATCCATCTGTTGCTTTCCTTTACGATCCATATACCCTCAAGAAATCGTTCGAGTATTAGCAAGATCCTCTTCCAAAATCCTACTACAATCTACCAAGTCAGAAAACCTTCCGATACGCTGATACCTGATACCCTACTTGATCTCATCACGAAGACCATTCTCAAACTTGATACATTTGGAAAATTCTCCATCTGCATCATTGTTGTAGTGAGCATAGTACTTCGCCAACTCAGTAAACTTTGAAGCATACTCACTCACAGTCTTATTGCCCTGCTTGAGCTCCAGAAACTCAATCTCCTTCTTGCCCCGAATAACTTCAAAAGTATCTCCTTAGAAAAGCTCTCCTGAACACAGCCCAATTCAGTGCAATACCATCTTATTCTATTTCAGTCCTGGTAGCAACCCACCAGTCATCAGCTTCCTTTGCCAGCATGTGAGTACCACACCTCACCTTCAGCTCTTCAGCACAATCAATTACTCTGAAGATCCTCTCGATCTCCTTCAACCATCTCTGAGCACCTTCGAGATCATGAGTGCCTTTGAACAATGGAGGATTGGTCCTCTGAAAGTTTCCCAATTGCCTATCAGCACCAATACCAGCTCCCAGCTGATTCCCTCCAAGCACACCAGCTAGCATTTCCAAGGCTTCAGCGATATCAGCATCGTCTATTCCGTTACCTCTTCCGGCCATTGTTCTATAACATTACAAAACAATCAAATTAGAACACAAGTATCGAGAGTGTTACCTTGCACTAGTCGCATACAAAAGGGATAACGACACTAAGACACGACTGACTATGCTCTGATACCACTACTGTAACACCCCTTCTAATTTTCCCGCGAATTATATATTTAATCAGAGTTTAACATAACGAAAGGGCGTCACAATTATAAAAATTTAAATAATAAAACATCGCAACAGTAGTCATGCATTACTGAAGAACTTTATTAAACGATTTAAATCCAATGATTATGTTTTACACAGCGGAAATAACATAAAATCCGGAATCAATTCCAAACATAATTATTCCAAACATAAACCCAAAGAAAACAAGTTCAATTCTATAATATCAAGACAATCGTTCCCCAGTGTTACAACTACCAGAGCATGACACTGACACGCAGACAATCTAAATAGCACAGCTCAAGGCTATCCTCACCAGCTCCTAAGCGGCTAACCCTTTAATCTGAAATCATCAAAGTAAGGGTGAGATTTCATCGACAATTAAAATGCATTATACATTCCTATAAAATAATAAAACGAACAATACGTTATTCCACTCTCATTAGCATAACCAGATTAAAATCCACAAATACAATGCACACAGATCATTATGCATATAACAACAATCAATGCAATTAAAACACTCGAAATTATCCTAACATGTTATAATTACATATGCAATGCAGACCCAATGCTACCAATCGTGAACTAAATTCACACCTTGTTCTGCTTACACCATGGAAACAGAGCTAATCAACGATTCACCCATACACCATTGGGTCAAGAATCCAGCCTCACCACCACTATCCACTGGGTACGAGTATTGGCTCTGCAAGTCCAATTCCACACAATGGGAATTAAGCATCACCGGAATTCATATGCATGCACATCAAAAGCATGCAACAATCCAAATACAGAATATGATCACACAACATTATTCCACACATAGCCAACACCAACAACAACACATGATAGCGGCAAGTCATGAACATATAACGTTAATTACAACACATGGAATTAACATACACCAAGTATACACAATAAATAATTCACGAATTACAACAAATTCTTGCTATGGAAGCCATATAAATCCTTCAATCTTCAGTTACTGGGTTTTGAAAATGTTTTTAATAGATAGTACTCGTTCTAAGCTTTCCAACGATATGACCAAAGATATGACCAAAACAATTTTCAGAAAGTTCCATTTTGTTTCAGCACAGTATGCATCGATGCATAAGCCCATGCATCAATACATAAACAGCATGTGTCGACACATGCATCGTATGCGTTGATGATTACAATTAAAATTTTGGCATTTTTTAGTTTTTGTTCAGTATGCATCGATGCATAACACGTATGTGTCAATGCATAGCTTCAAATTTTACCCTATGAGTCGATGCATGACTCTATGTATCGATGCAAGCTTTTCCCACGCCTCTGGTTTTCTAAATTTTTACCACTTGCATTGACACATAGCCTCTTATGTCGACCCATACTGCTATTTTTCACCAAAAACCAGTTTATTCTTCACTGTTTTCCAATTCCTATTGATTCCGTTCATTTCCAAACTTTATATTATAACAGAACAGAATTAGATCATGTATTTTCACATCCAATTGACCACCAATTATACTTTCTACTTAGTCTACGATCATCCTACACAATTAACCGTTCATAACAATTCCCATTGAAGTTTTTACGTCGGATTATATCGTTAGGGCACAACCTAGAATTCCTAATTCAAGATTCCTAACGGATCAATTCATTCTATTGATCATCAAAACCTATAAGGCATAATAATCTGATCAAATCACCCCTTACCTCGCGATGAATCTTCGAACTTCCGACGTCTTGACTTTTCCTCTTTTCCTCTTCTCTTCTCAAAAGTACGTAGAGTGCAACTTCTCAAATCCTTCTCTTATTTCCTCTATTCCTTTATTTATTCCTTTTATTATTCCCAATAATAAAAATAACATAATTAGGATAATTAGGGCCTTTTACTCTACACACCTCCCAATTCCACTTCACACCCAACACTCCCATTTATTTAATTAATTAATTAAATCCATTAATTCAAACATATCAATAATTAAACCTTTAATTAAATTAATAATTAAAATTTAATTATTTAATAGTCGAATTATTTGGGGTGTCACAATTCTCGTCAATTCGGAATTCACCTCCTTGACCTTGGTTTATTAATGTCAATTTGTCAACTAAACCAACATCAGACTTCTGCCCACTTCGAATCTCATCAAGAATACCACTAGTCAACTTCAATATTCCCAATTTAACACTATTAGAAGTAGACTCACATACTGATCGCGACTTTATCGTCTATTAATCGGGAGACTGCAAGTGCACAATCCTATCGCGTAGTTTTAAAAAGATATCGAACCCATAGAGACTATAAATCGATCTATTGTTATCCTAAGTTACGGTATATAGCTAAGGCGAATAATTCTTTTGGATAATGGTTAAGTAAAAGTATAAATAAAATGGATATCGGTACGTAATGTAGTGAACCTAAGCGGATTAAATTGAACCTAAGCGTATAAAGATTATTAACTTAATTGTTCTGTAGATATTATCAGTTTAAAAACCCTCAACTCACACTTTTGTGGTCTTATCTCAGATTATACTCCTAAAGCCCTATGTCTGCTCTCGCTAGCCCATAAGTGTTTAGAAAATATTCTTTGGAAACTTAATAAAATCTAATTCGTTTTAAAGCGCTCTCGCTGTATTTAAATCGAATGCCTAACTTTAGCTATCCAGTTAAAACCTCACAGTTTCGTGGTCTCGATCCTAACATATTCTACTTTTCTTACTTTCGTAACGAAAAGATTGATTTTAATTACAAAAAGTCATAACCAGAATTTAAGTTAATTAATATTTTAGCTTAGAAACAATTTAATTCCTACTCTTACTACTATTACCTACCGATACCTACGGTTTAGCCGGACATATTTATTAATTCAGACATGCATAAATAATAAGGTTCAATATATTTAAACATCTCCATAATCAAATAAATAAATATCAGGCACAATACTTTAAATAAAATAAAATAATTATATTAAAAACCTGAAAATAAGAATACTGGAATAATCTTGTTCTTCGAAATAAACGAACATTCCACCACAAGTCGGCTGGATCTGCTCGGAGACTTCTCGAATCGAAAAGAAAAATACGACAAGGAATAAAAAGCGCTAGATCCAACGTAAGGTTAAATCAGTGAAAAATACACAATAATTTCTGGTGTAGAAATTATCGTGAGAAAATTTATAGAAACTTAAAACTAAAAAGAAAATCAAAACTGAGAAACTGAAATGGAAAAATAAAATAAAAGTACAAATTGAAAAGAAAATAAAAAATGCGAAGGAAAAACGTAATAACAGTTGTTCGGTAAAAATTTGCCGACCATTGCTCTGAAGCTTGAACATGTATTTATAGCCTCTGTTAGTAACTGCCTTTTCCAATTTCGTACGAAGAGAAATGGTGATCGTGTGCAAAATTGGCAGAACGTGGGAGACGGACGTCTCATCTGAAGAAGTAGTGTGAGACGTAGGTCTCACTTCATGAAAGTATATTGAGACGTGGGTCTCACTTCAGCAACGTGGACAAGGTAGTCTCCTTGTTCACCATAAGTTGAAATATAAGCGTGTTACGGTCGTGGAGGGTGTGTGACGGACTTAGTTTCTCAAACTGCGCGTGACGGTCGTCACACCTACTTAGTTTCTCAAACAGCGCGTGACGGTCGTCACACCTTGTGGACTGAACTTCTGCTGGGCTTTTATCTTCTGGGCTTAGTCTTATAATTATTTCTTTCTTCTTAACTCCTCCTTTTTGCTATATCACCCCTTTGCTTCATTTCTTTGGCTTTTTAATCCGATTTTTCCTCAATTTTATTTATTTGCTCAATTTATTCTTTATTTAATACATATACCTGAAACAAAAGAAATACCAACGTAATACGGAAATAAAATAATATAATTAAATAAAAATAGTAACATTATCCATGAAAATTAAGTCAAATATGTTATATAAATTCGTGTTATCAAACTCCCCTATACTTAAACCTTTGCTTGTCCTCAAGCAAAAAGTAAAAATGAAAAATCACTTAAGCATTTGTCAAACGCAGATATAAAACACAATTCAATTCGTACTAGGTTGCAATTCACTTCTTTGTTGGATAACTCAAGTTTAGACTTCGACACCAAAATTACCGTAAAAACATTGGATAACCCATTTTTGCAGACCAATTTAAGTCATGTATTATAGCTCGACCTAATACTTTCGTTTCTTTTCACCCGTTTTCATTCTGGTGCAATCACATTAAGCCCTTTACCTTACGCGCACATAGTGGAGTAACTTGTTAGTGACTTTGATCTTTATAATCCAGCTAGGAGTTATGGTAATTATATTTGGTACTCCTTTATCCCAATTACAAATTGCGGGGGATCGGACCGTCATCCGCCCTACCAAGTTCAGCACCAGGAACCACTGAACCAATTCATAATGGATTGTTTGCATAACGATTTTATAGTTTCCGCAACTGTTGGATTAAATGATCTGGTAAGGACCATCTAACTTAATAAGTTCATCTTCTGATAAAAATTTCTCTTAAAATTCTTGATCAATCACTTATATTCATCGATTCTCCACGTAGTTTGTCGTTTAAGGCGGTGTCGACTGCTTTTATAAACTACTCGGGATTACTTTAAAACTAAGTCTTAAGGTGTTGGTATAATAAGTACTTAAATCGATCTAACGCGTTGGATTTTTGAAGTGTTAGGACGATAACGATTTTGCTTTAGTCGTACTCGAGTTCTTATTTATAAAAATAAGCAACCTTAATACTAGTTGAGTATGTCAATATATACGTTTGAATTTCTTCGTTATGGCTCAAGAAAATGGAAGAATTTAAATAAGCACGAGAATTTTACATAAAATATTTTCGTTACATAAACATGTATTTTATTGAATGGAAATTTTGCAATACATAGAAAAAAAAAAGGAAACTAAAAGGGAAAAACTAAATAGAGCAAAGAAAATAAAAATGAACTAAGAAATGTTATGACTCCCCTAAACTTAAAATGAGCATTGTCCTCAATGCGATAGAACCAGGAGAAATCAGAAAGGAGTAGGGTGATCACTCGTCGCTTGGAAAATTGCGTCCTCTTGCTCCTCTGCCTCTAGTACGAGGTCATCGGCCGGGTTTCACTTGACGTTGAGTGTTTCGTGGAGCCATGGAAAAGAAAGAAATGAAGAAGGAATTTGGTAGAAATATGGGGTGGATGAGAGAAAATATATGAGAAGTAGATGGAAGGGATGTGGAATGAGAAGAAATGAGAATGGATATTTATAGTGGTTTTAGGATTTTAAGAGGAATAAATTATAATTATAATATGTTGGGAAATGTAGAGAGAAGAATTTGAATAGAAATTATTGTGGGAAATGTAGAATATTTTGATTAATGGAATGGTTGAATGGGATTTATGGAAAGGGAAATGAAAAGAAAGAAACGGACGAAACATTAAATCGGTCAAGGAAGCAGAAAAGACAACACGCATGAGATGGGAGAAACACGAGCTGAGGCGGGGACCACTGAAGATGAGACGTCCGTCTCAAAAAGATGATAGTCAAGACAAGCACGTGGAGGCGGGCGTCTCAAGGGCATGTGAGGATGGCAGAGGCGTGCGTCTTGGGAAGGGTATGGAATGCATGCAGAAGGAAAATAGGAGGCGTCCGTCTCCATCATGGTGTGGGGAGTTGAGGCGACCGTCTCCCTAGGCAGCATGCATGGCACGAATATTGATCAGGTAGGGAACCTTAGCATGCGTAGTGGACAGTTAATGCAGAGAATCTTAGTCCATCTCAAGAAAACATGTGACTTGAGATACGAGACAGGGAAAAGTATTGTAGATCACATGCATACATACTACATACATGTATATATATATATATATATATATATATATATATATATATATATATATATATATTATAGATAATTTCAAACAATAGGATATAAATATATATATATATATATATATATATATATATATATAATACTAGTATATATAATGCCTTATAATTAATATAATAAATATTGGAAAATATTGATTCGGTATATTAATAGGAAAAATACGATAATTGAAATAATACTCAATTATAATTATAAATATTAACGTGAAATGCTTAATTGAGTATAATTATCGGTATTACGGGGAAATAGTTCAGACGCATCAAAAGAAAGGGTGCAACCGATAATCGAGTAAAAATTTAAAATTTAACATAAAATAGAAAAAATGAAAATATGAAAAAGAAATTTAAAATTAGAAGCTAGAATGACTACTCGTTGATTTTCCATGGCCACTTATCAAGCCATCTCACATATCCTTCACCTTTTCTTTTCTTACGTTTGTAGGGTGGTTTATTCTTTCGAAATTTTGGTAGTGGTTTTGGATCTATCCTAAGTATAAGTTTTTCAAATTTGGGCTTAGTGATTTCATCCATCGCCTCATAAGTTAACCTTACCCTCTTAACAGTAATTATATCCTTAATTTTATGGTCCTCTAATTTTCGCTTTTTCGACAAGACTTCAAATAGTGGTGAATTAATGTGGATATTTTTCAATATCGCAACATACGTTTTAAATTGGGAGTCAACCGGAGTTTCCATAAAAAATTTCGGGAAAGGAATCAGTGGGGTGTAGTGATTTGGGATAACAATATGTGCTTCCTCCTCTACCTCTTTTACAACCTCCTCTTCGAACAGTGTTGGTGAATTCTTCTCAATCTCCACTATTTTCTCGTCAGAACTTTCCTCGGCCACAATATCACTCTCTTCAAACTCATCATCACTCTTTAGATTTTCAAATAATTTTTCTATAATGGTTGTTTCAACATCTAAATCTTCTTTGGAGGATGGTCCTAGAGTGTTTTGTTCAAGTTGGGAAATTTGAGTCTCTAATGCCATGTTGTGAGTCGTGAGAGAGTCAACCACAATGGTTAGTTGGCTAAGGGTTTCATTATTTTGAAGACTTTGTTTTCTTACTTCTTCATTTTGGATAGTTTGTGTCTCTACAAAGTGTTCAATCATAGACTCTAACTTAGAATTAGTTATTCTATCATCGGAATCTTCCATTGATGTTTCGAAATTAAAATCTTGTGATTCTTCAGAGTCTTGAAAGTAAGTTAAAGTCTCTTTTTGTGTTTCCCCAAAATGTTCTATCATCCTATATGTTTCATTAAAATTTTCCATTAATATTTCGAGATCAGATTTATATGGTTCTGGTGATTCTTCAAAATATTGGGCGTGATAATTGTAGAGGGAATTGGGTTGAGGATAAGTTTGGTTGAAATTATAAGTTTCTTGTGGTTCTTCAAAATGTGGGGATTGGTAGTTTTGGAGGTAGTTTGGGTAAGAGTAGGTTTGTGAAGCATTGAAATCTTCCATCAGTATTTCAAGGTCGGATCTATGGGATTCTTGTGGTTCCTCAAAATACTGATAATGGGCGTAGGAAAAATTTGGGTTATACATAGTAAATAAGGTAAAAGTGCCTTAGTCTATACGGTGTAACACCAGAGTTACAATATCGACTTAAATAGTCCCCGGCAACAGCGCCAAAAACTTGATCGCGACTTTATCGTCTATTAATCGAGAGACTGCAAGTGCACAGTCCTATCGCGTAGTTTTAAAAAGATATCGAACCCACAGAGAATATAAATCGATCTATTTTTATCCTAAGTTACGGTATATAGCTAAGGCGGATAATTCTTTTGGATAATGGTTAAGGAAAAATATAAATAAAACGGATATCGGTACGTAATGTAGTGAACCTAAGCGGATTAAATTGAACCTAAGCGTATAAAGATTATTAACTTAATTGTTCTGTAGATATTATCAGTTTAAAAACCCTCAACTCACACTTTTGTGGTCTTATCTCAGATTATACTCCTAAAGCCCTATGTCTGCTCTCGCTAGCCCATAAGTGTTTAGAAAATATTCTTTGGAAACTTAATAAAATCTAATTCGTTTTAAAGCGCTCTCGCTGTATTTAAATCGAATGCCTAACTTTATCTATCCGGTTAAAACCTCACACTTTCGTGGTCTCGATCCTAACCTATTCTACTTTTCTTACTTTTGTAACGAAAAGATTGATTTTAATTACAAAAAGTCATAACCAGAATTTAAGTTAATTAATATTTTAGCTTAGAAACAATTTAATTCCTACTCTTACTACTATTACCTACCGATACCTACACGGTTTAGCCGGACATATTTATTAATTCAGACATGCATAAATAATAAGGTTCAATATATTTAAACATCTCCATAATCAAATAAATAAATATCAGGCACAATACTTTAAATAAAATAAAATAATTATATTAAAAACCTGAAAATAAGAATACTGGAATAATCTTGTTCTTCGAAATAAACGAACATTCCACCGCAAGTCGGCTGGATCTGCTCGGAGACTTCTCGAATCGAAAAGAAAAATACGACAAGGAATAAAAAGCGCTAGATCCAACGTAAGGTTAAATCAGTGAAAAATACACAATAATTTCTGGTGTAGAAATTATCGTGAGAAAATTTATAGAAACTTAAAACTAAAAAGAAAATCAAAACTGAGAAACTGAAATGGAAAAATAAAATAAAAGTACAAACTGAAAAGAAATAAAAAATGCGAAGGAAAAACGTAATAACAGTTGTTCGGTAAAAATTTGCCGACCATTGCTCTGAAGCTTGAACATGTATTTATAGCCTCTGTTAGTAACTGCCTTTTCCAATTTCGTACGAAGAGAAATGGTGATCGTGTGCAAAATTGGCAGAACGTGGGAGACGGACGTCTCATCTGAAGAAGTAGTGTGAGACGTAGGTCTCACTTCATGAAAGTATATTGAGACGTGGGTCTCACTTCAGCAACGTGGACAAGGTAGTCTCCTTGTTCACCATAAGTTGAAATATAAGCGTGTTACGGTCGTGGAGGGTGTGTGACGGACTTAGTTTCTCAAACTGCGCGTGACGGTCGTCACGAGGCTGTGACGGTCGTCACACCTACTTAGTTTCTCAAACAGCGCGTGACGGTCGTCACACCTTGTGGACTGAACTTCTGCTGGGATTTTCTTTTCTGGGCTTAGTCTTATAATTATTTCTTTCTTCTTAACTCCTCCTTTTTGCTATATCACCCCTTTGCTTCATTTCTTTGGCTTTTTAATCCGATTTTTCCTCAATTTTATTTCTTTGCTCAATTGATTCTTTATATAATACAAATACCTGAAACAAAAGAAATACCAACGTAATACGGAAATAAAATAATATAATTAAATAAAAATAGTAACATTATCCATGAAAATTAAGTCAAATATGTTATATAAATTAGTGTTATCACATACCAAACTCAAATCTCTGAATTGCTCAACTAAATCCAATTCACGAACCATCAACATCGACATATGCAACGACTTCCTACTCAATGCATCTGCAACAACGTTTGCCTTACCAGGATGGTAATTCAAACCAAAATCATAATCTTTCAGGAATTCTAACCACCTTATCTTCCTCATGTTGAGCTCTTTCTGATTGAAGAGATACTTTAGACTCTTATGATCGCTGAATACCTCAAATCGAGATCCATACAGATAATGCCTCCACAATTTCAAGACAAATACCACAGCTGCCAGCTCTAAATCATGAGTCGGATAATTCCTTTCATGAATCTTCAACTGCCTCAAAGCATAAGCCACAACCTGCTTATCTTGCATCGAAACACCACCTAATCCTATCAATGAAGCATCACAGTACACAACCAAATATTCCGCAGGATTCGACAAAAATCAAAATCGGAGCACTAGTCAACCTCTTCATCAACTCTTGGAATCCTTTCTCACATTCAAAATCCCAAACAAACACTTCACCCTTTCTTGTCAACTTAGTTAACGACAAAGCTAACTTCGAAAATCCTTCAATGAACTTCCTGTAGTAACCTGCAAAACCAAGAAAACTATGGATTTTAGAAGAATTCTTCGGTGCTTCCCACTGAGATACCGCTTCTACCTTCGTAGGATCAACAACAATGCCATTCTTGGAAATCGCATGACCAAGAAAGCTTACTTCACTCAACCAGAACTTACACTTGGACAACTTCGCGTAGAGTTTCTTTTCCTTGTACAACTCCAACACAATCCTAAGATGTTCTGCATGCTCTTCATCATTCTTCGAATAGATCAAAATATCGTCAATAAAGACTACCACAAACTTATCAAGATATTGATGAAATATCCTGTTCATATACTCCATGAAAACAACAGGTGCATTAGTAACTCCAAACGGCATAACAAAATACTCATAATGTCCATACCTCGTTCTAAATGTAGTTTTCTGAATATCCTCTATCTTCACACGAATCTGATGATACCCAGACCTCAAATCAATCTTGTTGAATACACAAGCTTCAACCAGTTGATCCATCAAATCATCAATCCTCGGCAATGGATACCGATTCTTGATTGTAACCTTGTTCAACTACCTGTAATCAACACACTGTCTCATTGAACCCTCTTTCTTCTTAACCAACAACACAGGAGCACCCACGACGAAACACTCGGACGAATAAACTTCTTCACAAGTAACTCTTCTAACTGCTTCTTCAATTCAGATAATTCAGATGCCGACATGCGATAAGCTGCCATCGACACCGGACTAGTTACAGGAATCAAATCTATAGTAAATTCCACTTCCCTCTCAGGTGGCAATTCACTAACATCTTCTGGAAATACTTTTGGAAATTCATTCACCACCGGCAATTCATTACTCTTAGTTTTTCCCTTCACTTCTATCGAAGAATACCATATAAACACTACCGCACCATCATTAACAGCTACGCAACTCTAATCATCTATCTTAATTCACTGTCCTTATTAGAGTCTACGTCAACTTATATGGTTCACAAGCTTCTACCAAACTTCATTCATACTCATCACTTTATGCTCCATTTAGATAGCAAGACAATTGTATACCATCCAATAGGATTCCATCTATTATCAACGAGAGATTAAGGGTGATCAAGTCCTCAATTTGTCAATAGACATCCGATAATCATACTGGAGTATAAACCATCATTACAAACACTTTCTGTTCTCAGAATCGTACTCTCCTTTTTCACTTCCAACTATGACTCACGGTCCAAATGATTCCAACAATTCTAACCACTCTTGCAATATCTTCTCAAGCAGTACCTCGTACCCAAGACTTACAATCGGAACATATCCGGGAAGCATCTCTTCTCCCCCACTTAGTTTCACACTACTCCTGCAATAATCAACCAGAAAACAACAAGTACCGACAGTGTTGTACACACTTGTCGCGTACAAAGGGATAATTACATTAAGACACTGGTCACAACGATCGACTATGCTCTGATACCACTATTGTAACACCCCTTCTAAAATACCCCGCGAATTAACGATTAAATCAGAGTTAACATAAACGAAAGGGCATTACGATTTAATTTAAATATAAAATATCATCAACATGTCATGCTTTTACTGAAGAACTTTATTAAAGTAGTCAAAACCAATAATTATGTTCTGCACAGCGGAAAATAGCAACCATAACGGAATAAACTTCAATTCATAAGTATTCCAACATAAACCACAGGAAAACAAGTTCAATTCTATAATTCCAAAACAATCGTTCCCCAGTGTTATAACTACCAGAGCATGACACTGACACGCGAACAATCTAAATAGCACAGCTCAAAGCTATCCTCACCAGCTCCTAAGCGGCTAACACTTCAATCTGAAATCATCAAAGTAAGGGTGAGATTTCATCAACAAGTAAAATGCATTATACGCTTCTTAAACAGTAAAACAGTTCAATACATTATTTCACCCTCATTAGCATAATCAGATTACGATTCACAAATACAATTCACATAGTTCATTATGCATATAATTACAATCAATGCAATTATAACACTGGAATTCATCCTAACATGTTATAATTCTATCTGTAATGCAGACTCTACGCAGATGGTACCAAACGTGAACTCAATTCACACCCTATTCCGTTTGCACCCCGAAAACAACGTTAATCAACGATTCGCCCATACACCACTGGGACACGAATCCAGCCTCACCACCACTAAACCACTGAGTACGGGTATTGGCTCTGCAGGTCCAATTCCACACAATGAGAATTAACCACCACCAGAATGCATATGCATGCGCAACATAAAGCATGCAACATTCAAATAAAGAATATGATATCACAACATCATTCGATACATGGTTAGCACCATCAACCATCATAGCATAATCATGCATATACAATGTTAATCACAACACATGGCATTAACATCTATCAAGCATATACAACGTCAACGACGAACAATCGCGAATTACAAAGGATTCCTCATACGAAAAGCCATATCAATCTATCAAGATTTAGTTACTAGGTTTTAAAAATGTTTTTAATAGATAGTACGTGATTCCAGCTTTCCAACGGTACCAACTACGACTAAATCGGAGTTACGGTCGCAAAGATATGACTGAAACAAATTTTTACAAGTATTTGTTCAATTCTGTCCAGCTTGGGTCGATACAAGACCTCTTGTGTCAATACAAAACCAGCTTGTGTCGACACAAGCATCGTATGAGTCGACATATACATTCTGCAAAATTCCATTTTTTTTGTTTTTCTTCAGTATGAGTCGATGCATACATGTTTTGTATTGATACAAAACTGACTTGTATTGATACATAACCACTTGTATTGATACATAACCCACTTGTATTGATGCATAACCATTTGTATTGATGCATAACCATTTGTATTGATGCATAACCATTTGTGTTGATGCATAAACCACTTGTATTGATACATAACCACTTGTATTGATAAAAACATCGTATGAGTCGACTCATACATTATTCCAAAACCTGTTTTTTCAATTTTCTTCAGTATGAGTCGATGCATAGGTCTATGTATCGATGCAAAACTGACTTGTATTGATACATACCTCATATAAATCGATACAAATCTTCTAAAACAACCCCATGAGTCGATGCAAGGCTCTATGCATCAATACAAGCCTTTCTCGTGCCTCTGGTTTTCAAATGTTTTGTTACTTGTATCGATACATAACATCTTGTGTCGATCCATACTGCATTTTTTTCACCAAAAACCAGTTTTGTTCCCACTGTTTGCAATCCCAATCAACCAGAAGCTTTCCCACATACAAGGTACATATTATGCAGTAAAAGTTATGCATTCTTACGTTTAATTAACAGTAGAATTACATGCCTAATCAATCTACAACATAACTCCACATATAGTAACAATCATCACGTATTCCAATTGGTGTTTTTACGCTGGATCATAACGTTAGGGCATAATCTAGAAAATCCTAATTCGAGATTCCTAACGTAATATTCCATCCTATTGATTATCAAAATCTATAAGGCATATTAACCAGATAAAATCACCCCTTACCTTGCGATGATTCTTCGAATTCCGACGCCTTGGCTTTTTCCTCTTTCTCTTCTCTTCTCCAATGTTCGTAGAATGAAAAACCTCTAATTCTCTTCTCTTTTTCACTTTTCCTTTATTTATTCATTTTATTATTCCAAATAATAAAAATAAAATAATTAGAGTAATTAGAGTGTTTTACTCCACACACCCTTCAATTCAACCTCACACCCCCAACACCTCCATTCTTATTTAATTAATTAATTAAATCCAATCATCCAAAAATACCAATAATTAAATTTCTAATTAAATTAATAATTAAAATTCTAATTATTTAATAATTGAATTATTTGGGGTGTCACACAATACAACTCCATCATCTGAATGCATTCAATAAGCTTGTCTTCAATATTGTACAGCGGAAAAATAACATCTACAAAGGTCTTCCTGCCATCTGATCGTCTGCAGTCTTCAAAACTGGTCACCTAACGATTCCACCACTTATAACTTAGTCCTAAAAAAATAATAAGACGATTGGGGTGAGATTACTAAATCTCAGTGATTTCCCTATCTTACACTACAAGATACATGCATCCCAGACAAATTCACCTAGAATCAGGGTTCACACCTCATAGCCAGGAACAAGTACAAACATAGGTTAACACCAAAATTGGAAGTCCCATAACTATCCAAGAGGGTGACAACACAAAACAAAAAAACATACAATATGCAGACCCGCATCCGTGTGCGAGGAAATCAAGGAGTTATATTTATCTATCTAGGTTACCATAACTACACCCTCGGTTAGTCCTCGTGTACCTTATCGTCAAGAGACTTGCACAAGCAAACTGCTAGACAACGAATATGTCCTAAATGGAGTTCATCCGTGACAAGTTAAACCATGACATTGCCTAAGTGGAGTCACATTCCTTCCTCCATCCAAGACAAGTATGATGGGCCCCAACCACACGAGTGCAAACACTCTATCTCGAAAGTACACGCCCACCAGGCAAAAGCCTAGTGACATTGCCTACTTGGAATCACTAGATGGTAAGTAATCTGGTGACGTAGCCTACGTGGCGCCACACACTTACCAATACCAAGAATACAGATGAGACACCAGTGGGAAACGCCTCAAAACCAGCACTAGCACATCGCCTTTGGTAGCTCAGGTGTAAAGATGGAAGAAGACATTCAAGGCATACCAATAGCCTGATAAATAAAAACAGGATTTACTACCCAATAGTATGGTTCTACTCCGATTGAAGCATATATCACATACACGTAGTACACAAGATTTTCCTAGACTGAGCATCATACCCAGGTTTGCCCTGTCAGTACTTTTCATCAATTTGTACACAAAGCACACAAGATATTCCTATACTGGTTATCTTATCCAGGTTTTCCCTTACAGTAATTTTATATCAAGTGCATACAAACACAATCATCCGAACGTTCAACCGGAATGAAGAGAAAATAAATCACATAGTATCGTATGCACATACATTTTAAACAAAAGTCATCATGTAAATATCATGTCATTCATACATATCTATCACATGCAATTTCGACAAAACAACATCCACGCCTTTATGGACAATTCATGCATATACGGGAAATTTGAGAATATTGCATGTATTAATCAAGTAAACAACGACACACTAATGATAAGTGGCTTTTATAGAAACTAAGACGTTCTTTAACATAGGCCAATTTGCATTTAAAGTGATCCACTTTCTCTACTAATTTCTAATATATCATCCTCGAAATTAGTCAGAAGGAATAGTTCCTACGATTAGAATCTTCCTCTTATTCTATGTCCATAGACGTTTTCTAAGACTAATGGTGTGATTTGTTGAGACTATGGTGCAATACTGTTAGAACAAAGCTTGTTTCTAATAATATATATTAAAGTTTTGATGATAACAAGCATAATAAATTTTGTATAATTGAATATGATACTCTGACGTGTAAATGATTCATTTCAGAAGGTGTTCTGACTCTAGTGCAAAAATGGAAAATATCATACTGAGCAGAAGTTGAAGTTAGAAGTTATAATGAGAGCAGAACTTTTGGACAAAGCACGCTAAAAGGAACTGTTGAAAGAAACATGTTGTAGAAGTTTGAATAAGACAAAATAGGATCATAACAACTGCTGACAGAAACACGCCTTAGAAGTTCTGAGCGAAACCTTGTGGAAGACACGCTCCAAAGAAAGCTTCTGAAGTAAAGATTAAAATACAACTTCTGATGGAAGCTAGCAAAGCGCAACCTCTGATAAAAAGCACCAACAATATGTTCTGAATAGAAGATGTATAACAAGGCTTACAGAAGATGAAGTATTAGAAGTCATGATGAGAATAGAACTTCTGGTCAAGCCAGCACAGTGCAGAAGCAAGCACAGCACAAACGCAAGCACAACGCAGAAGCAAGCACAACACAAAAGCAAGCATTGTGCAGAAGCAAGCATAGCACAAAAGCAAGCACAACGCAGCTTCTGATAGAAGCAAGCACATCGCAACTTCTGATAGAAGCAAGAACAACGCAACTTCTGATAGAAGCAAGCAAAGCGCAACTTCTGATAGAAGCATACAAAGCGCAACTTCTGATAAGCAAAGCGCAACTTCTGATAGAGGTGACTTCTGACAAAAGCAGGCAAGAGTAAACTTCTGATGGAAGCACCAACAGAAGTTTTGATGAGCAAATATTTAGAAGATCTTTATCATATGTACGTTATCTTATAGAGACAAAACCTGCTGCAGTAACGTAAACTCACTAAGCTAAAAAGGCTAAGTACTTGAGTGGCATAACTTCCAAGGTTCATAGGTTAACAAAATCACGTGGAGACAAGCAAGCTAATTACGTTTCCCATTCTTCAAGACACGCCACATCCAACGGAAAGTTTTCCTAGAAAGCTCTATAAAAAGTCTTTAATTCAAAAAGGAAAAAATAACACATACAGTACAAAAAGGTGCATCAACAAAAAGAGAAAATACTGTACGAACAAAAACAACAATATAGTAGAACAAGAACTTTCAACAACATCTTCTATCAACCTACAGAAGGTCTTTCTAAGTAAACTCACGCTGCCAAATAAAAAGTCAATTTTTGTAAAGTAGTTTACTATTCATTGAGCTTAATTTTGTGTAAACTTCACTTAGTGAAGAATAGCTTTTCTAGAAGCATTTTGTACACAGTCAGTTAGAATCTAACATTCTGACAGTTGTTCCTTGAGAAGACCAGTTTGGGTCAGAATTCTTGAGAGGTCTAGCACTAGCTGAGTCTTAGAGGTGTTAGTCACAACGGTTGGTTGTGCGGTTTGTTCCTTGAGAAGACCAGTTGGGTCAGAATTCTTGAGAGGGCTAGGACTAGTGAGTCTTAGAGGAAGGTAGTCACACCGGTTGGGTAGTGCACTTTGTAATCGTTGATTTTAGTGGATTAAGTCCTCGTTGAGAGAGGCGAAATCACCTTGGCGGGTGCACTGGAGTAGTTTGAGTGTCAAACGAACCAGGATAAAAATACTTGAGTATTTTATTTGTTGTTTGGGTAAAAGATCTAAAAATTAAGAAAACTTATTCAACCTCCCCTTCTAAGTGTTTTTCAAACCCTTCAATTGGCATCAGAGCTCTTGGTTCTGGGTGCAAACACTTAATCGTGTCAGATAAAGATCCAGAAGGGAAGAACACAAGATGGCAACAGATAACAACAACGCAAAAGCTCCAATGTTTGATGGAGAAGAATTTGCATATTGGAAGGATAGACTGGAAAGTTTTATTTCAGGTTATGATCCCGATCTATGGTATGTGGTGTTGGATGGTTACAAACATCCAGTGGATGCAAAAGGAAACAAGATAGATAGAACATCTATGGAGAAACAACAAAAGATTGATTACAAGAATCACCACAAGGCCAGAAGCATTCTGTTAAGTGCTATATCAAAAATGGAGTATGAAAAAATTACAAATAAAGACACAACACATGACATTTTTGAGTCACTCAGAATGTCACATGAAGGGAACACTCAAGTTAAAGAGACTAAGGCTCTGGCGCTGATCCAGAAGTAAGAGGCATTTAAGATGGAAGAAGGCGAATCAATTGAGGCTATGTTCTCAAGGTTCTAAACTCTAACTGCTGGTCTAAGAGTGTTGGACAAAGGCTATACAAATGATGACCATGTAAAGAAGATCATTAGAATCTTACCCAGAAGAAGGGCGCCTATGGTGACTGCTATGAGGAGTCATGAGATTGAGCTAGATGAATTTGAACCCCGGAATAATGGTAAGTCAATTGCATTAAAATCCACAAAAAATTCTAACGTTAATACTTTTCAGGTAGAAGATGGAAGTTCTGAAGATTCGGAGTCAGAAGATGAATTCTCCATGATCTCCAGAAGGATAAATAAAATGTGGAAATATAGGCAAAAGAAATACAAGAACCACAGAAGATCTGAGGATAAAGGAGAGTCTTCTAGACATAAGAGGTTCAACAAGAGAGGCATCCAATGCTACGAATGCAAAGAAATGGGACATGTCAGAAGTGAATGCCCCAACGTTCAAAAAGAAAAACCAAAGAAAAGGTTTGATAAGATAAGAGTAATGATGGCCACGTGGGATGACTCAGAATCCTCTGAAGTTGAAACCGACTCAGAAGACGAACGTGTATACCTTGTTTTAATGGCAACTACAGCAGATGACTCTGCCTCTGACTCTGAGTCAGAAGAGGTATTTTCTGAATTAACTAGAACTGAGTTAGAAGATAGTATGTCAAAAATTCTGGAAACATGGAGTCAACTCAAAATTAAATACAAGAAACTCAGAAGGAATCTTGAATCTGAAACTGAGCAACTTAAATTAGAAAATTCTGAGCTTAAAGAAAATAATAACAAACTCAAAAATGATTTTCAAAATGTTAAACAAATTTCTAGCTCAGAAGATGCATCAAGTTCTAAAAATATTTTGAAAGAATATGACTACAGTTTTCAGAAGTTCCTAGATAAAAGCATAGATAGAAGCAAGATGGCTTCTATGATTTCTGGAGTTTCTAGAAACAATAGAAAAGGTTTAGGATATAAATCCCCCAGAGGGAAAGAAATATATAAACCAAAATCTGTTGATGAAATGAAAATCACGTACAAACCATTATACAAACAATTTGGATTTCGTCACACACACAACATTAAATACACGTCACGCTCTGAAAGTTTTTTTGTTAAACCAAGGTTCAAACAGAACCTTAGAACTTTTAACCATAAAGGAACCAGAAGGATATGGGTACCAAAATAAAAAATTATCTATGTTGCAGATATTCTAAAAGGTGACGTTGAAACACCAACCTTAGCACCTGGACTCTGGATGCTAGCTAGACATGATGGGAAAAAGGTGTATGTTCCAAGTTCTGGAACTTAAAGGTAACCAGAAGGAAAAAGTCAGAGGCTCTGGAACTATGGGAATGGAACAGAAGTTCAGTAATCAACCTCTGAAGAAACAGAACAGAAGATCACACAGAAGTTACATAGTTTTCAGAAACTCTGGAACTATGAAAATTGAACAGAAGTCTAGTTGTCAACTTCTGAAGAAACAATATAAGAGTACATATCAGAAGTTGCTTTTATAGAAGCTCTGGATATAAAAAATTCAACCAGAAGATTATCTTTTGTATGAGTGTAAGACTTCTTATCTTCTGTTAAAATACATTTGTTTTATATGAATGTTCAAATTAACATGTCTTCGGAAGTTAGAAGAATTGTCAAAACAAATTTGATTATAAGCTTGGCCAGCAAATGCCAAAGAAAGTTTAAAATAATGCAGGTATAGAAGTTCTATTGCCAAACTCTGACAGAACAGCACTGAAGGAAAACTCATAAGTACACCTGTCAACTTCTGGAGACTCTGAACAGAAGCGTCACCCATAATTTCTGACTTTTGAAGAAAATTGGAACAACGTCAGAACCTCTGAAGAAACTATCCACAGAAAATATGCAAGAATCATTTCAGCTCATCTAGAAGATGTCATTATAGGAAAGAAAAATGACCCCATCAGAACTAGATTCACCCTTAAAATAAATGAAGAATCAATGTTTGGACTAGTTTCCATGATTGAACCAACTTCTATAGATAAAGCTCTGAAAGATAATGATTGGATTATAGCTATGGAAGAGGAACTCAACCAATTCTCCATAAATAACGTATGGGATTTAGTTCCAAAACCAAAAGGATTTTACATCATTTGAACAAAGTGGGTGTTCAGAAACAAGCTAAATGAGCAAGGAGAAGTTGCCAAAAATAAAGCACGACTGGTTGCACAAGCGTATAGTCAGCTAGAAGGTATTGATTATAATGAAACCTTTTCTCCAGTTGCCAGGTTAGAACCCATTAGATTATTAGTTTCTTTTGTTGTACAAAACAATATTACTTTATATCAAATGGATGTTAAAAGTGAATTTTTAAATGGATATATAGAAGAAGAAGATTATGTCCGTCAACCTCCTGGATTTGAAGATGCAATATTTGCAGAACATGTGTTTAAATTGAAAAAATCTCTTTATGGTTTAAAACAAGCTCCCAGAGCTTGGTATGAGCGCCTTAGTAATTTTCTTCTAGAAAAAGGCTTTACCAGAGGGAAAGTCGACACAACCTTATTGAGAAAAAAATTTAAAAATAACATTTTAATCTGCCAGATATACGTTGATGATATTATATTTGGAACTTCTAATGTCTCTCTTGGAAGAGAATTTGCTAAGTCTATGCAGGCAAAATTTGAAATGAGCATGATGGGGGAGCAAAAATTATTTCTGGGAATTCAAATCAATCAATGCTCAGAAGGTACCTACATACATTAAACGAAGTATGTGAAGGAACTTCTGAAGAAATTCCAGTTATCAGAAAGTAAAGAAGCCAAGATTCCAATGCATCCTACATGCATCTTGGGAAAATATGAGGTAAGTAAGAAGGTATATCAGAAGCACTACAGAGGTATGATTGGTTCTCTTCTATATCTAACTACATCTAGGCCAGATATTTTGTTCAATGTATGTTTATGTGCTAGATTCTAATCAGATCCTAGAGAATCTCACTTAACTGTTGTTAAGAGAATTCTAAGGTATCTGAAAGGTACTACTAATGTTGGATTATGTTACAGAAAATCCAAAGATTTCAATTTAGTAGGATTTTGTGATGCTGACTTTGCTGGAAATAGAGTGGAACGTAAGAGAACTTCTAGAAGTTGTCAATTTCTGGGCAACAACTTGATATCTTGGTACAACAAAAAGTAAGCCACTATAGCACTCTCAACTACAGAAGCAAAATATGTTGTTGCTGCTAGCTGTAGTACCCAGATGATCTAGATGAAGAGTCAATTAGAAGATTATTATCTATATGAGAGTAAGATCCCTATCTTCTGTGACAGTACTTCTACTATTTCATTTCATTTAAACATCATTTCATTTGGGACTATATTTATAAAGGAATTTTAAATTTAACCTTTGTTGATACAGACCATCAATGGGCTGACATTTTCACAAAACCACTTTCTGAAGATAGATTTAAATTTATTTTGAAAAATTTGAGTATGGAAAATTGCCCTTAATGAAATTCTGTTCAATATCATTTTAGTCAAAAGTTCTGTGTTAAATGAACCTCTAAATAATTCACTCTTCAGAAGTTAGAAGAGAAGTTAAGTTAGAAACCATATCTAGAAGTTCTGAAACCTTCAAACGTTTCAAGTTCTGATTATGGTCAGAAGTTCATTAAAGTAAAACAGTTGTAACGCTGTAACCCAGATGTTGAACACGGGTTCATAAACTTCTAATAGGTTACTTAAACATGCGTGTTAGCTATTGACAAGAAATTTCTTAGTAACTGTTGATTTTTTTTAAAATCTCAAGAAATTTCTTAGTAACTGTTGATTTTTTTTTAATCTCAAGAAATCCCTCAAGTGTTAGAAGCTACTTATAAGTGATGACTGCTTTTCTCTTAATTTTTTTATTTTGGTTTATGACAAACCTTCAAAATCTATTTTTTTAAAGTCATCAGAACTTCATTTCACTTTACATTTTTTTTAATGAATTTTTGATTATGACAAAAAGGGGGAGAAAACTGAGATTTTGAACTAATTCACTATAACATGTTGCTGGAATAAAATGTCAAACATTTCTAACAAAATATACAAGTACACATTCTTGCTTCTAAGTGATACAGAAAAGTAAACTCTGGAAGCTCAAAAGACCGTGCTGAAAGCAAACTCTGAAAGTAAACTCTGGAAGCTCAAAGGACCGTGCTGAGAGAAAACTCTAAAAGTAAACTTTGGAAGCTCAAAAGATCAAGTGCTGAAAGCAAACTCTGAGAAGTAAACTCTAGAAGAAAAGAAAAACTCCGGGAAGTTCTACCTTGCATTTGTTTCTTTTCAATATTTAGATCAGGGGGAGACTATTAATTTCAGGGAGAGTATATTAATCTCAGGGGGAGATATTTTTTTTTACAAATACAAAATTTCATAAATCAAAATCTAGATAGTTTTGTCATCATCAAAAAGGGGGAGATTGTTAGAACAAACTTTGTTTCTAATAATATATATTAAAGTATTGATGATAGCAAGCATAATAAATTTTGTATAATTGAATATGATACTCTGACGTGTAAATGTTTTATTTCAGAAGGTGTTCTGACTCTAGTGCAAAAATGGAAAATATCATACTGAGCAGAAGTTGAGGTTAGAAGTTCTAATGAGAGCAGAACTTATGGACAAAGCACGCTAAAAGGAACTGCTGAAAGAAACACGTTGTAGAAGATTGAATAAGACAAAACACGCTCATAGCAACTGCTGACAGAAACACCCCTTAGAAGTTCTAAGTAGGAAATTTTGGAAGACACGCTCCAAAGAAAGCTTTTGAAGTAAAGATTAAAATAGAACTTCTGATGGAAGCTAGAAAAGCGCAACCTCTAATAAAAAGCACCAACACTATGTTCTGAATAGAAGATGTATAACAAGGCTTACAAAAGATGAAGTATTAGAAGTTCTGATGAGAATAAAACTTCTGGTCAAGCAAGCACAACGAATAAGCAAGCACAACGAATAAGCAAGCACAACACAGAAGCAAACACATCGCAGAAGCAAGCACATCACTAAAGCAAGCACAATGCAGAAGCAAGCACAACACAAAAGCAAGCACAACACAAAAGCAAGCACAACGCAGAAGCAAGCACAACACAACTTTTGATAGAAGCAAGCACATCGTAATTTCTGATAGAAGCAAGCACAGCGCAGCTTTTGATAGAAGCAAGCACAACGCAACTTCTGATAGAAGCAAGAACAACACAACTTCTGATAGAAGCAAGAACAGCGCAACTTCTTATAGAAGCAAGAAAAGCGCAACTTTTGATAGAAATAACCAAAGCGCAACTTCTGATAGAAGTAACTTCTGACAGAAGCAGGCAAGAGTAAACTTTTGATGGAAGCACCAACAGAAGTTTTGATGAGCAAATATTAAGAAGATCTTTATCATATGTACGTTATCTTCTAGAGATAAAACCTGTTGCAGTAACATAAACTCACTAAGCTAAAAAGGCTAAGTACTTTAGTGGAACAACTTCCAAGGTTCATTGGTTAAGAAAAATCACGTGGAGACAAGCATGCTAATTAAGTTTCCCATTCTTCAAGACACGCCACCTCCAACGGAAAGTTTTCCTAGAAAGCTCTATAAAAAGTCTTCAATTCAAAAAGGAAAAAATAACACATACAGTACAAAAAGGTGCATCAACAAAAAGAGAAAATACTGTACAAACAAAAACAACAATACAGTAGAACAAGAACTTTCAACAACATCTTCTAGCAACATACAGAAAGTCGTTATAAGTAAACTCACGCTGCCAAATAAAAAGTCAATTTTTGTAAAGTAGTTTACTATTCATTGAGCTTAATTTTGTGTAAACTTCACTTAGTGAAGAATAGCTTTTCTAGAAGCATTTTGTACACAGTCAGTTAGAATCTAACATTCTGACAGTTGTTCCTTGAGAAGACCAGTTTGGGTCAGAATTCTTGAGAGGTCTAGCACTAGCTGAGTCTTAGAGGTGTTAGTCACAACGGTTGGTTGTGCGGTTTGTTCCTTGAGAAGACCAGTTGGGTCAGAATTCTTGAGAGGGCTAGGACTAGTGAGTCTTAGAGGAAGGTAGTCACACCGGTTGGGTAGTGCACTTTGTAATCGTTGATTTTAGTGGATTAAGTCCTCGTTGAGAGAGGCGAAATCACCTTGGCGGGTGCACTGGAGTAGTTTGAGTGTCAAACGAACCAGGATAAAAATACTTGAGTATTTTATTTGTTGTTTGGGTAAAAGATCTAAAAATTAAGAAAACTTATTCAACCTCCCCTTCTAAGTGTTTTTCCAACCTTTCAATTGGCATCAGAGCTCTTGGTTCTGGGTGCAAACACTTAACCGTGTCAAATAAAGATCCAGAAGGGAAGAACACAAGATGGCAACAAATAACAACAACACAAAAGCTCCAATGTTTGATGGAGAAGATTTTGCATATTGGAAGGATTGTCTAGAAAGTTTTATTTTAGGTTATGATCCCGATCTATGGGATATGGTGTTGGATGGTTACAAACATCCAGTGGATACAAAAGGAAACAAGATAGATAGAAAATCTATGGAGAAACTACAAAAGATTGATTACAAGAATCACCATAAGGCCAAAAGCATTCTGTTAAGTGCTATATCAAAAATGGAGTATGAAAAAATCACAAATAAAGACACAGCACATGACATTTTTGAGTCACTCAGAATGTCACATGAAGGGAACACTCAAGTTAAAGAGACTAAGGCTCTAGCGTTGATCCAGAAGTATGAGGCATATAAGATGGAAGAAGGCGAATCAATTGAGGATATGTTCTCAAGGTTCCAAACTCTAACTGCTGGTCTAAGAGTGCTGGACAAAGGCTATACAAATGATGACCATGTAAAGAAGATCATTAGAAGCTTACCCAAAAGATGGGCGCCTGTGGTGAATGCCTTCAAAGTGTCAAAAGATCTAAATGCAATCTCCCTAGAAGAGCTCATTAGCGCTCTGAGGAGTCATGAGATTGAGCTGGATGAATTTGAACCCCAAAATAATGGGAAGTCAATTGCATTAAAATACACAAAAAATTCTAACGTTAATACTTTTCAGGTAGAAGATGGAAGTTCTGAAGATTCGGAGTCAGAAGATGAATTATCCATGATCTCCAGAAGGATAAATAAAATATGGAAATATAGGCGAAAGAAATTCAAGAACCACAAAAGATATGAGGATAAAGGAGAATCTTCTAGACATAAGAGTTTCAGCAAGAGAGGCATCCAATGCTATGAATGCAAAGAAATGGGACATGTCATAAACGAATTCCCCAACGTTCAAAAAGAAAAACCAAAGAAAAGGTTTGAAAATATAAGAGGAATGATGGCCACGTGGGATGACTCAAAATCCTCTGAAGTTGAAACCGACTCAGAAGATGAACGTGTAAACCTTGCTTTCATGGCAACTACAGCAGATGACTCCGCCTCTGACTCTGATTCAGAAAAGGCATTTTCTGAATTAACTAGAACTGAGTTAGAAGATAGTATATCAGAACTTCTGGAAACATATAGTCAACTCAAAATTAAATACAAGAAACTCAGAAAGAATCTTGTATCTGAAACTGAGCAACTTTAATTAGAAAATTCTGAGCTTAAAGAAAATAATAATAAACTCAAAAATGATTTTCAAAATGTTAAACAAATTTCCAGCTCAAAAGATGCATCAAGTTCTAAAAATATTTTGAAAGAATATGACTACAGTTTTCAGAAGTTCCTAGCTAAAAGCATAGACAGAAGCAAAATGGCTTCTATGATTTATGGAGTTTCTAGAAACAAAAGAAAAGGTTTAGGATATAAAGCCCCCAGAGGGAAAGAAATATATAAACAAAAATCTGTTGATGAAATGAAAATCACGTACAAACCATTATACAAACAATTTGAATTTGGTCACACACACAACATTAAATACACGTTACACTCTGAAAGTTTTTTTGTTAAACCAAGGTTCAAATAGAACCTTAGAACTTCTAACCATAAAGGACCCAGAAGGATATGGGTACCAAAAGAAAAAATTGTCTATGTTGTAGATATTCTACAAGGTGACGTTGAAACATCAACCATAGCACCTGGACTCTAGATGCTAGCTAGACATGATGGTAAAAAGGTGTATCTTTCAAGTTCTGGAACTTAAAGGTAACCAGAAGGAAAAAGTCAAAGGCTCTGGAACTATGGGAATGGAACAGAAGATCACACAGAAGTTGCATAATTTTTAGAAACTCTGGAACTATGAAAGTTGAACAGAAGTCTAGTTGTCAACTTCTGAAGAAACAATATAAGAATACATCTCAGAAGTTGCTTTTATAGAAGCTCTAGATATAAAAAATTCAACCAGAAGAATATCTTCTATATAAGTGTAAGACTTCTTATCTTCTGTTAAAATACATCTGTTTTATATGAATGTTCAAATTAACATCTCTTCAGAAGTTAGAAGGATTTTTAGAACAAATTTGATTATAAGCTTGGCTAGCAAATGCCAATGCAAGTTGAAAATAATACAGGTACAAAAGTTCCATTGCCAAACTCTGACAGAACAACACTGAAGGAAAACTCATAAGTACACATGTCAGCTTCTGGAGACTCTGAACAGAAGCGTCACCCAGAAGTTCTGACTTTTGAAAAAAATCTGAACAACGTCAAAACCTCTGAAGAAACTCTCCACAGAAAATATGCAAGAATCATTTCAGCTCATCCAGAAGATCTCATTATAGGAAAGAAAAATGACCCTATCAGAACTAGATCCACCCTTAAAATAAATGAAGAATAAATGTTTGGACTAGTTTCCATGATTGAACCAACTTCTATAGATGAAGCTCTGAAAGATAATGATTGGATTATAGCTATGGAAGAGGAACTCAACCAATTCTCCATAAATGACGTATGGAATTTAGTTCCAAAACCAAAAGGATTTAACATCATTGGAACAAACTGGGTGTTCATAAACAAGCTAAATGAGCAAGGAGAAGTTGAGCAAGGAGGGTATAGTCAAGGGTATAATGAAATTGATTAATCCATTAGATTATTAATTTCTTTTTGTACAAAACAATATTACTTTATATCAAATGGATGTTAAAAGTGCATTTTAAATGGATATATAGAAGAAGAAGATTATGTTTCACGGATTTGAAGATGCAATATTTAGAACATGTGTTTAAATTGAAAAATCTCTTTATGGTTTAAAACAAGCTCCCAGAGCTTGGTATG
This sequence comes from Vicia sativa, assembly GCA_021764765.1. NCBI lineage: Eukaryota > Viridiplantae > Streptophyta > Magnoliopsida > Fabales > Fabaceae > Vicia > Vicia sativa. The sequence continues at coordinate 178,977,442 of CM038792.1, forward strand.
AGCGCCTTAGTAATTTTCTTCTAGAAAAAGGCTTTACCAGAGGGAAAGTAGACACAACCTTATTCAGAAGAAATTTTAAAAATGTCATTTTAATCTGCAAAATATATGTTGATGATATTATATTTGGAACTTCTAATGTCTCTCTTGGAAGAGAATTTGCTAAGTCTATGCAGGCAGAATTTGAAATGAGCATGATGGGGGAGCTAAAATTCTTTCTGTGAATTCAAATCAATCAATGCTCAGAAGGTACCTACATACATTAAACAAAGTATGTGAAGGAACTTCTGAAGAAATTCTAGTTGTCAGAAAGTAAAGAAGCCAAGACTCCAATGCATCCCACATGCATCTTGGGAGGTATGAGGTAGAGAATCTCTCGGAGGTATGTTGGCTCTCTTCTATATCTAACTGCATCTAGGCCAGATATTCTGTTCAATGTATGTTTATGTGCTAGATTCCAATCAGATCCTAGAGAATCTCACTTCACTACTGTTTAGAGAATTCTAAAGTATCTGAAAGGTACTAATAATGTTGGATTATGTTACAGAAAATCCAAAGATTTCAATTTAGTAGGATTTTGTGATGCTGACTTTGTTGGAGATAGAGTGGAACATAAAAACACTTCTGGAAGTTGTCAATTTCTGGGCAACAACTTGATATCTTGGTACAGCAAAAAGTAAGCCACTATAGCACTCTCAACAACAGAAGCATAATACGTTGTTGCTGCTAGATGTAGTACCCATATGCTCTGGGTGAAGAGTCAATTAGAAGATTATCATCTGTATGAGAGTAAGATCTTTATCTTCTGTGGCAGTACTTCTGCTATTTGCCTTTCTAAAAATCCTATTTTACACTCAAAGGCAAAACATATTGAAATTAAACATCATTTCATTAGGGACTATAATCAGAAAGGAATTTTAAATTTAAACTTTGTTTATACAGACCATCAATGGGCTGACATTTTCACAAAACCACTTTCTGAAGATAGATTTAAATTTATTTTGAATAATTTGAGTATGGAAAATTGCCCTGAATGAAATTCTGTTCAATATCATTTTAGTCAGAAGTTCTGTGTTAAAGGAACCTCTAACTAATTCACTCTTAAGAAGTGAGAAGAGAAGTTAAGTTAGAAACCATATCTAGAAGTTCTGAAACCTTCAAACGTTTCAAGTTCTGATTATGGTCATAAGTTCATTAAAGTAAAACAGCTGTAACGCTGTAACCCAGAAGTTGAACACGGGTTCAGAAACTTCTGATAGGTTACTTATTCCCAAATTCATACAAATCACAAAAACCCCAATTCCTACCAAAGTTTCTAACTAATGGAACTCACCTTAGGTAAATGGAGGTTATGATGACACACTCGCTGCATTAGAACTCTTTTCATGCTCAAAACTCCACTTCTAACCATGCCAAACCCGTAATGCTTTTTCCTTCTATTTTCAACAAGCATCCTCCAACTTCAAATGTGTTTTTCTCCTTTAACACAGAAGCTATGATCATAAACCACTATATCAAATCGAAGGGAATTTTGTGTAGATTCCAGAACTTCAAGAATTATCTGAATAAGAGCTACGAGTACAAAGTTATGGTTTGCTAAGTGAAGTCTGTCCATGGAATTCGTATAACAATATCAACTTCAGACCCCTAACTTCAAACACGATTATCTCACTCATCACAAAAATTCAGAACATAAATTTTATATGAAAATTAAAGAGAATTTCAAGAGATTTCTGAAAAGTCCAGAATTACCTCAATCTGAGTTGTGAGCTAGAAGATATGGCATTTTTAGTAGAGCTGCTCCAAGGAGTACAAAAATAGAGTTTTGGAGATGAATTCTTTCTCTTATCTTTCCACTCCCCACCTCTTCATTCATAAAATACTGACATGGAATGTTGTAGGAATGAAGTCTCTACCAATATGTCTTAAGTCCACATGCAAACTTTTTTTAGTACCCAAAATAACCTCTAACTATGCTTATATTACTAGTTTGCCCTCTTGGTTCCATCCCAACTAGATAATTAGGATTTCTAATAATATTTCTTAATTTCATCATATATTTCCTCATACTTAGTGATATAAACATAGGAATGTTACATTTCAAAAATAAATGAATTATAAATTCCTTCATTTGTCTTCTCTAAAGCAAGTTTAAAAGTGTGTTTGTTTGATAATTTAAAGTTATCTCCAGAATATTAATTTTTGAAATATATTTCTATCAATATGTTGGATAAATAAAATTTAAATTGAATAAATTCTCCATTAAAATCTTAATACTTATTTTAAAAAATTTTCAAATGAAATTTTGATATAAAAAATTGTTAATATAATACAAGAATAGGAGTTTATGGTTTTTTATTTTATATTCTCATCAAAATTTAAAATTGCCATCCAATGAACATGAAATAAAAGATAAATTCATAGTAATACAAAATACTCACAATTCTATGTGAAAATGTATAATAAATATATAAAATATGAAATCAAAAATTATGTATTCATGGTAAAAATATCTTTATCTATGAAACAAATATTTTGAATTATATCCCTTCTAATCAAGTTGACTTTTTTTAGAAGTCTATTATATATAAAATACAAAATTTAAGGTTATATAATATTTGTTTATTGTGAATACCATTGAACCACGCTACAAGAAGACTTTCATATACAAATAATAAACCAATATATGAGAAGTTAATATAGTATAGTGCACAATAATATTTTTCTTACAAAATAGTACATGTAATGATGACTTACATGTAACATTTCTTAGCTAAATTCTATAGAAGAGAAAAAAAGCATCATCTATCTTCTTTATATATATATATATATATATATATATATATATATATATATATATATATATATATATATATATATATATATATATATATATATATATATATATATATATATAACTCTAATTATTTAGAAGGTGTTACAAGAACAAAGACAGAAACATAAGTAACTTATGCCCTATGAAATTGAACCCGAAGTTTATTGTTGTACCCTAAGAAATTATTATTGTATAAAGTCATTAATATCTTCAAATTCTCAATAAAAGTACCCAAAGTACCCCACTCAAACGTACAAGTGTCACACACAGAGGGACAAAACTCAATATAATATATAACTCGAACTCAAGTCTTCGCAATTCTAAAATAGTTATAACGATCAGTCCCTGTTATAATAAATCTTCTTCCGCTCTTTCTGTCTATATCACCCACTTTCCATTATGTGGATTGTACACAAGTGGAAGATGACGAAAATTTCATCTTAAAATCCCTTTCCCCTTAACAACTTTATCTTCAATTGCATAAGGGGTGGAGATAACAGGTAACCCTGTTGTAAGATATGTGTTTTCTTGACCTTCAATATCGATTAAAGGTGTTTGTATGTAATACTCTTTGCCACTCTCAACAATGTTACCCTATGTGTCAAGAACTTGTTCATATTTCAGATTATGCTAAAACTATTGTGGACAAGAATAGCCAAAACAGGAGGCGAATACTTGTATTTATGATCAATCTTTTGGACATTGTAATGTGTAAATTATGAAGGGTAATCGGGTTATGTGTTAATGTTGTTGTAACGGATTGCTACTATTTATACAATATGATATTAGGAAAGTATATATTAATTATGTGTTAGGTTAATGAATTAATGTCTAACAACCCTTGCCACTTTATTCATTCATTTTGCTTGTACCAGCAAACTGGTTTATTGAAAAATGAAACTTTAAATTTATTTAGGGGTTGGCCAACTTGTTAAAATAGTCAAATATTTACTTTTTTATTTAAATGATTCGGTTGACACGGTTAAATATTTGATTGCTTTTTTATAAAATTTAAATTAAAATACATCACTAAGTTCCACTCTTGAACTATATAATGATGGGAGAGGTTGAAGTGGTGCAATGTTTTGATGGTTCGAAGGAAGTATAAAAAATTAAAGGCTTTACCAAAATTTTCTCTCCCTCTATATATAGGTATATATAACATGGACACTAATATAACTATACTTACTTAAATGTACTTTTTTTAAAAATAATATAAAATATTTAAAAATCAAGAAGCAATCATATTTAAAAATAAAAAATATTTAAAAAACTTGATTTCAAATATTAATAAAATTTAAAAGTATTAACAACTTAAAGCATATAACAAATGTATAAGCATTGAAAATTCACGTCATTGTCATTATTGTTTATACCAATATATTTGCCTTTTTTTTCATCCCTTCTCAATGTATTCTTGAGTTACATCAAAATCTTTGATTAAACAATTTTCTTTGTTGCCTTAATTTAAATGAAGTAGGTGAGATTGCCTCAAATTGGGGATGCTTGAAGAGTGACTCCCATTACGGGCAGTCACGATTTCCTCACATTTGACTTATCTTTACGAATATATCACTACATTGAATAAATTTAAAAGGGTATCATGATTAAAAATGAAATTAAGATTGAATCCATTTTAATATATAACTCGAACTCAAGTCTTCGCAATTCTAAAATAGTTATAACGACCAGTCCCTATTATAATAAATCTCCTTCCGCTCTTTCTGTCTCTATCGCCCACTTTCCATTCTGTGGATTATACACAAGTGGAAGAAGATGAAAACTTCACCTTAAAATCCCTTCCCACCTTAACAACTTTATCTTCATTTCCAAAAGGATTGAAGATTACAGGTAACCCTTTCGTAAGATCTGTGTTTTCTTGACCTACGTATAAAGGGCAAGAACCGTTTCTGCTCACCAAAGTTAATTGACCTCCAGTTTCGGTTAAAGGTGTTTGTATGTAATACTCTTTGTCACTCTCAACAGGGTTACCCTTTGTGTCAAGAACTTGTTCATTTTCATATTGTGTTAAAACTGTCGTGGCCATGAATAGCCATAACATGAGGTAAATGCTTGTAGTTATGATCAATCTTTTGGACATGGTTGTGTGTAAATTATTAAGGGTATTTGGGTTGTGCGTTAATCTTGTTGTAATGGATTGCTACTATTTATAGAATATGATATTAGGAAATTATGAGTAACTAGTTATGGGTATATTAATTATGTGTTAGGTTGATGAATTAAAGTCTAACAACCCTTGCCACTTTATTCAACCATTTTCCTTGTACCAGCAAAATGGTTTATTGAAAAATGAAACTTTGAATTTATTTAGAGTCGACCAACTTGTTAAAAAAGTTAAAAATATTTTCTTTTTTTATTTAAATGAGTCAGTTGACACGATTAAATGTTTCATTGGTTTTTTTGTAAAATTGAAATTAAAATATTTCATCAGGTTCCTTTCTTGAACTATATAATGATGGCAGAGGTTGCAGTGATGTGATGTTTTGATGGTTCGATGGAAGTATACAAAATTAAAGGCTATACAAAAATTTTCTCTCCCTTTATATATAGGTACATGGACATAAATATAACAATACTTACTTAAATATATATTTTTTTAAATAAAATAAAATATTTAAAAATCATAAAGCATTCGTATTTAAAAAGTATAAATTATAAATTTTTTAAAAACTTGATTTCAAATATTAATAAAATTTAAAGTAATAACAACTTAAAGCCTATGACAAATGTATAAGCATTGAAAATTCACGCCATTGTCATTATTGTTTATACCAATATATTTGCCTTATTTTTCATCCCTTCTCAATATTTTCTTGATATACATCAAAATGTTTTATTAATACATTTTCTTTGTTTTTTGCCTTAATTTAAATGAAGAAGGTGGATAAAATGACAGTGACCCATGTGAAACTTCTTAAATTAGAGTTATTAAAAATGAGATTTCCTCAAATTGTGGGTGCTTGAAGAGTGTCTCCCCTTACGGACAGGCACGACTTCCTCACACTTAACTTATCTTTACTACTGTATCACTAAATGGAATAAATTTAAAAGAGTATTATGATTCAAAATGGAATTAATATCGAATCCATTTTATTGACTATTATGATAGAAAATGGAATTTACATCAAATTAGTTTATACATGTATGAGGATTCAAAATGAAAATTATATTAAACTAATTCATATCAATTCAAGGATTCTACATGAAAATTATTTTAAAGTTATATATACATACGTTATGAGGTACCATCATTCAAACATGCATCAAATGATTGCGCATTTAAATGATATATAATAGTTTTCTCGATAATATTGTTGTTAAAACTTATAATATGTCTTTTTTCAAATCTAGCATTAAGGTTCAACCTCTACAAAGACCGTGCCCTGACAAATAGAGCAAAAATGGAAATTATATGAGTGAATTAAAAAGCGTGGATAGTATTAATACTTTCATTTTGTTATAGAGCTTTAGAGAATTTTTCAAGCGTAAAAGAGGAAAACAAAGTTAAATTTTGTAAAAATTCAAAAACAAAAATAGAGACTTCTTTATTTGCATAAAAGTGTCGGTGTGGCTTATAATTCAGGACGGATGAGTATTAGTAAAACCTGCATAGTTTATTATGGAAAAACTTTAAGATGCTTACAAAAGATAACTTTTAGACATAGTGAAAAAACATTTTTTAATTTTCATAGGTTTTCAGGAAAATACATGTCACATAGCGAGCAACCCACTAGATTAATGTGAATGGTTCTTACTTTATATGACATGGAGTATTCAAAACGTGAAGTTATTAACTTTTTCCAATTTCAAACCTACAATTTAGAAAAAATTTAAATGTATTAGTTTATAATGGTTATGTACGAAAAACCTCCATAATTTTTTTCTAACCGCTTTAATAGAAGCAAATACTATCGTTCTTATTTTTTATTCAAACCTTTTTCATATTTCAGATTATGCTAAAACTATTGCGAACATGAATAGCCAAAACACGAGGCAAATACTTGTATTTATGATCAATCTTTTGGACATTGTTGTGTGTAAATTATGTAGGGTAATCGGGTTGTGTGTTAATGTTGTTGTAATGGATTGCTACTATTTATACAATATGATATTAGGAAATTATATATTAATTATGTGTTAGTTTAATGAATTAATGTCTAACAACCCTTGCCACTTTATTCATTCATTTTGCTTGTACCAGCAAACTTATGTATTGAAAAATGAAACATTAAATTTATTTAGGGTTGGCCATCTTGTTAAAATAGTCAAATATTTACTTTTTTATTTAAATGATTCGGTTGACACGATTAAATGTTTGATTGGTTTTTTATAAAATTTAAATTAAAATATATCACCAGGTTTCACTATTAAACTATATAATGATGGGAGAGGTTGAAGTGGTGTGATGTTTTGACGGTTCGATGGAAGTATAAGAAGTTAAAGGCTTTACCAAAATTTTCTCTCCCTTTATATATAGGTATATATAACATGGACACTAATATAACTATACTTACTTAAATGTACTTTTTTTAAAAATAAAATAAAATATTTAAAAATCAAGAAGCAACCAAATTTAAAAATAAAAAATATTAAAAAAACTTGATTTCAAATATTAATAAAATTTAAAGTAATAACAACTTAAAGCATATGACAAATGTATAAGCATTGATAATTCACGTCATTGTCATTATTGTTTATACCAATATATTTGGCTTTTTTTTCATCCCTTATCAATATATTCTTGAGTTACGTCAAAATCCTTGATTAATACAATTTTCTTTGTTGCCTTAATTTAAATGAAGTAGGTGGATACAATGGCCCAAGTGAGACTTGTTAAAATATTTCTACCAGCGTCGCCTAAAACTTAGGGAGAGAAGTTATTAAAGGCGAGGTTGCCTCAAATTGGGGATGCTTGAAGAGTGACTCCCATTACGGGCAATCACGATTTCCTCACATTTGACTTATCTTTATCTTTAAGAATGTATCACTACATTGAATAAATTTAAAAGGGTATCATGATTAAAAATGGAATTAAGCTTGAATCCATTTTAATCACTATTTTGAAACCAAATGGAATTTATATCAAATTGGTTTATACTTGTACAAGGATTCAAAATAAGAATTATATTAACTTAATTCATATCAATGCAAGGATTCTACATGGAAATTATTGTAAAGTTACATATCAATATTTTCTGAGATACCATAATTCAAACATGCATCAAATGATTGTACATTTAAGTTATACATAATTTTTTTTCTCGATTATATTGTTATGATAAGTTGTAATATGTGTTTTTTCAAATCTAGCATTAAGGTTCAACCTCTGCAAAGACCGTGCTCTGACAAATAGAGCAAAAATGGAAATTATATGAGTGAATTAAAAAGCGTGGATAGTATTAATACTTTCACTTTGTTATAGAGCTTTAGAGAATTTTTCAAGCGTAAAAGAGGAAAACAAAGTTAAATTTTGTAAAAATTCAAAAACAAAAATAGAGACTTCTTTATTTGCATAAAAATGTCGATGTGGCTTATAATTCAGGACGGATGAGTATTAGTAAAACCTGCATAGTTTATTATGGAAAAACTTTAAGATGCTTACAAAAGATAAGTTTTAGACATAGTGAAAGAACATTTTTTAATTTTCATAGGTTTTCAGGAAAATATATGTCACATAGCGAGCAACCCACTAGATTAATGTGAATGGTTCTTACTTTATATGACACGGAGTATTCAAAAGGTGAAGTTATTAACTTTTTCCTATTTCAAACCTACAATTTAGAAAAAATTTAAATGTATTAGTTTATAATGGTTATGTACGAAAAACCTCCATAATTTTTTTCTAACCGCTTTAATAGAAGCAAATGCTTTCGTTCTTATTTTTTATTCAAATCTTTTTCATATTTCAGATCATGCTAAAACTATTGTGGACATGAATAGTCAAAGCACGAGGCAAAAACTTGTATTTATGATCAATCTTTTGGACATTGTTGTGTGTAAATTATGAAGGGTAATCGGGTTGTGTGTTACTGTTGTTTAATGGACTGCTACTATTTATACAATATGATATTAGGAAAATATATATTAATTATGTGTTAGGTTAATGAATTAATGTGTAACAACCCTTGCCACTTTATTCATTCATTTTGCTTGTACCAGCAAACTGGTTTATTGAAAAATGAAACTTTAAATATATTTAGGGTTGGCCAACTTGTTAAAATAGTCAAATATTTACTTTTTTATTTAAATGATTCGGTTGACACGGTTAAATGTTTGATTGGTTTCTTATAAAATTTAAATTAAAATATATCACCAAGTTCCACTCTTGAACTATATAATGATGGGAGAGGATGAAGTGCTGTGATGTTTTGACAGTTCGATGGAAGTATAAAAAATTAAAGGCTTTACCAAAATTTTCTCTCTCTTTATATATAGGTATATATAACATGGACACTAATATAACTATACGTACTTAAATGAACTTTTTTAAAAAATAAAATAAAATATTTAAAAATCAAGAAGCAACCAAATTTAAAAATAAATAATATTAAAAAAACTTGATTTCAAATATTAATAAAATTTAAAGTAATAACAACTTAAAGCATATGACAAATGTATAAGCATTGATAATTCACGTCATTGTCATTATTGTTTATACCGATATATTTGCCTTTTTTTTCATCCCTTCTCAATATATTCTTGAGTTACATCAAAATCTTTGATTAATACAATTTTATTTGTTACCTTAATTTAAATGAAGTAGGTGGATACAGTGGCCCATGTGAAACTTTTTAAGTTATTTCTACCAGAGTCGCCTAAAACTTGGCGAGAGAAGTTATTAAATGCGAGATTGCCTCAAATTGGGGATGCTTGAAGAGTGACTCCCATTACGGACAGTCACGATTTCCTCACATTTGACTTATCTTTACGAATGTATCACTATATTGAATAAATTTAAAAGGGTATCATAATTAAAAATGGAATTAAGATTGAATCCATTTTAATTACTATTTTGAAACCAAATGGAATTTATATCAAATTAGTTTATACATGTACCGGGATTCAAAATGAAAATTATATTAAATTAATTCATATCAATACAAGGATTCTACATGAAAATTATTGTAAAGTTACATATCAGTACGTTCTGAGATACCATAATTCAAACATGCATCAAATGATTGCACATTTAAATGATACATAATTCTTTTCTTGATAATATTGTAATGATAACTTTTAATATGTCTTTTTTCAAATCTAGCATTAAGGTTCAACCTCTGCATAGACTGTGCTCTGACAAATAGAGCAAAAATGGAAATTATATGAGTGAAATAAAAAGCGTGGATAGTATTAATATTTTTATTTTGTTATAGACCTTTAGAGAATTTTTCAAGCGTAAAAGAGGAAAACAAAGTTAAATTTTGTAAAAATTCAAAAACAAAAATAGAGACTTTTTTATTTGCATAAAAGTGTCGGAGTGACTTATAATTCAGGACGGATGAGTATTAGTAAAATCTGCATAGTTTGCTATGGAAGAACTTTAAGATGCTTACAAAAGATAACTTTTAGACATAGTGAAAGAGCATCTTTTAATTTTCATAGGTTTTCAGGAAAATATATGTCACATATCGAGCAACCTACTAGATTAATGTGAACGGTTCTTACTTTATATGACAAGGAGTATTCAAAAGGTGAAGTTATTAACTTTTACCTATTTCAAACCTACAATTTAGAAATAACTTAAATGTACTAGTTTATAATGGTTTTGTACGAAAAACCTCCATAATTTTTTTCTAACTGCTTTTATAGAAGGAAATACTATCGTTCTTATTTTTTATCCAAACCTTTTCATATTTTTAGATTTCATAATAAAAAATAAAAATAATCTCTAACCATTTGGAGAACACACCCTAACTGTAACACCTCAATTCTACCCCTCGTAATTAATAATAAAATCAGAGTTTCAAAATTTCATCCAATAAAAATTGAGGCATCACATATTCGCATTTTCATCACTTTGCATTATAATGCACATCACAAAAATCAAAAGTCGGATATACCAATTCATATCATAATTCATCATATAAACATATATGACTATTCACAGCACAGCGGATGTGTTCACAAAATATACATATCGTCATGTTATCATCGATACATAAAGTTATAACATCATAAGATAGTATACATAAACTATCCTATAAAAATAATAACGTCGCTCAAATCCCGAGTGTTACTACGATTAGAGCAGAGCGACTCAAAATAAAGAGACTCGAGCTAATCCTCATCATCCTCGTGGATCACCTGCACGTTACCAATATAAAGGCAACGACGAAACAAGTAAAGGGTGAGATACTCCAAAACACATAATTAAGGGCATGATAAAATATATAAATAGTTTTGGAATTATAAATGATATAAGTTAATAAGAGTATGTCAACATATAGCAAAACCTCACATACTTTAAATTAGCATTTAGTGTATAAAATTAACACTTTAACTTCGTCACATGATCATTATACTCGTATCAACACAAGTATCATATATCATCGCAATTCAACATCATCCATCAATTAAAATCCAACGCCAAACAACTCAAACATAAACATAACCGACTCCATGAGACACGACTATGTTATGCATGTGGTACCCGTCGCTTTGTCCATAGTTAGGAAGATTTGGCATAAGGCCCATCGTCGCTTGGCATAAAAGCCCTCGTCGCCAATGCAATGTATGTGACTTGACAATAAAAACAACACAACAAAAACATCATCATCGCTCATCAAAATTGACATAAAGTCCACGTCGCCATATTTATCCACATCAAGATAAACATATCATCGCATCGCATATCGTCAAGTATTCATTAATAAATACACCGTCGCAAACATCATGTTTAATCACACCACATCATTATCAATTAATTCACCAAATTCCAAATACGGAAAAATAGTCAAAACATCAATAATCATCGCGAAAGCCATTCTTAATAACCGGCATTAATCATAATCGTCAACCTCGCAATCGGATTGTCCATACGTGTCTTAAATTGACTAAAACGAAATCTGATTCAATTTAACCATAATTTGGTCTATTTCAGGTCGTTTCGTAAAATCTCGTAATTTTGAAAAACTAACCTCACCACTTCGTTCTATACGTCGAACTTAGATAGCACGTCAATTTTTGTTGAATTCGGGACAACTTGCTCCGTCGCTGAAATTACCGAAATCGGAAAATCGGAACATAATCGGGTTCCAAATTTAATCGGCTAACTTATGTCCTAATTATATTTTATTAATACTAACTAGTAGTATGTGGAATTAGAAAATTGAAGAGAAACAGAAGCTAGCAAGAAAATTATGCAGAAAATAAATTATGCGGAAAACGCTGCCTACAGAAAACAGAAAACCTCAAAATTCCTTCCCCTCCCCCTGCACAAAGGGACGCGCGTCCCAGCCTTGTTCACTAGTGGAGGAGGGCGCCTAGTATTGGGGGACGGCCGCCCCTCAAGCTGAGGTGGGCGCCTCCCCCTTGTTTCATTGCACAACACATCTTCTTCCTCCACGTTCTATAAACAGACAGTGTATTTTCCTGTTTTTTTTTCACAATTTGCATATTCCATTTTTGTAACTTCTAGTTCCTACAAGATAGCAAAGAAATACCCACAATCCATACTCCTAACTCAACCTTTCTAAGTTATTTGATCAATCATTCAACCAAAACTCATGAATCAACCTATCAATTTTTCCCCAAATCCAAAATATATCACCAAACCCTAACTATAATGGAATGGAAGATCAAACCCCTTACCTCAGGTGATTGGATGATTCTCGATGATTCAACAAACCCAATCCTCAAGCTTGCTCTTGCTCTTCTTCTTCTTCTTCTTCTATAACCCTCTATGTTTCTAAGCTTCTATGTTTGGCTTTTGGTGTTGTAAATGGAAAGAAAATGAGGAAAAGTGTTTTATAAAGGTGTATTCTTACTAGCCAAGAGTGTACACCCAATCCTAAGCAATTAGTCCTCACACCCCTAACTTATTTTATTCAATTAACACACTAATAATATCTAATAATATTATTAATTCAATTAATTAAAATAATTCCGGGGAATTAAATATCGGTCCGAATAATATTTTACCGAACCCAACGGAATAAAAACCGGACCGAACGAAACATCGTCAAATATATTAATAGATATATCGATTAATATAAATATTCTCGTCGCCAAAACAATCATCAAACAGTAACTCAAAAATATTAATATAATATAATATTGAATAAAACGGGGCGTTACACTAACTCTCGCCAATTATAGATACAAAAGTTTCAAAAACAAATGAATTGTAAATTCCTCCCTTTGTCTTCTCTAGTGCAACTTTAAAAAAGTCTTTGTTAGATAATTTAAGGTTATTTTGAGAATATTAGTTTTTGAAATATATTTCTATCAATATGTTTGATAAATAAAATTTAAATTGAATAAATTCTCCATTAAAATTTTAATATTTATTTTTAAAAAATTAGAAACAAAATTTTGATATAAATTATTTTTTAATATAATACAAGAATAGAAATTTATGATTTTTTATTTTATACGCTCATCAAAATTTAAAATTGGCATCCTTCGAACATGAAATAAAAGATAAATTCTTAAACAGATTAAATTCATAGCAATACAAAATACTCACAATTGTATGAGAAAATGTAAAATAAATATATAGAAAATGAAATCACAAATCATTTATTCATGGTAAAAAAATCTTTATCTATGAAACAAATATTTTGAATAATATTCCTTCTAATCAAGTTGACTTTCTTTAGAAGTCTATTATATATAAAAATACAGAATTAAAGATTTTGTAATATTTGTTTATTGTAAATACCATTGTACCACACATACAAGAAGACTTTCATACACAAGATTTTGTAATATTTGTTTATTGTAAATACCATTGTACCACACATACAAGAAGACTTTCATACACGAATCATCAACCAATATAGGGTAAGTTAATATAGTATAGTGCCCCATAATATTTTTCTTACAAAATAGTACATGTAATGATGACTTACACATAACATTTTGTAGCTAAATTCTATACCTTAAGAGAAAGAAAAGACACTCATGCATCTTTCTATCTTCTTATTCATTATATATATATATATATATATATATATATATATATATATATATATATATATATATATATATATATATATATATATATATATATATATAAAGGATAACTCCAATTATTTAGAAGGTGTTACATGAACAAAGATAGAAACACAAGTAACTTATGCCCTACGAAACTGAACCCGAAGCTTATTGTTATACCCTAAGAAATTGTTATTGTCCAAAGTTATGTATATCTTCAAATTCTCGTTAAAAGTACCCAAAGTACCACACTCAAGCGTACAATTGTCACACACAGAGGGACAAAACTCAATATAATATATACCTTGAATTGGAGTCTTCACAATTCTAAAATAGTTATAACGACCAGTCCCTATTATAATAAATCTCCTTCCACTCTTTCTGTCTCTATCGCCCACTTTCCATTCTGTGGATTGTACACAAGTGGAAGAAGATGAAAACTTCACCTTAAAATCCCTTTCCACCTTAACAACTTTATCTTCATTTCCAACAGGGTTGAACATTACAGTTAACCCTTTCGTAAGATCTGTGTTTTCTTGACCTACGTATAAAGGGCAAGAACCGTTTCTGCTCACCAAAGTTAATTGACCTCCAGTTTCGGTTAAAGGTGTTTGTATGTAATACTCTTTGTCACTCTCAACAGGGTTACCCTTTGTGTCAAGAACTTCTTCATTTTCAGATTGTGTTAAAACTGTCGTGGCCATGAATAGCCATAACATGAGGTAAATGCTTGCAGTTATGATCAATCTTTTGGACATGGTTGTGTGTAAAATATTAAGGGTATTTGGGTTGTGCGTTAATCTTGTTGTAATGGATTGCTACTATTTATAGAATATGATATTAGGAAATTATGTGTAACTAGTTGTGGGTATATTAATTATGTGTTAGGTTGATGAATTAAAGTCTAACAACCCTTGCCACTTTATTCAACCATTTTGCTTGTACCAGCAAAATGGTTTATTGAAAAATGAAACTTTGAATTTATTTAGGGTCGACCAACTTGTTAAAAAAGTTAAAAATATTTTCTTTTTTTATTTAAATGAATCGGTTGACACGATTAAATGTTTCATTGGTTTTTTTGTAAAATTGAATTAAAATATTTCATCAGGTTCCTTTCTTGAACTATATAACGATGGCAGAGGTTGCAGTGAAGTGAAGTTTTGATGGTTCGATGGAAGTATACAAAATTAAAGGCTATACAAAAAATTTCTCTCCCTTTATATATAGGTATATATAACATGGACATCAATATAACAATACTTACTTAAATGTATTTTTAAAAATACAAAATAAAATATATAAAAATCATAAAGCATTCGTATTTAAAAATTATAAATTATAAATTTTTAAAAAACTTGATTTCAAATATTAATAAAATTTAAAGTAATAACAACTTAAAGCCTATGACAAATGTATAAGCATTGAAAATTCACGTCATTGTCATTATTGTTTATACCAATATATTTGTCTTATTTTTCATCCCTTCTCAATATTTTCTTGATATACATCAAAATCTTTTATTAATACAATTTTCTTTGTTTTTTGCCTTAATTTAAATGAAGAAGGTGGATAAAATGGCAATGACCCATGTGAAGCTTTTTAAATTTGTTCTATCAGAGTCGCCAAAAACTTGGCGTGAGGAGTTATTAAAAATGAGATTGCCTCAAATTGTGGATGCTTAAAGAGTGTCTCCCCTTACGGACATGCAAGACTTCCTCGCACTTAACTTATCTTTACGACTGTATGAATAAATGGAATAAATTTAAAAGAGTATCATGCTTCAAAATGGAATTAAGATTGAATCCATTTTATTCACTATTATGATAACGAATGGAATTTACATCAAATTAGTTTATATATGTATGAGGATTCAAAATGAAAATTATATTAAACTAATTCATATCAATTCAAGGATTCTACATGGAAATTATTTTCAAGTTACATATCAATACGTTATGAGATACCATCATTCAAACATGCATCAAATGATTGCACATTTAAATGATATATAATTGTTTTTCTCGATAATATTGTTGTTAAAACTTGTAATATGTGTTTTTTCAAATCTAGCATTAAGGTTCAACCTCTGCAGAGACCGTGCTCTGACAAATAGAGCAAAACTGGAAATTATATGAGTGAATTAAAAAGCGTGGATAATATTAATATTTTCATTTTGTTATAGAGCTTTAGAAAATTTTTCAAGCGTAAAAGAGGAAAACCAAGTTAAATTTTGTAAAAATTCAAAAACAAAAATAGAGACTTCTTTATTTGCATAAAAGTGTTGGTGTTGCTTATAATTCAGGACGGATGAGTATTAGTAAAACCTGCATAGTTTATTATGGAAAAACTTTAAGATGCTTACAAAAGATAACTTTTAGATATAGTGAAAGAACATTTTTTAATTTTCATAGGTTTTCAGGAAAATATATGTCACATAGCGAGCAACCCACTAGATTAATGTGAATGGTTCTTACTTTATACGACACGGAGTATTCAAAAGGTGAATTTGTTAACTTTTTCGTATTTCAAACCTACAATTTAGAAAAAAATTAAATGTATTAGTTTATAATGGTTATGTACGAAAAACCTCCATAATTTTTTTCTAACCGCTTTAATAGAAGCAAATACTATCGTTCTTATTTTTTATTCAAACCTTTTTCATATTTCAGATTATGCTAAAACTATTGCGGACATGAATAGCCAAAACACGAGGCAAATACTTGTATTTATGATCAATCTTTTGGACATTGTTGTGTGTAAATTATGAAGGGTAATCGGGTTGTGTGTTACTGTTGTTGTAATGGATTGCTACTATTTATACAATATGATATTAGGAAATTATATATTAATTATGTGTTAGGTTAATGAATTAATGTCTAACAACCCTTGCCACTTTATTCATTCATTTTGCCTGTACCAGCAAACTGGTTTATTGAAAAATGAAACTTTAAATATATTTAGGGTTGGCCAACGTGTTAAAATAGTCAAATATTTACTTTTTTATTTAAATGATTCGGTTGACACGGTTAAATGTTTGATTGGTTTTTTATAAAATTTAAATTAAAATATATCACCAAGTTCCACTCTTGAACTATATAATGATGGGAGAGGTTGAAGTGTTGTGATGTTTTGACAGTTCGATGGAAGTATAAAAAATTAAAGGCTTTACCAAAATTTTCTCTCCTTTTATATATAGGTATATATAACATGGACACTAATATAACTATACGTGCTAATATGAACTTTTTTAAAAAATAAAATAAAATATTTAAAAATCAAGAAGCCATCAAATTTAAAAATAAAAAATATTTAAAAAACTTGATTTCAAATATTAATAAAATTTAAAGTAATAACAACATAAAGCATATGACAAATGTATAAACATTGATAATTCACGTCATTGTCATTATTGTTTATACCGATATATTTGCCTTTTTTTTCATCCCTTCTCAATATATTCTTGAGTTACATCAAAATCTTTGATTAATACAATTTTCTTTGTTGCCTTAATTTAAATGAAGTAGGTGGATACAATGGCCCATGTGAAACTTTTTAAATTATTTCTACCATAGTCGCCTAAAACTTGGCGAGAGAAGTTATTAAATGCGAGATTGCCTCAAATTGGGGATGCTTGAAGAGTGACTCCCATTACGGTCAGTCACGGTTTCCTCACATTTGACTTATCTTTACGAATGTATCACTACATTGAATAAATTTAAAAGGGTATCATGATTAAAAATGGAATTAAGATTGAATCCATTTTAATTTTTATTTTGAAACCAAATGGAATTTATATCAAATTGGTTTATACATGTATGAGGATTCAAAATGAAAATTATATTAAATTAATTCATATCAATACAAGGATTCTACATGAAAATTATTGTAAAGTTACATATCAGTACGTTCTGAGATACCATAATTCAAACATGCATCAAATGATTGCACATTTAAATGATACATAAATTTTTTGTTGATAATATTGTAATGATAACTTTTAATATGTCTTTTTTCAAATCTAGCATTAAGGTTCAACCTCTGCATAGACCGTGCTCTGACAAATAGAGCAAAAATGGAAATTATATGAGTGAAATAAAAAGCGTGGATTGTATTAATATTTTCATTTTGTAATAGAGTTTTAGAGAATTTTTCAATCGTAAAAGAGGAAAACAAAGTTAAATTTTGTAAAAATTCAAAAACAAAAATAGAGACTTCTTTATTTGCATAAAAGTGATGAGTGGTTTATAATTCAGGACGGATGAGTATTAGTAAAATCTGCATTGTTTATTATACAAAAACTTTAAGATGCTTACAAAAGATAACTTTTAGACATAGTGGAAGAATATTTTTTAATTTTCATAGGTTTTCAAGAAAATATATGTCACATAGCGAGCAACCCACTAGATTAATGTGAATGGTTCTTACTCTATATGACAAGGAGTATTCAAAAGGTGAAGTTATTAACTTTTTCCTATTTCAAACCTACAATTTAGAAAAATATTAAATGTATTAGTTTATGATGGTTTTGTACGAAAAACCTCCATAATTTTTTTCTAACCGCTTTAATAGAAGCAAATACTATCGTTCTTATTTTTTATTCAAACCTTTTTCATATTTTTAGAGTTCATAATAAAAATTAAAAATAATCTCTAACCATTTGGAGAACACACCCTAACTCTCGCCAATTATAGATACAAAAGTTTCAAAAACAAATGAATTGTAAATTCCTCCGTTTGTCTTCTCTAGTGCAACTTTAAAAGAGTCTTTGTTAGATAATTTAAGGTTATCTCGAGAATATTAGTTTTTGAAATATATTTCTAACACTATGTTTGATAAATAAAATTTTAATTGAATAACTTCTCCATTAAAATCTTAATATTTATTTTAAAAAATTTTGAAATGAAATTTTGTTATAAATTATTTTTTAATATAATTCAAGAATAGAAGTTTATGGTTTTTTATTTTATATTTTCATCAAAATTTAAAATTAGAATCCTTCGAACATGAAATAAAAGAAAAATTCATAAACAGATTAAATTCATAGTAATACAAAATACTCACAATTGTTTGTGAAAACAAAAAATAAATATATAAAAAATGAAATCACAAATCATCTATTCATGGTAAAAAAAATATATTTATCTATGTAACAAATATTTTGAATAATATCCCTTCTAATCTAGTTGACTTTCTTTAGAAGTCTATTATATATAAAAATACAAAATTTAATGTAATACCTCATCTATTTATTTAATGACATAGAGAAATAAAATAAGAATGATAATGTAACTAAACTAATTAGAATTGGACTAAAGGGCAGTTTGGGGATTTAGGCATAGTTGGAGGGTTATTTGGCCATTTGTTTATTTCATTAGTTCCAAAAACATAAAACAAAACCAGATTGGAAGTAGAAGAGAGGAGGGAAGCGTGAAAAGAGAAAGAAGAGGAGGAAGTTGCTCAACTCAAGTTTGGTCAAATCCTTGCGTGCACTCTTATTTCAACCATCTTCATCATCTACCCAAAAATTTCGCAGCCCTTCATCAAACAAGGTGAGTCTCATAGATAGAGACTTGGGGAAAACAGGGTTTTGAGAAAAGAATTGGGGTTTTGGGGATTGAGACTAATTGCATGTTCTCTTACTGTTTTTCGTGCTTGGATGTTATGGGTGTTCTGTTGGAATAGAGAAAATGGAGGTTTGGGGTCTCCATTGTTGTTTTGCTTCAAAACATAATTCTGTAGAAAATGTAGACCGCACTCAGCACGATATATGGGCTTAGTGTGCCACGTAGCTTTCTGAAAAATAAACTTAAATCTTAGGTCACGCTTAGCACAACCAAGGCTGGGCTAAGCGCGAAATGTTCTATCTAACACCCTTTTTCTTGAGTCATGGGAAGTTGTATTAGGCCATAACCTCGTTCAATGACTTTGCTAGTCTTAGAAAAACCTTACAAACATAGAATAAAAGAAAAATCGGGATTTCCATAATTTTCCAATTTTTGGCCGATTATTGGCAAGTGGCACCTAGAAGCCTTACAGCGAGTTAGTAACCCTTGAATACGAATTCTATTGGTAGCTCTAACATGTTTCGATCTCCCTAATACCGAAGGATTGATTTTGTTGGACCAATGGTGTTGTTCCATTCTAATTACTTGTGATATGCATGCCCGATTCTATGTTGAATGTATCATTTATTGGATGATTGTATAAATAGTATGCTTCTCATCGTTTTGGGGTAAGAGATGTGGATGTGTGCCTGTGAGGCTTGCTATGCAATCTAAATTACTTGCATCGTGCAGTGTAGTCTCAGTGGATGTATGCTTGAATCAAAGTAGGATGAATACCAAGACATAAATCACTTATGACCGCGACTACTGCTGTGTGGTCTTTAGTCGTGCCTTGTTGTGTGGTCTAGGATACCTTGCTATATGGTCTAGGTATGTCAAATCACCTAAGCTACTATTGCGATGTGTAGTTAGGGGTCCTCTAGGGCGTTTCCCCGCTTGTGGCGATCACATCGGCGTGCTTGGTATGGTGGGATTGTGATGCCATGTAGGAAAATATCACTTCGTCGATTTCTAACTCACCTCTAATGGTGTCATGTAGGCAAGACCATTAGGCTTTCTCCCGGTGGGCTCATGTTATCAAAATGATGTGATTGAACCATCAATTAATCATATGTGTTTAGATGATGGACGAATTTGTGACGCCATATAGGCAATGTCACTTCATGGTTTTGTAACTCGTCACAGGTGGAATTTCACTTAGAAATAATCCGAATCATTGCGCTATGACCGGGGAAAGTCTCTTGATGCAATGCATGGGTGTAACTCACCGAGGGTGTGATAGTGTAACCTGGTTAGGGCATTAACGTACTTCTTGATTTCTCGTACACGGGTACGGGTCTTCATGCTTGTTTGTGTTTGGTTTTGTGCTTGTTATTGCCTCATTAGTTAGTCAAGCGACTCCTAATGGTGGTATTCCCTTGTGATGTACTTGTACCGAGCCGTGAGGTAAACCTCGAATTCTAGGTGAATTCGTTTTTTATACATGTACCCTGTAGAACCGAGTGAACCCCTAAAATATGGAAGCTCATTGAGATTTAGTAATCTCACCCCATTCCAATTATTATTTTTCAGGTTCTCCGAGGCAGGATCGTGGCAAGGGTAAGGTGGTTTATCTTGTGATGATTTTTCTCGGTGATGTTCCTTATCTTTTGTATCTTTCCGCCTATGCATTTTGGATGATGTATTAGTAACTCTGGATTGTATCATTTTGGCCATGACTATTTCAGAAAAAGTTGTAATTGTACTAATACTCTCATTTACTTATGTTGCTTATGTATGGATTCAGTTACCATTTTAATTCTATACACGTATTATCCTAGACAATGATATGTGGGGTGTTGCAGTTGGTATCAGAGCAAGTCTATTCTCGGCTTCGCCATGAAACATCAAAATTCAGCACAATTATGCCTCATATGTGAAATAATCAGCATGATTCCTTATGTTCTACTTATGGCATTAAGCCTGATCAACTTCATTTTGTGTGTAGGACAAATAGGAATATGTCTGGTGATGAAAATTTTCCATAAATGAAGATGATGCAACAAATGCAACAGTAGAATCAGATGATGATGATGCAAATGATGCAAGGGCAGCAACAACAACAAACAGCTACTCATGCTCTTGTTCCTCAAGCTCTAGTGGGTCCATATTTTCGTGCCTTTTTCAGGATGAAGCCTCTAGAGTTCATAGGTGTCTTGGACCATGTAGTAACTCATATTGACTCTATAGCATGGAAAAATTATTTCAGGCTATCTATTGTACTGAAGAAGATAAGGTGATGTTTGCTTCTCAAGTGATGAAAGGTCCGGCTGGCAGGTGGTGGGATATTGTATCTACCTACTTTACATCCCAGGAAATTCCAAAAGATTGGCAGCACTTCAAGACAGCCTTCCTGGAGAAGTATTTCCCTAACAGCATTTATGCTCAGAAGGAGCGTGAGTTTCAACTCTTCAAGCAAGGCAACCTATCTATTTCTGAATATGCTAAGAAATTTGAAGACATGGTTGCCTATTCCAGACAAGTTGTTTATGCTCTTGATGAAATATGGAAGATTGATTAGTTCTTGTTTGGTCTGAATGCTGACATTGCTCATAGTGTGTCCCAGAAAGAGTTTACCACTTATGTAGAAAGCCTGAGACAATGTTATGTAGTTGAGAATACTCTGAAGAGGGTTAAGAGAGAGAGAGAGAGAGAGAGAGAGAGCAAAGTAGGCTAGTGCGGAGGGAGCAAGTGAGACGCGGTCAACAGCTGAGGCCTCGCATCTTTCCTTCAATGGGGAAGTAAACTTTTGGAAATCATGCAACTCAACCCCCTTGGTGTAACAAGTGTAACAAGAGACATGATGGCAATTGCTGGGGGAGCAAAGGAAGTGCCACCGATGTGGGTTGACAGGTCATTTTGTGAGGGATTACCCAAGCCAGGGTGTTCCTGAGAAGACTGTTGGTTGAGTGTATACCTTGGATGGTCGAAAGGCCCAAGGAAACACGAGTCTTGTTACTGGTACGTGTTATGTTAATAATCAACCTTTATTTGTGCTTGTATATTGTGGAGCAACGCATTCCTCTATTTCTAATTCCTATGTATGGCGGCTCAGTTTCGAGGCTACTACTCTCCCTAATGTTATAATGATATCGTCTACTACGGGTGATGTAGTAGAAGCTTTGAAAATATGTAGAGATTGTTTTGTCACCTTCAATAACCGAAATTTCTTGATTGATCTTATTTTTCTACCTCTCAAGAAGATCGATGTGATATTGGGTATGGATTGGCTATCAACTAACTTAGTGTACATTGGTTGTAAAGAGAAGGCTATCTTCATTCTTGTTGAGGAAACCACTCCTATTGATGCAATTGGAAATCTGATTGAAGGTATAATTAACTTGATCAATTGCCTTTGTGTTCAGGAGAAGTCCTTTCTTTTGGCTCTTAGTGCAGATCTCGAAAGTAAGAAGAGTGTATCGTATATCCCGGTTATGTGTGAATTTCTCGATGTATTTCCTGAGGATGTCACTTCTCTCCCTCCAGAGAGAGAAGTAGAGTTCTCTATTGATCTTGTTCTTGGAACTGCTCCAGTTTATATCGCTCCGTACCAAATGTCTCCTGCAGAGTTGAGAGAGTTTAAGGGTCAGTTGGAAGAGTTATTGGCAAAGCATTTTGTTCGACCTAGTGTTTCTCCGTGGGGTGCTCCGATCTTATTGGTCAAGAAGAAGGATGGTAGCATGAGATTGTGTATCGATTATCGCCAATTGAATAAGGTGACCATAAAGAACAAATATCCTCTGCCAAGGATTGATTACCTCTTGGATCAGTTGAAAGGAGCCTGCGTGTTCTCGAAGATTGATCTTAGGTCGGGATATCATCAAATTTGGGTCAAGAGTTCAGATGTGTCAAAGACCACGTTTAGGATACGGTATGGTCACTATGAATTTTTGGTTATGCCGTTTGGAGTAACCAATGCTCCTGTTGTCTTTATGGATTATATGAACCATGTGTTCCAACCATATCTGGACATGTTCGTAGTAATATTCATAGATGACATGTTGATTTATTCTCGGAAGGTGGACGAGCATATGGAGCACTTGAGGATTGTATTGTCGGTTCTTCGTGAGAAGCAATTGTTCGCAAAACTTAGTAAGTATGAGTTCTGGATGTCTAAGGTTAAGTTTCTCAGGCATGTTATTTCTGGTGGCGGTGTAGCAACAGATCCATCCAAAATGGAAGCAGTGATCAATTGGGAACGTCCCAAGAATGCGACTGAGGTTCAAAGTTTCCTTGGTTTGGCGGGTCACTATCGGAGGTTCATAATGGGATTTTCTAAATTGGCATTACTTATGACGAGACTTAAAAGGAAGGAAGTTTCTTTTAATTGGGATTCAGATTGTGAGCAGATTTTTCAGAAATTGAAGAAGAAATTAACTACCGCTCCAGTATTGACAATTCCAGATCCAGAAAAGTCCTACGAAGTATTTTGTGATGGCTCTAAGAAGGGTTTAGGCGGTGTTTTGATGCAAGATGCTCAAGTTGTGGCATATACGTCTCAACAATTGAGACCGCACAAAGAGAGTTATCCTACTCATGATCTCGAACTTGCTTCTATTTTGTTCGCACTCAAGGTGTGGCGACATTACTTGTATGGAGTCCACTTTGAGATGTTTAGCGATCACAAAAGTTTGAAATACCTTTTTGACTAGAAAGAACTCAACATGCGCCAGAGAAGATGGATGGAGTATCTTAAGGATTATGACTTTGAATTGAAATATCACCTGGAGAAAGCTAATAAAGTTGCGGATGCTTTAAGTAGGAAAGAAATTCGAGTTTCCGAGTTAATGGTACTAGAGTTCGATCTTTTGGAGAAGTTCAGAAATCTTAATTTTCAATTTGAATGGGTACCTACGAGTGTTCTAATTAGCAACCTGAATGTTGAAAGTGTGTTGCGGGAAAGGATCTGTTAGGCGCAGTGTAATGATGCAGAGTTGCAAGCTCAGGAAAGATTTCCCGAATTCTCTCGAGCGTCTGGTGGAGTTATCATGTTCAGGAAACGTGTGTGTGCCTAAAGATGAGACGTTAAAGAGGATGATTTTAGACGAAGCTCATAAGATCAAGTTTACCATTCATCCTGGATCTACCAAGATGTATCAAGACTTGAAGAAGAGTTTTTGGTGGCCAGGTATGAAGCGAGATGTTGCTTGTTACGTGGAGCAATGTGGTATATGCCAACGTGTGAAGATAGAACACTAGAGACCTGGTGGTATGTTGCAACTGTTAGATGTTCCTATATGGAAATGGGACAGCATATTCATGGATTTCATTATGGGACTACCTCGCGTTTAAGGTGGTCATGATTCCATTTGGGTGATTGTTGATCGATTGATGAAGTTTGCACACTTCTTGCCTATGCAAACCACTCATAAAATGCCTCGTCTTGCCCGACTCTTTGTAACAGAAATTGTAAGGTTGCATGGTGTTCCGTCTAGTATTGTGTTGAATAGGGATCCAAAGTTCACTTCTCAGTTTTGGAGAGCTTTTCATCGAGAAATGGGAACAGATTTGAATTTGAGTACTTCCAACCATCCCAGACTGATGTACAGACAGAGAGAACCATTCAGACAAGCGAAGATATGTTGAGTGATTGTATTCTTGAAAGTGGTGGAAGTTGGAAAGATCATTTTCCATTGATAGAATTTGTGTACAACAACAGTTACCACGCAAGTATCGGTATGGCACCATAAGAAGCCTTGTATGGAAGGAAATGTTGTTCGCCTTTGTGTTGGTCAGAAGTTGGAGAAAGAGGGACTATTGGGCCGGAAATAATTCAAGAGACGACTAAGAAAGTTAAGGATAAACGAGAAAATATGAAGAAAGCTCAAGACCGTCAAAAGAGTTATGCGGATAGAAGGAGAATGCCTTTGAGTTTTAGTGAAGGAGATCATGTGTATTTGAAAGTGACTCTGAGGCTTAGGCTGAAGGGACCGTTTAAGGTTTGAAATCTTAGTCCGAGATATGTGGGACCGTATCAGATCATAAGATGAATAGGTTAACTGGAATATCAATTAGCATTGCCTCCATCACTATCCGGGATGCATGAAATTTTCCACGTGTCTCAACTTTGAAAGTTTGTGCCAAATTTATTCCATCCTATCCTTCCCGATGCCATCGAGATAGAACCAAACCTTTCCTTGCATCCTCAGCCCGTTTGTATTTTGAAATATGCTAGCAAATCCTTGAGAAACAAGGAAATACCCCTTGTGAAGGTGTTATGGGAAGAGTCTCGCCCGGAGGAAACAACTTGGGAGCTTGAAGCGGAGATGCGAGAATCATATCCTCTTCTATTTTGATAAGTTTTCGAATTCGAGGATGAATTATTATTTAAGGGGGAATGTAATACCTCATCTATTTGTTTATTGACATAGATAAATAAAATAAGAATGATAATGTAACCAAACTAGTTAGAATTGGACTAAAGGGAAGTTTTGAGATTTAGGTATAGTTGGAGGGCTATTTGGCCATTTGCTTATCTCATTAGTTCCAAAAACATAAAACAAAAACAAATTGGAAGTAGAAGAGAGAAGGGAAGCGTGAAAAGAGAAAGAAAAAGAGGAAGTTGCTCAACTCAAGTTTGTTCAAATCCTTGTGTGCACTCTTAGTTCAACCATCTTCATCATCTACCCTAGAATTTCGCAGTCCTTCATCAAACAAGGTGATTCTAATAGATAGAGACTTGGGAAAATGGGATTTTGAGAAAAGAATTAGGGTTTTGGGGATTGAGATTAATTGATAATGCATGTCTGATTTTAATGACTAATTGCATGTTCTCTTACTGTTTTTCATGCTTGGATGTTATGGGTGTTCTGTTGGAATAGATAAAACGGAGGTTTGGGGACTCCATTGTTGTTATGTTTCAAAATAGAATTCTGCAGAAAACACAGACCGTGACCAGCGCGATAAATGGGCTTAGCGCGCCATGTAGCTTTCTGAAAAATAAACTTAAATCCCAGGTCACGCTTAGCACGATCAAGGATGGTCTAAGCGCGAAATGTTCTGCCTGGCACCATTTTTCTTGAGTTATGAGAATTGGTCTTGGGCCATAACCTCGTTCAATGACTTTTCTAGTCTTAGAAAACCCTTATAAACATATAATAAGAGAAAATTCGGGATTTCCACAATTCTCTAATTTCTGGCTGATTATTGGCAAGTGGCACCTATAATCCTTATAGTGAGTTAGTAACCCTTGAATAAGAATTCTATTGGTATCTCTAACATGTTGCGATCTTCCTAATACCGAAGGATTCATTTTGTTGGACCAATGGTGTTGTTCCATTCTAATTACTTGTGATATGTATGCACGATGCTATGTTGAAAGTATCATTTATTAGATGATTGTATGAATAGTATGCTTCTCATCGTTTCGAGGTAAGTGATGTGGATGTGTGTCTGTGAGGCTTGTTATATAATGTATATTACTTGCACCGTGTGTAGTCTCGGTAGATGTATGCTTGAATCACTTATGACCGCGACTACTGTTGTGTGGTCTTTAGTCGTGCTTTGCTGTGTGATCTAGGATACCTTGCTATGTGGTCTGGGTATGTCAAAGCACCTGAGCTCCCATTGCGATGTGTAGTTGGGGGTCCTCCGGGGCGTTTCCTCGCTTGCGGTGATCAAATCGGCGTGCTTTGTATGGTGGGGTTGTGATGCCACGTAGAAAAATATCACTTCGTGGATTTCTAACTCACCTCTAATGGTTCCATGTAGACAAGACCATTAGGATTTCGCCCGGTGGGCTCGTGTTGTCAAGATGGCGTGTTTGCACCGGCAGTTAATCATATGCGTTTAGATGATGGACGGAGTCGTGACGCCATATAGGCAATGTCACTTCGTGGTTTTCTAACTCGTCGCGGATGGAATTTCACTTAGAAATGATCTGAATTATTGTGCTATGACCGGGGCAAGTCTCTTGATGCGATGCATGGGTGTAACTCGCCGAGGGTGTGATAGTGTAACCTGGTTAGGGCATTAACATACTTATTGATTCCTCATACACGGGTACAGGTCTGCATGCTTGTTTGTGTTCGATTTTGTGCTTGTTATTGCCTCATTAGTTAGTCAGGGGACTTCTAATGGTGGTATTCCCTTGTGATGTACTTGTATCGAGCCATGAGAAAAACCCCAGATTCTAGGTGAATTCGTTTTTGATGCGTGTACCATATAAAACCGAGTGAACCCCTAAAATAGGGAGGCTCACTGTGATTTACTAATCTCACCCCTTTCCAATTATTATTTTTCAAGTTTTCAAAGGTAGGATCGTGGCAAAGGTAAGATGGTTTAGCTTGTGATGATGTTTCTCAGCGATGTTCCTTATCTTTTGTATCTTTCAGCCTATGTATTTTGGATGATGTATTGGTAACTTTGGATTTTATCATTTTGGACATGACTATTTCTACAAAAGTTATAATTGTACAAATACTCTCCTTTATTTCCGCTGCTTATGTATAGGTTCAATTACCATTTTAATGCCATACACATATTATCCTAGGCAATGATATGTGGGATGTTACATTTAAGATTTTGTAATATTTGTTTATTGTGAATACCATCAAACCACACATACAAGAAGACTTTCATACACGAATAATCAACCAATATAGGATAAGTTAATATACTATAGCGCATAATAATATATTTTTTACAAAATAGTACATGTAATGATGACTTACAGAACATTTTATAGCTAAATTCTATAGCTTAAGAGAAAGAAAAGACACTCATGCATCTCTATATCTTCTTTTATATATATATATATATATATATATATATATATATATATATATATATATAACTCCAATTATTTAGAAGGTGTTACAAGTACAAAATAAGAAACATAAGTAACTTATGCCCTAAGAAACTGAACCCGAAGCTTATTGTAATATCCCATAAAATTACTCTTGTCCAAAGTTATAAATATATTCAAGTTCTCGTGAAAGTACCACACTCAAACGTACAAGTGTCACACACATAGGGACAAAACTTAATATGATATATACCACGAACTGGAGTCTTCACAATTCTAAAATAGTTATAACGATCCGTCCCTGTTATAATAAATCTCCTTCCGCTCTTTCTGTCTCTATCCCCCACTTTCCATTCTCTGGATTGTACGCAAGTGGAAGAAGATGAAAACTTCACCTTAAAATCCCTTCCCACCTTAACAACTTTATCTTCATTTGCATAAGGGGTGAAGATAACAGATAACCCTTTTGTAAGATCTGTGTTTTCTTGACCTACGTATAAAGGTCAAGAACCGTACTTGTTTATCAAAATGAATCAACCTCCAATATCGGTTAAAGGTGTTTCTATGTAATACTCTTTGCCACTCTCAATAGGGTTACCCTTTGTGTCAAGAACTTGTTCATTTTCAGATTGTGTTAAAACTACCGTGGCCATGAATAGCCATAACATGAGGCAAATTCTTGTAGTTATGATCAATCTTTGGACATGGTTGTGTGTAAATTATTAAGGGTATTCGGGTTGTGCGTTAATCTTGTTGTAATGGATTGCTACTATTTATATTATATCATATTAGGAAATAATATGTAACTAGTTGTGGAAATATTAATTATGTGTTAGGTTGATGAATTAAAGTCTAACAGTCCTTGCCACGTTATTCAACCATTTTTCTTGTACCAGCAAACTGGTTTATTGAAAAATGAAACTTTAAATTTATTTAGGGCCGACCAACTGGTTAAAATAGTCAAATATTTTCTTTTTTATTTAAATGAGTTGGTATACACGGTTAAATGTTTCATTGGATTTTTTTTTAAAATTGAAATTAAAATATTTCATCAAGTTCCATTCTTGAACTATATAACGATGGGAGGGGTTGAAGTGGTGTGATGTTTTGATGGTTGGATGGAAGTATACAAAATTAATGGCTATACCAAAATTTTCTCTCCCTTTATATATAGGTATATATAAGATGGACACTAATATAAGTATACTTATTTAAATGTATTTTTTAAAAAATAAAATAAAATATTTAAAAAACTTGATTTCAAATATTAATAAAATTTAAAGTAATAACAACTTAAAGACGATGACAAATGTATAAGCATTGAAAATTCAGGTCATTGTCATTATTGTTTATACCAATATATTTGCCTTGTTTTTCATCCATTCTCAATAAATTCTTGATATACATCAAAATCTTTTATTAATACAATTTTCTTTGTTTTTTGCTTTCATTTAAATGAAGAAGGTGGATACAATGGCAATGGCCCATGTGAAACTTTTTAAATTAGTTCTATCAGAGTCGCCTAAAACTTGGCGTGAGGAGTTATTAAAAACGAGGTTGCCTCAAATTGCAGGTGCTTGAAGAGTGTCTCCCCTTACGGGCAGACACGACTTCCTCAAACTTGACTTATCTTTACGAATGTATCACTACATGGAATAAATTTAAAAGAGTATCGTGATTCAAAATGGAATTCAGATTGAATCCATTTTAATCACTATTATGATACCGAATTGAATTATATCAAATTAGTTTATATATGTACGAGGATTCAAAATGAAAATTATATTAAATTAATTCATATCAATTCAAGGATTCTACATGGAAATTATTTTAAAGTTACATATCAATATGTTATGAGATACCATCATTCAAACATGCATCAAATAATTTCACACTTAAATGATTTTTTTTTTCTCGTAATATCATTGTGAAAATTGGTGAAATATGTTTTTTCAAATCTAGCATTAAGGTTCAACCTCTGCATAGACAGTGGCTCTGACAAATAGAGTGAAAATCAAAAATTATATGAGTGAATTAAAAAGCGTGCATAATATTAAATATATTCATTTTGTTATAGAGATTTAGAGAATTTGTCAAGCGTAAAAGATGAAAACAAAGTTTAATTTTGTAAAAATTCAAAAAAAAATTGAGACTTCTTTACTTGCGTAAAAGTGTCACAGTAACTTATAATTCAGGACAGATAAGTATTAGTAAAATCTGCATAATTTGCAATAGAAAAACTTTAAGATGCTTACTATAGATAATTTTTAGACATAGCAAAGGAACATTTTTTAATTTTCATAGGATTTTAGGAAAATATATGTGGCATAGCGAGCAACCCATTAGATTAATGTGAATGATTCTTGCTTTATATGACAAGGAGTACTCAAAAGGTGAAGTTATTAACTTTTTCCTATTTCAAACCAATAATTTAGAAAAAAAATTAAATCTATTAGTTTATAATGGTTTTGTATGAAAAAGATCCATAATTTTTTTTTAACCGCTTTAATAGAAGCAAATACTATCGTTCTTATTTTTTATTCAAACATTTTTCATGTTTTTAGATTACATAATAAAAAATAAAAAAGAATCTCTAACCGTTTGGAAAACTCACTCTAACTCTCGCCAATTATAAATACAAAAGTTTCAAAAACAAATGAATTGTAAATTCCTCAGTTTGTCTTCTCTAATGCAACTTTATAAGTGTGTTTGTTAGATAATTTAAAGTTATCTCGAGAATATTAGTTTATAAAATATATTTCTATCAATATGTTTGATAAATAAAATTTAAATTGATTAAATTCTTCATTAAAATATTAATATTTATGTTAAAAAATTTTGAAATGAAATTTTGAAATAAAAAAATTGTTAATATAATACAAGAATAGGAGTTTATGGTTTTTTTTTATATTCTCAATAAAATTTAAAATTAGCATCCTTTGAACATGAAATAAAAGAAAAATTCGTAAACAAATTAAATTCATAGTAATACAAAATACTCACAATTGTATGTGAAAACGTAAAATAAATATATAAAAAATGAAATCACAAATCATATATTCATGATAAAAATATCTTTATCTATGAAACAAATATTTTGAATAATATCCATTCTAATCTAATTGACTTTCTTTAGAAGTCTATTATATATAAAACTACAAAATTTAAGATTTTTTAATATTTGTTTATTGTGAATACCATCGAGCCACATATACAAGAAAACTTTCATACACGAATAATAAACCAATATAGGGTAAATTAATATAGTATAGTGCACAATAATATTTTTCTTACAAAATAGTACATGTAATCATTACTTACACATAACATTTTGTAGCTAAATTCTATGTCTTAAGAGAAAGAAAAGACACTCATGCATCTTTCTATCTTCTTTTATATATATAACCCAAAGCTTATTTTGAAGGTGTTACAAGAACAAAGATAGAAACATAAGTAACTTATGCCCTAAGAAACCGAACCCAAAGCTTATTGTTATACTCTAAGAAATTATTAATGAACAAAGTTATAAATATCTTCAAATTCTCGTTAAAAGTATCCAAAGTACCACACTCAAACGTACAAGTGTCACACAAAGAGGGACAAAACTCAATATAATATATACCTCGAACTTGAGTCTTAACAATTCTTAAATAGTTATAACTATCAGTCCCTGTTATAATAAATCTTCTTCCGCCCTTTCTATCTCTATCTCCCATTTTCCATTATGTTGATTGTACACAAGTGGAAGAAGATGAAAACTTCACCTTAAAATTCCTTCCCACGTTAACAACTTTATATTCATTTGCATAAGCGGTGAAGATAACAGGTAACCTTTTTGTAAGATCTGTGTTTTCTTGATCTATGTATAAAGGGCAAGAACCGTTTTTGTTTATCAAAGTGAATCGACCTCCAATATCGGTTAAAGGCGTTTCTATGTAATACTCCTTGCTACTCTCAATAGGGTTACCCTTTGTGTCAAGAACTTGTTCATTTTTAGATTGTGTTAAAACTGTCGTGGCCATGAATAGCCATAACATGAGGCAAATTTCTTGTAGTTATGATCAATCTTTGGACATGGTTGTGTGTAAATTATTAAGGGTATTCATGTTGTGCGTTAATCTTGTTGTAATGGATTGCTACTATTTATAGAATATGATATTAGAAAATAATGTGTAACTAGTTGTGGATATATTAATTATGTGTTAGGTTGATGAATTAAAGTCTAACAGCCCTTGCCACGTTATTCAACCATTTTGCTTGTACCAAAAAACTGGTTTATTGAAAAATGAAACTTTGAATTTATTTAGGGTCGGCCAACTTGTTAAAATAGTCAAATATTTTCTTTTTTTATTTAAATGAATCGGTTGACACGGTTAAATGTTTCATTGGTTCTTTTGTAAAATTGAAATTAAAATGTTTCATCGGGTTCCTTTCTTGAACTATATAATGATGGGAGAGGTTGAAGTGGTGTAATGTTTTGATGGTTGGATGGAAGTATACAAAATTAAAGGCTATACCAAAATTTTCTCTCCCTTTATATATAAGTATATATAAGATGGACACTAATATAATTATACTTACTTAAACGTATTTTTTAAAAAATAAAATAAAATATTTAAACATCCTGAAGCATTCATATTTAAAGTAATAACAACTTAAAGTTGTTGAGAAATGTATAAGCATTCAAAATTCACGTCATTGTCATTATTATTTATACCAATATATTTGCCTTGTTTTTCATCCCTTCTCTATAAATTCTTGATATACATCAAAATATTTTATTAATACAATTTTCATTGTTTTTTTATATACATCAAAATATTTTATTAATACAATTTTCATTGTTTTTTGCTTTAATTTAAATAAAGAAGGTGGATACAATGGCAATGGCCCATGTAAAACTTTTTAAATGAGTTCTATCAGAGTCACCTAAAACTTAGCGTGAGGAGTTATTAAAAACGAGGTTGCCTCAAATTGCGGGTGCTTGAAGAGTGTCTCCCCTTACGGGCAGGCACGACTTCCTCACACTTGACTTATCTTTACGAATGTATTACTAGATGGAATAAATTTAAAAGAGTGTCATGATTCAAAATGGAATTAAGATTGAATCCATTTTAATCACTATTATGATACCGAATGGAATTTATATCAAATTAGTTTATATATGTACGAGGATTCAAAATGAAAATTATATTAAATTAATTCATATCAATTCAAGGATTCTACATAGAAATTATTTTAAAGTTACATATCAATACGTTATGAGATACCATTATTCAAACATGCATCAAATAATTGCACATTTAAATGATATATAATTCTTTTCGCGATAATATCATTGTGAAAACTTGTAAAATATGTTTTTTCAAATCTCGCATTAAGGTTCAACCTCTGCATATAATACTGTGCTCTGACAAATAGAGTTAAAATCGAAATTATATGAGTGAATTAAAAAGCGTGGATAATATTAATATATTCATTTTGTTATAGAGATTTAGAGAATTTGTCAAGCGTAAAAGAGGAAATCAAAGTTTAATTTTGTAAAAATTTAAAAAATAAATTGAGACTTCTTGATTTGCGTAAAAGTGTCACAATGACTTATAATTTCGAACATATAAGTATTAGTATAATCCGTATAATTTGCAATGCAAAAACTTTAAGATGCTTATTATAGATAATTTTTAGACATAGTGAAGGAACATTTTTTAATTTTCACAGGAGTTTAGGAAAATATATGTGCTATAGGGAGCAATCCATTAGATTAATGTGAATGGTTCTTACTTTATATGACGAGTAGTACTAAAAAGGTAAAGTTATTAACTTTTTCATATTTCAAACCAATAATTTAGAAAAAAAATTAAATGTATTAGTTTATAATGGTTTTGTACGAAATACCTCCATAATTTTTTTTAACCACTTTAAAAGAAGCAAATACTATAGTTCTTATTTTTTTTTATTCAAACTTTTGTCATGTTTTTAGATTACATAATAAAAAATAAAAAATAATCTCTAACCATTTTGAAAACTCAGTCTAACTCTCGCCAATTATAGATACAAAAGTTTCAAAAACAAATGAGTTGTAAATTCCTCCGTATGTCTTCTCTAGTTCAACTTTAAAAGTGTGTTTGTTAGATAATTTAAAGTTATCTCGAGAATATTAGTTTTTAAAATATATTTCTATCAATATGTTCGATAAATAAAATTTAAATTGAATAAATTCTCCATTAAAATCTTGATATTTATTTTAAAAATTTTGAAATGAAATTTTGATATAAAAAAATTATTAATATAATACAAGAATAGGAGTTTATGGTTTTTTATATTATATTCTCATCAAAATTTAAAATTGGCATCCTTCGAACATGAAATAAAAATATCTTTATCTATGAAACAAATATTTTGAATAATATTCCTTCTAATTTAGTTAACTTTCTTTAGAAGTCTATTATATTTAAAAATACAAAATTTAAGATTTTGTAATATTTGTTTATTGTGAACACCGTTAAACCACACATACAAGAAGACTTTCATACACGAATAATCAACTAATATAGGGTAAGTTACAAGAAGACTTTCATACACGAATAATCAACTAATATAGGGTAAGTTAATATAGTATAGTGCACAATAATATTTTTCTTACAAAATAGTACATGTAACGATGACTTACACATAATATTTTGTAGCTAAATTTTATAGTTTAAGAGAAAGAAAAAACACTCGTGCATCTATCTATCTTCTTATTTATTAATTAGTGGTATACTAGTGCATTCGCACGAGTCTTGTTATGGATGGTTGTATTTTCACCATTTAGGATTAGAATACAAAAAAAAAAAAATTAGAATAACAAATTTAAGCAGTTAGAATAAGAAAAAAAATGTAAAAAAATAGAAATCAAATTAAGTGGATACATATAATATTATATTAACAAAAAGAAGTCAAATAAATCTTAAATCAAATAAGTTTGTAGTTAAAGGTTACCCGTGCGTCTGTGGACCCCAGATTTGTCACCATTTTTCATGTAAATTTAAATAAATTAATATATATCAAAATATTATTAGAACAAAGAAAAATAAAAAAAAATGAATCAAAAGATAATTGTATAGTTTTTAAAAATAACTATTGTTAAGAAAAACTATTATGTTTTGTCATGTCATCATACGAGTATTCCATTATTAAGAAAAATATGCGTATCAGACTAGAATCCGTGTGGTCGCACAAATTTTAGTATGATTACACGTGCGTTAAAGTGGTACTGGTGAGTTACTCGTGCGTTCGCTTGGGTACTGGTTTGGACTGGACCAGCTATACCAGATAGATTTCAGATTTAATTAGAAATTGAGAAGTTTTACATTTAAAATGAAAAACATATACAAAAATAATTATAAATAAGAAAAATAAAATAATTTCACTAAAATAGATTATTATTTATAAAATAAAGACATATTTTTAAAATAAAATAAAAATTGTATTAATTTTTCAATTTTTTTAAAAGAAAGATATTAATAATATATATTTCAATTAATCATATATTATCTATTTTATTTTAAATTAAAAATAATTTAAAAATATTTCGTACGGTATTGAGTTTTTTTTCATGCGTCTGCACGAATACTGATGTGTTACCCGCGCGTTCGTACGAGTCCCGATCTTGAAGCCAAAATAATTATGTTAACATAAATAATTGAAAACAAAACATTTTTATCGTGTTTGGATTAATGTTACTTTTTACTTTTTTTATATTGTAAAAAAAATAATAATAACCCGTGTGAAAGCACAAATTTTGATATGATTAACCGAGCGTTCACTAAAATTTGAATCCGATTAAATGTGCGTTAACACAGAATCTGGTGTGGACCGCAAAATATGTCACCAGTTTGTCATGAAAATTCAAACAAATTAGAAAAATTTAAAATATTATTGAAAAAAAATGAAAAAAAGATAAACTACAAGATAATTCTATAAGATTTTAAAAACTTTTATTATTAAGAAAAACTACGAAAACATAATTCGTAAAAAATCAACTGGGTAAAATAGATTAAAAATATTTTTTTAGGATCGATAGAGTTGTAATAATAAAAGTATTTATAAAGTTTAATAAATAAGATAAATAAATAGTTAAAATTAGAATTAGTTGAAAATCAATTGAAAATTAATTTTACATAAAAGTTCAAAAAGAGAATGATCTAAAATAATTAAGTTTAATGTTGTATTTATAAAATTTTGGACTATGGTCTAAAATATATATAAAGAATCAGTAATACAGTTGATATAAATTTTTTTATTTTCTTTAATTGTACAGAAAAATATAATAATTTGTGCATTCGCATGAATTTTTGTATGATTCCTCGTGCATTAACACAATACTGATATGTTACCCGTGCTTTCTCACGAGTGCATGCTGGTGTGTTTCAAAATATAAGAAAAACATTTTTTTTTACCAAAAAATTTTATTATTTAAAATAGTACATATTTATAAAATAAAAATAAAATTATATTACATCAATAATATATATATATATATATATATATATATATATATATATATATATATATATATATATATATATATATATATATATATATATATATGTTTAATAATTGTACAAAATGTAATAACCCGTAAATTCGCATAAATTCTAATCTAGACATTTGTATGTTTGCATATATATATATATATATATATATATCAAACTCTCTCAGACTATCTCTTTCGACACTTCTCACCCCTTTTCACCAAAGTCAATTTTTTTCTCAAACAATCAAATACAAATCTTCAAGTATTGGTTAAATTGTAACATCCTTATCTTTACTTATGAGAATGAGTGTAATTATAATTGAATTTAGTTGAAATTATGAAATATTTAGTTAGAGAATAATCGAATGGCAAGTTAGTAAAAATGACATAGTTGGATGGAAAGTTGGTCATTTACCATTTAAATGAGGACCTTAAGGATTGTTTGGTTGTTCCATTATTTTCTAAATAAAAATCATATTTTTGGTTGTATAGAGAAAGAAGAAAAGGAACGTGAAAAAGGAAGAAGAAAGGAGGAAAATTGTCAAAGCTCAAGTCTTCTCCAAACCTTGCATGCACTCAAGTCAGCCACCATTCCCATTCTTTTGCTATGATTCATGCTGTTTATTCATCCTCTAACCAAGGTGAGTTCTATTAGTTAGAACCTTGGGTAGGATTATAAGAACAATGTATGATTTGGGGATAAGGGATTAGATTGTGATAATTCCTTTGCATGTTGATTAA
Organism: Vicia sativa; assembly: GCA_021764765.1. Taxonomy (NCBI): domain Eukaryota; kingdom Viridiplantae; phylum Streptophyta; class Magnoliopsida; order Fabales; family Fabaceae; genus Vicia; species Vicia sativa. The sequence continues at coordinate 179,015,061 of CM038792.1, forward strand.
TTGCTGTATAAATGTGTTCTATTGATGCAACTATATGACTTGTAATGTGATTATATGATATGATTCGAATTCGGGATACTATGGGATGTTTGGAGTTGTTTCAAATTGGTTAGAATGGATTTAGAACCCTAAGCGCAGAAAAACTATTTCTGGGTTCAGGAAATCGATTACCCATATAGGTTAATCGATTTCCTGTGCAAAAATGGTGAAAAATCACTTATGGAGTGGTGGAAATCAATTACCCATATAGGTTAATCGATTACTTGAAGTGGTGACAGCAAATTTTGCAAAACTTCGGAAATTCGTAACTTTCGCCTCGGATATCGGAATGACGTGCAGTTTGTATCGTTAGAAAGCTAACGGAGAGTACATTATAATAAAATTGGTTCCAAGACCAGTATGTTAAATCTAAAAGTGATGGGACCTCATCTTAGTGAGTTTTTCCGAATAAAATACATGTGTAAGTTCCCCGAAGTGCAATTCCGTTTCCTGTAGGGAATCGAACGCCTCCATAGTCTTCTATGACTTACGAAATGTGTTATAAATGATATGAGGCCATGTTATGATCACTATACTACTTGTATATATGTATGCTTGAGAAATGCATTATGTAGAAATGTTATATTGTGATCATTGTGGATTCACGTTCGTTCCGGTTGATCGTTCGGATGTATTGGATATAAATAACATGTGATTTGTTGGAAACATTATTGAAATTCTGGTTAGGGCCAGACTCAGGATGTCGTGACATCTGATCCGACATTACAAAACAGACAAGGTATAATTAAAATTAAAATGCAAGAAACAAAAGAACACAAGGAATTATTAACCCAGTTTGGTTCTAACCAACATACATCTGGAGGCATACCAAGCCAAGAATGAAGTTCACTATCAGTAGTATTAATTCGGAGGGAAACTACCCTGTTTACACTCCTCACTTAATCAGGCTACCCAATGACCCTTCCACCTAAGATACCACACTTAGATATGAGAACCTCCGCTCACTTTCAATCACCTCAGTGATGTCTATCAGCTACTATCACACCAGCAACTACATCAACTGCATCAACTAGTTGGTTTCTAACACAATCAGCTTGGAGATACCTCACTCCAAACACAACTAAAATAGTTTGAAGATACCACACTTCAAAAACAATATAAAACAGTCACTCATGTGACACAAACAAAAACTCGAAATTTCTTCACAGCTTCTTCCTAGGACACAACTACACTCATTGCTTCAAAGCTTCTGAGTGCGTAAAATAATCCTCTTGCCTACAGGCTTCGAGGTACAAATCAGTGACCATCCCACAATCCGGGTGGTTCACTTACATGGCTAACCCTAAAGATTACATCTTTCTAAAACCGGCTATCTTACTAAAACTAAGTTACAACTGCTTATTTATAACCTATTACCCCACTGGATTTGGGCCTTCAAAATAACAGCAGAAGTTGTAACAAACTTCTGCAGAAACAAACTTTTGCAGAAACAAATACGCAGATAACTTCTGCTACGATCAAGGTCCTTGTTGATCTTTCTCCTTAGCTCTTGGACCTCCACATATGCCTTCAAATTCATGCCACTCAAGATGAATAATATTCCCAGAATATTCTGCACTAATTAAAATAGAACTGTAACACTTATTAGTTTCTGTAGCGTGATGTCCTGATGTCTGATGTCTCAACATCTCATATGACATGTTGTTCCAGATGTTGAAACTTTTCAACACAGCATGTTAAGGCTTTGTAGATAGGATTATCAGTTAGGAATCTTACAGTAAAAAAACATTATTGTTGCTATTATTTGTTTTAATAAAATTTTGCCAATTCACAAAATTCAGGAACTTACAATCTCCCCCTTTGGAAAATTTTAGCTAAAATAAATAAGTACAATTACAAGCAGTTTAAAGTAGAAGCAACAATTTACAATCAACAATTTACAATTTAAAATTAATAGAGTCTTCAGTAGTTTTCAGATCATGGCCCTTTATGTCTTGTAGTCCTTTTACACAGCTTTATTTGGAGACGAGAAACCTCTTCATCAGAGTTCTTCCAAGGGAAGATCAGATGGCCTTCCAGTTTGAGATGGTGGCCTGCCAGTTGAAGATGATGTCTTAACATCCAGTCTGACATCTTCTCATGTTTCTGAATCTCTCCATTGAATCAGTCCAGGATAAATTGAGGGAAAGCCCTGGTGTACACGAGGAAGAAGATAACTTATACTACCCCTTAACATAGAAACGTCATTGGGGGTGGTAAAATAGGGCCATGGGAGATAAACTACTTCTCAATAGATAACTTGAAATTCTCCCAGGAAACTTAGAACATAAGTCACAATTATGTTCACAACTCAAATCACAAGTCACAAGTAGTTCACAATTGTGACAACTTGATTTGTGACTTGGACATCTTTTTGCTCTCAGTTGCTTTTCTATCTTCTGTTGTATTTTCTGTGTGATATTATTTCTCTCCCCCTTTTTAGCTAGAATTTGACAATGAAAACCTTCACAAAACCAAATTCAGGCACAGTTTGGCCAAACCTTGATGAAGTGCATGATGGAGAATGGTTGAGTGTTCTCTTGTGGTTGGAGAATAGTTGAGATCTCTTATAAGTAGGGTAGCAGTTTCTTAAGGTTTAGCGACATATTAATTGTTGGTCAAAGTGCGTTAATCTAGGCTGAAAATTTGTCACTGACTTGCTGAGCATCGTCCAGTCTACCCTTGAATACTTTTAATAGCTCTTGACTGTTTCTTTTGAGATAAAAACAGTCCCAATGCATGCATAATTCACATCATTTAACATGTCCATGCAGAGACATGTTTTGTATAATGTCCTGACATCTAGTTAGACATTGTCTTCTTACTTCATGTGACTCACTTTATCACAAAAGTGGATTCTCTATGATTTTAACATCATATGGCCCATTCACATAGAGTCCATCTGCCTTGGCTCTGAGATAATAACACTTTTTCTTCAAGACTTTCAACACATAGCAGTATACACTCCCTATCATGTTTGCTAACGAATAGTTTCTCCCTCCCAATAACAGATTAATTTAGATCAGCACATTATAGCATCTCCTCCTCCTTTAATAAACATCACCAATGGCACTTGTCATTGCTGCTTTTACAATTAATAACTAACAAGTAACAATAGACAATTGTTTTTCAAATACTCAGTTCCTCTTCATATGAACAATTGCTTGTTCAAATAGACTATTGCTTCCCCCTTAATATTAGACTTCCTCCTTTTAGCTTCCAAGATGAAGCTTTTCATGATGTTATTACTCTTACTCCCCCCGAGTTATACAAAATAAGGACACTTTTGATGTTGGTCCTTATAATACTTGAAACATTCTTAATTTGGACTTGCCACAATTTCCAAATTAGGAATCCTTAGTTTGCTTGCTATACAAGTTTCAGATTGCCACACTTTGTTCCTTGCAATAGGAGTAACTTCATAGTTAATCATGTATAACTAATTTTATGTCTTCAAAAGATAAGTCTGAACCTTATCTTCTTCTTCAATCTCTGGTGTCTTCAACAGTAGTGATGTTATAACTTCATATAGGACATTCTCTTTTATTAATCACACACTTCTTCTCATCTTGTTTCAGATTACCATACAGTTATCACAAATATCCAGCTTCCATCAAGATATTTGGCAGCATCTGTATGTATCTCCTTAGTTGAATCAGTTCTTCAAATAATCACCAAATAATATTGCCACACATTCTAGACTTGTGAAGATCATAGTGAACTTTAATACTAATATTTAGTTCACAAAATACCATGAATCCATCAGACAAATACTCAGCTCTCGAAAGAGTATATGTGGTTTGGAATTCAGGTAACATACTAATAATTTTATCGAGTCTCCCGTCAAAGTACGCACTAGTTTAGTCAGTTAGAATTGTCTACTCACACTAGATCATCCTGACTGATTACATCTTCACACTCACTTCTACTTCCACAAAATAAAATATATATTCAAAACTGAAGACATTTAGATGATGTTCCAACATCTCATGCGACATCATCTATCATAGATTGGTTCGGGGGTAACATCCACACTTTCTCATCCATAACATTTGGGGGGAACATAGGAAGCACTGCAACTCTCAACTTTACATCCAGAAAATTTACACATCAAGGAATAATATGATCCATATCTCAATAAGCTTTTCTTCAGACTTTCACTTCTGATTTTGAGATGATGGATGCCATAGTCCGTACCTATAGAGGAGATTCCCTCAACTAGGTTTTTAGAACAGACTTGATTATGGCATAACGCAGATATATTCAGATTCTTCACTATAATCTGACTTCCTTGATTTTTATTGACAATACCCTTTCAGGACAGTATTTAGGGTATTCAACATTTATGACCATGATTCACTGTGGTTGATGTAATACGGTGAACTGACTTTGAGATTTTTGTATCGCAAATGTGCGGATAGCAAGAGTCGCCACCGACTTTTCTTTTATCCAATTAAGGGAAGGTAAAAAGTATAGAAAAAGACCTTCGTTAGATTCTGAGTAAGGGAGAAGGTTATGAAAAGGGAAGGTACTAGCACCCCTTTCCATCCGTAGTTATCTACGGGCTCTTAGATCATTTTCTAAAAGTGCTTTCTGTGTGTTTGACAAAAATGTTTTGAAAAGGTATTTCGCTTTGACTTTGTAATGATTCATGTAGGAATGTATACAAAGTGTTCGGAAATGTTTCGTTTTGAAAAGAGTTTTGAACTTGGAAAAAAGTGTGTGGTGTGAAAAGTATTTTGATAGAGCAAGCAACTAAAAGTCTTATTACCTACTCAGAATGGTCGTTTTCATGTTGTTTTACTTTTCTTTAGAATAGTGCTATTCGTACCATTAGTTGGTAGTTAACCCTATTCGTTGGATGTAGAATGGACATTCGAAGGGACATCGGATGGTCATAGAAAGCAACTTGTAGGAAGTATCCTAGCACATTCGAAGGGACTATCATCATTTTTCGTAGGCGACAATCGAGGGTCAAGATCATGTATTCGTGGGCGACATCGTGGGTCTATGATCTTTGTATCGAAGGGACTATGATGATTTGTTTTGAAGGCAACGGTGCTAGGATACCTCTACGTTCGAGGGACTTGACCATTTCTATTCGTAAGCCAACGAGAGAGAATTACCCTAAGGGGTGCATGTGTGAAAAGAGTGTGTCAAATTAAGATATGTTATCTTGAAATTATGAGTGATCTATGTCCAATTTTATCTTGCCATACACGCCTAATTACTAACAGTTTATAGGGTGCAGAAAGTAAATTGCGCAAATGTAAAGTGCGGAAAGATAAATGTCCTACGCTATTACATGGCTTTGGGGCAGTTACATAATAAGAATGCGGAAAATAAAAGTCCTAATTAAACTATTACATCCCATAGGCAGTTACATAGTTGAAAAAGAAAAGCAAGAAAAATCGTCCGAAACGTTACAACCTGTGAATAGATACATAATCGGAAATACGAGAAAATTGCATAAGAAGAAAATATTAGTAAAAACAAATATTTTTGAATGAGGAAAAAGGTTTTATGTTAGTAATGACATTAATATGATAAGATAAATTTTTGGTAATTTTCTGAATCGATTTGATAATTTAAAAACAATTAAAAGTCATTTAGATGATTAATTAGTAATTAAATTAAATATGCATGCAAAAATAATAATTTTAATGCTAAAAATTAAATAAACATTTTTCTGATGATTATGCAAAAAATAAATATTTTGGTGTTTTTTAGATGCATGATAAAAATATTTGAAGATAAATTAAAATAACATGAAAATATTAAAGAAAATAGAAAAATATAAGTTAGTTTGCAAAAGAGTAAAAATATTTTGGTCCTGACCAGGCTCGAACCAGGGACCTTTGAGAGAATCTTCCAATCTGCTTGCCTTTACCACTGAACCAGCGTGCATTTGGTGTTTGGAAATTGCAAAGAATGGATTATAAGGGTTTACGTGTCATGATTATGTGAATTCAACGCACAGTCAGCCATGTGGGGTCCAGGTTGAATGAATGAATGAATCAGGAAGCTCGATCGCGCCACGCAAGCTGTCAACCGGAGTCAACAAGTCACCGACGCCGGAGCCCTAGCTCCGGTCGTCTTCTCCGGTGAGACAAATCTTCAAACCTGGGAAATAGCAAAAATAAATGGCAAAGGAATACCTTACCCCCCCTAACTTCTGGACGTTCAAGCATCAAAACGATGGCCCAGATCTTTACTATGGAACCTCATGAACACATTAGAATGGTTAGTTTTGATTAAAACACGCAGCTAATAAAAATGCAAATTCAAAGAAAATATGAATATGTATGATCATGTATGGCTCGATTCAAGCAGCTTTGGCCATGGTTCTTGGTGTATACTTACTCAAACTTACCCTAGGAACACAATGGAATGGTTGAGAGAGGCTGAAAATGGCTGGAACTTGGAATTCGATTTTCACAACTTTGAAGAAATTTTTGAGAAAAATAAGGGTTGTTGTAGGGCTAGGGTTTCCCGTCCTTGGCTTTGTGCAATATGTTGGGTATTTATAGAGTGAGGAATGAGAGAGAAAAGAAGGAAAAAAGATCTCCTCTTGAATGCAAAAATAATTTCCTTTCAAATAAAATCAAATCTTTGAAAATTTGATTTTCTCTTCCATATGCAAGCTAGCACGAATTTGGCAAGTCTTGTGGGCTATCTTGGACCTCAAGTTTGATAAAAATCCAATCCATTTGAAAATATATCTTGTTTTCATATTTTATATAATTTAAATTTGAATTTAATGCTTTTAAATTCAAAAGTAAATAAAAAAATAGAATGTGGTCGTGGCAAAGCATCAATAGGTCACAAATAATATTACGAACAAGTTTGGATCATAAAATTATAGGCCCATTTGGAAAAAAATTGGATTTTGACAAATATCTCTCTTTGTGCAATTGTCCAAAAATGCCCAACTTGTGCAAGGTGTATTTTGCTCAATTTTCCACATTTTTGAGTGTTCTTGGACTTTTTAGAAAGCTTTAGGTGTCCTCTAAAAAACCTCTTTGGTTTCATCTCAATTGGAGTTGCCATGCTCAATAAAACTTCAAAACAAAAAGTTGACTTTTTGTTGACTTTGAAAAGGACCTGTAATGTTTTGATTCATATCTTCAAAATGAAGCATTTTTTGAACATTCTTGTGAGACATGAAGTTGTAGAGAATTGAATTTCCTTCAAAATGAGAGGTGGTGGAAAAGTTTCTGAGAAAGTATGAAGAAGTTATGCTCAGTCAAAGTTCGGTTGACTTTTCACTAAAAAACCCTAATTTGGAAAGTTTGACTTTTGAGCAAATCTTGAGTTTTCTTGATGAATCATGATCAACCCTTGATCAAATGATGAATGTGACTTCAAAATGAGGATGTTGACCAAAAATCATGAAGTTTGACTGTATGTTGACCGCAGTTGACTTTTTGTCCAATACAACTAATTTTCAACCATCTGATTAATTGTCTGAGGAAACTTGACTTGTGAGGCTTGAAACTTGACATGGAGATTATTTGAAGCATATGAGGAGGCATGATGACCACTGGAGATGTTGGAAGTCCATCTGGTCTTGAGGATAGCCAAACCCTAGTTTAAGTTGATTGTCTAGGAGAGGGTTTGTCTGATCAACCCTTGAGGAATCCTTGAGTATGGATGTATGGGATGTCTTGAGGAAGTAGGAGGGAAAATTTTGGGGTATGATAGTTGAGGCACAGTATTCAGCTCCAAACAAAATCTTTTCTATGGTCATAAACTAAATTTCAACATATCTGGTTCCTTTGATCAGAAGAACATACCAGATATAAGTTCATCTTGATTTCACATAAAGGGATTGAGGTTATACCTTTATGTGTCTTTTACTTGCACTGAGCTTAACTTCTATACTCCCATAAGCTTAGGTCAAAAATAAACTAACATCTGGAGTATAATAACCTGTTGATTGTATCATGATCAACTGATAAGAAGATGTCTCCTCTTCCAGATCAGGAGCAGGTTCCAAACATATGTACTCACACTACATTTGTTTAGCACCCAAAACATGTGTTCTTCAATTGGTAGCTGCATACCAGTAATAATGTTCTAACATCCTATAGAACATTTGTTCCATCTCCTTGGAACACATCATCCTTGATAATATTCAAGGTCTTTAACTTGCAGATGTATATGAGAATCATTGATCAATTGATACTCATAAACTTTATTACTAAATGTCTTTATGAGTGGACTTGAGAAAATCTCGATTATCGTTGACACTTTTAATAGGTTGTAAGAACTGCTCAATATTTTATTAGATAAAAATAACCCTAGGATCCTTCTTTCACTTTAGGGCTTGCATCAGAGGCTATGCAGCGGAATATAGACTTACTTCAACAGATTGTACACAATGCTTACTCCATAATTCACTTGTAAGCATAACACATAAGGATGAAAGATAAATCAACCCTACAATAAGTTTGCCTCTCCACCAAGCAACAGACTAGACCCAACCAATAACCTGACCAATATGGAAACACATAAGCATAGAAGTTACCTTATCAACTGCTTCACTCCCGCATGAAGGTTTTGACAATTCTCATCTTTGTGTTGAATATAGGTTGAACAATTCAATCCAAAATCTTCACTCTCGTATGAAGTCTTTGAATTTAACTTTCTTGTCCCAGCCTCTTTATCTTCTTTCTTCAAGAAGGTACAAGTTCTGCTCAGGTTGGTCTAGTTCTCCACAAATAGGTCCATCCTCCACTTATAGGGACCATACAATATGAACACTCCTTGTTTAAACAATCTTCTACCTTGTAGACAACCAGAAAGTATCCCCTATGGATCTCATCCAGAAACATATAGGATGCCTGCTCTGATACCAATTGAAATTCTAGTTAGGGCCAGACTCAGGATGTCATGACATATGATCCGACATTACAAAACAGACAAGGCAGAATTACAATTAAAATGAAGGAAACAAAAGAACACAAGGAATTGTTAACCTAGTTCGGTTCTAACCAACCTACATCTGGGGGCATACCAAGCCAATAATGAAGTTCACTATCAACAGTATTAATTCGGAGGGAAACCACCCTATTTACACTCCTCACTTAATCAGACAACCCAATGACCCTTCTACCTAAGATACCACACTTAGATATGAGAACCTCCACTCACATTCAATCACCTCAGTGATGTCTATTAGCTACTATCACACCATCAACTGCATCAACTGCTTGGTTTCTAACACAATCAGTTTGGAGATACCTCACTCCAAACACAACTAAAACAATTTGAAGATACCACACTTCAAACACAATATAAAATAGTCACTCATGTGACACAAACAAAAACTCGGAATTGCTTCACAACTTCTTCCAAGGACATAACTACGCTCATTGCTTCACAGCTTCTGAGTGAGTAAAATAATCCTCTTGCCTACAGGCTTCGAGGTACAAATTAGTGACCATCCCACAATCCGGGTGGTTCACTTACATGGCTAACCCTAAAGATTACATCTTTCTAAAACCGGCTACCTTACTAAAACTAGGTTATAACTTATTATTTATAACCTATTACCCAACTGGATTTGGGCCTTCAAAATAACAGCATAAGTTGTAACAAACTTCTGCATAAACAAACTTTTGCAGAAACAAATACGAAGATAACTTCTGCTACAATCAAGGTCCTTGCTGATCTTTCTCCTTAGATCTTGGACCTCCACATATGCCTTCAAAGTCACACCACTCAAGATTCATAATATTCCCAGAACATTATGCACTAATTAAAACAGAAATGTAACAAACTTATTAGTTTCTGTAGCGTGATGTCCTGATGTCTCGACATCTCATATGACATGCTGTTCCAGATGTTGACACTTTTCAACACAGCATGTTATGGCATTCTAGATAGGATTATCAGTTAGGAATCCTACTATACAAAAACATTTTTGTTGCTATTATTTGTTTTATTAAAATTTTGCCAATTCACAAAATTTAGGAACTTACAATTATGTGTTATTCCAGTGACAGATCCTGTAGTTCGACCAGACATTCGGACGTCTCACTTGGAGGCATGATGTGTTTGTGTATATTATCTAATCTAGTGTCAGATCCCTTCATTCGACCAGACGTTCGGACGTCTCACTTGGAGGCATGATGTGTTTGTGTATATGTGTTAGTCCAGTGATAGATCCCATTGTTCGACCAAACATTCGGGCGTCTCACTTGAAGGCATGATGTGTTTGTGTATATGTGCTAGTCTAGTGACAGATCCCGTCGTTCGACCAGACGTTCGGACTTCTCACTTGGTAAGTGCAGCATGGCAAACCTGAACAAGAGTTTCAGTATAGGTGAATCTTGTGTACTCTGTAATATTTGGACAAGTTATGGGTAGTGGCTTGGTGCACACTCGTACATGTCATACCATTTGTTGCTTTCTGTTGTGGCCTTATGTGTGGCTTTTTGTGTCTTTCTCAGGGATCGCCGTATCTGTGGCCTAGATGTATCCGAGGTGAGAATGGACGGTCGAGCATTAGCGGCGCTCTCAATGGGAATGATCTGGTGTATACTTATTGATCGGTGTAAAATGTGTCGGTATTGCAATGGGAATGATCTGGTGTACACTCATTGCATATCGGGGGGAAGTTCTCGTGCTCGATGGGAATGATCTAGTGTATACTCATAGTGTCATGGTTAGAGTTACTTCTCTAGGAAGTAAAACAACGACAATGTTGGTTCGGTTGGGATGTGATGCCATGTAGGCTACATTATGTCGTGACTCACCCTAGTACTACTACATAGGTAACATTACTAGTCCTTCGTCAGTGGGCTCGTGTCTCTATCGTGAGGTGGTTTCACTTGCAATTTGGAACAAATATGTACATTTTCTTGTGTGTTTTTGTTTGTTTTTGTGGCCTCATTTATTTGTCAAGGAACCCTCAATGGTTGTCTTATCCAGTACGTGTGTTTTCACCCGACCGGTAGATAAACCACGGATCCTTGGTGGATTCGTTTATGCATGACCTTGTAGAACCGAGTGAACTCGTAAGATAGGGGAACTCACTGAGATTTAGTAATCTCACCCCAATCCTCTTATTACTTTTCAGGAACAGGTTATAGTATTAGAATTTCTAGATGGACGGTTTTTAGGACTACAGATGAGCAGAAGGCAGAAAGACCTTGTAGACGTTAACATTCTGTTGTGCGATGTTGAAGACAAGCTTCTTGAATACATTATGATTAAGATTTGTATTGTATTCAATTTTAATTTCTTGTCTTTTCCAACTTTTGTATGTTTCTATGTACCATTTATAACATCACTACATATTATTCTAGACGTATATTTACGGGGTGTTACAGTTGGAATCAAAGTAGGTTGATTCTTGTCCCTGCCATGAAACATAACTAGAAATTATTTTCTCCCTCATATGTGCGTGTTGCTAGCCTGATTTCTATCGTCGTAGTGTTTAGTCGTTGGGATTGGCCATCTCACTGACTGCATATGCGATGGATAGAATCACGTTGGAGCCACCACGAGGATGCGTAAGATCCAAAGCGACTCGAGTTGAAGTGGTAGAAACTTGTTGAGATGGGAGAGTGTTGAGATTGTTGAGTAGAAATGGAGCGTTTGACGTATAATAGTTGATGACTCAACTGTCGCAGTAAGGTTCGAGACTACCAGAGTTTCCAAGATTCAATTCAACAAAGTGAGACCTTCTCTAAATTCCGAGAGCAGTGGAGTAAATTTAGCGAGGCACTTGAGTAGGATTATAGTAAGGGAATTCTGAGATGGAGTGGGGATTGAAACTACTACAAATTCATTACTTAATGCTAGTGTCAGTGGCGGAAAAATGACTTGAGAATCTGTCGGACAAAATACTTTTGGGAGTTAGGACAAAGAAGTCAGATTCTCTAGTTACCCTGGTATGGGCAGTACTTGGAAGAGCGGGGTGCTACGCTTTAAAACAACCGGGTGAACATCCGATTACTATATCAATGAATTCGCCATCGAACGTTTTTTATCTTGCAAAAGGAGAAAGGTAAACATATCGAGAAAAACTAAAAGGGATGAGACACGGTCTTGCGACCGAGAGATAGGGTAAGGGAGTCTATTACGCGAAGGGAAGGTATTAGCACCTGACACGCCCATATTACTCTACAGTATCCACTTCTATTTTCTATCTAATGGGTGTGTTTATATCTATTTATTTCTTAATCGCTATATTTGTATGCTAAAATAGTATGCATGTGAAAGAAAAGAAAATAAAGAGAACACGGGGAAAAGAAGGAAGTATTTACAAAGTATTGCTCGATCCAGGCCCGTGACAATATGCCTACATATTCCCTCGTGCAATGAGAAAGTCAGAGTGTCGTAGTTTGGCTCATATGTTTTGGTGGGTTTTGTGTTTTTTACTTATGAAAAAGGTTTTAAACACAAAAGAAAGTGCCTGTAGGCGAAAAGGTTTGTAGTGAGGTTGGTTGCTTTTACCTTTAAAAAAAGGAGTTTTGAACCATTATTAAGTCTTTTGATTTGAAAAAGAAAAAAAACAAGTTTTAGTTTTATTACATACAAGGATGCAAAAGAAACTAGAAAACAAGAAAGGGAAACTAACTAGTTCTATCCCTAATGTTATCATACATGGATTGCAACCTAAGGTCTAACTCGAATCGCTACCTAAGATAGAGTCGAGGGAATCCTAAAGGAACATGTCAAAGGTTTACAACCTATATTTATGTCCATCTTGATTCGCTGCCTAAGGTAGAGTCGAAGACAGAAAAAAAGAATGGAAAAGGTTTACAACCTAAATCTATGTCTATCTCGAATCTCTACCTAAGGTAGAGTCGAAGACGACAAAAGGGATGAAGCAAAAAAGTGTTTTGGCAGAAGCACACAAATAATGCATTGCGCAAACAAATGTCACACAAGCGCGGGGAAAGGAGGAAGTCCCATAGTCTGTGAATGGTAACGAGCATACCGTGAGTCAACCAGGAGCTGACACATCTGATTCCCGTGAAGGGTATCACCTCATGACATGAATTTTCAAGTGTGAAGAGCAAATAATGTGAGTTCAACAATAAATCTGAACCCCAGGAAAGCGTGGAGAGTCAGAATAGAGAACTCTTGCCACTTTTTATTATTGACTCGATAAAGGAAGCAACACAATTCGCGTGTGTAGGCTGACACAGACTAGAAGTTTTCCTAACCACTTGACCTATGCAAGCACAAATGTAAACACTTACTGAGAATTACCTCCCTATGCACGGTGGAGGATTTAAATAAACCAAACACAATTAGCACACATAATTGCCCTAAACAGGTCTTTAAATAAACCAGAGGGGGTTCTTGAACATGCTCCAACTATGGAAGCCCCATCATGCATCTCTATTCCTACTTCTCATGGCAAGGAAAACGGTAAAACCCTACTTCTCATGCTCTCTAGAAAAACGGTAAAAGAATGCGATAAAAAGGTATAGAAAATACCAAACGGATAATAATCTAAAGAGCAATGCGAGCTAAAAATACTCCAGAAAACTTCGAGTAAGTTGCCATCAACAAAGCAATAATCAGAAATAGCTCGATCAATATAATTCACAAGGTAATATCGTGCAATATATGCATGTAGCAGACACGACCTCACGATAATCGGAACACCTGCACAAAGGTACATATCCAGACAAAATAGCAGAATATGTGTTTCTCGTAACATGAGAAAATACAAAGCAAAATGCGTTTAAAACGCAAGCAGAACCACGGGAGAACTGGTGTGTTAGTGTACCAAGATTAGGTACCTAACCAAAATATCCTCAATGTACCTTGCACAAGTTAACAAACACGTCAAAAAATAACAAGGAGGCGGGAATATATTTGCATACTCACATCACAAGTCAAAATATGATCCAAATGCGAAGAAATAGAATGTAAATATGTATAGCAACATGATAATGGAAAGTCGGGAAGCCATGCACACATAATGCTAAATAACCCATGAACAATAACGGAATCGAGCTAAGTCCATCGCAAAAGTCCTCGAATGAAATGCTAAACATATCTAGAGATCTAGAGAAGTTAGAAACCAAAAATCTACACCAAAATGGCCTACAATGCATTATTCACAAAGAAATCGAGACATGAAGTGTAACTTCTAATAGGGGCAGAAACTACCTATTCTAAAGCTTTCCTAAACATCTCTAAAGATAGAGCAAAATATTGCAAACTAAACATGCAAGAGGAATCTAAGAGAACTATATAAATGCATAACTAGTTCCTAGGAATTGTACCGCTAAGGGTTAGCTTCAAAGCTCTATTTACAAGACCAAGATAAGGTCTACGTTTAACTACAATTAAATGGAAGAAATGTCTTAAAGTTTCTAAGAAACACATGGCATTATATTCCTACAACTAGTCAATTCAAGTGACAAAGGAGAAACATGCTTTTAAACATCACAACAAGATCGAAACTTAAGAATTAAGCAACTATTGAATCAAACTAGATATGGAACTTTACAAGTCATTATCTAATTTATGTTCAATGATCTAAAACAAAATTTACAAGAAATATCATGGTTGAAGCAAAACTATGTGCAAAACGAGGTTAAAATGATTAATCATCGCTTTAAGGATAAACTATCATGATACACTAATCATACGAGTTAATTATGAATTAAAAATCAAAGTGTCAGCTACCTAAACATATCAACATGTTAGTCAAGAGGATATTTGATGGTTAGAACAAGTATTATAAATTATATGCAAGGAAATCGATTCCTAACTAGGTGAACTAGTAAACAATTACCTATCTTTGTATCATACAACAGGAAAATCGGATAAAAACCTAAAAAGATCTAAAAAAATATGAGAAAATATATAAAGGCTCCTAATACATCATATAATCAGAATATAAGTTTTTAGAAATTTTTATTGTTGAGAAACGGTCGAAAATCTTATCGAAATATACAAGGTATTATGGAAAAACCATTTGTAACACGGTGGGAGATTTGACTTTTTTTGTTTTGCTTTTTATCGCAAATGTTGCGGATAGCAAGAATCTCCACCGACTTTTCTTTTATCTAATAAAGGGAAGGTGAAAAGAACAGGAAAAGACCTTCGTTAGATTCTGAGTACAGGAGGCAGTTATGAAAAGGGAAGGTATTAGCACCCTTTCCATCCGTAGTTATCTACGGGCTCTTAGTTGCTTAGCTCACTTTTGAAAAATTACTTTCTGTGTTTGTGTAGTTTGAAAATGTATTGGAAATTTGAAGATGTTTAACTTTGTAATGATTCACGCTGGAATGTATACAAAGTGTTTTTTTTGAAAGTATTTGAAAAGTGTGAGGTGTGAAAAGTATTTTGATTGGAGCAAGAAATAGAGTCTTATTACCTACTCAGAATGGTCGTTTCCATGTTATTTTTCCATCTCCTTTAATAAGGTTATCCATACCATTAGTTGGTAGGTAACTTTATTCGTTTGGATATGAAGGGACAACCGAAGGGTCATCGTATGGTGATAGAAGGCAACAAATAAGGATACCTTAGCAATTCATAAGGACGATCATCACTTTTCGTAGGCAACAATTGAGGGACGAGATCATGTATTTGTAAGAAACATCGAGGGTCATCGAGGGACTATGATCTTTGTACCGAAGGGACTATGATAATATTATTCGTAGGCGTCTTTGCTAATGGTATCCCTACGTTCGAGGGACATGACCATTGAATTCGTAAAGGCAACAAGAGAGGATACTCTAAGGGGTGTGCAAGTGTGCAAAGTATGTTGTATTCAGATATTTATATTGAAATTAGAAGTGATCTAGGGTTGATTTTAGTCTTTAGCATGCAAACCCTAATTAACTAACAGTTAAATATGTATAGGAAAATAAAGTGCGGAATATAAAGTGCAGAAATGTAAATCCTATGCTATTACATGGCTTTGGGGCAGATACATAATATAGGTGCGGAAAGTAAAAGAAGAAATGTAAATCTACGCTATCACAGAATAAAAAATGTGCGACCTACACATCTTTTCTAGAATTGTAAATGCAGAATAGCAAATAAATAATCTGGATAATAAGAAATATGTTAGTGAAAATGTTTTTGGAAATTAGTAAAAAATGTTTTAGGTTAATAACCCTAATTACAAGAAAAGAAATTATCTTTTTGTGATTTTTGAAAAGGTTTTAATTAATTTTGAAAAGAAAATTATTTTAAATTAAGAAAAATAGAAAAAAAAAATAAGGAAATAAGAAAAGTTAGAAAAATGAGAAAAAGGATCGAGCCCAAGTTTTGATGCTTCTATCGGGTTACTTATCGTTAAGTTGCATGCTTCTATCAGAAGTTACTTCCATCAGAAGTTACTTCTATCAGAAGTTTGCACTTGTATGATTCTATTAGAAGTTGTACTTGTATGCTTCTATCAGAAGTTGTGTTCCAGAAGTTCTTTCTCAAAACTTCTAAGTTCATCTTCTGGTTAACACGGTGTAATGTTTCATTCTAACACCTGAGTCAAAACATCTGCTGAAAAATATAATCAGGTCAGAGTATCAAATTCATCAGAGGATCATAACTTTAATAGATTATCAGAGTATCTATTTTGAACTTTCAAACAAAATATGCATGGGCCCCAGGGAGTTTGAATGGACCCATCAGAAAGCGCCACGCCTAGGTCACCGGGGTCAAACGTTCAAACCACCGTCCAGGGTCATCAAATTTGTCTTCTCCAGCGAGGTCAGATTCCAAACTTGCAAAATAAAGAGAATCGATGCAAGAGATTAAACCTACCCCCCCTAAATCGACCCCTGCGAGTTCAGTGGTGGTGTCGGTTTAGTCTGAAAGTGCCTGCCAATAGAAATACGAAGCTTAGCAATTATATGCCCTAACTTTGGCAAACCACAATTTGGCTATGAAAATCTTGTAACGATGGCCCAGACCTGCTCTAATAAACCTCAGGAAACGATTAGCATGTTTAGTTTAGATCAAAACATCATAAAAACATAAATAAGAATTTAATAAAAATATGTAATCAGAGCTTCATGATTCATGCAATTCAAGATGTTTTGGTCATGGATTTTGATCCATACTTACCCTATGTTACCTCAGGAGCATGATGGAGTGCTTGGAATTGCTTGACAACGGCTGGAAATAGGGTTTCTATGGTGCAACTTTCTCTTGAAAATTTTGAACAAGAACCCTAGTTTTCTGGCTGCCAAACTCGTCCTCCTTGATGTTTGAATATGCTATGTATATATAGGGCCAAAGATTAGGTCAAGCATTTGTGGAAAACATATCAACTTGAATGCAAAATATTTGATTGACATATTTTATCAAATTCTTCCATATTTGGCTCAATCTTGTATTAATGCATGGTGCACGAAATTTCCAGCTAGCATGAGTTATCTTGTGTGACACCCCAAATTAATTCAATTATTAAATAATTAGAAATTTAATTATTAATTTAACTAAAGGTTTAATTATTGGAATTTTTGAATTAAAGGATTTAATTAAGTAATTAAATAATGGAAGGGTTGGGGGTGTAAAGTTGAATTGTAGGGTGTATGGAGTAAAAGGCTCTACTTAATTCTAATTTATTTATTTCTATTATTTGGCAAATAAAAAGGAATAAATAAAGGAATTGAGGAATAAGAGAAGGATTGGAGAAAATTAGGATTCATTCTACGTGCTTTTGGAAAAGAGAAGAGAAAAGAGCAAAAAAGCCAAACGCCGAGAATTCGAAGATTCATCGCGAGGTAAGGAGTGATTGAATCTGATTATTATGCCTTATAGGTTTTGATGATCAATAGAACAAATTGATCCGTTAGGAATCTCGAATTATGATTCTAGGTTGTGCCCTACCGTTATAATCCGACGTAAAACCATGATTGGAATTGTTATAAATGATTAATTTATGTAAGATGAATATAGGTTAATTAGAAATAAAATTCTGTGATCAATTGGATATAAAAACACAGTAATAAATTCTATTTTGTGATAATAAGAAGTGTGGTGATGATTGGAATTAAATGGAATTCGTAACAGTGAAGAAAAATTGAGTATTTGATGAAAAACAACAGTATGGGTCGACACATAGCCTTATGAATCGATGCAAGCAGTGGAAAAGTAGAAAACCAGAAGCGTTGGAATCTTATGCATCGACTCATAGAGCCATGCATCGACTCATAGGCCAAAAAACAAAGCTATGCATCGACACATACGTGTTATGCATCAACACATACTAAACAGATTTTTAAAAATGCAGAATTTTAACTGGTATGCATTGATGCATACGATGCATGTGTCGACACATGTTGTTTATGTATCGATGCATAGACTTATGCACCGATACATACTGTATTGGACAGAGGGGAAATTTCTGAAAATGGTTTCGGTCATATCTCTTCGACCGTAACTCCGATTTAGGCATAGTTGGTATCGTTGGAAAGCTTAGAACGAGTACTATCTAATAAAAATATTTTCAACACCAATAATTGAGATACGGAAGAATTATTTTGGCTTCCGTAATAAGAACTCGTTGAGAATTTGTAAATCATTTGTTGAGTACATGTGCAGTATGTTAATTCCATGGGTTGTGATTAACATTAGATGTTCATGATTGTTGTTACCATATGCTATTGTTGTTATTGATTATAATTGGAATAATGTTGTGTGATCATATTCCACGTTTGAATTGTTGCATGCTTCTGATGTGCATGCATGAGCATTTTGGTAATGGTTCATTCCCATTGTGCGGAATTGAACTTGCAGGGCCAATAACCGTACCCAATGGATAGTGGTGGTGAGGCTAGATTCTTGACCCAGTGGTGTATGGGCGAATCATTAATTGACGTTGTTTTCCGAAGTGTAAGCGGAACAGGGTGTGGACTTGGTTCACAATTGGTACCACATGCATTGAGTCTGCATTGCATATGTAATTATAACATGTTAGGATGGTTTTCAGTGTTATAATTGTATCAATTGTTGGTGTATGCATAATGATCTGTGTGAATTGTATTTTCGATGGTGCTAATAAGGGTGGAATAATGAATTAATTGTTTTATTGTTTTAAAGAAACGTATAATGCATTTTAATCTTGATGAAATCTCACCCTTACTTTAATGATTTCAGATTGAAGTGAATAGCTGCTCGGGAATTGGTGATGACAACTTATAGAGTTGTGCTACTTAGTTAGTCCGCGTGTCAGTGTCATGCTCTAGTAGTTGTAACACTGGGGAACGATCGTTTGGAATTTTTATGGATTTTAAACTGGTTTCTTTTGGTTTATGTTTTGGAATAGTTGTGATTTGAATTATTCCGGATTCTTATGTTATTTCCGCTGTATAAAACATAATCCTTGGTTTTGTTTTATTTAATAAGTTCTTCAGTAAAAGCATGATCACTGTTTTGTTATTTTTAAATTCTAAAATTGTGACGCTCTTGTTGTTATGTGTTAAACTCTGATTAAAAATATATAAATCGCGGGTGAATTAGAAGGGGTGTTACATCTTGGACCTCAAGACAAGTAGAAATCAAGCTCAACTCATCGTAACTCTTACCTTTGTATTTTATTTAATTAAAATTGAATTTAAATCATTAAATTCAAAAATAAATCAAATAAATACAAGATGGGCGTGCACTTGAGTTTTCAGGCCATAGATAATGTCAAGATTAAGTTTGGATCATGAAAACTTAGGCCCATTTGGAAAATATCTGCATTTGCTAAGTATTTCTCTTCATGCACCTCCTTAAAAATGTCAAACTTGCACAACTTGTATCTTGCTCAATTTTAAACATTTTTAAGTTTTCTTGGACTTTTTAGAAAGATCAAGATGTCCTCTAAACACTCCTTTTGGTTTAATCTTTATTGAAGTTTCCATGTTCATGTACACTTCTTTTTAAAGAGATGACTTTTTGTTGACTTTTAGGACGACCAATAATGTCTTGATCATAACTCTCAAATGAAGAATTTTTGGCCAAAGCTTGTGAGACATGAAATTCTAGAGAATTGAATTACCTTCAAAATGAGATTTGGTGGAAAAATTTCTGATAAAGTATGTGAAAGTTATGCTTGGTCAAAGTTCTGTTGACTTTTGGTTCAAAAACCCTAACTTGGAAACTTTGACTTTTGATCAAATCTTGAGTTTTCTTGATGATTCATGGTCAACCCTTGATCATATGATGAATGTGACTTCAAAATATTTATTTTGACCAAAAATTATGAAGTTTGACTGTATGTTGACCATAGTTGACTTTTTGTCCAATACAACTGACTTTCAACCATTTGAGCAATTGACTGAGCAAACTTGAGCTATGAGGCTTGAAACTTAACATGGTGATCCCTTGAGACATTTGAGGAGGTATGATGACCACTTAAGGTATTAGAACTTGATTTTGTCTTGAAATAAGCAAAACCCTAGTTGTGGGTTGATTGCTTAGGAGAGGGTTCATCTAGTTAACCCCTTGAAAAATTCTTGAGTATGGAGATGTAGATTGTCTTGAGAAATATGAGGGAAAATTTTGGGGTATAACACCATTTCTAAACATGTTATCAAAAATCGAATAAAAACTAAGGGAGATTAATTATTAAAAAATTCACAAAAATGTCAAAAATATCTAAGACATTAAAATGTCAAAAACTTATTTTTGTGTGTTTTTTACGAGTCGATAGAATCAAAAACGGAAGTAGAATTGACTATGCGTCAAGATTATGAAATATGAAAACAAAGGGGTGCAGTATTGAATTCCAGTTTAAACTAGATCTAGTTATAATGCAGAAGCCTGGGCTTAATGTGCGGGTGAAATGTGCGGGTGAGAACACAAATTCTACTAGGTCCAGTCCAGAAACATGCTAAGTCCATTTGTTTATCTTTTTTTTTTAAAGAAAACTCTTTCAATTCTCTTTTTATTATTATGTCACGTTTGATTATGTATCAACATCTCTTATCAATTGGTCATTGTCTTTCTTAAGTCATTCGGATTTTTATTCTTCACTAGTAAATAACCCGTGCTGTCGCACGGGGCCGGTCGAGATTTTATATAACGTGGAACTAACCTTGTCATGTAATAGAACATTCTTATATTTTTTAAGTATGACAACGTATTTTCAATTATATAAGACAACAATTAAAAAAATACCAGTCAATAGTTGGTTGTTATATGTTCACATTTTACCCGTGAATCTCGATGAGTTAACAAACCCTAATTGAATCCAAATAATTAATTGTAAAAATGTATTATTAAACCAATTTTAGATATTAGCATATTTTCCAAATATAAAATGTATGACAACTTCCAGTCGTGATTCACACTACATGTCTACCAAATTATCTTTTATAAAGTTTGAATTCATTCTCCAATCGGTTAACATTCTTATAATTATAAATATAAGTTAATTTTGTAAGCATTGATATGTACTTATAATAAATCGTACATCGATTTTCTAACTTCAATTATATAAAACAATAGCAATATAAATTTTTAAAATATGAACATTAAAATGATAGTCTACGGTGCTATCTCATAGATACCTTCACATCTACAGAATCGTTAACAAACTCGTTGAATCCAAATGAGTTAATTCTAAAACTATATTACATCCTACAATGTATCACAACTTCTCGTTACATTTCAAGTTTATTATCTTCTTATTAGATGATATTTATAAATTTTAAATTTTACATAGTTTATTAATTTTTTGTACCCGTCAAAATTAATAAACTATATATAAAAATTCTATATATATTAAAATTAAATAATAAATTTATTGATCATAAATTTTTCGAAATCATAAATTTTTTGAAATCAAATCATGCATAAAAATAAAATGTATTAATGTGACCATTCAAAATAATTTCTATATATATTAAAATTAAATAATATTAATACCTTCATTCAAAATATATTGTAAAGTTTTGATTTAATTTTTTTCATATCTTTATATATTCTAATGTATATAATATTGCTACAATATGAAACAGTATCAAACCTATAATACTAAAAGAGAATTCAAATTTTATTGATCATAATATTTTATAGAATCAAATCATACATAAAAATTAAACATATTTATGTCACCATTCAAAATAATTTCCATATAAGTATAATAAAAATAAATGAAAATAATGTCTCAATTCAAAAGATATATTGTTAAAATATCGAATTAAAATTAAATATAAAGTTAATTTGAAAAGATTATGATATATTTTAGTTATTTCATAAACTTAAAAAAATTATCAAATCTCAATTGATTTTGTTTTGTTTTATTAACCTTTTTAAAAAAATTGAAATAATTTATTTTAGGTCAAATAAGGATCTAAATAATTACAAAATAATATTTATTCTTACATTTTCAGAATGATAAATTAAATATTTAAGATAAACATTAGAGTTCTTATTTACTTTACCTTTTATATATTTATAATATACTTTTTTGTTAATTTTATTAACAATATATTTATAATTAACAATACATCGTTTAAACTACATTAATTTTTTATATAATATAAATGTAACCTTTCAAAAAATATACACAAATATATTTAGAAGTCGGTAGAAAATTATATTGGTTAAATTATAATTCCATTCAAAATTTATTGATCATAAATTTTTTGAAATCAAATCATGCATAAAAATAAAACGCATTAATGTGACCATTCAAAATAATTTCTATATATATTAAAATAAATAATATTAATACCTTCATTCAAAAGATATATTTTAAAATTTTGATTTAATTTTTTCATATCTTTATATATTCATATAACATGGAACTATTTAATTTCTATTTTTTTCATATCTTTTAATTTGTTAATATTCACATAATATATAATGTATAAAATCATTTATAAAAATAATTGTAATTTATCCCAATTTATAAAATCGTTTATCAAATTTTAATTTTCTACTTATAAAAATAATTGTAATTTATCCCAATTTATAAAATCATTTATCAAATTTTAATTTTCCATTTATGAAAATAATTGTAACTTATCCCCGTTTATAAAAAAAAATTGTAAAAATTTGTTCTAATAGATAGACTTTTCTTGTTTTTAAGTGCCTCAAGTAAAATGATGTTGAATCATTCTTTTGGTTTTTGGTTTTTTCTTTCCAAGAGCAAATATCTATCATTTATGTTGTTCAATCTCTATTATAAATGATTACATTAAATGAAAAACTAACCAAAGCATTTTTAAAAAAATATAATTTAAACACACACCTATTTAAAACTTCCTAAATTAAGCATCCATTAAATCCTCCACTTTCTTGTTGATTTGAAACTTCAAATAGTTGCTACAATAACACAGAGAATTTGATAAAGGCAATTCAAAAATAAAATAGGTAAAATGAAATAATACTATTTGTTTAATGCAACATTTTGTTTACACAACCTAACATAATATACCTTTTTAAATAAAGAAACAAACGATACTCATATTCATGTTATGATTGCATGTGAGAAGCATGAAATTTGGAATATTCATATTCATGCCACTCTTAAAACATTCCAAATATAGTAGGAGATAAAAGTTGTAACGCAGATGGAAAAAAATAGAAACTATTTTACTGTAATAAAAAACTATCCACCTGACACAGAAGTGTGATGAGGTTTTATAGTATCTTTGCTAACATTTATGTATAGAAGAAGACATGATATCACCAAAACAATCAAGATTTATGTATATATTTTTCTAAAGATGAATACCCCTTCCTCAAGTTATCCTTTTGCCTTATGAGAATTAGTTAAACCACTTCATTTGCGATGATATGACTTGGGACAACGCCTACAAACAGCAAAGTGTAACTCGTGCTTGTTCTTGTTTTCCATTTCTTTACGGATACGGCAATAATGAGCAGGACAGGTGAAAGGCTCCCCCTTGGCTATATTGCTTAAAAGTTCTTCGAGCATCCTTAACCACCGCTTTAGTATCTTCGTGACACATTCGGATGATAAAAGAAACCGCAGTTGCGAACATTTGAAGACCGGAGGAGAAATTCAAAACAACTTTCATTCGTAGAAAACAAAGATATAAACAACAGATATCATTGAATGGATTGAAAATATTGTAGTGAGCTCTATTTGGGAGCTCGCGGTAGTGCTAGTTTGGATGCAAGGTGGACAATGCAAAAATGATTTTCCTCCTAAAAACGTAATTCGCATGTTTGATTATTTTGCAGAATTTCTCCAAATCTCGATGTGATAATAAGTAAGTAAGAATATCCAAACATTAATAATCACTTCACTTCAAACACAATTTAAACCAAATCAATTTCACAAAATCAAGAATTCAAAATCAAATATAGTGACCTAAACATATACCTAGCCCATGATTTAGGCTTGAAAAGGAGCAGTTTCCATGATCACTATATATTTTATTAACAACCCAAGGGAGGGTAGTCTTATGTGGATGACATGGTGATAATTGGAAGACATCGTCTAGCATTTTAAAACTTAAGCTCCCATAGAACCAAATTTTGGACAAAGGACCTAAAGCCCGTTATATTTATTTACCAGAATTCAAGTAAGCAAAAGAAAAAGAGCATTTTCGGTCTTAACATAAATGCATCCTTACACCACTATATAGATTGGGCCACAATTCATGCCCTCCATACACTAGAAGAAAATGTATATGAACCAAGTCATCAACAAAGAGCAGCAAATTTGTTAGATATAATTATATCTCAAGACCAACAAATTTATCGAACAACCTAGTCCACATACAAAGCAATCGGTGTTTATTATATTCACAATTCTTGCAATAGAAATTTTGGATCTCCGTGAAAAGAAATGCACAAAAGCAATCAAATTTTCACGTAACAATACAATGAAAAATAAAATCAAGAAGACAACCAAAAGAAATGTTAAGAGAAAATAAAATTAGCTTACCTCAACTTCCTTGGCTAAATCCAAGAGAGGCACAAGAAGAATCTTCACCATCCTCCCTATTAGCATGAAATGACCTCATGCACTTTCCATCACAACCGCATTTATCATTTTATAACACATAATTTGAAAAGAAAGAATTGACTACAATTCTAAAATAAAAGACATGCAATAATATGTCGAATACTCTTGAGAAATGATACAATGTCACATAAATATACGGAGAAAGAAACCAAATAGAATTATATTAACCACACACAAATAAAGCTACCACAAAATACTTCCGTTGTCACAAATCCAACAAATGAATCAAATAATGCATCCTCTTCATCCGATTCTTCATCCAAGAGTCTCATCAATCTCATCATTGTCAATATCATCAATTATAAATCCAGTCGTACTAGCTCCTTAACTTCCCGCAATCAATAAATTACACTTTCAAAAATATCACAAACAATATATGTCATCAATTAAAGGAAGCAAAGAAAGAAAATATGTCCAGAAAAATATTTTTCAAGGAAAACTAAAACTAATATCGACAAACCTCGTGGAAAGTTTCTTAATCTTCATTGTATCCTTATCTTCCGAACCGTGAGCAAAAGTTAAAGTGAATTAATCAATAATCAATAAATTGTCATTTAAGTGAGACAAAAATGAAGTGAATGAGAAAACAAATTAAGCGTTTTCTTAAAACAAATAAAAATGAAAAATTAAGTTAAAAGAAATCAACACTACAATTTTATCGAGACAAAGGGCAAGTCGTTGGATAACTAAATTCTTAAAACAAAACAAAAGAGAATAAATATATCATAATTTAAGTGAAAGCAAATGAGCGGAAAGTTTGACAACAACGAAGTAATAAATATTGGTTCTGAGTCATGTTTCCCAGAACATCCATACAAATATCTTAAGTCATACACCGATGTTTCCTTTAGATGAAAACTTGAGCTCAAGAATTATTGTTTGATGTCTTCGGTTGGAAGAAGTGTTTGCGCCTCAAGTCGCATCAAATGTAGCAATAGATTATATCAAGTGTAAGATTTTGAAATCGGGGTGTAAAGATTTTGAAATCGGTAAAAAGATTTTGAAATCGTAAGTGTATAAGCGACATATAAATTTTATAATACCGAATCAAACAAAATTTTGCTTTGCTTTGCTCTCCCAATTCTCTTGCGGTCCAAACTATCAACAACATAGATCCGCATAAATAAAGCGACATATGTATCAACCTTGCAGATTTTGAAAAGGAATGTTTGATCAACAAAGCCACCAATTACTTTAGGCACAATCGTTGGCTCGAAATTGGATAATTAAGGCTCAAATGAAAGTATGTAAAGCAAACATAAAGAACCCTTTACCCACAATTCAATACCAACATACTTCAACTTGAACACATATAGGTCGGTCATCCTCAAGTCCGCAAATATATATACTTCAAATGTTAAGAATAATACACCATAACAAACAATTACATATTAACATTAATGCAAGGATGAAAGTAAACACTGGTTGTCAATCAATGGTGCCTTCCACTTTGCCGTAGTTAGGGTTCTTAATTTTCTGCAGGGACGTAAACACAGAGTTAGTAAAGAAATCCACCCCCAAACATATTGTAATATACCGTCAATCAACGTTTCCACACAAACCTTTGGCTTCCATGGTCCCTTGTATTCTGGGTTAGCAATGGTAGGTGCAGTCCACTCACCATCTTCCTCGATGAGACGACTTCTGTGGATTTAAATGGAACAAATCACCAATTGCCAGATTGTCCTTTATCACATAATGGTAGGTCAAAAGTAAAGCCACATGCTGTAGGTTTTGCGATACATTTTCCTTCTCAAAAGAGGATCCGAGAAAGTTCGAGCGACCGCCAAACACGGTGAATCTCGGTTTTTGCTGCAAATCCACAAGAATTCATTCAAAGATATCAGGAGTTTAAGAATGCATTGAAGGACGACACAATGGATTATTCACTCTATACAGCAAATATAAAACGAAAGCGACAAACACCCACTCCCAGAAAAGTTCAAGTTCGGAAACCTGGACCTATGTTAGGTGGTGATAGCGATGAGGAAGACGATGAGGAGTGGGCTGGTGGAATGCGCAACATAAATTTTAGCGGTGCTCGTCGACAAAGCCTTAGAAGCTCCAGACAATAATAAGAGAACAGTGAGGAGATTGATGATGAGAAGGTTTGGGGGAATCATTGAAGGAAGAGAAAGAACGGTTGATTTTCCATTGCAAATTGGAATATTGATTCAGAGAGAGAGAATGAATAGGCATGGGGAAGGATTGAAGGAAGAGTGAAAAACTTTTGGAAAAACTTTTGGTGTTCCATTAGAATTTGAATTCTGATGAATTGGCATGGGGAAGAGGAAGAGAGGCACAATGAATGGCAAGGCATAATGAATTGGTATTCCCCATGGTTGGGTTTCTCACGCTGCCAATACAATAAATTGAATTGGTTCTTTATTTTAAAAAACAGTATAATATGTGGGATTTATTTGTAAAAAAAAAATTGAAAATGTGGTGAAAAATTGTGGGAGTGCCACATCAGACCCAAATCAATGTGGTGCCAGCAATTTTTGAGTTCACAATTATACCCTTAATGAACAGACCAAATAGGAATTTCTTAAGCTGGGGTATAGTGGTATTTTCCAGGTACTTCTGTTTTTATAGATTTATAATAGATTTAAAAACAAAAGTAACACGTGGTGAGATAAAATTGGACGACGGGAAAAGTGCACGAACCAAGGAAACACCAACATGCCTAGGGCACGGCTGCGAGACGCCGCAATTGTGCACTTCGCAGTCGTCTTCTCCGTCGGGCTGGCTTCCAGAAAACATGGACTCAGCTGAAACGAAAAAAAAGAGGTTCATCCTGCTCGGTTTTTCGTAAGGATTCAGAATCTGACATTGGTTTTATCTGAAACTTAATCAAGCAAAGAGAAATTCACAGACAAATCCAAGATCTAGGAATCAAAATATTACGTATTCGAAACCACGTGTTGTTATTACTTCTAACACTACACCTATCATAGATAACGCCATGGATGAAGTTTCTTCATATTGATAATGATGTTCGATGATGCAGAATAAACATAAAAGCGGATTCGAGAAATCTAACCTAACGGAGAGTGTTCGTTGCACCTTCAAATTCCCGCAAGATTCAAAAGAAAAATTCAACAGCTGCACTGGTGCTCTTTGATGATGCATACACTCAATAACGCTTCAATCTTCGATTTAACTCCGTTCGGCGTGTGAAGAATACGAAGATGTTCTCGTCTTCTTGATGCTCCCGACTCAACTACGAAGTATACGGGGCTTTTACCTCGTGGAGTATGCGAAAGAGATGAAGATGAATCCGAAAAAATACCCTGAGAACCAAAGAGGATCGTGCCTTTGAAGGTGAAGGTTGTTGAAATTCTTTCTAACAGAAAGCGTAATTGTTTTCTTGGACCAATTTTTTGGTTGTTGATTGAACGAGTATATGTTAATGGTGAAGGTGAATTGAGAAATATGAAAATGGTTGTGACCGTGAAAGAAAAGGAATGGTTATGGAGGCAAGAGATAGTTATGGGTTGTTATGAAGATGAGAGCGATGGTTATTACAGTTTGGTGGCAGGTGAGTGAAGAGAGTGTGTGGGAGAGTGAGTTTGTTAGGGTGGTTAGAAAGAGTCTAGAAGTTTGTTATTTTCCTAGGGAAGGGTGAGTGAAGAGAGTGTGTGGATGGAGTCAGAAGAAAAAGGTTTGGGTGAGCGTTGATGCAAGAGAGAGAGTGATGATAAGTTGCCCGAGAAAAAGGATAGGAGAGTAGCGAGAGAAGACGAGTGAGTAAGGTCGGAGCTTGTGAAGAAGAGAGTTTTTTTTTTTGTATATTCCTTGCATCATGCATGCATACACGTTACATGTATGGCTCAAAATAGAAAAAATGAGCTGTTGTGAATATACTGCATATTGCAGCTCCGCGCCCTCTAAAAAACTTTCAAATTCTTGTAACCTTATAACTCACTTCACGACTCTATAACTCCGAATGCAACCATTTTTGGGACAACGCCTCAAGAAAAAAAATGTAGAGGAAACTCCTGTGAACAAAACTCGCATTGAAAGTTTTTTGATTCGATGTCTGTAACACACGCTAAAACGTCCCTGAAGATCTCAAATTGAAATTGGCAAAATGCCGACGACGTCGTCAAATATTTTCACAAGTATTTTCCAAACTTCATCACTTTATAACTCCCGATCCAAAGCCCAAATAAATTTGACTCCTTCTGCAAAGTTATAGATTACTGCGAAGTGAACAACTTTGATTTTAAACATTTTTTGATGCGGAGTCAATAGCTATGAGGAAATTGAACCCGAAGTCGTCAGCTCGACCATATTGACAAACATTCAGAAATTTTTTAAAGTGTTGAATGTTGGAACATAATAAATTCATAACTTTCGAGCTTCGTAACTTTCTCTGCGACTTTCGAAACGAAACAATTTCTGAAAGAAACTTGTAAAAGATATAACAAACTCCCACTTTCATGTTCAGAGTTTTTCCGTCCGGCGATCGAATCGATGAGAAAAATAACCTCAAACATGCACACCACAACTATTTGAATATTGTAAACATGATGAATTCCCATTTTTCTACCTACGTAACTTTCGATCCGAGTCCCGAATGAATTTGATTCCTTCAACAACGTTGTAGAGTGCCGCGAGATGAAAAACTTTGCAGTTTAACATTTTTTAGTTCGGAGCTGATAACTAAGATAAAATCGAACCCGAAGTCGTCAGTCTGACCATATAGACAAACACTCCAAAAAAATTCTAAGTGTTGAATATAGTAAACATGCCAAACTCATAACTTCCAAGCTTCGTAACTTCCGACACGAATCCCGAATGGATCTGATTTCTTCGGCAAAATTATAGACTGTCGTGAGATGAACAACTTTCTTTTGAAGCGTTTTCTGAAATGGAGCCACGAACTATATGAAAATCGAACCCGAAGTCGTCGATCTGACCATGTGAAAACTTCAACAAAATTTCACCAAGTGTTGGATTTTGTACACATGACGAATTTATAACTTCCGAGGCTCGTAACTTTTGATCCGAGTTCCGAATTAATTTGATTCCTTCAGCAAATGGATAACTTTGATTTTGAACTCAACTCGAATCGATGCTTAGAATCGCGTGTAAAATACCTCTGAAGTCGGGTACTTGAACATATTGAAAAACACTCAAAATTTCACTAAGTGTAAACTTCGAAAGTTATAAACTTCAAACTTCGGAGCTTCATAACTTGAAATCCGAGCATTTTTCAGAGAAATCTTCAGAAGGACAAATTCGGAGTACGAAATGTGCTTTTCCCAATAATCACAAATTCACAAACTTTCGACCACAGATGAGTGAGATAGAGAGTCGACAATATGGCTCGGGGAACATAAAGTTCTCAAAACTTAGAAAAAATTTCTAAGTCCAAGATTACTTAAAACGCAAGAAATCTTGTTTTCACCCGATTCTTCTAAATTTTTTCAACAAACGGTCACATTTTCTCAAATGTCGACTTTTGAGAATAATTTTGACCAGAAATTCCACTCAATCAAACTTTGACTTTTTGTTGACTTTTAATCGAGCACACTCAAATCTGTTTCTATTCAACCATTCTTGATTTTCTAATGAATCGTGTGGATCGATAAGCCATATGGAGATACTTCAAGACTCACAGAAGGCCATAGAATCATTTCGGGCTCAAATATTCGACCACAACCTGCTCTTGCTCAAAACCCTTAATCAAGACCCACATGAGAGGAAATTAGAACTCCGAAACCTTGATTCTCAAGAGATAGTCAGGAGCTTCTGAATGCACACATCTTGTACATTGAGATGACACTTGAAATAACAGAACCTCAGATATTTAGCTTTTGGGAATCAAACCTCTTCTTCATAATGGTGCATGCTCTCATAATTGGAAAATCCTGATCCCATGGTTAATGTACAAATGATATGTATGCAATGCACCTATTGATCAAGTGTAAGCCAATTACTTATTAAAAAAAGAATAGGGCAAATTTTGGGGTGCAACACACTCTAAATCGTTTTGGTATGCAGTAAGTTGTGTGTGGATTACATAGTAAAGGATTGATAGGAAGAGTAGGTGTGGTAATCTCTAATTGAGAGAATATTGGACACCCGATTAGAGGAAGGGATACTGTATTTTCATTCTTGCTAATCTGTGATTAAGCCCTAGAACTACGCTGGGCGACAGTAGAAGCAAGTGAAAGCATGAAACACAATAGCCTAAAGTTCTTGCCAATTATGCTTTGTTTAACCTTGAGTGATGCCATAAAACTACGCTTGGTGTTGGGTAGTTAGATGAATGAAAACTAGTGTTTTTTTGAAGCATTCACGGGATGGTCGAAGTTGTATCAACTTCTTGGAACCATGGTATTTCTATCTGTAGAATTATCATTAGAATTTCTTATGCATGCGTTGTGAAAGTGAGTTCACACATGACATAACGTTTCAAGCTTAATTCTTACCTATTATGATCTAGCTTGTTGTTCTGAGTAAGTAAGTTTAAACGTGTGGCACCCTTAGGTTTTAACATCCTAAGGAGTGTGATTGGGTATAATCTAAAAGAACGATGACCTTAGTGGAGACCTGTCCGGACCTTTTTGATCGTGACTATAGGATACGGGTGGAAATCGTTATATGCTACTAGATAGGTTACGTGAGCACATGGCTTCGGAGTTGGACCACCATGTTAGTACTACCGGATAGGTATAACACCACAGTATCAATATCATTGATGAAATCTGAAAAATGTAGCATAGTGTTGATCTGGAACTTAAGGTGAGTTTCTGATTGGTATTCGTGAGACGCAAACACGAATTCTAATGAGGTAGGTGTAACAAGAATTCTTATGTCGTGCAAGGTAGAAGTGAACTATCAGACGATAGTATGATGGATCAAGTTCTGGTACTACGTTTATGAGAATACTTAGTGGTCGTAACAGCATGGGAGATATTAGATGATACCTTGTAGACATTTCTGGTTTTGTGTACTGGTGTCTGTTGAGTTTGCATGAATGCCAAAAGTGGAATTTATGTGAAATTGTTAGCTCTTGGTCGATGTGTTGTGTGACTACTCTATAATCTTGGTGATCAGTGTTGGAATAAGAGAAGTGTATATTGGGTTAGCTGACATGAGATGTATCTAGGGGAGTATCTATAGACTCTCAAAATTGAAGAAATGCCAGTCTAGGTAAGTGGAGAAACAATGGATTTAGAGTGTCGAGAAACTTCAAAGGGAGATGATCGAAGTACGGAGTATGATTTATTGTATTGTAGTCGAACTCAAGACATTATAAACTCTACACTTGAAAGCGCAACTAAGGTAGTCAGTTTAGTAACCATTTCAAAAAAAACGAGGCATGTCAACGAGACAATCATAGTAGCTTTAAGCGGGGAATTGGATTTTCATCGGGTACGAGAAGAATCCTGAGGCTGTGCAGGTATGGGACTGCATGGTTAAAGGAAAGTCATATGAGGATTAGTATTGCTTATAAGTTGGTCGGTGGTTCCGAAGGAAATCTAAAGCATTACGAACAGTATTAGTTAGCTACTTGGGCAAAGTGTGATAGAGAAAGGTTATTGCATCGGTTAAGTTTCATGAGTTATCAAAGGCGTTGTCACACTAAGAGTATGAGGTGGTGCAGTTAGGAAGGAACTATAGAAAGTCTCCAGCATTATCGTATTAGTTGTACGACGTGGAAGTCGGTAGAGTAAAATGCACTTGCATTCAATAAGCGTTCGACTTTAGACATTCCAGAACCGAAGTGTGTAACTGAGTTGTATTCATAGACCTATCCAAGACTGATGGAATCAGTAATAACCTTACTTTGGAATTACTCAACCTCGAGGAGCGATCTTTGTTAAGTGTGTTTAAGACTCTAGCGGGTATCGTGATTGGCGAATTCCAAGGAATAATTGTTGTTATTTAAGGGATCGAGCGAAGCGTAGTAGAGTAATGGAATCAAGTGCGATATGGAGAAAGTGTGATTTAGTAAATTTAAAGGACGTGTGTGACGGGTTGAGATCATAGTAGTGCAACAGACGAAAGGAGAACCGTATAAGCTTGTAGTAGGTGTAAGTGGAATAATTGTAACAAATGTTTAAGTTGAGGAACCTTCCAAGGAGAAACTTTCAGAGAAATGTTTTGTTCATCCCAATCTCTCAAGGATCCACCATAATCCGGAGAGATACTATTGATGGATCAACATAGAGAAGACTGTGTGGTTAGTATGTGGTAAGGTATTTTGGAGGTAGTGGTTGTACTAGTGAGTAATGATAATTAAGTGAGGAAAGGGTTTTCGCTTGAAGTGGACTTTTCATTGTTGTGTCTTATGCAAATTTGGGCGTGCACGAAGACTTGGACGATGGTTGCAGATCAACTGTTAGAATTAGATTCTGTGGCAGAACATTGTGTGAAATTGTTAGATATCACAATGGTAGTTGTAGGATAATCGTGAGGGTTTACTCTTCACTAACAGAGCATTGTGTGCAGTTGTCACGCGTAAGGGCTATGAGTTACGAAATTTTACGCTCTTGTGATTCTCGGTGTTAGTATTACGATCAAAAGTTAATGTAAGGATTGAGGTAAGAAGTCTTGTAGTATGAAGAAGATAACTTAAAGCAAGTTAATCTGAAAATATAATAATTAGAGACATGGATGAGGTATTTGATAAGTAGTTATATGACATTGTCTGGATGCGTGTGGATGCAAATATGATTGTTGCCATTGGAGAGGCGCTACAATGAATATATATAGATTTCAAATTATGCAAGAAGCCAAAGGAAAATAAGTGAAGTTCGTTGTCATTTGTTGAGCAAGGATGAGCTTGGCGAACATTAAGGAGGAGGAATGTCCGGCCACAATAAATTTCCAAGAACTCCAAAGCTATAAAGACTCAGTGTGAATAAGTAAAGGTCGAGAACCATAGACAGATTTTTTCTCATGTATGATAGGATAAGATGTTAGAAGAATATGTTGTGAGATGAATAAGGATTTCAGTCAAAATTATAAGGACGCAAACGTATCGGCGAGTTGAGTTGTTTTGGATCAAACAACATTCAGACAGATTCACAAGGTTTGACCAAAAGAGAAGATTAAGGAGCATTTGTCCCCTCATTAGGAGAATATGTGAGGAACCTGTTGACATGGTGATTGGAAGGAATTCGAGGGCGAATTCTATTTAAGGGGGAAGAATGTAACATCCCTATCTTTACTTATGAGAATGAGTGTGTATAATTATAATTGAATTTAGTTGAAATTAGGAAAGATCTAGTTAGAGAAGAACCGAATGGCAAGTTAGTAAAAATGGCATGGTTGGAGGGAAAGTTGGTCATTTACCATTTAAATGAGGACCTTAAGGGATTGTTTGGTTGTTTCATTATTTTCTAAACAAAAATCAAATTTTTGGTTGTATAGAGAAAGAAGAAATGGAACGTGAAAAAGGAAGAAGAAAGGAGGAAAATTATCAAATCTCAAGTATTCTCCAAACCTTGCATGCACTCAAGTCAGCCACCATTCCCATTATTCTACTATGATTCCTACTTTTTCTTCATCCTCTAACCAATGTGAGTTCCATTAGTTAGAACCTTGGGTAGGATTATGGGAACAATGTATGATTTGGGGATAAGGGATTAGATTGTGATAATTCCTTTGCATGTTGATTAATTTCTATAAAAATATGTTATATTGATGCAACTATATAACTTGTAATGTTATTACATGATATGATTCTAATTTGGGATACTATGGGATGTTTGGAGTTATTTTAAATTGGTTAGAATGGATTTAGAACCCTAAAAACGCAGAAAAAGTGTTTATGGGTTCAGGAAATCGATTACCCATATAGGTTAATCGATTTCCTGTGCGAAAATGGTGAAAAATCACTTCTAGAGTGATAGAAATCGATTACCCATATAGGTTAATCGATTTTCTGAAGCGTTGACAGCAAATTTTGCAAAACTTCGAAAATTCGTAACTTTTGCCTCGGGTATCGGAATGACGCGCGGTTCGTATCGTTAGAAAGATAACGTAGAGTAACTTCTAATAAAATTGGTTCTAAAACCAGTATGTTAAATCTAAAAGTTATGGGACCTCATCTTAGTGAGTTTTTCCGAATAAAATACATGTGTAAGTTCCCCAGAGTGCAATTTTGTTCCGTGTAGGGAATCAGACGCCTCCATAGTCTTCTATGACTTATGAAATGTGTTATAAATGATATATGGCTATATTATGATCACTATAATACTTGTATATATGTATGCTTGAGAAATGCATTATGTGGAAATGTTATATTGTGATCATTGTGGATTCCCGTTCGTTTCAGTTGATCGTTCGGATGTATTGACGATATAGATAACTTGTGATTTGTTGGAAACATTATGTGCTAGTCCAGTGACAGTTCCCATCATTCAACTAGAAGTTCGGACGTGTTACTTGGAGGCATGATGTGTTTGTGTATATGTGCTAATCCAGTGACAGATCCCTCCGTTCGACCAGACGTTCGGATGTCTCACTTGGAGGCATGATGTGTTTGTGTATATGTTCTAGTCCAGTGACAGATCTTGTTTTTCGACCAGACGTTCGGATGTGTCACTTGGAGGCATGATGTGTTTGTGTATATGTGCTAGTCCAGTGACAGATCCCGTCGTTCAACTAGATGTTCGGACGTCTCACTTGGTAAGTGCAGTAGGGAAAACCTGAACACGAGTTTCAGTATAGGTGAATCCTGTGTACTCTATAATGTTTGGACATGTTATGGATAGTGGATTGGTGCACACTCGTACATGTCGTACAATCTGTTGCTTTCTGTTGTGGCCGTATTTGTGGCTTTCTGTGTCCTTCTCAGGGATCGCCGTATTTGTTGCCTATATGTATCTGAGGTGAGAATGGACATCCGAGCATTAACGCCGCTCTGAATTGGAACGATCTGGTGTATACCCATTTATCGGTGTAGAATGTGTCGGTATTACATTGAGAATGATCTGCTGTATACTCATTGCATATCGGGGGAAGTTCCCGTGCTCGATGGGAATGATCTGGTGTATACTCAACGTGTCACGGTTAGAGGTACTTCCTTAGGAAGTAAAACATCGGCAATGTTGGTTCTGTGGGGATGGGATGCCACGTAGGCTACATCACGTCATGGCTCACCCTAGTACTACCACATAGGTAACATTACTATTCCTTCATCTTTGGGCTAGTGTCTCCATCGTGAGGTGGTTTCACTTGCAATTTGGCACAGATATGTACATTCTGTTGCGTGTTTCTGTTTGTTCTGTTTGTTTCTGTGGCCTTATTGATCGGTTAAGGGACCCTCAATGGTGTTCCTACCCCGTATATGTGTTTTCACCCGAACGGTAGATAAACCACAGATCCTTGGTGGATTCATTTATGCATGACATTGTAGAATCGAGTGAACCCATAAGATAGGGGAACTCACTGAGATTTAGTAATCTCACCCCAATCCTCTTATTATTTTTCAGGAACAGGTAATAGTATTAGAATTGCTAGATTGATGATTTTGAGGACTGCAGATAAGCAGAAGGTAGAAAGACCTTGTAGACGTTATCATTTCGTTGTGCAATGTTGAAGACAAGCTTCTTGGATACATTATGATTAAGATTTGTATTATACTCTGTTTTAATTTCTTGTCTTTTCCAACTTTTGTATGTTCTATGTACCATTTATAGCATCACTATATATTATTCTAGACGTATATGTATGGAGTGTTACATAAATACAACAAGTAACGGAATCAATCAAGCAACAACCAACTCTCAATCAATCAAGTGATTTACACATTTTTAGAGTTTATGTAAAATCGATTGAAATTACTGAAATAAGGCTTTAAATGTGTGGTTTTTTGTAGTTTACATCATTACGAGTCATTATAATACTATTTGCAAACTGTTTTTGACGATCAATTCGTGTATTTTGAGGCATTTGGGATTTTAGGGTGGGGTTGTACGATGTTCTGTTTCGCAGAGAAACCGAAAGTTTATTTTCGGTTTCATGGGCTGCATAAAACGGGAAATAAATTTTCGGTATCTGTCTGCATAATTTTTTTCATTTTTTCCTCTGTGAGTCATATGTTAAGATTTCGTTCTTACTTATACAGGAGATATGTCTGAGCGAGAGTCACGTTTGAGGCATGGTCGGGTTACATGACATGCTTCTTGTGGAGAGAGAGGATTCTGGCCACACGAGCTCCAAGGACTCATGCAACATGGGCTATGAGGAGTCAGGCCACACAGGTTCCATCGATATCCGGACAGGCTATGTCTGAGGCACATTTTGCTCCTTCCAATTCTACACCTTCTACTTCTTCCTCCCATATAAGAAGGGAGTCTTAGTCCATCCCTCCCCGCCTCTGTCATACGACAGATGCACATCTTCACCACTGCGGATTTTTGAGACAGGATACACATACAGAGCCATCTAAGGTGAGACCTGACCCTACACCCCTAGTACCTCAGGTACCACTACCATGGCCACACGAGGTACCTATGGGACCAGAGGCACCGACGACAGAGGCGACACTAGCGATAGAGGCGACACCGGCAGCAGAGATAACAGCGGTGACACCATAGGTTCCTTAGGTCTTTGGAGGGGGGGCCTTCTGACTTATATGCGCTCGCGCTTTATTCCACCCATGTGGCTAGTCATTTATGGGATGGTGTTCGCGTTAAAAGGTGACGCGCTAGAGGATGCGAACGTGAGTTCGGATTCTCTGGCTCGAAACGATTTAATCTTTTGATTGATTTATAAAGATGTCGCGAGCATCAAGCTTTATTATTTTCAACACAAGAAAGATGATTTAATGATTATGAAAAAGGGGAAAGCTGAAATACCCTCAATTGATATTGGTATGTGTAACGACTAGCGCAAACTAGACGCAACGCATTGGGGAGATTCTGAGCAAGGGGGATTGTTATATAAAGGGAATAGATGGAGCACCCTAAATATATATAGTTATCTATAGCTTTATATATGAATATGTTTGATATGTTTGTGTGTTTTAATTTGCTATTTCTATGATTGGGAAAGTTTCTCCTTTGGATTTTAAGAAACAGTAGATTATGTAGGATTCTAGTGTTTATTATTATTGTGCTTGCAAAGATCTGTGGATCTTCTGCATACATATCCCCTAGTGGGAATCAGAGCATTTGTAGCTCGGATCTGTGGTTCTATGGTTTGTTTGGTCCGAGGGAGAAAGAAATTTGCTCGGCAAGGATGAGACCTTGTGCCTCACGATTCTCAAAAGGATGTTGAGAAAGTCGAGCAATCGTAGTTCCCACTTATGCTAGTGGAAAGCAACGGATGTTAGTAAGAGATGATAAATGTCATCTTAATGAAAAATGTATCTAATCTATTTCATCACATACATTTTTGAAAAGTTTGATTGATAAAAATCTTTCATCGTAAGTATTAGGTGTTTTGCTTGAGTGTACAAGCGTTACCACTTACATGTTTAAGAAATATGTTTGAAAAAAAGATGATTTAATCTTTTAACTGTAAGTATTGGGTGTTTTGCTTGAGTGTACAAGCGTTACCACTTACAATTAAGAGATGTTTTTGTTTGAAAAGAGTTTAAAAAAGTTTGAAAAGTTTTGATCAGATGTGACATGATAGATGAGATACTTCTTCCATAGAGATGATAGATGTCTAAATCTCAAGGAGAAATTGATTGGATTAGGGGATGCTTTTAAGAAGCCCGTGGGTCCTTGTATTGTTAGCCCAAGAGGAGGCATTCCGAGGGTCATCGAGGGTCCTTGTATAAAGCTCAAGAGGAAGCTATAGGGTATGGCTGGCTTCGTGTTAAAAGGGATTTCACCGAGAAACCATCCTTTTGGAATTAAGAGCAATTTCACCGGGAAATTTTACTCTCTGGGGATTTTGAAAGTGATTTCACCGGGAAACCATCCTTTCAGGTTTCTATCTTAGCGTGGGTGATTCTTTGTATTGGAAGCCCAATAGGAGGCTGTTAAGAGATTTCATATCTCTTTCATTGTATGATTCCCAAGAGAAGGCTAAACTCAATGAGGAGTTCTTTTGAACGAAGCCCAAGAGGAGGCTGACTCAACAGGGGAGTGTTTGTCTTATATGAAGCCTAAGCGGAGGCTAACTCTGTGGGGAGAGTTATCTTGTATGAAG
Source organism: Vicia sativa (assembly GCA_021764765.1). Classification (NCBI taxonomy): domain Eukaryota; kingdom Viridiplantae; phylum Streptophyta; class Magnoliopsida; order Fabales; family Fabaceae; genus Vicia; species Vicia sativa. Next base: position 179,054,161 of record CM038792.1, read on the forward strand.
CCCAAGAGAAGGCTAAACTCAACTGGGGATGAGTTGTCTTGTATGAAGCCCAAGTGGAGGCTAAATTCATGCTGGTGATGAATTGTCTTGTATAAAGCCCAAGCGGAGGCTATTGTGGGGAACCTATTGATTAGTCTAATTGTTATTAGACAGTTGTATAAACAGGTGTGTGTGTGTGTGTGTGTGTGATATGTATTCACAGGAGTTTATGAAGGAAATATAAACAATGCATGATGTTTATTTACAGAATTTTATGAAATATAAACAAGTGTCTGTGAACGAACGTTTAAAACGAGCGTAACTTGATTATTTACAAGTTTGAACTGTGTACAAGGAAGTGAATATATACACGAACGAGTATTTATGTACGCATAAAGATGGATGTACATAGGAGAGTTGGGACTTACACCATAGTGAGGCCCATTGGTTTAAAAGCGCCACAGGAATAATGCTCCTTTCAATACCAATGGTTTTCAGTGTATATGTACAGACGAAACAGAAACGACTGATCAAAGTTTATCTGTAAAAGGTATCTGTATTATGTACAAATAAAAAGTATTTGAAAATAAGTATCTGTGTTATGTACAGATAAAAGTTTGTATGAAAAATATTTGATATGTACAAGAAAAATATGTATTGTGCATAAAGAATGTTGGTTTGAATATACACAAGTGAAGTGAAAACAAACGATCGAAGTTTGTCTGTACTTGAGTATAAAAAGTATCTGTGTTATGTACAGATAAAAATTTGTATGTATTTGAAGAGAGTTTGATATGTACAAAGAAATATTATGTACATAAAAGAATGTTATGGGACTTACACCGTGAGGGAGGCCCATTGGTTTGAAAGTAGTTTCACAGGGAATAATGCTCCTTTCAATACCAATGGTATCGGTGTATAAACAAACGAATGAAAACAAACGAAAGAAATTTGTTTATGTTTGAATATTGACAATGATGATTTGAGTATGTACAAGTAAAACTAAGTATGTACATAAAAGGGTTTGGGACTTACACCGTAAGGGTGGCCCATGATCGATTGAGAAATTCGAGAGAAAACGAATTTGATTTTATCGTTTATATCGGATCGATCGTGGTAAAAAGATGTAAGTTTTGATGAAATGTTTTGAAATGTTTTGAAATGTTTTGAAGTGTGAGGTTCATTTATGAAAAGTTTTGAAAAAAATCAGAAGTCGAAAACTTGAAAAATTCACCTGAAAAGGAGGTTTGAAAAAGTGCTCAGAACGTCGTTTTTGGCTCGATTAAAATATTATCAGATGAAAGTTTTTTTCTGAAAATTTTTGCACTATCATAAAATAGATGTATTTATTGACAAGTGTTCAAAAAATCACCTTAAAATAATGAGTTTTGATTGGTCAAAAAAATTGTGAAAGTTTTATGAAAAAACATGAAAAAATTGGAAAGTTATAAAAAAAGAATGGTCCTGATGGGAGTTAAACCCATGACCAAAGGGTGACACACGTGGCAGAGAAACTTAAGAGCAAAGGGGCTACCACTGAGCCAAACGCGCGCTGGTGTTAGTGGACTAGAACACGTGTTGATATGAGATTGGAATTTTTGAATTTGAAAAAAGATCAAGAACACGCGCGCACCTGTTCTTCATGTTTTGATTTTCAGAAATCATGATCCAAGCTACCATCTTCGTTTCTCAATGAAAATCAATGATATAAAAATGAAACTTGCTCGATTTTTCATCACGAACACGATGGTACTTGTTAATTTCATTTATATTCAGTCTAACTCAATTGGATTTCTGGAAAATGCTAAGAACCCTAAAACTGATTTTTCAAATTAAATGATGTATGTTTAATGATTCTTTGATTTTATTGAGGGTTATTGATCGTTATGAGTGCAGAAAGAGATCGGCCAAGAGTTTTTTCAAAAAGAATCAAAGAGAATGGATATCACAGTTCGTGTTCATACCTGGTAAAGTGAGAATCGAAGAAGGTCTTAGAGTGTTTCCAGAACGGATTTCTTGATCATTTGAGCTTCATCGGCATGTATGGGAGCTGTGTGAATGATCTGCTTGCCTTGAGCTTGCTCCAATCTTTCCAACCAAGTCAACCTGCACAGACTGAAAAATGGAACTCGATTTTGATGTTAATCGTGTTACAAATTGTTGTTTATGGTTTGGATCATATACATGATGTATGGTGATGATGTTTGAGTGGTTAGATCACAAGTTTATCAAGCTTAGAGTAGAATTCGAAAGTTAAGGCAGCTTGTATAAGTTTGAAAACATGAAAAGTGAAAACTGGTTTTCAGTGTTTCTTGGACTGGTTTTAGGTTTCAAACATGTTCCATATTGATCATAAGATGTATTAGACACCAAATTTTATCATGTTTTCAACTGATTTTCAAAATTGCAAGAATTCTCCAATTTGCACTATGTTTTATAAATTTTGAGAAAGTGGAGAGAAAGCATGAGCTTGCAATGCTTTGGTGTGATTTTGGACTTGAAATGTAACCTATTTATAGGCAACAAGTTCTGAAATGTTAGGCAAAGAGGTACAAGCTTTTGGAAAATCAAGGATAACTTAGAGGGCAAGAATGGTATTTGCCAAAAAAGGAAACTTCCTTTTTTCACCATGTGCTTATTTTTACAATTTGATCCAATCCTCTCAATTATTACCTCTAACTGATAATTATCAGTTCAATCATCCATTTGGCAAGGTTAGATTGCTTCTAAATGAAGAAAACACAAAATGACCTATAACTTGAAGTTTTGAATTTTGAAAATCAAGTTTCATGGAGCCTTATGTTTCAATTTCAAAAGTATGGATAGACTCCATGGATTTGAGAGTTCTTGGACATTTTGGAAAGCATGTTTCACAAGCTACAACTTTCATGTTTTGAGTTTTTTCAAATTCAAATTGGAACTATGTGAAAAAATGGCATGAAGTTTGGAAAAAATAAGAATTTTCAACACTTAGAAATTTTTCTAAGTATGAAAACTTTTGACTTTTTGTTGACTTTTTCAAATTCTTTGATTTTTTATGATCATGATGGATCATTTGAAGTATTTTGATGATTGAAAAAGTTTTGTTTTGAAGATTTTGACCAAAAGTCAAAGTTTGACTTTTCCGTAGATGAATTTTCATCGATGTTTCAAATTGACGATGAAGTCGTGAACTTCGTGATGTTTTGAATCCAGAAATTAGGTCAAGATGTTGTATCTAAGATATAATGACCAATCTCTATCCAAAAAAGTCATTTCTTGTTCAAAAAGTCAGAGATTTCTCATGCCCGATCAAAACCCTAATTGGTCGATCCTTGATTGATCTGTGAGAAAAATGGATGTCCGAAGATTAGAGGTTGATGATTTGATCAAGATAGATCAAATGAGGTGAGAAAAACTCAAACCCTAATTGATTGCCTCTTGAATCAGATGAAAATATGATGAAACCCTAATTTTGACCTGTGAATGCTATACCCGATTAATGCTGTCTAAATTGTTAGTTATGCAGATGATGCAAATGTAAGGTGGTATATTAGGTCAAAATTTGGGGTATGACAGATGGGGAGGTACGAAATTTACATTTATGTTTCATTTATTAATTATGTTATATTATGAATAATATTATGAATTCTAACAGTGTGGTTTTTCTTGTAGGATCGCGATACACTGAAGGTCATCAACCATGGGAAGAAGATCAGCAAGCTAACTCCCCCTCTCGAGCCATGGTTTGATGATCTACTGTTGATTACAGGGTTGAGAGACTTGACCCTATGGATATAGCGTGGTCAAATGGGGGATGACCAACACTTTTGTAGAGAAGTGGCACGAGGAGACATCTTCGTTTCATCTATCACACGAAGAGATGAAGATCACACTCAATGACGTCACTTTTCTACTTCACCTACCGATCAGAGGGCGGTTTCTGGATCATGAGAAGTTGGATAAAGACGAGGCGATTGAGCTGTTGGTTGAGAGGTTAGGGATTACCTTGGAGGAGGCCCTGGAGAAGGTCGATAATACACGTTGCAGCCACGTGAGATATAGTTGGTTGGATATTTTTTTTATCATGAGATTGCACGTGCTACTGCTGCTGGCAGTGATCCCAAGCAGGTTACACTTCAGGGGGTATGCCATGAGAGCGTACCTCTTATATCTTGTTAGGACCCAGATCTTTGTGGACACTAGTGCCACCTACACTGACATCATGTACCTCAGATTCTTTGTTGATTTAGAGTAGATCAGTGGGTAGAACTGTGGGTTTCTTTCTTGGTTTACTTTTATACCAAGTTGACGGAGGTGGCTAGGTGGAAGACAAGGTAGATCACCAGCAACATGACTCTTTTGACGATATAAAAAATTTCTCTTAGCATCCTTTTTAAATTATTTTGAATTTGAAACTAATTGATAGAATTTTGATATTTTAGGGATAGATCCTACAACACTTCCCACAAATTTCAGGATGGTCATTTGTGAGGGGTATACCGAGCAGATGTCTCGTGCATGTTCATATGAGCCGCTCAAAGGAAACCAGGCTACACTTGTGTATCGGGTTTATCTAGACCGGATTATGCATGAGGACACCCACTTCACTGCCTATGCCGACCACTGCGAGACGATATCTTTTGATGAGGTTTCTCTATTTACAGGTTGGTTGGCCTGCGGTACTCGGAAAACTGCTGCTTATATGCCCGAGTGAGTGATGCGACAGTTCGGGTATACTTAGACGATTCCTCGACATCCTACTTTATTTGCTCCTTCGACGGTGAAGAGGAGGGAGATGGATGAGATTTTTGATGATCTTAGAGTCATCTCGTCCCTGAGGAGGGCAGGAGTACCGTGGCTCCAGAAGACTAGAGTTACGCATACAGTTACATGCTATGGTTCTTCAGGATTTCCCATCTATACCTGATACGGAAGGCTCTGGGGGACCCACCTAGGCCGGATCATTAGGAGATCTTGGAGGAGGAGCAGGAAACGATGGATTATGCCCAGGACGTGCTGCCTAGGTGTCGTCGTATCATGGAGCTTGCTAGGGATGGCATCGACAGAGGGTTGTTTCCTGACGGATCCAATATCATAGACGTTTTGGAGGCCATCATGCACTACGCCAAAAATGAGTTTTGGCAGCACTACATAGAAAGCGCTTTTAGCAAAAAGTGCTGCTGTAGGCTGAAAAAAATATGCTTAAAAAAAGCGCTGCCAAAGGATACCTTTAGAAAACGCTTTTTAAAAGCGTTGCTAAAGGTCGAACGGATACCCCATCCAAGAAAGCGCTTTTCCAAAAGCGCTGCTAAATGGTTACCTTAAAAAGTTCTTTTGAAAAGCGTTGCTAAAGGTTAACCTATGAAAGCGCTTTTGAAAAGCGCTGCCATAGGCCTTAAATTGGGAAACGTAAAGAAAGCATTTTTTTTGCAAAAAGCGCTGCTATTCCAGCACCTAAGAAAGCGCTTTTCAAAAGCGCTTTCATAAGGTTATTAAAAAAATAAAAAATAAGAATAACGTGAAATCCTATTCATCTTCTCTATTTTCCCTCTTTTCTAAGCCACGAATTTCCTCTCTTCAGCGACTCCCCTTTCACGAATCCACTATCTTTTTTCTCTCCACCATTCTCCGCCATCCCCTTTCACGAATCCGCCCTATTTTACACCATCTTTTTTCTCTCCGATTCCATCGTTCGCCGTCATCTCTGTTCCAACTCCCTTCGTTTGTGATGGGTAAATTCCGCAAGTGCACGGAACTATCGAAGTAATATAAAAGATTGTCGAACCATAGAGACCAATGTCAACCTACTGTAATCTATCATTACGTTGTAAAGCTAAGGCTAATGAATATTTTATTTGGGGGAAACTACGAACTAAAACTAAAATAAATGGACTTAGGAAATAATACTAAAACGAGATCGGGATATGATTTCCGCGTTCCTGAAGGACTAATAGAAAATGGATACTAATTACGACTAGAAGTTAGTTCCATGGAATATACTAACTTAAAGACTCCGCCTCACGCTCTCGCGGTATTAACTAAAGTCATACTTCCTAATCCCAAGATTTTGCTCTCGCTCGACCGGTAACTAAGAACTATATTTTGAAAGCCAATAATATTCAAAACGCATCTAAAGCGCTCTCGCTGTATTTAGATTTGTTGCCTAATTTTCACTATCCGGTTCGATCCCCACGCTCTCACAGTGTCGACTCTAACCTTAATTGATTTCTCACTCTCGTGACAAAATCGTGTTAAATAACTCTCACTCTCATGACAAAGCTATTTAAGTTACACTTGGAAACTAAAACTAAAACATAATTCTAATCATAAATTCGCACCTATTATTTTCTACCTAGTCCCGTTGGTAACAACGGTCCTCATACACCGGACTCAAGACTATTTAGCCGGATATGTTACTAATTAAAAACACATAAATAATTATAGTTACGATAAAAGACGACATAGCAATTAAATCGGCAAACAAAATAATAGTAATAATAAATAATAATGCGATAAAAGGAATAACAAAGATAATAATAATAATAATACTAATAATAATAATAATAATAATAATAATAATAATAATAAAGCGGTAAAATGAAGAACCTGTAAATGCTTAAAATGGAAACAAAGAGAACTTGAATTGAAATACTCAGATCAATTTGAATCTAATACATAAATAGAACGATATAAATAAATCCTAAAACTAACTTGGTAATAGTCCCCCGATGTGGAGAACTATTACTTTTACATTCTAAGAAAAAGCCATGAACGAAAAAAGATGGAAAAATGGACGAGAGAGGAAGAGAGAGGCCAAGAGCGAGGCGTGTAGAAAATGGAGAATGAAAGCCCTATTTATATATGTGAGGCTGGCTGAGAAAGTAGGACGTTGAGAGAATTTCTCCTCCGAAAACGCCTCTGTAGCGATCGCTAGGGTCTGTTGGGGAAGTCGTGATGGTCGCTAGGGCTTGTAACGGTCGTTACAAGCTTGCTTGTTGAGATTTTCCCGCCTTCTAATGGGTAACGGTCTTTATAGGAGGTGTGACGGTCGTTATGGGATTGCTTGGTGAGAAAGCCTCGCCCTGTAACGCGTAACAACCATTACAGCTTGGCTTGAGGGGGTGTGATGACCATCACACCTTGTTGGGCTGGTGAAGGCGCGTTGGGCTGGGTCTTAGGTGCTTTATCTCATTTCTTTATTTTCCAAAGCCTTTTTACTTGTGATGCACCCCTATTTTTCCATACATCCCATAATTTCATAATTGCTCTTCTTTTGTGGATTTTAAGTACGATTTTTCCGACTTTTCTCGATTTTCTTTGCACATGCCTTGTAAGCATCAAATTCTTGAAAACATAGAAAATACTGGCATAATACGAATATAAAACAACATAATTAAGATAAAATAAAGATATAATCTATGTAAATCAAGCTAAATATACGATACATTTTCGTGTTATCAAATACCCCCACACTTAAACCATTGCTTGTCCTCAAGCAATCAACCAACACGGTAAAAGAAAATGATTAAGCATGGTTTTTGAAATAAAGGCACGACACGACTCCTAATCATACGTGGCTGCTAGGCTAATGTTAGATAGATGGGTGCTAATCGTCAACACCAAGGATACCGTAACGACCCAATGTTCAAAGACTCCCGCTTTTTGCAAACCAATTCAAATCATACCATTATAACTCAACCTATATCTCTTGTTTTTCTATCACTCTTTTCATTCAAGCGCAATCACATTAAGCCCGTTATTCGTACACGCACTTAGTAGGAAAATCGGTTAGCGACTATGATCCTTTTCTTGTCTTTAGCAAGGGGTTCTAGTATTTAAGCGATGAATCCCCATTTTTCCAAATTGCGATTGCGGGGGATCGAATCGTAGCCCGCCCTACTAAATCTAGTACCAGTGACCTCTAGACCAACCAATAAGTGGGTGCTTATTATTAAATCCTTATATGCATAACAACCGTTGGGCTAAATGACCGGGTGAGGCTCACCTAACTTAGAAGGTTATTTTTTCTCTTAAATGATTTACTTATTAAAAATGGGATCATTCACTTATATTCATCAACTCCCTACGTAGTTTGTATATAAGATGGTGTCGACTGCTAATATAAACTATTAAGAGCTACTTTGAAAACTTAAGCCTAAGGTATTGGCATAATGGGTACCCAAATCGATATCACATAATGAGGGGGTTTAGGGTGTCTTAACGGTATTGATTTTATCGATACTTTCCCAAGTTTCTCTAACACAACCTAAAGTTTGACAACCTATATACTTTCAGAGTGTGTGCGCCATGCATCAAAAAGAAAATTTTCGTTGGAGGTTAAAATTTTAAAATTTCGGGGAAATTCAATAACAACTGAAAATCACGTATAGAGACTCGATAACACATGCAATGACTCGACAAAATACTTAAAACAGATAAATCCCTAAAAACATCGATTAAACTAGAAAGAAATGAATCAAACTAAAAAGAGATAAATGAAAACGGTAAAGTCCCTCCCCCACACTTAAACCAATCATTGTCCTCAATGTTTCGATGAAAGATGGAAAAAGGAAAAATAGAACCTGAACGAACGACATTGTGTGCTACAACGACCAATTTTTGCTTTGATCATTCCCTTGTTGATCATGTCTTTGTTGACCACTTCTACTCTGACGTCTTGTACTATGAGATATCTAAATTTTCTAAAACTTCTCTTTCCTGAAGTCGCTCATCATATTTCTCATTTTCGGAGGAAGTACCTGCAAAAAGTGTGAAAAATACAGTATGGTGTGTGCAGGTGGAACATGACCACGCAAATGATGAGGATGGGTGAGTTACAGATGGGAGAGACATGTTTTCTCCTATCGTACTCATAAACGGTGTCACCACCAGCAGCAACATTCATGGGAATGTTCGTGGGCACCGACTTATTTCGAGATGGTCGTCTATAGATGTTTCGCCTAGATATGGTCAAGATGTGACAAGCGATCTGTATCTTTATTTTCTGTAAGTTCAAAAAAATAAAAGGAAAACATTAAATTCAAAACTCGTGGGTTTCCTCCCACGCAGCGCTTTGGTTAACGTAAATAGCTTGACGGCTCAAGAGTGCAAGCACTCGTGGTGGTTTTGTCGAGAATGAATCCTCGATCGAACTTTTAATAATCTTCGATTTCCATGGCCACTTATCAAGCCATTTTACATATCTCTCACCTTTTCTTTTCTTTCTTCTGTGGAATGGTTCACTCTTTTGAACTTGTGGCGATGTCTTAAGTATCACCTTTTCAAGTCCAGGCTTGGTTATTTCATCCACCATCTTGAATGTTCACCTTCCCTTCTTAATGCTAATGATTTCCCTTGTTTCATGGTCCTCAAATTCTCTCTTTTATGCAGTACCTCAGACGAATGTGCATTGGTGTGGATATTTTTCAATACCTTCACACACGTTTTGGATTGGGAGTCTACCTAAGCTTCCACAAAACTTTGTGGGAAAGGAATCGGTGGGGTATAGGGAGGAGGAACAACAATAGATGTTTCCTTCTCTACCTCTTCTACAACCTCCCTTTCGGATGATGTTGGTAGATTTTTCCTAATCTTTACACTTTTTCACCAGAACTCTCCTCAACCTCATTATTACTCTTTTCAACCTTATTATCACTCTCCTTAGGATTTTTGATTTGTTTTTCGCTACTGGTTGTTACAACATACACATTCTCCTCGGAGGAGGGTCCTAGAGGTGTTTTTGAAAGCATGGAGATTTGGGCCTCTAATGCTTCGTTGTGAGTCACTAGGGACTCAACCGCATTGTTTAGCTGCCTAAGAGTTTCATTGTTCTCGAGACTTTGTTTCCTTACCTCATCATTGCGGACAGTTTGTGTCTCTACAAAGTGCTTCATCGTAGATTCTAGCCTAGAATGAGTTAACGTGGCATCGAAATCCTTCATTGATGTTTTGGGGTTGAAATTATAGGATTCTTGCGGTTCCACAAATTGAGTTAGCGTCACATTTTGTGTCTCCACAAAGCGCTCCATCTTCATTGTTTCTAGTCTAGAGCGAGTTACTGTCGCATTTATATCCTCCATTAACGCGTCGAGAGTGGAATTCTGGAATTCTTGCGACTCCTCAAAATATTGTGCTTGTTGATTGTAGAGGAAATTTTGTTGGGGATAGGTTAACGTTGCATTGTAATCCTCCAATGATGTTTCGAGATCGGGTCTTTGGTACTCTTGCAACTCCTCAAAATGATGGGATTGATAGTTGTAGAGGTAATTTGGGTGAGAGTAAGTTGGTGACACATTGAATTTATCCATAAGTATTTCGAGGTTGGATTTATGGGATTCTTGTGATTCCTCGAAATACTGAGAATGGGAGTTGTAGAAATATTTTGGTTGATACATAATTGTAGAAATAAGAGTGCCTTAGTCTATACGGTGTAATAACATATTAACAATATTGATTGTTGGTCCCCGGCAACGGCGCCAAAAACTTGATGGGTAAATTCCGCAAATGCATAGAACTATCGAAGTAATATAAAAGATTGTCGAACCACAGAGACCAATGTCAACATACTGGAATCTATCGTTACGTTGTAAAGCTAAGGCTAATGAATAGTTTATTTGGGGGAAACTACGAACTAAAACTAAAATAAACGGACTTAGGAAATAATACTAAAACGAGATCGGGATATTGTTCGCGTTAAAAGGTGACGCGCTAGAGGATGCGAACGTGAATTCGGATTCTCTGGCTCGAAACGATTTACTCTTTTGATTTGTTTAAAAAGATGTCGCGAGCATCAAGCTTTATTATTTTCAACACAAGAAAGATGATTTAATGATTATGAAAAAGGGGAAAGCTGAAATACCCTCAATTGATATTGGTATGCGTAACGACTAGCGCAAACTAGACGCAACGCATTGGGGAGATTCTGAGTAAGGGGGATTGTTATATAAAGGGAATAGATGGAGCACCCTAAATATATATAGTTATCTATAGCTTTATATATGAATATGTTTGATATGTTTGTGTGTTTTAATTGCTATTTCTATGATTGGGAAAGTTTCTCCTTTGGGATTTTAAGAAAGATAGATTATGTGGGATTCTAGTGTTTGTTATTATTGTGCTCGCAAAGATCTGTGGAATCAGAGCATTTGTAGCTCGGATCTACAGGGTTCTATGGTTTGTTGGTCTGAGAGAGAAAGAAATTTGCTCGGCAAGGATGAGACCTTGTGCCTCACGTATTCTCAAAAGGATGTTGAGAAAGTCGAGCAATCGTAGTTCCCACTTATGCTAGTGGAAAGCAACGGATGTTAGTAAGAGATGACAAATGTCATCTTAATGAAAAATGTATCTAATCTATTTCATCACATACATTTTGAAAAGTTTGATTGATAAAATCTTTCGTCGAAGTTGGTGTTTTGCTCGAGTGTACAAGCGCTACCACTTACATGTTTAAGAAAGATGTTTTTAAAAAATATGTTTGAATCTTTTAACCAAGCATTGGGTGCTTGAGTGTACAAGCGCTACCACTTACAATTAAGAGATGTTTTGTTTGAAAAGAGTTTGAAAAGTTTTGATGTGATGTGATGATGATACTTCTTCCATAGAGATGATAGATGTCTAAATCTCAAGGAGAAATTGTTGGATTAAAGGGATGCTTTTAAGAAGCCCGTGGGTCCTAGTATTGTTAGCCCAAGAGGAGGCATTCCGAGGGTCATCGAGGGTCATCGAGGATCATCGAGGGTCATCGAGGGTCCTTGTGTGAAGCTCAAGAGGAAGCTATAGGGTATGGTTGGCTTTGTGTTAAAAGGGATTTCACCGAGAAACCATCCTTTTGGAATTAAGAGCAATTTCATCGGGAAATTTTACTCACTAGGGATTTGAAAGTGATTTCACCGGGAAACCATCCTTTCAGGGTTCTATCTTAGCGCGGGTGATTCTTTGTATTGGAAGCCCAATAGGAGGCTGTTTAAGAGATTTCCTGTCTCTTTCATTGTATGATGCCCAAGAGAAGGCTAAACTCAATGAGGAGTTCTTTTGAACGAAGCCCAAGAAGAGGCTGACTCAACAGGGGAGTGTTGTCTTATATAAAGCCTAAGCGGAGGCTAAACTCAGATGAATGAGTTTTCTTATATGAAGCCTAGGAGGAGGCTGAACTCTGTGGGGAGAATTATCTTGTATAAAGCCCAAGCAGAGGCTAAATTCATGGAGATGAATTATCTTGTATGAAGCCCAAGCGGAGGCTACAATGGAGAACCTATTGGTTAGACTAATTGCTATGTTATAACTAGACAGTTGTATAAACAAGTGTGTGTGTGTGATATGTATTGAGTTTATGAAGGAAATATAAACAATGCATGATGTTTATTTACGTAAGTTTATGAAATATAAACAAGTGTCCGTGAAACGAACGCTTAAAACGAGCGTAACTTGATTATTTACAAGTTTGAACTGTACAAGGAAATGAATATGTACACGAACGAGTATTTATGTACGAGAAAGATGGATGTACATAGGGGTTGGGACTTACACCATAGGGAGGCCCATTGGTTTGAAAGCGTTTGTGGAATAATGCTCCTTTCAATACCAATGGTATTCAGTGTATATACAGACGAAACAGAAACGAACGATCAAATTTTATCTGTAAAAAGTATCTGTATTATGTACAGATGAAAGTTTGTATAAAAAATAAATTGATATGTACAAGGAAAAAGTATGCACATAAAGAATGTTGGTTTGTGTATACACAAGTGAAGTGAAAACAAACGATCAAGTTTGTCTGCATACTTGAGTATAAAAGGTATCTGTGTTATGTACAGATGAAAATTTGTATGTATTTGAAGAGAGTTTGATATGTACAAAGAAATATTATGTACATAAAACAATGTTATGGGACTTACACCGTGAGGGAGGCCCATTGGTTTGAAAGCAGTTTCACAGGGAATAATGCTCCTTTCAATACCAATGGTATCGGTGTATAAACAAACGAATGAAAACAAACGAAAGAAATTTGTTTATGTTTGAATATTGACAATGATGATTTGAGTATGTACAAGTAAAACTAAATATGTACATAAAAGGATTGGGACTTACACCATAAGGGTGGCCCATGATCGATTGAGAAATTCGAGAGAAAACGAATTTGATTTTATCGTTTAAATTGGATCGATCGTGGTAAAAGATGTAAGTTTTGATGAAATGTTTTGAAAAATGATTTGAAAATGTTTTGAAATGTGAGGTTCATTTATGAGAAGTTTTGAAAAAAATCGGAAGTCGAAAACTTGAAAAATTCACCTTTAAAAGGAGGTTTGAAAAAGTGCTCAGAACGCCACTTTCCCGATTAAAATATAATCGATGAAAGTTTTTCTGGAAATTTTTGCACTATCATAAAATAGATGTATTTATTGACAAGTGTACAAAAAATCACCTCAAAATGTGGAGTTTTGATTGGTTAAAAAAATGTGAAAGTTTTGTAAAAAAAACATGAAAAAATATGAAAGTTATAAAAAGAATGGTCTTGAGGGATGAACCCATGACCATTGGGTAGCACACGTGTCGAAAGCCTTAAAGCAAGCTACCATGGGACAAACGCGTGTTTGTGCTTAGTGGACAATAACACGGTAAATAAAATATTGGAATATTTTGAAAATTAAACTCAAGAACACGCTGTTCTTCATTATTTTTGATCTTCAGATTCTTCAAACCCAGCTACAATCTTCGTTTCTCAACGAAATTGGACGAAGTAAAAATGAAACTTACTCGATTTTTAACAACGAACACGATGGTACTTGTTAATTGCATTTATTTTCAATCTAACTCAATTAAATTTCTGGAAAATGCTAAGAACCCTAAAACTGAATTTTTCAAATTAAATGATGTGTAGTTAATGATTCTTTGATTTTCTTGAGGGCTTATGATCGTTATGAGTGCAGAAAAAGATCGGCCAAGAGTTTTTTTGTTTAAGTTCAAAGAATATGGATATCACAGTTCGTGTTTATACCTGTGCAAGTGGAGATCGAAGAAGATGCAAACGTGTTTCCATAATGGATTTCTTGATTGCTACGGCATCATCGGCATGTATGGAAGCTATGGAAGTGGTCTGCTTGCTTTGAGCTTGCTTCAATTATGCTACACAAGTCAACCTGCACAGTTCAAAAATGGAAGCTCAAAATCGATGTTAAACCTGTTACAGTTGCTTGCCAATGATCTGGATCATGTACATGAGGTACATGGAAGGTGTTAGGATGCTCACAACACAAATTAATCAAACCAAACTTCAAATTCGAATTCTATGGCAGTTTTGGAAAGTTTGAAAAATGGAAAGTGAAATCTGATTTTCAGTGGTTCTTGTGTTGATTTTATGATTCAAACATGTTCCATATTGATTATATGTTATGTTAGACACCAAATTTCAACATGGTTTTAACTGAATTTCAAAAATGCAATGTTTCTCAATTTTGCACTATGTTGCTTGATTTTCAAGAAAGTAAAGAGAAAGCATGGATTTGCATTGCTTTGGTGTAGTTTTAGACTTGAAATGTGATCTATTTATAGGCCAAAAGATTATGAAATGTTAGGCAAGAGTACATGGCAATTGCAAAATCAAAGATGCCTTAAGGGGTAAGAATGACTTTTCAAAAGCAAAAGGAAGTTTCCTCTTTTTACCATGTGTGAAAAATCTTCAAATTGATTCTATCCAATCTCAATTATATCTAGCTGATATTTATCAGCTCAATGATCAATTTGGCAAGTTTGTAAAGCTTCTAGATGAAGAAACCAAGAAATGACCTATAATTGAAGTTTTGACTTTTGAAAAATCAAGTTCATGGAGCCTTATGTTTCAATTTCAAAAGTATAGCTAGACTCCATGGATTTGAGAGTTCTTGGACATTTTGGAAAGCTTGTTTCACAAGCTACAACTTTCATGTTTTGAGTTTTTTCCAATTCAAATTGAAATTATGTGAAAAAATGGCATGAAGTTTGGAAAAAATAAGAAATTTCAACACTTAGAAATTTTTCTAAGTATAGAAACTTTTGACTTTTTGTTGACTTTTCCAAATTCTTTGATTTTTTTATGATCATGATGGATCATTTGAAGTATTTTGATGATTGAAAAATTTTTGTTTTGAAAAAGTTGACCAAAAGTCAAAGTTTGACTTTTCAGTGCAGATGAAATTTCATCAGATGTTTCGAAATTGGTGATAAAGTCCGTGAACTCGTGATGTTTTGAATCCGAAATTAGGTCAAGATGTTGTATCTAAGATATAATTACCAATCTCTATCCAAAAAAGTCATTTCTTATTCAAAAAGTCAGAGAAAACTCCTGCCCGATCAAAACCCTAATTGGTCGATCCTCGATTGATCTATGAGAAAAATGGATTGAATTGATATTTTGATCAAGATAGATCAAATGAGGTGAGAAAACTCAAACCCTAATTGGTTGCCTTTTGAATCGATGAAAATCGATGAAACCCTAATTTTGACACGTGAAATCCACACCCGATTAATCTTTCGAATGTTAGTTATGCAAATGATGCAAATGTAAAGTGGTATATTAGGTCAAAATTTGGGGTATGACAGATGCCCCTATTTAAGTTTCTTTAACCTGAGAGATGAAGATGAATATCTTCGTTTAGATAGGTGTAAAGAGACTTAAATATCAGAATACGCAAATTTTGGACCTAAGATACCAAAAGATGCGGATGATGCAAAATGATTGAAAAGTTCTACCAGAGAAATATCAAAGAAATGACACGTTGGGGAATTTGTGAATACGTACCTGCTGAGGAAAGAAAGATTCACAAAATATGTGAATATCTGTTTTTACTTTGGGGAAACAAAGAGATTACCTTCTGTCAGCCTCGTGACAATGTTTAAGGTAAGTGGAAATGATATTACCAATTATCAACTTTGTGATAGTTCATGGTAATGAATTCTGAAGATGTTACCAATTATCAGCGAAGTGATAACTATAACAAGGTAAATCTTGAGAAAAATTTGCTATGTATTCAGCTTTGTGAATAACGGACAAATGAAAGAAACAGATTTCAAATGGGCTTTAAAGATATTACCAATTATCGGCAAAGTGATAACTATAACAAGGCAAATCTTTAGAAAATTGTCAGATATTCACTTTGTGAATAACAGTGAAAGAAACAGAACTCAAATGAGTTTTGCCTTTTGGATACAATCTTGCCGAGGATCTCTCTTTGAGAAGATGCGGCATTTTGATTGAAGACATGTTTTCTTTTAGATAAAGACAACTGGGAAATTTCTCGTATAGTCATGATTTTGACCTTGTTGAGAAGACAAACTTTTATGACAATTTTATGAATGAAGATAAAGATAAGCGGCTCAGATGATGAGGCTATTGCTTATCGTTTTGTTGATTACAGACAGGGTTCTATCCAGGAATGAACTGGAAAGAAAAAGTCAATCAAGACATTATTTCCAATGAGGAATGATCTCAGCTGGGGAATGTGGTGGAGAGAAGAAAATGCATTTCTCTGTTTGGGAATATTCCGTTGGGGAAAAAGATGTATTTTTTTCTGTTTGGAGATATTCTACTGGGGACAGGCTTGTACTTACATGAGTAAGCGTGATTTACACCAGTGATATGAAAGCAAACATTTCAAGGAATGCAAAAATGCACGAATGATGTTATTATGTATGAATGTCATGAATGTTATATGCATGCTAACAATACTTGACAAAGACACTAAAGAGATATCTGGGAAAAGGACCACGTCACAGTTCGAACAAATACTCGGTGGAAGTTGCAACAATGGTGCAGACGTTCACTGATGAAGAATTTGAGTTGCATGCTTTAAACTTTCAGAGAAAGGCATTTCATTGGCAACTTGGCTGGGGATTCTTTTGGGATAAGAATACCGTCCTTTGATGATTCTGCGAGGATAAGACTTTAGTGCTTTTTTTTATCCTTGAGATTGAAACACTTACGGAGAAAACTGAAGTTCTTTCGTGTTCATAGTTCAAAGGAAAATTTTGCTTTTGTTTCAAAATTTTGAAGTAAAAATTCATTTAAAACATTTTAGTTTCAAAAGTGATTTTCACAATAAAAGCGTTATTTTGCAAAATGTAATAAAGTAGGAATTGCAAACAAAAGCACAAGGCTCAAATTTATTGAATAGAATGGTAATCAGCCAAATGCGTGATTCCATGAGCTATTTACAAAAGTTGGAAATGATAATTTATTGGGAAAAGGCTACATTGAAAGCAAATAACCGCTATTATCCCTAACAACTTTGAATTCCAAGTTTGTCGTTCGTAAAAGTTGATTGAAGATCCGTTGATGGAAAATTTTTCAGATTGACGAAGTATGGACTGTTTGCAGTTACTTTGTCATTTTTGTGTATCCTTGTTTTTGCCTAGATTTCCCTTTTAGGTTTCCAATCTATCAGGATAATTTATGTTTATTGTCTCTAATTTTTGCCTGGATCGCCTTCTCAGGTTTTCAATCCACCGAGACGCCCTTTTTTGCCTAAGCCGCCTTTTCGGTTTTCGACTTACCGAAATGTTCTTTTTTTTTTTTAGACAAAGTATTTTTGATCATCGGCATTCACGGGATGCGGAGTTCATCACCGTCCATGGTTGTGAGAGTCATAGCACCGGAAAAGCTTCTTTTGACGATGTATGGGCCTTCGTAATTAGGAGTCCATTTGCCCTAGAATCGGTTGAAAAGAGAATCTTTTTAAGCACAAGGTCGCTTCTCGAATTCACGAGGTCGGACCTTCTTGTCGAAAGCTTTCTTCATTCTTCTTTGATAGAGTTGTCCATGACACAGAGCGGTCAGGCGCTTTTCTTCAATTAAGTTCAGTTGGTCGTATCTGCTTTGACACCATTCGGCCTCAGATAGCTTAGTTTCCATGAGAACTCTCATTGATGGGATCTCAACTTCTAAGGGGAGCACTGCTTCCATGCCGTATACTAAAGAAAAAGGAGTTGCCCTGTTGAAGTGCGTCAAGCACGATACCCATGCGAGCAAATGGCGATTTCGCCGTCTTTGTAGGTGATGACCATTTTCTGGACGATATTTTTGATGTTCTTGTTGGCTGCTTCAACGGCGCCGTTCATCTTTGGCCGGTAAGGAGATGAGTTATGATGCTCGATCTTGAATTCCTCACACAGTTCCTTCATCATTTTATTGTTCAAGTTTGATCCATTGTCAGTAATGATCTTGCTTGGAATTCCGTATCGGCAAATGAGGTTGTTCTTGATGAACCTCACAACCACTTGTCTTGTGACGTTGGCGTAAGATGCTGCTTCGACCCATTTGGTGAAGTAATCAATAGCCACCAAAATGAAGCGATGTCCGTTGGACGCTTTTGGTTCAATCATTCCAATCATGTCGATGCCCCACATGGAGAAAGGCCACGGAGAGGAGAGAACGTTGAGTAGAGTCGGTGGCACATGGATCTTATCTGCGTAGATCTGGCACTTGTGACATCTTTTGACGTATTTGCAGCAATCAGATTCTATCGTTATCCAATACTATCCTGCTCTCAAGATTTTTTTGGACATTGCATGCCCATTTGAATGGGTTCCAAAAGACCCTTCATGTACTTCATGGATGATTGTGTCTGCTTCTTGCCTGTCGACGCATCTGAGCAGAACCATGTCGAAGTTTCTTTTGTATAGCACATCTTCATTGAGGAAGAAGTTTCTTGAAAGCCTCCTTAGAGTTTTCTTATCCTTGTACGATGCCCCGAGTGGGTACTCTCGTGTTTGAAGGAAACGTTTGATGTCGTGGAACCACGGTTTATCGTCGAAGACTGCTTCAGTTGCGAATACATATGCAGGTCTTTCAAGGCGTCTGATACGGATTCTGGGCATATCATTCCAATCATTGACTTTGAACATGGAAGATAGAGTAGCCAAGGCGTCTGCCATTCGGTTCTGATCTCGAGGGATATGATGCAGTTCAACTTTGTTGAAGAAAGTCAACAATCGCCTCGCATAATCTCTGTAAGGAATTAGACCAAGATGATGAGTTTCATACTTGTCTTTGATTTGATTGATCACAAGGGCTGAGTCTCCATATATATCAAGGATCTTGATCCTCAAGTCGATGGCTTCTTCGATACCCATGATGCATGCTTCATATTCTGCTATGTTGTTGGTGCAATCAAATAGCAATCTGGCGGAAAACGGGATATGAGAACCCTCGGGAGTGATGATGACTGCCCCAATTCCATTGCCAAAAACGTTAACTACTCCATCAAAGATTAGGCCCCATCTGGATTCTGGATCTGGTCCTTCTCCGTGTAGCGGTTCGTCGCAATCTTTCATTTTCAAGTACATAGCATCCTCGTCGGGGAAGTCAAATTTGAGAGATTGGTATTCGTTGAGCGGCTGATGAGCCAAGTGATCGTCGAGAATGCTTCCTTTGACCGCTTTTGAGCGCTCTTGGATGTCATATTCGATAACGACATACGCCATCGAGCGATTCTCCCGGTTAAGGCAGGTTTCTCAAATACGTACTTGATTGGATCCATTTTGGAGATTAACCAAGTCGTGTGATTGATCATGTACCGGTGGAGACGTTTTGAAGCCCACACCAAAGCGCAACATGTTTTCTCGAGCATGGAGTAACGAGTTTCATCGTGAACTTTTACTCAAGTAATAAATGGCATGCTCCTTCACGGTGTCGTCTTGTGTCCAAGTCGCAGCCCATGGACTCTTCTAGTACGGTAAGGTACATGATTAGCGGTCTTCCTTCAACTGGAGGGATCGGATTGGTGGTTCGGCGGTATTCCTTGATCTTGTCGAATGCTTTTGGCAATCGGTGTCCACACAACCTTTGATCTTTGCGGAGAAGCTTGAATATCGGCCCGTGTAGCAATCATCGAGAGATAAACGGAGATGTAATTCAATCGTCCAAGAAATCCTCTTACTTGCTTTTCCGTACGTGGCGTAGGCATCTCTTGAATAGCTTTGACTTTGTCAAGGTCCACTTCAATTCCCTTTTGACTGACGATGAAACCTAGGAGTTTTCGAGATCTTACCCCAAAGGTGCATTTGTTAGGATTCGAGACGAGATGAAATTTCCTTATTCGTTGAAACAACTTTAAGAGATAGTCTATATGTTCATCTTCAGTGTCAGATTTTGCTATCATGTCATCTACGTAGACTTCGATCTCTTTGTGCATCATGTCATGAAAGAGAGTAATCATTGCCCTTTGGTAAGTTTTGCATTTTTAATCCAAACGGCATTACTTTGTAAAAAGTGCCCTGGCGTGATGAAGGATGTCTTCTCCATGTCTTGAGCCATTCGATCGATTATAACCGAGAAACCGTCCATGAAGGAAAAGGCGTTGAATTTTGCGGTGCTATCCACTAGCATGTCGATATGCGGTAGTGGGAAATCGTCTTCGGACTTGCTTTGTTCGGATCCCGTAGTCAACACACATTCGACCTTTCCATCTTTCTTGGAGACAGTACTATGTTGGCTAGCCATTGAGGATATTCGTAGTGAGGAAACCGGTCGCTTTTTGAACTTCCTTTTTGATTTTATCAGCCATTTCAGGGTGAACTCTTCTCAGTTTTTGTTTAACTGGCAGACACTCTGGTTTTAACGGCAGGTGATACTCCACGATGCTGGTATCTAACCCTGGCATGTCCTGGTAGGACCAAGCGAACACATTAACATATTCTTTGAGAAGAGTTATCAGTTTGCTTTTGACACTGCTGTTGAGTGAAGCTCCGATATTTACTTCTTTTCTATCTTCCTCAGAACCCAAATTGATTGCTTCTAGAGGTTCTTTATGAGGTTGAATGATCCTTTCCTCGTGCTTTAGCAGTCTAGAAATTTCATCTGGGATCTCTTCTTCAACTTCTTCCTTGGTGACTTCACAGGAGATTTCAAAGTCGGGAGAGAGCATAAAGTTATTGCTTTCAATGGATTTGTCCATCTGTTAATCTGCATATTTGATTTATGTTTGATTAATTAACTCTTTATCATTTTTTTTAGAAAGTTAATGTGAAAGTGTATGCAGATTAAAGATTTTTTTTTATTGAAGATTTTTTTATTGTGTTTTCTAGGATTATCATTTCCAGAAAAGGGTAAAAATGAAAATAAACACAAAGTGTAGAAACAAAACAACGCGTTTTATTTATAATTCACACTATGAAACAGAGCCCTAAAACACAAACTCATTCGCCTTGGGCAAGACGAAGAGAAATTATTTAAAAGCTAAAACCCTATAAAACATCTCTACACTTTTGGGCGAAGTGAGAGTTCAAAACAAAAGCGAAGATAAACTACTTAGAGCTATGAACATTAGTCTGAACTTCAACGGGTTTCCAGTAGTGACGAACTCCTTGGAAGTCAAGGTACTCTGGTAATTTTCCGCTTGGTTTAACCCTTGAGTAGACTTTGGTTGCTGTTTGAGCCGGCTTTGAAGACTCTGGACGATAGCTCTTGCCCTTTGTGCTGCTGAAGCAATCTTCTTGACTAACAGATCGGGAAGTATGAGATGTAACATATGTGCTTCCTGTTGATCTTTGTGTTGAATTTTGGGGATGTATCCTCCAATCTTCTGAGTGAAGAGACTCGTTGTCGGCGACACTTTCCAAATCGTATCCCGAATCGTGCTCTTGATCTTTAGTGATCATGTTGATGTAGTGGTAACCAGGATCTAGTTTAGTGAATTCCACAGGTGTGTTGAAGCAGAGATCTTCATTGGGGATCTCGATTGGCTGATTAGACTGAGAAGACGAGTATACCTCTTCTGTTTGACTAGGATAATCAAAAGAATCACCCCATCCTGTGGGTTGGATATCTTCGATTCTGATTTTCGAGCTTTCTGGCGCAGTGTATTTCACCATGTAGTCGAATTTGCCACTTGGTCCTCCCAAGGTATCCCAAACTTCAGCAGGGACAGGTGTATTTTCATGCCTTTGTAGGGACATGTCTTTGAATTGGTCAGTTGGCGCATATGACTCCTCTTGAGACACATACTCAGGGCTGTTTAAATAAGTGCTCCATTCTTCAGATTCAGATGGATCGTCTTCATCCTCTTCGATGGTTACAATGTTAACCTCTTGGAGAACAGGATTTAGGAAGCCCCCACTGCTGAAAACTTCTTTGATTGGACGAAGTGTTTCATCCTTTTGCTTGTCTTTGGAGAATACAGGTGTGAACCCGAGTCCGGCTTTTGTTTCATTCTTGACAGGTTTGATAACTTGTCCTCATCCTTTAGTATTGCCATCTTTCACCATTTGTGCAGCTTCTTTATACGAAGAGATAGATGATCTTTTGTTGGTAGATTCATCTTCTAATGATTTTACGGGAGATCGTCCCTTCAATGTCATTAGTGTGATGAAAGAGAAATGGATAGATGACTTATAAGTAAAGCTTGTTCTGCTGATGGTCACCAACTTTCCATTCGTGAATTTTAATTTCGATGGAGAGTAGAAGTTATGCTCCGCATCGTGGATCCAAGGTCTTCCTAGTAAACAAGCGTGGCGGTGGTACGTCCATGACTTGGAAAGTAATTTGGAAAGTGGGACCAATTGTCATCGGAGATCAACTTCCCAATAAGCGACTTCCTTGATCCATCGAAAGCTCTTACTATTATGTCGTTGAACTTTATTGGCCCTTTGTAAGCCAAACGAGCGAGTGTCGACATTACGTTCAAAGATGAACCCGTATCTACCAATACATTGGACAAGGAATCGATTGGCGGATCATTGAAATGTGGAGGCCAAGTTGTGATCTTTCCCTTCGGAAGTTCCTCGTCACTGAAGCTTAGATTATTGCAAGTCGTTATGTTGGAGCGATCCTCCAAACTGGTGCAGTAGTCACATCGTGATCCACACGCGCTGGTCTAGTACTCTCATCAAAGCTTCTCGGTGAGCTTGAGTTGAGGAGTAGACAGATTGAAATCTTGGAAGGAGTGCATCGGTGATCCACGACTCGGTATTCGCTCTTTTGATTAACGATCTCATCAAAATCTGCGTTGGCGTTGGCTCTATCGGAGAACCAACATTTGTGCTCGGGTTAACAAATGGAATCGCAGGATTCTCGGAAGATATGTTAGCGGATTTTGTCGGACAACAGGCGGTCTAGGTGGCAATGGAGTGTGCACTCGTCCACTTCGTGTTACTCGTCCGATTACATTATATTGACATTAGTGGAAGAGTAGTCATGGGTTTCTCCTTCCCATCCTCTATCGGGTTGCATTGTATTGGTAAGGAATTGCTTTGGTAGAACTGTATGGAGCAGGACCGGTAAGCAAATTACCAAAGGAGACTCGGTTTGGGCTGTTGCATTCAATCTCCACATGCTTGGGTATGTTGAAACAAGGGATGATGGCGTTTACTTGGGTTTTCCGAGTTGATATCCGAGACTAAAAGCTCATGCGGAAAATTCCCTCGTATTTACGTCATGGTCATCTCTTCAGAGATTTGTAGATCACTGATGTCTAACAAATGCTGGATATCTGCTTTTATGGTGGAACATCCTTGAATATTCTTGGAGCAGATGTGGCAAGCTGTGTAATTGTGCTTAGCGAAGGTGCTCATTGTACTGTATACTTCATGGAGATGCACCAAGTTTCCTCTGATCAGGTTTACGTCTGTGACAAGGTACCTGTCTGTATTTCTCAGTATCAAACTCACTGAGTGCCCACTGTGACTGGGAAGCGGATTGGCTTGCACATTCGGACTTGTATTTCTAAAGGAAAGAAGATTAGATCTCACTAATCTCTGTACTTCTGCCTTTAATGCTATACAATGCTCAAGGTCATGGCCTGGTGCCCCTTGGTGAAAAGGGCAAGATACGTCTGTTTTGTACCACCATGGTAATTTCTCGGGAACCGGAGGTGGTGACCTTGTCATGTCGATTCTTTTCTATTAGCGCAGGTAAAGTTACGTACGCATGGGATCGGGTCGAATTGCGTAACCTGAGGCGTACGGTTTTGATTGCTGAACTGTTGAGCCTGTTGACGAGGCTGTTGATTTTGTTGAATTTGTTGGAATTGTGGAGCAATTCCTATGTTTGGATTTGTGTTGACGGCGGGTGCTATGGCAGCTACCTGTCGTTGTTGAATGACATTCTTACGCGGTTTCCCTCGGGATACCATTCCTATGTCATGCTCTTTCTTCCTTGGAAAACTGGTTCCAACCTTCTTTGTTCCACTAGAAGATCCTGCTTCCTTGGTCAGGCGTCCGGTTCGAACCCCCTCTTCTAATCGCATTCCCATGCTCACCATCTCAGTGAAATCTCCGGGAGCGCTAGCGATCATTCGTTCATAGTAGAACAAGCCTAGAGTATTCAAGAATACTTTAGTCATCTCCTTTTCTTCCAATGGTGGGTTGACCTGGGCAGCAATTTCCCTCCATCGTTGTGCATATTCCTTGAATGTCTCCCTTTCTTTCTGAGACATGGAGCGGAGTTGATCCCTATCAGGAGCCATATCAAGTTAAACTTGTATTTTGGACAAAGGCTTCACCTAAGTCGTTGAATGTTTGGATATTCGTCTTTGTCTAAACCCATGTACCACTTGCGGCACCGGTGAGACTGTCTTGGAAATAATGGATTAACAACTGATGATCTTCGTTGTACGTAGACATTTTCCTGGCATACATCGTGAGATGACTTTGCGGACAGGAGTTTCCTTTGTACTTTTCAAAATCGGGGATTTGGAATTTTGCGGGTATTCTTACGCGAGGAACTAAGCAAAGATCCTGAGCGTTTTTCCCAAACAATTCTTTCCCTCGAATTGTTTTTATCTCAAGCTGCATTTTGAGGAGTTGTTCCTGGAGATTCTCCATCGAACTACGTGAATTGTTGGAGTATGGTGAACTTCTTCGTCTATGGTAGCGTGCACTACAGAAGCTGAGTTCGTCATGATCGGCTGAGAAACCGTCATTGTTACTTGTGGAAGAGTTACTCCACATTGAGGAGTAAATGCAGAGTTTTGCTGCAAAGTAGGTATTTCAAGCGAGGTTGTTTGAGAAGTCGGTTGGCGAATTCCAATGCCAAAGTTAAAAGGCATGCCCCATGGATAGCCTTCTGGCATACTGAAGAGTGAGCTACTAGCTGCGGCAGTTGAAACTGGAGTAGTAGTATCCTCTGAAATTGATGCTTGATTTTAACTGCTCGATGCTGCTTGTTGACTTTGCGCTGCGGCAAATAAGTTGACCAAAGATGTGAGTCTCTCCACTTCTTCTTGCAATGTTGTTACCGTGCTACGGAGTTCAACGTTCTCTTGCTCAAATCCTTCCATTACTTTTCTTCTTTTTGATCTTGTATCGTATGTTCGAGTTGGCTGTGGACGCGGTCGAGAAACTCTAAGACGCGATAGCTTGACGATCTTTTCCTATCTGTTCAATCTGTGCAAGCTGTTCAAGTTGTTCAAGCTGTGCAAGTATGAAACTGTGCAAGGATCAGACTCTAGACAATAGACTTAAATGCAAAGCATGATGCATGATTATGATTGTAAAGAAAAGAAATTTCCAAAGAATCTAATGCTAAAAGAGATATTTCTGGCAAATATTTGGATGGAAAAAAAAAACACACATTTATTGATTAAATGGAAGAAGATTACAACAATTGTTTTTTGTTGGAGCATTGCTCACATAAATGATAAATTAAATGATAAAATTACAAACTAAATTGAACTAATTAAACGTCTTCGTCGGATGAAGATCCAAAGGCTTGATGCAGTTTCAACTTCAGGATTTCCTTTCTATAGCGAGCTTTTAGTTCAGCTTTCTCAGCTTTTAGCTTGCTGATGACTCTCTTCCACTCGTTGGGAGCGGGATCGCTGGTTGTCATCTCCTCAAGCTTTCTTTTCCTTTCTTTGACGTATCTCTGGATTGCGTTATCCTTCTGGCGAATCTTCTCATCTTTCTCCATGAGCCATTCATCCTGGAAGTAAAGCGTCTTTTCATTCTCAAGATTAGTCTTAAGGAATTTATTTTCCAAAGCTTCTTTTTCAAACCTTATTTTGGTCAAGGCTTTTTGGTATTCTCCCACAGCTTCGACGGGAAAATTTGTTGATTTGGAAACGATTGAGAACATGGGATCCTCATAAGCGTAAGGCATTCGAAATTCCTTGGCTCTTTTCTTTACCCAAGAAGTGTAGGTTTCCATGGCTACACAATTCTTTGCCTTCCCTTTTTCTTTCCTTCGGATGTGATGCCAAGCTTTGATCATCCTAGCTTTCAATCCTTGGGAATCCTCTCCTTCGTGATAGAAGTAACTTTCTACAGTGAAACCAAGAGGTTTACTAGAGTTTGCGTATCCGATTTGACGTCTTGCCAGGAAAGGGTTGTAGTTGATTCCTCCCTTCCTACCGATGAGAGGTACGTTGGCAAATTCTCCACAGCTCTCAATGATTTCCATCTCATTGTCTGCAAAGGTATACCAATGGATATCGTCGTTTGTAAGAGACATGAGTCTTCTTGACCAATGCCACTCGTCTTTGTTTTCACGGAAGATAGGAGATTTAGGCATATGTGAGGTAATCCATTTGAAAAATAGAGGTACACAACACACGATAGTTCCGTCTCCTTGACGATTCCTGTGATGAATAGAGACGTAGGTGTCACCAAGCAAGGTGGGAGCAGGATTTCCAATCGAAAGATCCTTATGGCATTGATATCAACGAAATTTGGGACGTGGGAAACAACACCAATCCATAGAGGAGTAAAGCTAAAATAGCTTCAAAGGCTACCATACTACCGCAGAGAATTTAAGAGCCTTCTCCATTAGGAACTTTGAAGTCAGTCCTAAGAGTTTTCCTCGGTAGTTAGGTTTTGTCTATCTCGATTTCTTTAGGTGAGTCATCGTTGCAATGATGGTGACTTGGGGATGGCTTCCAAACCATTGAAAGGCACTTTGTCCGACTTGAGATACCTAGGATATCGCGTATCTTCCAAAGTAGGCATCAATTGATAATCGGGAAAGTAAAGCATAGATGGATCGTAAAAGCGAACGAAAGTTTTGAGAAGTCTTTCATCAACGTTAGCGTTCGGAAGAGTTAAAAGAGTTCCATAGCGTTTTCGAAATCCGAGGGATCTTCTACCAAGGATGCTAACTCTTTCAACTTTCCTACGTCGAGAATTCTAAAGCGTATCTTTTGGTGAATCTTCCTCGACATCCATCACTCTAACCTAAAATATTTTACAAAGAAAAATTTCTAAATTCTTTGGAAATGGGAAGAGAAATGAAGTTTTTTGAATGAATGAATGCATGCATGAATCGACAAACATGGTTAGTAGTTATACACACGAGCAAGAAGTCATGAGCATGAAGCCAACGATAAGAATCAACGTGGTTAAGTTCTAAGGGCTTATTCATACGTGAAACGGGTTCTACGATATCTGAGCTCAACACTCCTCTTTGAAATATTATCGATTTGTTGAATACTTGATGGTCCAATAATATTTTTCAAGAGAAACTCTTTGATCGTAGTCTCGCATGACAATTACTCTAGGCTTACACCGAATAATCGCACTACATCCTAAATGGCGGGATGGGTTATGTGTTCTACATCCCACTCGACTTCTCGAGTTCCCTTGAAAGCAAAATGTCTTCGCAAATACTTGCTAAACACAATACCCCAAGACAACCTCCATCGAGCGGGAGATATTAACCGTAAGCATTAAACTTCTCACGTATTAATACCTCCACCTAGATCTTAAAATGTTTCTTAAATCCGGTTAGGATTTCTTTCCATCGATGAAATCGCAAAACACACAATAAAGAAAAAGATATATGCAAAACATAAAAGCTTATCCCTTTCTTTTCTTTTGAAAACAAAAAGCTTGGTGCTCTCGGCGAGTCACATTTTTTGAAAATCAAAGTTTCAACGTACTCCCCAGCAGAGTCGCCATTTTTCCTGTCGTTAAAGGTGACGCTAGAGGATCGAACGTGAATTCGGATTCTCTGGCTCGAAACAATTTACTCTTTTGATTTGTTTATAAAGATGCATGAGCATCAAGCTTTATTATTTTCAACACAAGAAAGATGATTTAATGATTATGAAAAAGGGGAAAGCTGAAATACCCTCAATTGATATTGGTATGCGTAACGACTAACGCAAACTAGACGCAACGCATTGGGGAGATTCTGAGTAAGGGGGATTGTTATATAAAGGGAATAGATGGAGCACCCTAAATATATATAGTTATCTATAGCTTTATATATGAATATGTTTGATATGTTTGTGTGTTTTAATTTCTATTTCTATGATTGGGAAAGTTTCTCCTTTGGGATTTTAAGAAAGATAGATTATGTGGGATTCTAGTGTTTGTTATTATTGTGCTCGCAAAGATCTGTGGATCTTCTGCATACATATCCCCTAGTGGGAATCAGAGCATTTATAGCTCGGATCTACAGGGTTCTATGGTTTGTTGGTCTGAGAGAGAAAGAAATTTTCTCGGCAAGGATGAGACCTTGTGCCTACGTATTCTCAAAAGGATGTTGAGAAAGTCAGAGCAATCGTAGTTCCCACTTATGCTAGTGGAAAGCAACGGGATGTTAGTAAGAGACAGAAAAATGTCATCTTAATGAAAAATGTATCTAATCTATTTCATCACATACATTTTTGAAAATTTTGATTGATAAAAATCTTTCGTCGTAAGTTACAGGTGTTTTGCTCAAGTGTACAAGCGTTACCACTTACATGTTTAAGAAAGATGTTTTTTTAAAAAAAAGATGTTTGAATCTTTTAACTGTAAGCATTGGGTGTTTTGCTTGAGTGTACAAGCGTTACCACTTACAATTAAGAGATGTTTTGTTTGAAAACAGTTTGAAAAGAGTTTGAAAAGTTTTTGACTGTATGTGATGTGATAGATGAGATACTTCTTCCATAGAGATGATAGATGTCTAAATCTCAAGGAGAAATTGGTTGGATTAAAGGGATGCTTTTAAGAAGCCCGTGGGTCCTTGTATTGTTAGCCCAAGAGGAGGCATTCTGAGGGTCATCGAGGGTCGTCGAGGGTCATCGAGGGTCATCGAGGGTCCTTGTGTGAAGCTCAAGAGGAAGCTATAGGGTATGGCTGGCTTTGTGTTAAAAGGGATTTCACCGAGAAACCATCCTTTTGGAATTAAGAGCAATTTCACCGGAAATTTTACTCACTGGGATTTGAAAGTGATTTCACCGGAAACCATCCTTTCAGGGTTCTATCTTAGCGGGTGATTCTTTGTATTGGAAGCCCAATAGGAGGCTGTTTAAGAGATTTCCTGTCTCTTTCATTGTATGATGCCCAAGAGAAGGCTAAACTCAATGAGGAGTTCTTTTGAGCGAAGCCCAAGAGGAGGTTGACTCAACAGGGGAGTGTTGTCTTATATAAAGCCTAAGCGGAGGCTAAACTCAGATGAATGAGTTTTCTTATATGAAGCCTAAGAGGAGGTTGAACTCTATGGGGAGAATTATCTTGTATAAAGCCCAAGCGGAGGCTAAATTCATGCTGGAGATGAATTATCTTGTATGAAGCCCAAGCGGAGGCTACAACTGTGGGGAACCTATTGGTTAGACTAATTGCTATGTTATAACTAGACAGTTGTATAAACAAGTGTATGTGTGTGATATGTATTCACAGGAGTTTATGAAGGAAATATAAACAATGCATGATGTTTATTTACAGAAGTTTATGAAATATAAACAAGTGTCTGTGAAACGAACGTTTAAAACGAGCGTAACTTGATTATTTACAAGTTTGAACTGTGTACAAGGAAATGAATATGTACACGAAAAAGTATTTATGTACAGAGAAATATGGATGTACATAGGGGGGTTGGGACTTACACCATAAGGGAGGCCCATTGGTTTGAAAGCAGTTTCACAGGGAATAATGCTCCTTTCAATACCAATGGTATTCAGTGTATATACAGACGAAACAGAAACGAACGATCAAAGTTTATCTGTAAAAAGTATTTGTATTATGTACAGATGAAAGTTTGTATAAAAAAGAAATTGATATGTACAAGGAAAAAGTATGCACATAAAGAATGTTGGTTTGTGTATACACAAGTGAAGTGAAAAACAAACGATCGAAGTTTGTCTGTACTTGAGTATAAAAGGTATCTGTGTTATGTACATATGAAAATTTGTATGTATTTGAAGAGAGTTTGATATGTACAAAGAAATATTATGTACATAAAAGAATGTTATGGGACTTACACCGTGAGGGAGGCCCATTGGTTTGAAAGCAGTTTCACAGGGAATAATGCTCCTTTCAATACCAATGGTATCGGTGTATAAACAAACGAATGAAAACAAACGAAAGAAATTTGTTTATGTTTGAATATTGACAATGATGATTTGAGTATGTACAAGTAAAACTAAATATGTACATAAAAGGATTGGGACTTACACCATAAGGGTGGCCCATGATCGATTGAGAAATTCGAGAGAAAACGAATTTGATTTTATCGTTTAAATTGGATCGATCGTGGTAAAAGATGTAAGTTTTGATGAAATGTTTTGAAAAATGATTTGAAAATGTTTTGAAATGTGAGGTTCATTTATGAGAAGTTTTGAAAAAAATCGGAAGTCGAAAACTTGAAAAATTCACCTTTAAAAGGAGGTTTGAAAAAGTGCTCAGAACGTCACTTTCGGCTCGATTAAAATATAATCAGATGAAAGTTTTTTCTGGAAATTTTTGCACTATCATAAAATAGATGTATTTATTGACAAGTGTACAAAAAATCACCTCAAAATGAGGAGTTTTGATTGGTTAAAAAAAATGTGAAAGTTTTGTAAAAAAAACATGAAAAAATATGAAAGTTATAAAAAGAATGGTCTTGTGAGGGATTGAACCCATGACCATTGGGTAGCACACGTGTCAGAAAGCCTTAAGGGCGAGCAAGCTACCACTAAGACAAACGCGTGTTTGTGCTTAGTGGACAATAACACGTGTAAATAAAAGATTGGAATATTTTAAAAATTCAAACTCAAGCACAGTTGTTCTTCATTATTTTATCTTCGATTCTTCAAACCAGCTACAATCTTCGTTTCTCAACGAAATTGATGAAGTAAAATGAAACTTACTCGATTTTGAACAACGAACACGATGGTACTTGTTAATTGCATTTATTTTCAATCTAACTCAATTAAATTTCTAGAAAATGCTAAGAACCCTAAAACTGAATTTTTCAAATTAAATGATGTGTAGTTGATGATTCTTTGATTTTCTTGAGGGCTTATGATCGTTATGAGTGAAAAAGATCGGCCAAGAGTTTTTTTGTTTAAGTTCAAAGAATATGGATATCACAGTTCGTGTTTATACCTGTGCAAGTGGAGATCGAAGAAGATGCAAACGTGTTTCCATAATGGATTTCTTGATTGCTACGGCATCATCGGCATGTATGGAAGCTATGGAAGTGGTCTGCTTGCTTTGAGCTTGCTTCAATTATGCTACACAAGTCAACCTGCACAGTTCAAAAATGGAAGCTCAAAATCGATGTTAAACCTGTTACAGTTGCTTGCCAATGATCTGGATCATGTACATGAGGTACATGGAAGGTGTTAGGATGCTCACAACACAAATTAATCAAACCAAACTTCAAATTCGAATTCTATGGCAGTTTTGGAAAGTTTGAAAAATGGAAAGTGAAATCTGATTTTCAGTGGTTCTTGTGTTGATTTTATGATTCAAACATGTTCCATATTGATTATATGTTATGTTAGACACCAAATTTCAACATGGTTTTAACTGAATTTTAAAAATGCAATGTTTCTCAATTTTGCACTATGTTGCTTGATTTTCAAGAAAGTAAAGAGAAAGCATGGATTTGCATTGCTTTGGTGTAGTTTTAGACTTGAAATGTGATCTATTTATAGGCCAAAAGATTCTGAAATGTTAGGCAAGAGTACATGGCAATTGGAAAATCAAAGATGCCTTAAGGGGTAAGAATGACTTTCCAAAAGCAAAAGGAAGTTTCCTCTTTTTACCATGTGTGAAAAATCTTCAAATTGATTCTATCCAATCTCAATTATATCTAGCTGATATTTATCAGCTCAATGATCAATTTGGCAAGTTTGTAAAGCTTCTAGATGAAGAAACCAAGAAATGACCTATAATTGAAGTTTTGACTTTTGAAATATCAAGTTCATGGAGCCTTATGTTTCAATTTCAAAAGTATAGCTAGACTCCATGGATTTGAGAGTTCTTGGACATTTTGGAAAGCTTGTTTCACAAGCTACAACTTTCATGTTTTGAGGTTTTTCCAATTCAAATTGGAACTATGTGAACAAATGGCATGAAGTTTGGAAAAAATAAGAAATTTCAACACTTAGAAATTTTTCTAAGTATAGAAACTTTTGACTTTTTGTTGACTTTTCCAAATTCTTTGATTTTTTATGATCATGATGGATCATTTGAAGTATTTTGATGATTGAAAAAGTTTTGTTTTGAAAAAGTTGACCAAAAGTCAAAGTTTGACTTTTCAGTGCAGATGAAATTTCATCAGATGTTTCTGAAATTGACTGATAAAGTCTGTGAACTTCTGTGATGTTTTGAATCCAGAAATTAGGTCAAGATGTTGTATCTAAGATATAATGACCAATCTCTATCCAAAAAAGTCATTTCTTATTCAAAAAGTCAGAGAAAACTCTTGCCCGATCAAAACCCTAATTGGTCGATCCTCGATTGATCTATGAGAAAAAATGGATATCTGAAGATTGAAGGCTGATATTTTGATCAAGATAGATCAAATAAGGTGAGAAAAACTCAAACCCTAATTGGTTTCCTTTTGAATCAGATTAAAATCTGATGAAACCCTAATTTTGACCTGTGAAATCCACACCCGATTAATGATGTTTGAGCTGTTAGTTATGCAAATGATGCAAATGTAAAGTGGTATATTAGGTCAAAATTTGGGGTATGACAGATATGATTTCCGCGTTCCTGAAGGACTAATAGAAAACGGGTACTAATTACGACTAGAACTTAGTTCAGTAGAATATACTAACTTAAAGACTCTGCCTCACGCTCTCGCGGTATTAACTAAAGTCATACTTCCTAATCCCAAGATTTTTCTCTCGTTCGCTCAGTAACTAAGAACTATATTTTGAAAGCCAATAATATCCTAAACGCGTCTAAAGCGCTCTCGCTGTATTTAGATTTGTTGCCTAATTTCCACTATCTGGTTCGATTCCCACGCTCTCACAGTGTCGGCTCAAACCTTAATTGATTTCTCACTCTCGTGACAAAATCGTGTTAAATAACTCTCACTCTCATGACAAAGCTATTTAAGTTACACTTGGAAATTAAAACCAAAACATAATTCTAATCATAAATCCGCACCTATTATTTTCTACCTAGTCCCGTTGGTAACAACGGTCCTCATACAGCGGACTCAAGACTATTTAGCCGGACATGTTACTAATTAAAAACACATAAATAATTATAGGTACAATAAAAGACGACATAGCAATTAAATCGGCAAACAAAATAATAATAATAATAATAATAATAATAACAATAAATAATGCGATAAAAGGAATAACAACGATAATAATAATAATAATCATAATAATAATAAAGCGGTAAAATGAAGAACCTGTAAATTCGGAAAATGGAAACAAAGAGAACTTGAAATGAAATACTCATACCAGTTTGAATCTAATACATAAATAGAACGATATAAATAAATCCTAAAACTAACTTGGTATTAGTCCCCCGATGTGGAGAACTATTACTTTTACATTCTAAGAAAAAGCCATGAACGAAAAAAGATGGAAAAATGGACGAGAGAGGAAGAGAGAGGCCAAGAGCGAGGCGTGTAGAAAATGGAGAATGGAAGCCCTATTTATAGATGTGAGGCTTGCTGAGAAAGTAGGATGTTGAGAGAATTTCTCCTTCGAAAACGCCTCCATAGCGATCGCTACGGTCTGTTGGGAAAGTCGTGACAGTCTTTAGGGCTTGTAACGGTCGTTACAAGCTTTCTTGTTGTGATTTTCTCACCTTCTAATGGGTAACGTTCTTTATGGGTGGTGTGACGGTCGTTATGGGCTTTCTTGGTGAGAAAACCCCGCCCTGTAACTCGTAACGACCGTTACAGCTTGGCTTGAGGAGGTGTGACGACCGTCACACCTTGCTGGGCTGCTGAAGGCGCGTTGGGCTGGGCCTTAGGTGCTTTATCTCATTTCTTTATTTTCCAAAGCCTTTTTAATTGTGATGCACCCCTATTTTTCCATTCATGCCATAATTGCATAATTTCTCTTCTTTTGTTGATATTAAGTACGATTTTCCCGACTTTTCTCGACTTTCTTCGCACATGCCTTGTAAACATCAAATTCCTGAAAACATAGAAAATACTGGCATAATACGAATATAAATCAACATAATTAAGATAAAATAAATATATAATCTATGTAAATCAAGCTAAATATATGATACATTTTCGTGTTATCAGTCTGCCACGTCCGTCAACGGCTTCAGCAAAAACTCAACGTCTCCGGTCGCAGCCTTTCCTTAATAGAGCGGTCAGTAACTTGTTTCTGCTCAGCATCTTTAAGAACAACCTTGATGATAACTAAGGTGGTTGATAGCTTTTCAGCCTTGATTCCGATCTAAGTTTTGTTTTCGCTTTCATCTTCTCCGATTCTGCTAACTCTGAGTTGGTCATTATGCATATTCCTTGCTTGGTCGAATGTATTTCTTGAATATCATTTTAGTGTGTCACTAGAAATTAGAAATATGACAGTGTGAGTATTTTGTAGATGTTTGTTTTGTATGTTGTATTAATGTATTATTTTGTTAGATATTTTAGTGGAAGAAAAGGGTGTGTGTGAAGTCGTTGAGTGTAGAGAATAGAGTCGGGGTTAGGGTTAAGAGGTAAAGATATAGATGCAGATAAATCTTGATTGTTATAGAGTATGATGCGCGTGGGTGAATTGAAATGAAGGTGCATATTTATGAAAATTGGATCCCTTAAGAGTCTGGCCCATGATTTGCTTACAACTTTACACCATACAAGCATTTTAGCAAGTAGTCTTTTTAGAGTTTCAGCTATGACTTCTTCAGGTAGTTAAACCGGAAGAGGTGTTGAAAGGTGTTTTCTTGAAAAACGAGTGTACAACTCTTTCACTAATTCTTCAATGAAGCTTCAAGTAACAAAAAAATAGTATTAAAATGCATATAATTGATTAAGGCTAAATTCTTTAATATCACTTGAACAACTGTTTTATAAATATATTACATCTATTTCATTTGAATAACATCGGTCTAAGATCCTAGTTTATTGGAACTCTTGATAACAACAATCATATTTTGTTTTGGTTTTGTCTCTTAGTTTCCTGTATGTGATTTGATGAATGGTGGTGGTGATAATCAAAAAAACAATTGTGTTTAGGAAGTTTTGAATGATTTAGCACAATGTAGTTTGATTAAGTGATGAAAAAGATAGAATCTTTGTTTTTCCAATGAAAAGACAAACTTATTTACAAAATCTGTTTTTAGATTCGAAGCATTATTAAATTTTTAGAAATGTTAGGATATAAAAAGTTGTGTTAAACTATGTTAATTTGTGTCGCGTTGACTATCAGAATGTGTTGGAATAGTGTTAGATGTTATTCTGTTTGGGTATGTTAAAGTTATTGCTTTGTTTGGTTCAGATTTGAATGTTGAATTTCTAATTGGGCATGCTATTTGTTTTAGGTTGTGAATATTTTCGATTATTCGAGTTTAATCTGTGAAGTTATTATGGTAGTGTGAAGTTTGAGTGAAAACTTTGTTGATAACATGTTATTTGAATCGAAGTTGGATTAATGTCATGTGTTATCGGTGGTAAATCGGCAAGGTTCCATGTTAATTAGCAATAGAGTTTTTTTTATGATATACGTTGGTTTGTAATAAATGGGCAAGATTTCTTACATGTTAAGTTGTGGGAGTTTTGTTGCGATTCTATGCTAATCATAATAATTGATGCGTTTTTTAGATTGTTTGTAATAATGTGGTTTTTTTTAGTCATGAAGATTTAGCTAATTTGAACGGATTTCAGTTGATATTTTAGTGCATTTGAGTTTAATTTCAAAATGATGTAAGTAAGTATGGGTACATGCCAACAAGATTACGAGAGTGTCTCACCCAAACTAACATATTGAATTTGCTATATATAGGGTTACTTGTGAAGTGTGAAAGTCTGATCGTTTACAAGAATCTCACACTGTGTGGGTCTAGAAGTTGCTTATTTCTCTACAGGTAATTAGTTGTTCTCTCTCGCCACTGTAATTAGTTGTGCTTTGAATGAACTGCTATGATGGATCCTTTCCACTTAAATTAGTTGTTTACTTATCTACTTGTGAATGAACTGTAATTAGTGGTTGAGTTGGTTTTTATTGTATGAAATTTTTTATAATAGAAGTTTTCTTTCCTTTTGATTAGCAGAGTTTTCCAGCCTAGTTCGACGTACGACGCTCATTCTCTGCATTTCCTTGAGTTCGGTAAATCCAAGGTAAATTTCTTACTCAAATTACTGGTATTGTGATGAATTTTTCTGAAATTGCGTGAATATGTTACGTTTTCTTGCTCCGGATCTATTCCATGTATACTTTGCGTTTTGACAAAAACGCATTATATCGTTTTGTGCCCTAATTAGTTGTTTTTGTTTAGCTTAATTAGTAAAACCATGGATAAGACATGGATGTATTCCAATCGATTGTCAGAAGAGTACGAGTATAGGGTATCATAATTTGTTAAGTTTGATGTTGCGCACACCAAAGACCCCAGTCGAATGACATGTCATTTTTTGGGTTGTTGTTATGGGAGTCGGGTTGACGCGGTTCAGTTGGCATCGCATTTAATACGGTATAGAATTGATAGAAGTTATACATGTTGGAATATGCATGGTGAGAAAAGTAACATGAATGTTGAATCGGGGGATAATACAACCTATGCTTCAAACGACAATTGCACAGATACATACGATTATGATCGAGTCGAAGAGATTGCAGAAGCGCTTGAAGAAGATCTTAATGATTGTCCCAAAATGTTTGAGAGGTTGGTAGGCAATACAGAGAAACCGTTGTATAATGGTTGTAAAAAAATTCACAAGATTGTCTGTGGTGTTAAAGTTGTACAACTTAAAGGCGGGCAATGGATGGTCGGATTAAAGTTTCACAAAGTTATTAGCCCTTATGAAAGATATGCTACCAGAGGATAATGTTCTTCCCAATCGAACGTATGAGGCCAAAAAGATGTTTTACTCTATTGGCATGAGCTATGATAAGATACATGTCTGTCCAAAAGATTGCATTTTGTTTCGGAACGAGTATGCATCGTTAAATGAGTGTCCTAAATGTGGTGCCCCTCGATATAAGAAAAAGTTGTCTCCGACAAAAGTCTTATGGTATTTTCCTATAAATCCGAGATTTAGACGGATGTATCATAGTGAAACTGACTCAAGACACTAGACTTGGCATGCAGATGAAAGAATTATTGATGGAAAGTTTTGACATCCGGCAGATACACTATAGTGGATGAAAATTGATAATGATTATCCTGAATTTGGAAAAGAAGCAAGAAACCTTCGTTTGGCATTGTCTACTGATGGAATGAACCCACACGGTATTCAAAGTATCTCGTATAGAACATGGCCTGTGATTCTTATGATTTATAACCTACCTATGTGGATATGTATGAAGCGTAAGTACATGATGTTATCTATGTTAATTTTTGGGCCTAAACAACCAGGAAATGACATAGATGTATACTTGGAACCTTTAATCGAAGATTTGAAGATTTTGTGGGAGAACGGTGTGGAGGTTTATGATGGGTATAGGAAAGAAAGTTTCAACTTGAGGGCGATGTTGTTTGGAACAATTAACGATTTTCCAGCATACGGAAATCTATCTGGGTATAGCATTAAAGGTGAAAAAGTGTGTCCTGTATGTGAAGATGAAACCGATACGACGCGATTGAAATCTTGTTAGAAGAATGTCTTTCTCGGTCATCGTAGATTCTTAAATTCTAAACACCAATATTGTGGATGGAGAAAAGCGTTCAATGGAGATACCGAACAACGTAGAGCTCCGCCTGAATTGACAGGTGATCAAATTTTTGAAAAGGTGAAAGATGTGAGTATTTAGTTTGGCAAGCCTTTTGCACATAAAGACGTAATACATTTTCTTGATGTTATGCATATTAAAAAAATGTATTTGACAGTGTTATTGGTATGTTATTCAATATAAAAGGGAAGTCTAAGGATGGCCTTAAAGCAAGGGAGGACATGGTAGAGATGGGAAGAAGAACTGAATTGGGACCCGTGAAGAAAGGAAGACGAACATATCTACCACCTTCTGTTTACACTCTATCTAGAAAGGAGAAAAAATATTTTGTAAGTTCCTAAGTGAAGTTAAAGTTCCAGAAGGCTACTCGTCAGATATTAGAAGACTTGTATCTATGAAAGACCTCAAGTTAAAGAGTTTAAATCATGATTTCCATGTTATAATGGAACATTTTCTACCGATAGGTAGACGTTCTATTCTGCTAGAAAAAGTAAGACGCGCAATAACTAAATTGTGTTTTTTCTTCAAGTCAATTTGCAGTAAGGTGATCGATCCTGAGATCTTACCAACATTGCAAAAAGAAATAGTTGTTACTTTGTGTGATCTTGAAATGTATTTTCCTCCCTCATTTTTTGACATAATGGTTCATCCTGTCGTTCATCTTGTGAAAGTGACACAATTGTGCGGACCAGCTTATATGAAATGGATGTACCCTGCTGAACGTTATATTAAAATATTAAAAGGGTATGTGAAAAACCTAAGTCGACCAAAGGGTTGTATTTCCGAACAATACATTGTTGAAGAAACGATTGAGTTTTGTACTGAATATCTTTCAAATGTTCAATCAATTGGACTCCCCAAATCTCATATTGTTGAAAAAAAGATGGTAAGAAGCTAATTGGAAATAAAGTTGTGACAGTATCAAGGGTCGAACGGGATCAAGTGCATTTGTATGTTCTGCACAATGAGATTGAGGTTGAGTCGTATGTTGAAATGCACAAGGGTGTTCTTCGAGGTTTAAATCCGAATAGAAATGAGAATTGGACAGTACGAGAGCACAATCGAAGTTTCATACCATGGTTTAAGGAACATATTTATTCAAAGTATCGTTCAGACTCCGCTTCAGTAACAAAAAGGTTGAGATGTTTAGCATATGGTCCAAGTTTGGTTGTGTTTTCTTATAGCGCATACGCAATTAATGGATACACATTTTATACCAAAGAACAAGATGATAAAAGTACTATGCAAAATAGTGGTGTCACCTTGGTAGCTGAAGCAATGCACATATCAAGTGTGAAGGACTTAAACCCGAAATTTGCAAATCTGTCATATTTTGGGGTTATCGAGCGCAATTGGGTGTTTGATTACAAGAAGTTTCAGATTCCTATATTTGGTTGCAAGTGGGTGGAAAATAATAATGGCATGCAAATCGATAAGTCATGACTTTTACAAGTGGATTTTAATAGGGTGGGGTACAAAGATAGTCCTTTCATTCTAGCCTCTCAAGCTAAACAAGTGTTCTATATCACTGATCCGACAAGTACGAAATGGTCTATAGTGCTTTTATCTAACAAAGTAATTGATGAAAACATTAGAGATCAAGGTGATATTGGTGTTGACATTGAATATTTTACCATAAATGATCAAAATGAGAATGAATCATGCATTAGAAATTATCATAATGAGGGTATATGGATCAATTCAACCGTCTGCGTTGTTAAGAGACGAGTAGAACATATTCCTACCAAGAAAAGAAAGAGATGTTAGTGAAAAAGGTAATAGTATAATTATAGCTTATATCATTCAATAAAATTTAAATATATGTCATGTTATATATATTCAATATATATTTATATATATATATATATATATATATATATATATATATATATATATATATGGATTATTGATTATGGATTTTATATTTGTCATTTCATTTTTTTTTCTTTATTATAGGTCAAATGGCTAGTAATCAAGAAAACTCACAAGATGCAAATGCTCCAAATGATACTTCAGAAAAAGATATTACACGTGGCATAACTATTATGAGGGGAATCATTCGTGATAGAGATAGAGGAGTAACATATAATGTAGATTGGAATGATGAGGACCAACTAATTGGGTCTAATGCTGCAAAGTTGACAAGCTACATTGGTACACTTGTTTGTATGCACATTTCAATCACCACTCCTAGATGGAAAAGAGGAGAGTTGGATGAGGGTAAAGAGAAAATTTGGACTGAGATAAAGGTACCATATAAGGCTGTTGTTATTTGCTTTATCTTGACGATAATGTGTTTTAATTACTTATACTAACACACTCTATGCGTATGTTTTTTCGTAGAGGTCTTTTAACATTGAAGATACCCGTAAAAAGTATATACTTGGTTTGGTCGGAAAAAGACACAGAGGGTGGAGAACTTTTTTAACAAACAAGTATCTTAAGGATGAGGAAGGAAATTTTGTCGAAGAGGATCTGGAACGTCCAAAGAAGTATGAGAGCGTCATTACACCTGAAGAATGGGATGCTTTTGCAGGCCAAAGAAGAGACGAGAATTTTAAGAAAGTGAGTGCCATAAATTGCGAGAGAGCATCAAAATCCACGTATCCATACAAAAAAGGGCATTTGGGATATGCACGCTTACATGAAAAAATTGTAAGTAAATATAAATTCTATGATCTTATTA
Organism: Vicia sativa; assembly: GCA_021764765.1. Lineage (NCBI taxonomy): Eukaryota > Viridiplantae > Streptophyta > Magnoliopsida > Fabales > Fabaceae > Vicia > Vicia sativa. The sequence goes on from CM038792.1 coordinate 179,094,787, forward strand.
ATTCTCTCAATGTGTTATAGTTAATGATCTTATTATTTGTGTCAATGTGTAGTTAGAAGAGACGAAAAGTGACGAAACATCACTACCAGCACATGTGTTGTGGAAGGAAGCTCGTGCGAGCAAGGATCGAGTTGTTAATCTCGATGTTCAACATATTTATGATGAATGTGTAAGTATAACATTGTGTCTTTAATTAAATCAAATGTTTATTAATATATAATTAAATTTTTAACTCCACTAATAATTTTTGATATGTAAATGAATTACAGGAGACCCTATCGCAATTGGTATCCACATGTGAGGACCAAGATATCAGAAGCGTACTTAGTTGAGCACTAAATATTGCTGAGTATCCCAGTCGGGTGAGGGTAAAGATCATGGTGTGACTCCAACCTCCTTGTATAAGCATCCAAGGAAAAGAAATCCTAACAATGCAGAAGTGATGCAAACATTGCAGGAATTACAAGCACAAGTTCGTGAATTGCAAAAGGATAAAGAGAGAGATATGGCGGAAAAGAGCAGTTCACAATTGAAAGAAACTAGTGACAAAGCTAGTATCAACTATCAAAATAAATTTCCCGAAGGTAATTATATATGTTATTGTGAAATTAAAATAGTACATTTATGTTAATTGACATACATACACATTAACAGTAAAATATTTATTCTTGGTTTAGGGAATTTCATTTTGTCAGCTATACTTATCATCACTGACTTCTCGCCTAGTTGGCAAGGACAAAATGCATAACACTTTGGGAGATTTACTTCACCATAGACTGCTCCCGGATGGACACATGAAAGTATCAGTTGATGTTGCTTTAGATCTGGATGTGTTGCTACCGGTACCTAACATTGTTGCTGAGACCACATTGTTGCGAGATGCAGTAAGATCTTTTGTTGCATGGCCATCGGACCTTATTTTCATAGATGATCAAGGTATATTGAAAACCATTATGAATCTTTAAGTATTCAACTGTCAATTCTTACCTCATTTTTTGACACGGTAATTTTAGACTCCTATAAAACTCGCATCTAAGGATAAAGGAATTTTGCAGCCACGGCGAGTCTGTTGCATCACAAAAAGAGGTACGTTTAAAGTGTTAATTATATGATCCGAATAAAAAACTGCATGATTTTATAGTTTACCTAAGTTATATGATTTTTAGGTACCTGCTCAAGGGTCATAATAAGTGAGCCAGAAAATTTTAGCGTACCACCCAAGAAAAGGGTTCCTCTTAGAAAATTTGTGCATCGATTCTGGCAGTGTCTTGAAACACTTGTCACAACATCAAATGTACTGAATGGTGGTATTCATCAAATGGATATGGATGAAGTTATCTTTGGTTTTTCTTGCACCGAAACAATTGGACAAGAGGACATGAAAGAGATTTTTCATCATAGAGAATTGGGCGTCGGTGTTATGCACTCATACATCCAATAATTTGATCAATATATTATTTAATTAGTTGAACAATTTATTTACACATTTCAATGAAAATAGTATAATGTTTATTATGTTTTTATTTAAGGTTGTTATATGACAAATTGATGCGCGGGAATTAATTGTCAAATAGATTCCATTTCGTGTCTTCCTCCCGTGTGAGCGGAGCGGCAATTGTTAGGGAACCGAAGTTAGTAAGAGAGCACTTAGTCGAGAGATTCATGGCCACCGGCAGTACAGAAAGCTTGTATCTTTGGGCGTATAATGCTATTCCTACAGGGTTAGATTTTCATTCTAAGTTTATTCTAATCTTTGTTCTTTTGCGTAGAAAATTTCCATATAAACGTTTGTTTTAATTTATAGACATTATTGATTGTTGGTTGCTATTGATCCTATAAAAGAAGTGGTCTATTATCTGAATTCGGTAGATGGTGATTGGACTAATTATCCGGATATGAAGTTAATGATTGATACGCAAGTGAGATTGTTCTAAATATTTGTGTATATTTAGATATTTAATTATTTCTGTGAGATTGTTCTAAATATATGTTTTTATTTTGTTAGATCAATACAAGTATTCTGAAGTTAAAGAGAAGCTCGAGTACAACGATATAGATTGTGGATACTTCGTTTTGAGGTTTATCAAAGAAATCCTTCAAATGAATCAAATAGAGATTCCAGTCACGGTATGAATTTATAACTTAGGATTTGTTTTATTATTTATCGGATATTTCATATAATTTATTACTTTTAACTAAATCATGCATATTATATTTTGTTATGTAGTACTTTGATGAACACAAGTGTGCATATTGCACGAAACTTCAGTTGGAAGAAATTAAAGAGGAATTGTGTCAATATTTTATTGAGCAAAGAATCATATAAGGTATGAATACATTATTGTGTGAAAAGTGTTATGAATATATTATTGTGTGAATACATTATTGATCGTGTTATTATGTTCATACCTTGCAGGACCAAGACCTTGAATACATTATTGACCGTGTTTTGTTCATACATTAGGGCTGATTTAGTCATTGTTAGGGCTGATTTTGTTAGGGTTGATTTTGTTATTGTTCGGGATGACTTTGTAAGGTTGATTTTGGTTGTGTTAGAAATATGTGAATTGAATTACAATGGTGTATATATATTTTGGATTACAATGGTATTATAATGCCTTTTTTGTATATAATCTCTTCTTTGTTGGAATAATGGGATTATGATTGTAAATTATAGGTTTATGGGATTACATTTGTAAATTACAGGTTTATGCAATAATGCTGCAAAAAAATGCAAGTTTATGAATTATATAAATTATAGGTTTATTAAAAATCCCAAAGAAAGTGTTTATTCAGGAAAAGCGTTGCCTTAGGCCTACCTTTGAAAGCGGTTTTTAAGAAAAAGCGCTGCCTAAGGTATACATAAGACAGCGCTTTCAAAAGCGCTGCCTTATGGATACCTTAGGCAGGTAGGCCTAAGGCAGCGCTTTTCCTAGAAAGCTTTCTAAAGATTCCTACAGAAAGCATAAAAGGCATTCTAAAGTAGGCCTAAGAAAGCGCTTTTTCAGGAAAAAAACGCTGCTAAAAGCCTACTTAAGAAAGCGCTTTTTAGGAAAAAGCGCTGGCTTAAGTATACCTAAGGCAGCGCGTTTGACTAAATAAAAAGCGTTGTTAAAACCTATAGCAGTGTCACCTATGATAGCGCTTTTAAAGGCCAAAAAAGGCGCTTTCGTAGGTCTTTTTTGGCGTAGTGATGGTGGAGGCTCAGGATGTCCTGGTCTATAGGAGGCAGCGGAGGAACGCCTCAAGGGTGACAGGCTGGTTCCGTCATACGCAGTAGTTTATTTTGATTGTATTTTGACTTTATTTTTATTATTTCGTAAATTGTACCGAATCTGTATTATGAATACTATTATTATGAAATTTATTGTGGATAACACTTTTGGATTTTAATTCGATTTAAAAATTGCATGATTTTAATTTGAATAACAAATATAAATTCTAAAGTGATTGCTTATAGTTAGTTTTTTCTGCTAATTGTCATGTCCAGAATCAAATTTATATTTCTGATAAGGAACCAGAGACATGCTTCCGATTTCACTCAAAAATTTCAAAAAAATAGTGCGAACTGGAAATAAATTTTCGGTTTTATGAAGGGTATTTTAGAGTTTTCATGGGGTGCGCCCCATCCTTATGGAATGGGTTAAAAAATCCACTATTTTTTCTATGCATCATTTGCCTTTTATAAAGTTACAAACCATAATGTAATATTGGTACCACATAAAGTGATAATCACAAAAGTTCTGCGATATTGTGGAAGAAGTGATCTGTTTTGCATAAATCTCCAAAATATTTAATTAAAACATTATTTTAAAATAATAGTAAAAATTACTATTAAAAACAACAATCTTCGTCTTTGGGTCATATTGTTTTGGTTCTAGATCATAGTGACTTGCCCATTTTCATTCAATCCTAAAAATTTCAAAATAAAAATCATTGCTGCATGAAATAAAAAGATTTTCTCAGACAAATTCCTTTCCACTTCGAAGGAACTTCAACATGCAGGTTATGTAATGTTGTGATTGGTGGAAAAAGAGTTAGTATTATGTAGGATTGAGATATGACTATTAATAATTTATTTCTAAGCTGGACATAGTTGTACATTTTTGGAATAAGTAATTGTACCTTAAAGGAAAAAACCCTACAAACTGAGTTGATGGTGATAGATGCATGGTTAATTGCAAACGTAACAAATGGAGTTATGAGATGATATGACCGTGTACTTCTGCAGATTTAAAAAATCAGGAAATGTCATAGTTTGGAAAAGCTACACAAAGCAAATAAGTGTTAGACTATTTTTGTTACAGGCACTTATTGTAATTCTAACACTTTCCAAAACCTCATGCATTTTGTGATACTGCATTATCATAGTGATACTTGCCAAAACCCATGAAAACTAACCAAATTTAGTTCAGTTTTCCTTTTCTTTCTGTTATTTTGTCTCATAAGAACAAATGAATTTTTATTTGACAATGCTCCTCAGTTGATTCAGGTTTGAGATTAAATATCATACTTAACTCTAGAAAATAAATCACATTGAAATCTTTATTTTGTCATATAGTATTAAAAATCACCATGTTTTGATGATGATGTAACAGAAAATGAGTTAGAAAACATAGCATTTGTGCACAAGAGTTTGCTTGTCAGTGAATATAATTATAGAAACATTCAGCATACAGTAGATGGATAACAAAGTGAACAAACTACAAATTTCCCAAGAGGCATGCTGATCTTCAATCTCCACCAGTGGCTTGACCTGAGGCAAAGGAGACATACCTGCAGTAGTGAAGCCATCATCACAACCTCCACGTCCATCAAGAGCAGAACAGGTTCCATCTGACACCAGACCTGCAACTTCTGAACAGTAGCCGCTCCTTCCAATGCTCTTTGTCCTTCACCTCCTAAGAAAGAGTCATAAGAAAGAGTCATAAGAAGCTGCAACAGGATTGATATGCAGAAATCGCAAATACAAACTGTGCACAACTATCTTGACATTGCAAATGACGCCTGTCACCCTAACTCTCACATAGTTAATTATCATTGGCGCGAATGTCACTCCTCCACCAGAGGTTGTGATCAGAAGTGGCTGGCCTCGTTCCAATGAAGGCAGAGCAGTACCAACCAGAAAATTCTTGGATTTAGATGCGTAAAGTACCTGCTCCATATCGTAAAGCAGATTTCTATATCAAACAGTATAAAATTGATAACATGACATATTTATATGAAAAAACTATGGAGATATCGAGACGAAAAACTTACTGATACAGAGTTTCAAGACCGCGGAATGCAGTGCAGACGGTAATTAAAATTCAAAAGGCAGGGGTCGAAGGTATTGTATTAATATGCATACTGAGATTCACGCTATAAGGAATTGTGTATCTTAGCTTTCATGAAAAAGTTGACAAACTAAATATATAATACATCAAGGTAACCTGTGAGTCCATGTGATCATGTAGACGGCTCTTAATTTTCATTATCTATACACAATTAAAACAATGCACATCAGGTTCAAAACAAAATCTAGAAAAATGAAACCGCATATGTCTTTCGATGTACTATATATGTTGCTATTATTAAGTACAATTACAAAACCCCAAAACAAAGTGCACTGGCGAAATGGTATTGAAATGGAAAAGAGGAAGACATGATTTCAACGTTCTTTTATGTTTTTCAAATGGATTAATGAAAAAATAAAAATGTATTTTCAATATTAATGTACCTGCAACTCAAACCAAACAACCAGTATAAACACATAAGGTATTTTATTCACTATAGATTTGGAATTGCAACTCAAACCAACCAGAATCAAGACATGAAACAAAGGTAGCTCAAAAATACCAACAGCCCAACCTAGCCACAGGAAACCGCCGACAAATCGAAGAAGCTGATGATAAAAAATAAAAAAAGTAATTAATATACTTATCCCTGTCATTAAAATCAAAGAAAAAAGTTAAGAATTAGGGTTTATCAGTTTTTCGCGCATCTTCTCCTTTCCGCGTGAGCCAATAGTACCAAACCTGAAACAACAAACATTAAATCAGAAGAAATCGGAAAAAATTGATGAAACCTTAAAATCACAATCCAACTTATTCGCACGCCGTAAACCGATTCACACACCATTCTTGTTTTGGTGTGATACGAATATACCAAAAGAGGGAGAAGAGAATGATGACGATGTTGTTATAGAATGAAGTTTGGGGAGGTTGAGAAAGAGGTAGAAGAAACGGATCTTCTGTGCAGAGAGAGAGGGGATTGTGAAAAACTTTAAAATTTGAATTAAAGTAAGCATTGAAAAGAGAAAATAGGAAAATAGGAAAGTTAATTTAATTTGGAGCAAGTGACATCATCGTTCAATTTCAATTTAACGATGAAAGACAAAAAAAAAAAACAATCATATAATAGAAATAGAATTAGAAAATATCATTAGTCGTAAAAAGTATTTTTTTTGGACACAAAATACCTGCGTTTTGACTTTTGATTTAATGATCCATATTTTTTATTTTATTTAATTAAATTAGATTTTAATAATTAATTCGGTGTAGTTTTTCAAAAGATCCATAATATGCATAGCGCGTCAGATTTATCGGATCTGTTTATTAACGCGTTTTAACATTGATCAGAGGATTCATATTTTTTTGATTTATTATTTTATTTTTTGATTTTTATATTTAATTATTTTAAGCTTCAAAAATTCATTGAAAATTTATTTCTGACTCAAAAATTATGAAAACATTTAGAAAAATATTTTCAAATATTTTCTTTCTGATTATTATTTTTTTATAATGTTATTTTCAGATTTGATATTTTTATAATTTTTCTCTTTTACTTGAGTTATTTAAATGTTTTAAAATATTTTTTGACATTTTTAAATTCTGAAAAAAATTATGGAACGATCCAATAGTCTCTTGACAAATATTGGTGACCTCATTTTATTTTTATTTCTGATTTAACTATTTTTGCCAATTTTTTTGTTTATTTTACACTTTTCTTTTATTTTAAAAAATAGTTTATGACTTTTAAAATTTTTGAAATTTTTTGTTAACACTTGTTAACCTTTGTTTGACCTTGGATAATTTTCTTGGAATTTTATTTTGATCTATGGATACTATTATGTATTTCAACAATAAAATTCTATTTAATAATCCATTTTCAAACCATTTTAAATTATTATTTTAATATTTTTAATTATTTAATGTTTATTTCTGCTTTGGATTCATTTCAAGTCATAAATTTCCTTAACATCAATGGAACTTGGGTGTTGATAGGTCTCATGACCAAATCCACCAAGATGGTTGATGATTTTGATGAAGTTAGACCAGATGAATTCATCTGACACATTGCGGATTCTGTGACTTGTCCCCTCCCTCTTCATCTTATCCCATTTTTTAAGAAAGTTGGTTCTTCGTGGCCCAAGCTTATGCTTGAAATTGTTCAAGTATGATTGAGTGTTCGGATATAGTCAATAAAATTATCGATTCATCGCGTAGTTGTTTTGATTCTATCAATCTTCTGATGAGTCTTCATAACCTTTTGCCTAGGCTTAAGGCTTAATTCACCGTGAACCATAGGATCTTATTTTTTCTTTCTTTGTATGATTGATTCTTCGTGACCCAAGACTTGAACTTGCAAGCCCAAGGATGATTAGATTTTGAGATATAGCCAGTAAAATTGTTGTTTCATCACGTAGTTGTTTTGATTCTATCAATCTTCTAATGAACCCTCATAACCTTTGACTTTGGTTCAACATCCAAATTATTACGGATCATTCATATAAAATCAACTAACAACTAATCACTAATTACTAACTTCTAAATTCTCGCCCTTTATTTTTATGCTTTCTTTACTGCTTTATTTAAATTTCAACATTCATTATCATGTTTATGTTTCCGCCATCTTTCCTTTGTTCACTTGGACCTCTTACTTTGTTCTTGTTGATTCATTAATAAAAGACCTTAAAAAACGGTTAACTTGGACTTGGTTACTTTTCCTGTGCTTGAAGTTTGATTCTTGGACTTAGGATTAGGACCTTTGACCTTAACTTGGAGACTCTGTGATCCTTGTGTTATTTTGTCTGTGCTTGGGTTGTTATCTTTTCTGTGTGCAGGTGTTGTTGCAGTAAAGCGGCAAGCAAAGAGTAAAGTATTTATTTTTACCGGGTGATATATACCAGTTAGGTTATATCGTATCGTGTCCATAGAGATTGGTTATTGATTCGTCGTTCGATAATTCTATCGTTAATGAGTTTGGGGTTAAATGGTTGTAAATAAAAGACAAAATGTAAATAAACAAAACTATAAAGGATAGACAACATGTCCGGAACGAATGCACACTACCCGTCACAAACTTAAATCTATCGTCCAATTATACTCAGCCTATGATACTCGTCCACGTTATCACATACCTCTCACAATCTAAGTTATTTCAAACTCAAATTAAGAATTCGACCGTATCACATCGATATCCATCTCTAGCATACCTCAACAACACATAAGTCAACTGTGTCACTCGTAACGACTATCTCTAGCTCAAAACAACCAACACAGAGGCATTAAGATCAGATACTCTAAGTAAATGTTAGCTCTAAACTCATTTCTAGCATTCAGAAACTAACAGATAATCATCCTAGGTAAGAATCTAAGAAATCTATGTCTAGCAAAGCTCAAATCCCTAACACAAGGTAAAAATCTAAGACAATCACCAACACAGATTCGTAAAGCAAACTTTATACAACGCCAAGGGCAGCAAATATACATGAGTTCAAGGTAAATATACAAACATAACTAACAAATAGAGTGATACATATAGAGGAGAAGAGATAAACCACAAATTTACACCGGTTTGTCATAGTCTATCGAAGAGAAATCCACCTCCAATCATCCGTATGCAAAGCCTAATGTTGTTTTCTAAGTTAATTTATCAAAAACTATAAGGTGATGGAATTTGGGAGCAAAAATTCAACCCAAAAACCATAAACTACAAAAATAAAATGAAAAGGAAAGATAAAGAAAATTTTATTCTGCAAGCATCGCCCGGCGAAATAAAGCATTGCCCGACGACCCTTCTAATACACTTGGCTCAAAGCTGGCCATGTCCTCAACTGACCAAAATACCTACCGTCGCCCGGCGACGGTCAGATTCGCCTGGCGACTTAGCTCTTCCTCGTCCAGCGACTCAGCAGTGAAGCAAGGCAAAGAGAAACTCCAAAATTTGACCCTTCCTCTTGCTCCAATGTCGCCCCGTGACGCAAACACGATGGCCCTCTCCTGGCCATCGCCCGACGATCCACACAGAAAAACAACTTTTGTTGTTTTCTCTTGCACAACTTGGAATGACTTTTTTTTTTGCCCTATTCCATTATTGATCAACAATGCATCTTGGAGCTTTTATTCCTCTTGCTCCAATAATGCAATAAATACCTTCAAAATATACATAAAACTAATCAAACGGTATAATATGTACACAAAACAAAATAAAACGTATTTACAACAAAAAGTGGGGTTATTCAACCGATATTAACAACAAAGAATGGATAAGTGCCACAAAACCTATATACAAAATAACTACATTTTGGCACTTATCAGCAGGTTATTATGTTCATACTCGTCTATGAGTGTATTTACTCTAAACATATATGTTACTCTACCCGATTTTTTAAGACATGATTTCATCTAAGGCATAAGTTTATTTGAGACTTGGTATTTTTTGTTCGGTTACTTGTTATTTTGTGAATCAAAAGATGAAAATATGGTATTGGCTTCTCGATGTCAAGTATTGGTTTTTCACCCGGTTAGATCTTTCTTTTACTCTCACCTGTTACTTTTATGTACATAAGTTAGCCCCTTCATCTCCCCCCATCTTCTTTAATTTTCAAAATCTTCTCCCTCTTTTCAAAAAGCTTCTTGTTTTCTAACTCGAACTGCTTTCATAATAAACTTGGACTTAGGTCCATGCATTTTTAGTCTTTTTAACCCGAACTGCATGGGTTTTGATTTCAACATTGCACATTGTTGGTATGTAGGCCTATAACTCATTGGAAGGTCTATCAAATAAAAAATACTTCTTTTCTCATCTCCACCATCTATTTTGTACATAACTTTTATAGAACATACACAGATTTTCAAAGAGGTTCCTGCAAAGTACCGTAGATGTTTAGGGTGCCTAATATCTTTCCTTTGCATAACCAACCCCCATACCTTGATCTTTATTTTCTTTAGGATTTTATTCGCTCTTTTTCATAGTCCTTTGGATGAAATAAAAGTGCAATGGCGACATTGTTATTTTTACGAGTTGAGTCAATCAATGGCTTAGTCTCGAAGATTTTTGCCGCTACATAAAAAGTGGCGCCTTCACTGGGTAAAGGTTGACCTCTTTGAAGGTGTGAAGAAAACACAAGAAAGGGGGTGAAATTCTGGTTAGGGGCCAGACTCACTCAGGATGTCGTGACATCTAATCCAACATTACAAAATAGACAAGGTAGGCATAAACATAACAGTGTAGAAAGTAAAGAACACAAGGAATTTTTAACCCAATTTAGCTCTAAATAACCTACGTCTGGGGGCTTCCAAGCCAGTTGATAACACGATTTTATATAACATATTTGATGTATTTTTCATAAATAATGTTAATGTTTTTATTTAATTATTTCACTTTATTTCTATATTACGTTGGTATTTTCTATGTTTCAGGTATTTGCATTAAATAAAGATAAATCGAGCAAAGAAGTAAAATCGAGGAAAAATCAGGACTAAAAAGCAAAGAAATGAAGCAAAAGGTGTGATATAGTAAAAGGGAGGTGTTATATAAGGAGAAAGCAATTATACCAAGCAAGCAGGCCCAGCCCAAACATGCGTGGCCCACCAGACCAAGTCCAGCACACGTTTCCCACTGCCACGTGGGCCGGGACGTCCGCCTCAACCTCCCACTTCCTTTGGAGGCGCCCGCCTCCTCAGCAAAGTGGGGCCCACCACTTTCCCACGTTTTGAGACGCACGTCTCAACTTGGCAGTTAGGTTCCGGGACGTCCGCCTCCTACTCTTCAGCCGGGTATTTCTCACACACGAAGACCACTTGCTTGCGTACGAAATTTAAGGAAAGCAGTTACCAAATGCATCTATAAATACATGTTCCAGTTCCAGAATCAGGGTCGGCATTTCACCGAACAACCGCTATTCCATATTTCGTAATTTTATTCCAGTATTGTATTTTGAATTATTTTATTTCAGTTTTCACTGATCTAACCTTACGTTAGATCCAGTGCTTTTTATTCCTTGTCGTATTTATTTTCCTTTCAATTCAAGAAGTCAAGAACAAGGTTATTTCCAGCATTCTTAATTTCAGGTTTTATTTATTTATTTTATTTTATTTTATTTATTATTGCCTGATATTATTTATTTAATTGTGGAAATGTTTAAATATATCGAATCGTATTATTTATGCATGTCTAAATTAATTAATATGTCTGGCTAAGTCTTTTCGATATTGGTATGTAAATTAATCGATCCAAAGGAATCCGAAAATAAACTGGCTTAATGTTACGTTGTTAAAAATATTCTTTCTGACTTAGATATCTAATTTAATTTATTAAAAGGTTTAGAAACCAACAGAGCGAAAGTTTGAGGTTAATAAATGGACTAAGGTTAGAAACCAACAGAGCGACAGTTTGAGGTTTAGAACCGGATAGTGGATACTAGGTATTAATTTTAAAGATCATGATGCTTTTAAAAGAGATTAAACTTTATTTATTTTCAAAAAGTGTTTTTATATTCGGGATAGCGAGAGCATACGTTAGGATTTAATTACATGATCCGATTCAATGAGCGAAAGTTTGAGAGAGGATCTTTAGATGAGTACTGCTTTGAAATAAGATTTCTATCAACTTAAGTAACAAGCCGTGGAAATTCAGATCCCTTAGGTTAGATTTAATTACATACTAATATCTATTTATTTATTATATTTTCCTTAACCAAAACCTTAAAGAATTATTCGCCTTAGTCAGATCGAACTTAGGATAACAATAGTTCGATTTATAGTCCCCGTGGGTTCGATATCTTTAAAACTACGCGATAGGACTGCACTTGCATCACGATTAATAGACGATAAAGTCGCGATCAAGTTTTTGGCGCCGTTCGGGACTATTTAAGTCGATATTGTAACTCGGTGTTACAAGATACTAAGGCATTTTTATTTTATTTACCATGTATGACCCAAATTTTTCCTATGCCCATTATCGATTATGAGGAACCACAAGAATCCCATAGATCCGACCTTGAAATCGATGGAAAACTTTAATGCTTCACAAACCTACTCCTACCCCAACTACCTTCAGAACTACCAATCCCCATATTTTGAAGAACCACAAGAAACTTATAATTTCAACCAAACCTTTCCTCAACCCAATCCTTCCTACAATTATCACACCCAATATTTTCGAGGATCACCAGAACCATACAAATCTGATCTCGAAATATTAATGGAAGATTTTAACGAATCATGTAGGATGTTAGAACGCGATAAGGAAACACAAAAAGAGACTTTAACTTACTTTCAAGACTCTGAAGAATCACAAGATTTTAATTTCGAAACATCAATAGAGGATTCCGACGAGATGATAATTAACTCTAGGTTAGAGTCTATGATTGAGCACTTTATAGAGACACAAATTATCCAAAATGAAGCACAAATTATCCAAAATGAAGAAGTGCGAAAACAAAGTCTTCAAATTAATGAAACCCTTAGCCAACTAACCAATATGGTTGAATCCTCGCCTCACAAAGATGTTCTTAGAGACTCAAATCTCCCAACTCAAACAAAACCTTTAGAACCTCAACTCGAGGAAGATGTGGATGTTGAAACAACCATTATGAAAATACTACTTGGAAATCTAGAAAGTGATGACGAGTTTGAGGAGAGTGATATTGTGGCCGAGGAAAGTTCTGACGAGAAAATAGTGGAGATTGAGAAAAATGAACCAACACTGTTCGAAGAGGAGGTTGTAAAAGAGGTAGAAAAGGAAGCATCTATCGTAACCCCAAATCACTACATCCCACTGATTCCCTTCCCGAAAATTTTTATGGAAACTCCGGTAGACTCCCAATCTAAAACGCACGTTGCGGTATTGAAAAACATTCATACTAATTTACCATTATTCGAAGTCTGGCCTAAAAAGCGAAAATTAGAGGACCATAAAATTAGGGATATAATTACTTTTAAAAAGGTGAGGTTAACTTATGAGGCGATGGATGAGATCACTAAGCTCGAAATTGAAAAACTTATAAATCCAGGACCACTACCAAAATTTCGAAAGAATAACCCGCTCTACAGACGTAAGAAAAGAAAAGGTGAGGGATATGTGAGATGGCTTGATAAGTGGCCATGGAAAATCAACGAGTAGTCATTCTAATTTCTAATTTTAAATTTTCTTTTTCGTATTTTCAATTTTTCTATTTTATGTTAAATTTTAAATTTTTAGTCGGTTATCTATTGCACCCTTTCTTCTGATGCGCTTGAACTATTTGCCCGTAATACCGATAATTAAACTCAATAAAAATTTCACGTTAATATTTATAATTATAATTGAGCAATATTTTAATTATCGCATTTCTCCTATTAATATACCAAATCAATATTTCCCAATATTTATTATATTAATTAAAAAGCATTATATACTAGTATTATATATATTAAAGTTCTAGAATTATTTATAATATATATATATATATATGCAAGTATATAATATGTATGCATGTGGTCTACAAAATTGTTCCTTATTTGCCTAAGTCACATGTATTACTAAAAAGGCATGCAAATTAAGATTCCCTGCTCGAGCGACCACCCTACTCCTTTCTGATTTCTCCTGGTTTTATCGCATTGAGGACAATGCTTATTTTAAGTTTGGGGGAGTCAGAACATTTCTTTGTTCGTTATTATTTTCTTTGCTCTATTTAGTTTTTTTCCCTTTTAGTTTCCTTTTTCTATGTATTGCAAAATTTCCATTCAATAAAATACATGTTTATGAAATTTTAGTCTTTTATGTTTAAATTTCGTGCTTATTCGAATTTCTCCTTTTTCTTGAGCCATAACGACAAAATTTTAACAAAAATTAAAACTCATATATTAACACACTCAAATAATACTAAGGTTGCCTATTTTTAAATAAGAATTCGAACGCGACTTAGCAAAATTGTTATCGTCCTAACACTTTAAAACCCCCGATGTGTTAGATTGATTTAAGTACTTATTATACCAACACCTTAAGACTTAGTTTTAAAGTAATCCCGAGTAGTTTATTAAGCAGTCGGCACCGCCTTAAACGACAAACTACGTGGAGAATCGATGAATATAAGTGATTGATCAAGATTTCTAAAGAAAATTTTTATTAGAAGATGCACTTATTAAGTTAGATGGTCCTTACGAGATCATTTAATTCAAAGAAACTATAAAATATTTATGCAAACATCCATTATGAATTGGTTCATGGTCCCTGTGTTGAACTTGGTAGGCGGATGACGATCCGATCCCCGCAATTTGTAATTGGATAAAGGAGTACCAAATATAATTACCGGGACTCTAGTGGATTATAAAGATCAAAGTCACTAACCGGTTACTCCACTATGTGCCAGAAGGTAATGGGCTTAATGTGATTGCGCCAGAATGAAAACGGGTGAAACAAAACGAAAGTATTAGGTCGAGCTATAATTCATGACTTAAATTGGTCTGCATAAATGGGGTTGTCTAGTGTTATTACGGTAACTTTGGTGTCAAAGTCTAAACTCGAGTTATCCAACAAAGAATTGAATTGCAACCTAGTACAAATTGAATTGTGTTATATAATTGCGTTTGACATATGCTCAAGTGATTTTTCATTTTTAATTTTTGCTTGAGGACAAGCAAAGGTTTAAGTATAGGGGAGTTTGATAACACGATTTTATATAACATATTTGATGTATTTTTCATAAATAATGTTAATGTTTTTATTTAATTATTTCACTTTATTTCTATATTACGTTGGTATTTTCTATGTTTCAGGTATTTGCATTAAATAAAGATAAATCGAGCAAAGAAGTAAAATCGAGGAAAAATCGGACTAAAAAGCAAAGAAATGAAGCAAAAGGTGTGATATAGTAAAAGGGAGGTGTTATATAAGGAGAAAGCAATTATACCAAGCAAGCAGGCCCAGCCCAAACATGCGTGGCCCACCAGACCAAGTCCAGCACACGTTTCCCACTGCCACGTGGGCCGGGACGTCCGCCTCAACCTCCCACTTCCTTTGGAGGCGCCCGCCTCCTCAGCAAAGTGGGGCCCACCACTTTCCCACGTTTTGAGACGCACGTCTCAACTTGGCAGTTAGGTTCCGGGACGTCCGCCTCCTACTCTTCAGCCGGGTATTTCTCACACACGAAGACCACTTGCTTGCGTACGAAATTTAAGGAAAGCAGTTACCAAATGCATCTATAAATACATGTTCCAGTTCCAGAATCAGGGTCGGCATTTCACCGAACAACCGCTATTCCATATTTCGTAATTTTATTCCAGTATTGTATTTTGAATTATTTTATTTCAGTTTTCACTGATCTAACCTTACGTTAGATCCAAAGTGCTTTTTATTCCTTGTCGTATTTATTTTCCTTTCAATTCAAGAAGTCAAGAACAAGGTTATTTCCAGCATTCTTAATTTCAGGTTTTATTTATTTATTTTATTTTATTTTATTTATTATTGCCTGATATTATTTATTTAATTGTGGAAATGTTTAAATATATCGAATCGTATTATTTATGCATGTCTAAATTAATTAATATGTCTGGCTAAGTCTTTTCGATATTGGTATGTAAATTAATCGATCCAAAGGAATCCGAAAATAAACTGGCTTAATGTTACGTTGTTAAAAATATTCTTTCTGACTTAGATATCTAATTTAATTTATTAAAAGGTTTAGAAACCAACAGAGCGAAAGTTTGAGGTTAATAAACTGGACTAAGGTTAGAAACCAACAGAGCGACAGTTTGAGGTTTAGAACCAGATAGTGGATACTAGGTATTAATTTTAAAGATCACATGTTTTAAAAGAGATTAAACTTTATTTATTTTCAAAAGTGTTTTTATATTCAAGGGATAGCGAGAGCATACGTTAGGATTTAATTACATGATCCGATTCAAGAGCGAAAGTTTGAGAGAGGATCTTTAGATGAGTACTGTTCTTTGAAATAAGATTTCTATCAACTTAAGTAACAAGCCAGTGGAAATTCAGATCCCCTTAGGTTAGACGAATTACATACTAATATCTATTTATTTATTATATTTTCCTTAACCAAAAACCTTAAAGAATTATTCGCCTTAGCTGTATACCGTAACTTAGGATAACAATAGTTCGATTTATAGTCCCCTGGGTTCGATATCTTTAAAACTACGCGATAGGACTGTGCACTTGCAGTCTCCTGATTAATAGACGATAAAGTCGCGATCACCAGTGATAAAGTTCACTATCAGTAGTATTAATTCAGAGCTAAACCTTCCCCGTTTACCCCTCCTCACTTAATCAAACTACCCAGTGATCCTTCTACCTAAGATACCACACTTAGATATGAGAATCCTCCGCTCACTCCCTCTGTATCACAAACTGTGACACTAAACAAAACTAAAAATAGTTTGAAGATACCACACTTCAAACACAATACAAAAATAGTCAACTTGTGACACAAACTAACTAAGACTAAAAGTAATATGCTTCTAACTTAGAACACACCTTGGATTTACTTGACAATTTCCTCCAAGAACATAACACCCTCTTACCTATAAGCTTCGAGGTGTACACATGGTAACCTTCCCACAATTCGGGAGGTTCACTCTACAGACTCAGCCCTAAAAACTAAATTATAATAAATCACGGCTGGTGCCAAAACTTAGGTTACAAAGCTTCTATTTATAACCTATTACTCAACTGGAATTGAACCTTCAAAACGTAACAAACTGACATAACAAACTGCTACTAAACTGCTTCAAGATACTCTCCACAAATATCTCCATATTGTTATAACAATAATTAGAGAATTAACAAATCTACAACAACTTCTCCTTTAAAGTCTCCCTAATATATTTCCATAATTTGGGCTCTCAAATAACAGCTTGAAGCTGTAACAAATTGCAGTAACAAACTTTCTGCAGAAAACAAACAAGCAGCTAACTTCTGCTACAATCAAGGTCCTTGCTGATTTTTCTCCTTAGTTCTTGGACCTCCACATAGCCTTCAATATCATGCCACATATGATGCATAATATTCCCAGAATATTCTGCTCTAATTTAAATAGAACTGTAACAAACTTAATAGTTTTTGTAGCGTGATTTCCTGATGTCTAATGTCTCGACATCTTCTTTGACATGTTGTTCCAGATGTTGAAACATTTCAACACAACATGTTTCTCCATTAAATAGAACTTAAACTTGTTGTCTCCGTACAAGTTATAAATTCTATTTAACCTATTGGTGCTAAATTAGTTTTATCAAATATAAAGCCAATCCTAAAAATAGAGAATCAACAATCCCCCCTTTGGCTTATTTTGGCTAAAACTAATTTACATAACCTTTGTATTACAGAAGCATACTAAAATATACAAGGGTTTACACAATTTAATCCAGCAACATTAATTTTGAAGTCTTCAGTAGTCACTATTTATGATATTTCAAACTTTACAAGTGACAGTCTTCAATCTTCTTTTATGATGTTGAAACATCATACTAGGACATCTTTCTGGCAGGTCCAACTCCAATGTTCTCTCTCTTTTAAGGATCCCACAGATCACACAAAGTTTCTCCCCCTTAAAAGTTGCTCTTCAGAGATAACAAAACATAACCACTTCTCCCCTTTTTTAGCCATAATAAGACAAAGGCTTGTTGAAAGAGAGTTCTATAGCATAGGAAACATTACATCATAGGCACCATCTTAACAAAGAAGGATAAATATTGAGGTCATGATGCACATGAGGAAAAATATACTAAATACTCCCCCTCAAACTGAGAACCATGCCACGACATAGATTGGCGCAACATCCTCTTTTAGAGAACAAGAGGAGACTCACTAATAGAAATAATTACTTGAATCATCCATTTACAGACATAGAGAATCAGACCTCTATATTGGATGACTCAGAACACAAGACACAATTTGTGTTCATGACTCAAAAGCAAGACTCGAAACAAGAACTTGCATATTGCAAGAACGGACTGACTCAAAATAGAAAAATCTTTGCAAAAACAACTGCAAAGAAGGACCTCAGACTTAGCAATGTATGAACACTACCCTTTTACCCTATGTTTACCACAAGTTGATAAACATAACCTATATAGACTCTAAACTTACTCATATCCGAACGAAAGATATGAGAGACACAAACAAAGACTAAAAAAACAAAAAAGAAAAATACTCTAAGAACCTGAGCAACTAAAATAACATACCTAGATTGTGACAATTGTCTTGATCAAGAGATGTTCTTTCAACAAGAACTGCTATAGGTGAATTTGTGCAGAGATTGGGACATGCACTAAGTCAGAACAAGTTATACACACCATCAATACATGTTTTAGATAGACAGTTTAAAAACTATCCCTGCTGGTTTTCAAGGATAAAACATGTCTTGAGTTATGTCCTGAATTCTTGTTTTACATTGTACTTCTAGCTTGAAAAGATTAGTCTTTGAAAGACTTTCCATTTGATTAGAAGTAGAATTTCATTGTCTTTGCTAATCTCCATACCCTTTACTCCCCCTGAGATATACAAATTTAGGACATCTTTGATGTTTGTCCTTGAAGCATTCTTTATTTGGAATTTGCCACGACTTCTAAATTAGGAATCCTTAGTTTGCTTGCTACACAAGATTCATATTTCCATACTCTGTAACTTGTAATAGAAGAAACTTTATATGAATAACCATAAATTTGTCTTCAACAGATAAGTTAGAACCTTATCTTTCTGGTGTCTTCAATAGTTGTGATGTTACATCTTCATGCAGACCATTCTCTTCTATACATCATATACTTCTTCTCTCCTTGATTCAGAATTCCATACAACTTTTGCAAATATCCAGCTCCCATCAAGATACCTAACATCATCTGTAATCTTCTCCTTGGTTGAATCAGTTCTTTAAATAATCACCAGATAGCATTGCCTCACATCCTTAACTTGTGAAGATAACAGTGAACTTTGATATTTTGTTCACACTAGACCATAAATTCCTCGAACAGATACTCATCTCCTGACATAGTATATGAATTCAAGTTGCATATCTAATAAGTACTAAGTCTCCCGTCAAAGTACCTACTAGTTTGGTCAGTTAGAATTAACTACTCACACTAGGTTATTCTGACTGATTACATCTTCACACATACTTTTACTTTCAGGCAATAACATACATATTCAAAAACTGAAGACATTTTGATGAGGTTTTGACATTTGATATGACATCACCCATTATGGTTCTTGGTTAACATCTATAACATCTTATTCATATTGCTTTGGGTTGAGGTTAAGAAACATAATGATCAGCAACTTTTATCCAGACATATCAAGGATTAGCATATACCACATCTTAATAGGCTTTTCATCAGGCTCTCACTTTTGATTTTGAGATGATGGATGCCATAGTCTATACCTATAGAGGAGATTCCCTCATCTAGGTTTCTGGAACAAACTTACTTATGGTATGGCACTTAATAGTTCAGATCCTTCACGACAATCTGATATCCTTGATTCTTCTTAACTCTGCCATTTCTGGATACTGACTAGGGCAGTCAACATTCATGACCATATTTCATTGTGATTGAGGCACAATATTCAGCTCCAAGTTTGTTCTATGGTTATGAATTAGAATTCACACATTTGGTTCCTTTGATCAGAAGAGAATACCATATATAAGCTCATCTTTATTATACATAAGGGACCTGAGAGGTAACCTTTATGTGTTTTCTTCCACGCATTGAGCTTTACTTTTAATACTCCTATATTCCACTGTGATTGAGGCTCTCTTATCAGGAGGAATGGTTCATGCTTCCTCTCATCATCCCCAATGGACTTTACTCCCTCTCTCCCAGTGAACATGGATGCAAGTCCTCGAGTGAGATTGCCTTCTACAAAGGATCAAGGGCAACGGCTATCATCAGCTTGACATCATTGACGAATTTCCCCAATAGATGTTGTTATTGGTGAAAATAAGATTGTTGCAGTGCATTATACAGATCCCCAGTGCAAGTTGTCGGTACTCATTTCAGTGGAGTTCCCCAGTGAATGTACATCGAAATCTCAAATGTGCTTCGATAGAAGATTGCAACTTTTTATCCCCTGTGGAAACGGTATTCGAACCATTGTTCGCGGATGTTCATCCCTAGTGGGTTCATACTTCTTGATGTCCTAAGTACGTGAGTGCCAGTTTACTTTTTTCTTCCCCAGTTGGTGTCAAAGCACATCTCTTCTGATATCCCTAGTGAATCTGCGCACCATTTTCATCCCTAGCCAGAGTCTTGATGGGTAGCGGTGGAAGTTCTTCTTCAAGTTTCTCCGGTAGTTCCCCAGCGGGTTGTTGTCCAGCAGACATTTCTCCTGTGAAATCAAGCCCTCAGTTTGTTCACCTGATGGCATTTGATCCCCCAGGAGATTTTTATCTAGGTCGGCAGTTTGGTCGTATCTTTAGTTGCATGCCAACACTATCTTTCCCCGGTGGATTGTCAGATTTGAGCTGATCGTTTTGCGATTTAGGGTCGTCGGTTACTTTTTATCTTTTTGTAAGCATGCATCATTTTATTGCATTAGTTTACACTAAATTCACACACTGCATAGAGTTATAAGCCAGGAAATATAAACTTTTATTCCCAGTGGTTCCTATATCTCTCTAAAATTCCAGCAAGGATAATCTCTTCGATGTGTGGCATCTCTTTGGAATCCGTTGTATCCTAGTTTTTTCTAGCACAATATATCCATTGTCTCCTTTGGTGTTGAAACTGCCAGCTCTTACCCGGGTGCAACACGTCTTCAGCGTTGAAAGCAAGCCCTACACTTGTTTTCTCCTCTTCGCACAAGAGTTGATTCGCTACCAATTCTTGGTCAGGCCTGAGTATTACGCTCTCTCCTATACACATGATACATATTACTCTGTATTATATGTAGAGTCTGGTTAGTATTTCCAATCTTCATCTTCGTTGAAACTGCCAATACATCTCCTGGTGCAACATCCTTAGGACAGGTTCTCCTTCCGTGCCTTTTCTGGTACAAGAATACACTTGATCCTCTTCTCAGAGTACAACGTTCTGAGTCAGTAAAGCCTAATCGGCACTTTCTAGCCTTCACATCACAAACCCGTCTGGTTATTCCCTGACGTAATGTGGTTAGTCTAGTAAGTGTATCTAGTCTTTGCCTCCGCTAGCATATCAGCTCTCCCCTGACATTGTGGGTTACCTTTCGAGAACAAGAATACACTTGTTTCTCTCCTTCGTAAAGCCTAATTGGCGTTTCCGAGTCTTTGCATCACGATCGTCCAATTATTTTCTGGCGTAATGTGATTAGTCTGGTTAACGTATCTAGTATTTGCTTCCGCTTGCGTGTCAGCTCTCCCATGGAATTATGGATTTAATTGGGTAGAGGCCAATTCATTTTAGGTCAGGATTACACCTGTACCTGTCTTCACAAAATTCAACATTTATTCTTTGCTCTCTCTTGTTGTGGCCAAGTTAAGCTATGGCGCAACACATTCCTTTCTCCAATGAGGCCCATTGGAATTTAAAGTTCACATTCATCTTTGATACAAATATAGGGATATAGAGCGTAATTTTTTGAGTCCGTTTTGGTATTTAATCACCTCGCATCTTATCGCTCGAAAGGCAGACGCCAACCTTGCTCCAAGTTCGACGATGATTGAATAGGGGCAGTTGTTGTACCCCAAAATTTACCCTCTTCTTTCTCGTATTTCTGGCTTATAATTCTATTGCATAAACATACATGTAGTTGCACGCATAGCATTGCTCATGGGGTTACCAGGTTCAAGGTATCCCAAATGGTGAAAGAAATAACGCGTTTTGGCTATCTCAGATCATTTTGAGCCAAGAATCGATATTTCTCGGTTTGTATGACTATTTGCAAGATTTTCTGGTCAGGAAGCTATTTTGGTTTGGTTCCATAAGCTCTGGAATTATATCAATATGTCCTCTAGTTTATATATTCAGACCGGAGGCCATTTCGTCAAAGAAAAAGAATTTATTCGCTTATTTCTCAATAAAGTGAATTTTGGGTTTTTAGTGCGTTTTGGACACTCTAGAAGGCGTATCTCTCAGCTCGTCGGGTATTTTCTGATTATTATTTACCGGGAAGTCCCTCTCATTATCATATAGAACATTTGTTTGAAAGACGGAAGCAAATTATGTAAGGAAGGTCCCCTGAAAACTCGATTTCTCAAGAGGATTCAATGGAAAGTTAGTGTTGAACCGTGCGTTCTGCCCACTAAATAGTTCGTATCTCCAAGCTGGAAACACAAAACTGAGCAGGGCCAATTTCTAAAGTTCCGTATTAAATCCCTCTAGAACTTTCATTTGTAACTCGGGATCTGATTCCTCACTATTCAAGACCAGAATTTTATTCTTCAGACCCAAGTTTGAGCTGAACCGGGCAATTTTCATTTGATAAGCAAACTTCAAAAAATCATATCTTGCTCGATTTTTATCGAAACGAGGTGGGACCAGTGCCAAAAATTCAAAACATTTGTTAGCTTCGATTGTCTCAGAAATACTCACTTGCAAATTTTGATCAGAAGACCCTAGTTCGAGGCATTTTCTCCGAAAAGTGCAAATCAAATTCTGCATGTGTTAGTCGTCTGAAAACTGTGTTGAAACTTCAAAAATTCGTATCGCCTTGACTATTCATCCGATTGAGTCAAAATTTTGATTCATAAAGGCAAAATCACATTCCTGACACTTTTCATTTAGAGTCCGACTTTAAATTCTCGACGGATCGGCCTGTTTTGAACTCTTAGGCTTGATTATGGATCCAAGGAACTCTTAGGCCCAATTCCCCACACTATATATTCATTTTTGCCTTCACAAATCCTAACAACAATTTCATTTTCTCATTTTTCACCCAAAGTCTTAAAAATTCTCTCTCTGTTTCTCTCAACTTTCTCTCAAATTCACAAAACAAAATGAAATAACACTTTCCCTCCAAGCAAACGCAACCGGACTCAGCCTCGCAGCCACCGCGTGCCACCTTTCTGGCCACCCTGCCACCGGCCTGCCCGCATTTCGTTTCCCGACGACATCTCTCCTCGCCCAGGAAAGCTAGCGTTCTCATCACACTCGCCCGACGACCTGTTCCTCCGCCTAGCGAAACAAGTCAGAATCCATCCCTTTTCTTACTCTCGTTCTCTCGCCCGACGACCTATTCCTCTTACCCAACGAAACAAGTCAGAAGCTAGCACTCTCATCACCCTCGTTCTTTCGCCCGATGACGCCTGTACCTCCACCCGGCAACCGCGCTCAGCCAGCTCTTCCTCCGCGCTTGGTCTTCACTTTGATCGGCCGATTTTCTTCTTCTATCTCACCAGTGCTCATCCTCTCTCTCCTCTCTTGATTGGATCAACCTAAGGAAGCTTTTCCTCCATTGATTTTCATGAATCTCCTCCAAGATTCAAGTGGATTTCATCCGATTTCTTCTCCGATTTTGATTATTATCATCCGATTGAAGCTTGATTTGGTATTTTCTTGGAGAATTACAAGGTTTTCCTCACCAATTTCATAAAGACTTCAAGTGCAAGTAAGTGATTATCTCAAATAAGCACTTATTTTAATCACTTTTCTGACTTTTGATTTTTGTGGAATTGAATATTGAGATCAATTGCATTTTTCATGTGGATCCCGATTATAGCATTTGTTTTACCGAATTCTTTGATTTTGATCTGATTATTGTGCCTTAAAGGTGTCGGTGTGAAGCTCTTTGCACACTACACACACATACACTTGTGATATTGATTATGTTTGCACATAGGTACATAATTGGAGCATTTTGCATCTCTAATCACATGTTCATACATTAGGCAATGTATAGGATCATCAATATCCATTGAATCATGTGAATTAGGAGCTTTTTTTGTGCCTTAAAATAGTGTCGACATGTAGGAAATTAGCCTTCAATTTCACTACACTAACACTTTCACACACACTTGTAGTGTTAACTTTAGCAACATGTAAGCATTAGTTCTAAGAATTTGTGCATTGATTTTTGTATGATTATACATTAGGAAGCACATAAATCATTAAAACATTGAATTGCATGATTAGAGGTATCATTTTCATGCATAAGACTTGTATCAAAAGTAGGAATTAACACTAACTTCCACACACTTTTGCACATGCCTACGTTTCACATACACATACTTCAACACACACTTTCCTATGTGTCATACCCCAAAATTTTCCCTCCATCTTCTCAAAAGATTTCATACATCTATGCTCAAGGATTCCTCAAGAGTTGATCAGACAAACTCTCTCCTAGACAATCAACCCAAACTAGGGTTTGGTATCTCTCAAGTCAAGATGAACTTCCAACATCTCCAATGGCCTTCATGCCTCCTCCTATGCTTCAAATATTCTCCATGTCAAGTTTCAAGCTTCACAAGTCAAGTTTCCTCAGATAATTGCTCGATGGTTGAAAATCACAGATTGGACAAAAAGTCAACTGTGGTCAACATACATTCAAACTTCATAATTTTTGGTCAACATCATCATTTTGAAGTTACATTCATCATTTGATCAAGGGTTGATCATGATTCATCAAGAAAACTCAAGATTTGCTCAAAAGTCAAACTTTCTAAATTAGGGTTTCTAGGTGAAAAGTCAATCGAACTTTGACCGATCATAACTTTCTCATACTTTCTCTAAATTTTTCCACCACCTCTTGTTTTGAAGGAAATTCAATTCTCTACAACTTCATGTCTCACAAGAATGTCCAAAAATGCTTCATTTGAGAGGTATAGCTCAAAACATTACAGTCATTTTCAAAGTCAACAAAAGTCAACTTTTGATTTGAAGATATATTGAGCATGGTAACTCCAATTGAGATGAAACCAAAGACATTGTTTAGAGGACTCTTAGAGCTTCCAAAAGTCCAAGAACACTCAAAATGTGGAAAATTGAGCAAGTTACACCATTCACAAGTTGGGCAATTTTGAAAGAATGCACAAGAGAGATACTTCCAAAAATCAAATCTTTTGCAAATGGGCCTACTCTTTCTTCATCCTAACTTATTCCTCATGCAATTAGGAATATCCAAGCCCAATGCCACGAATTTTTGATTTATTTTTCTATTTAATTTGTAATTTATTCATTTAAATACAAATTAAATTTGAAAATAAATTATAAAATCAAAATTAATTGGAAGATTGATTTTTATTTCTTCTTTGTGATCCAATCAATACATTGAAAGCCAGCAAATTCGAAATTGGATCAATATGGGAAGATTAGATTGAAATTTGACCAAAATTTGAAGATTTGATTTCATGGAAAAATCAAGATTGATTATCATTGATTGTTGATCAATTCTTTCCCAAATCAATCCCAAATCCATCCAGCATATATACTTGATGCATACCAATTGCAAGAGGACGAAAAAATTGCTCAGAAACCCTATTCCCAAACTCAAAAAAATCGTGACCTGCAAGCTATTGGAGATCATACCTCCAGCCGTTTTCAATCGATTTTGAGGTGTCTAACACATTCCTTGATACCTCTTGAGTTGATTCAGACCTTTACTTTGCCAAAAACCATCCAGAAACAAGAAATCACGAATCGGTTTGTTCTTGTTTTTTTTCAAAATCGTGTTTCAATCATCATGCATTATTAACTTGTTTTGTGTTTGTTTTTGTGATTAGTGATGAGTTTACAAGCTTTCTGGGTACTTTGATTGAGTTTCCATGGCCAGAAACACGACATGCCATGATTAGGGTTTCCTATGCCGTTTTAGGGTTTCTCTTATTAGGAAAAATTGGACCATAAGACCCATACCATTGCATTCGGAATGACCTGAGGAATCGATCCATGGTCTTAGAATTTATTTATATTATGTTTGCTTGATTTTTTGAATTAGCTAGGGACATAGCATCGAATAACAGCCGACGCTAGCTTCAAATATTCAAATCAGGGACGATGAAGCTTCGCGCGCAGTTGAGGAAGCCAGGAGATGACATCTGTCTTTGTTTCATTCGATCCGGATTTCAAACAGCGATGCACACATGGCGTAGTGGTAAAGGCGCTCACTATTTCCAGATGCCCTCAAGGGTCATGGGTTCGAATCCGTCCAGGGCATGTTTTGCTTCTTTTTTCACAAACTGCATATTTTCATATTTTCTAATTTCTAATATTTTTGCATTATATTTTAATTTCCTTTCAATATTTTATTTCTGCATTAAAAAATTACCAAAAAATATTTTCTTTTTACATTTATATTCTGAAAATCTTTATTTAATTTAATAAATTAAAAAACATATTTTTGCATGCATATTTATTTTTATTCATAATTTTGCATTTAATTCACTTTTAATTGCATTTTAATTATTAAATCTTTTCCAAAAAATCCCAAAAAATTATTTTAACTTATTCATCTTATTTTCAGCATGTATTAACTTTCTCATATTAAAATTTGCATTTTTCTAATATTTTTTCTCTTGTTCGATTCATATTGCATTTTCCGATTTCTTCTTTTTGTACAGGTTGATCCGATTCAGACGATTTTCTCTTTATCATTTTATCATATTATTTTTTTCCAATAATGTAACTGTTCATGGGATGTAATAGTTTAATTTAGGATTTTATTGTCCGCATTTTAAATTATGTATCTGCCCCAAAGCCATGTAATAGCGTAGGACATTTACCTTTCCGCACTTTACATTCCGCATTTTACTTTCCGCACCCTATAAATTGCTAGTAATTAGGCGTGTATGGCAAGACTAAAATTGAACATAGCCCACTAACTTCAAGATAACATATTCTGAATTCAACACACTTCTTTCACACACGCACCCCTTAGGGTAATTCTCTCTCGATGCCTTACGATTACAAATGGTCATGTCCCTCGAACGTAGAGGTATTCTAGCACCGTTGCCTTCCAAACAAATCATCATAGTCCCTTCGATACAAAGATCATAAGACCCACGATGTCGCTTCCGAATACATGATCTTGACCCTCGATTGTCGCCTACAAAAAATGATGATAGTCCCTTCGAATGTGCTAGGATACTTCCTACAAGTTGCTTTCTATGACCATCCGATGTCCCTTCGAATGTCCCGCTTACATCCAACGAATGGAGCTACCTACTAACTAATGGTATGGCTAGCGCTATTCTAAAGGAATGTAGAAGTACAACAAAACGACCGATTCTGAGTGGGTAAATAAGTCTTTTAGTTGCTTGCTCTATCAAATGCTTTTCACACCATACACTTTTTCAAGGTTCAAATTCTTTTCAAAACAAAACATTTCCGAACACTTTGTATACACTCCTACATGAGTCATTACAAAGTCAAAGCGAAATGCCTTTTCAAAACATTTTTCAAACACACAGAAAGCAATTTTAAAAAGTGATCTAGAGCAACTAAGAGCCCGTAGATAACTACGGATGGAAAGGGGTGCTAATACCTTCCCTTTTCATAACCATTCTCCGAACTCGTAATCTAACGAAGGTCTTTTTCTTACTTTTACCTTCCCTTAATTGGATAAAAATAAAAGTCGGTGGCGACTCTTGCTATCCGCACATTTGGATACAAAATCCTACAAAGTCTTCACCGACATGTAATCGGCGACTACTGGGAAACACCCTAAAGAGAGAATTGCCTTAGGGATTTCTAGATAACTTTTATTGCTTTTTGTTTGACTTGTATGCTTTATCTTTAAGGGTTGCTTGGGTATTATATTGTTGGGATCCTACACCGATCCGGGTTTCCTTTAGGTAAGTAGCATTAGATCATCGCGACCGCTAGACGATAACTAAACGGTCAACATGATGGCTACGTTAGCGTGACACTTTGGTTGTCCCGATACTCTTCATTCCCAAGTTGAAGATAGTATTTGGCTTCGTGGTGTCATCAAGCGCTAACTAAACTTTTAGAACCTTAATTAACCCATCTTGGCCATTAGAAGGTAGTGAGATGGCGGCTTTGTGTAGACCGAGGTTGGTTGATACTCGATGCTACACTCATTGAGATTAGACTTTTGGGACATTTTCGATCGACCACTTGGCCGTCGATTGAAATAAGCACCTACGAGAAAGATCGTGATATGAGATTCCTAGAACCCGTTACTATTATAGGACAGATGAACCAACTCAAACTTTTGGTAGGGTAATCACCTATACCTCATGCAAGCCTTAAACATAGGCTCATTGTGTGAATTGTTTGTGTGTGCTAAACATGACATCATGACATCATCCGCATTGCATATCATTTCTAACTATTTCAAGGACCTAGGATTTATCTTTGCTCTGCTTTGTAGGGATTATGGCTTCTAGAAAGACTATCCGAATCAACTTCATGGGTATCCTTCTCAACTCAAAGAATTGGTTTGAAATTCCCACCATGCTCGGTTCATCAAAAGACATGGTTATCTGCTTGATTTGGTTATCTCGGCTTTGAAGAAGATATGATGCATGTCCTATTCCAGTTCTTTGATCCGAAACACCATTGCTTTACATTCCCAGATTATCAGTTGGTTCCTACCTTAGAAGAGTTCTCTAAGCTACTTGGGATACCTATTCTTGACCAAATGCCATTCACCGGTTTGGAAAAGGTTCCTAAGTTCGAAGACATCACATCCGCCTTACATCTTAAGCGCTCAGATATTGAAGCCAATTGGGAAACTAGAAGTGGAGTTAAGGGTTTACTTTCCAAGTTCCTAATTAAGAAAGCCCGAGAATTCCTCAAAGTTATGAGTTTCCATGCATTTGAAAACATTGTGGCCTTGCTAATTTATGGTTTGGTTCTATTCCCTAATTCGGATCAATTCATAGATGTCAATGCTATCAAGTTGTTTCTTACCCGCAATCCAGTGCCTACTTTACTTGGAGACATCCTACATTCTCTCCACACTCGTACTACTAAGAAACAAGGAACTCTCATGTGTTGTATACCGTTACTTTCAAGGTGGTTTATTTCGCACCTTCCTCCATCGCTTTGAAGAATGAACAAAGGTTGAGATGGTCTCAAAGATTGATGTCACTCTCTCATTCGATATCCGTTGGAATCTTTTCTCTCAAAAGGACTTCACCTTCATCGAGGCCAGGAGAGTTCCCTAATGTACCGCTACTTGGTATAAGGGAGGTATTACTTACAACCCTACTCTAGCTCTCGCTTGGTTTTTCTCAAGAGATGGTCCACATGATATGCTTCTCCAAGATATTGTGTTCGATTACAATCACGATCTCCGAATTCAACGAAGGTTTATACACGCTTGGGACATGGTAAAAAGATCGATACCAAGACTTTGGGGCACCAAAATCCCATTCCTTGTGAACCTTACCTCAAATGGGTGCGAGCTCGAGCTCAAAACCTCATGATGCCATTCACTGCTTTACCAAGAATTATGGAACCTGCTATAGGTGACATACCCTATGTTCTCCATCCCGACATGCCTACCGATTTTGAAGACTTGAAGAGATCCGGATTCACTTAAAGAAGAAAGGGATACCTTTGAAGCTGTTATGCAAGAGAAGAAAGTGTAAGAATTGACAAAGCTACTTCATGAGGAGAAGCATCAATGCCTACATCGGCACCAAGAGGAAGCGCCATGGAGACTTAGAGCTTTAGGATGTTTATATTTTCTTTTATTGTTTGAATTATCTCTTGTACTTAAAAGAAAAGAATAATAAAAGAAGTACTAATAAATGTTTGCTCATTGCTTGTTTAACAAATTTAAATCTCTAAGGTCCTTGAAAACATTGCATTGCATTCATAAACATTGCATAGCATAGCATAACATTGCATCACGGTACATTGGAGATTGGTTTTCTCATTTGCTCGCTATTTATTTTAGCGAAATGGCTCTTGAAAGTCATCAAAGATCTTCAAGCTCGAATGCTGCCAGCAGATGTTCACCAGTTTGGTCCAAGGCCAAGAAGATCGAAGAAGCTCATCAACAAGAAGAAGAAGGTTGTTGGTCTCCTCAACATGGGTAGACGCTAAAGGGGTCCAAAAGTGGTCGGATTGAGCTCTCAAGGAAGTGTCCATACCGAGGGGAGTACCAAGGGTGATGAAGGTGACCAGCGTGAGCCAAAGAAAGAAGGAGAGGACCGCTCGATTATAGCCAAGACTCGATGAAGATGACAAGTACAAACAACTCAAGACCGTCTCAATCTCTGTGGAAAACTCAAGATGTCCGGCTGAACTTTGATGATTTGAGTCTTGTTCTCGTGTTGTGATTCCTCCCAAGTTCAAAGTTCCTGCTTTTGCCAAGTACGATGGCATGTCTTGCCCTAAGTCGCATTTGAAGTCCTATGTCCGAAGATCAATCCACACCGATGATGTAAAGTTGTGGATGCACTATTTTCAAGAGAGTTTGTCCGAACCCGTTGGAATGGTACTATCACTAGAGAATGACCGTATCCGTACTTGGAGTGATTTGGTTGATGCTTTCTACAGACAATATGAGTACAATGCTGAATTGACACCCACTCGCATGCAACTACAAAGCATGTCTATGGGTCGTGATGAGAAGTTCAAAGAGTATGCTCGAGTGGAGAGATCTAGCAGTGAGTTCAACCACCCTTGTCCAATAGGGAGTTGGTTGATATGTTCATGGGAACACCGACATGCCCGTTCTTCAATCATCGATTGGAAATTCTTCATCCGGATTCACCGAGTGATATTGACGAGCGATTGGTATCAAGAGTGGAAAGATTCGTGTAGAGACATCTTCAAATCTCGCAGAGACCTTTTGGTGGTAAGAAAGAAGCCAATGTGTGTATGGTCGAAAAGCCGAGCCAAGACCGACCGTGCTCAACTGTGGGGGGTTGTGATCTCCAACCCTACATCAAGACAACCTCGAGACAACGCAGAACAACGCCCAAGAAGC
Source organism: Vicia sativa (assembly GCA_021764765.1). Taxonomy (NCBI): domain Eukaryota; kingdom Viridiplantae; phylum Streptophyta; class Magnoliopsida; order Fabales; family Fabaceae; genus Vicia; species Vicia sativa. The sequence goes on from CM038792.1 coordinate 179,125,861, forward strand.
TTTCTAAGATCAACATGCCATTGTCGCAAGCCTTGCAACACATGTTGAAAGCGAGTTGATTACCTTGAGGATCCTCCTCGAATGTCAATACCTCCTCTCCAAAATACAATCCTAATGCTAAGTGTGCTTACCATTCCAACAGCCTGGGCACGAATCGACAATTGTTGGGCTCAAGAACAAGATTCAAGATATGATGAGGCTAAGCAGATTGAGTTTGACCCTCCTGAGACCGAATGTGATCAACGCGCCTATGCCTAACCATGACAAGAATTCCAATGTTTGGTGACGATACTTATGTTTTCAACATAGATGACTTGACCATTCCTCCGATGATTAAGAAGAATTTGTTGCAAGTCGTGTCAATCCAGATGCCCGAGAATTGTCGTTGGTGCCCATCACTGATGTTTGTGCTTGGTTGAGAAGACGTGTTCGGCATGATGGATAACCGTGAGATACTATTTCGAAACCACCGTGTAAGTTGTGTGAAGAAATGTCTAAGTTGAAGATTGACAATGCAAATGAAACTGTACCATCTGTGTGACGATACCTTGGGGCAGCCAAGTGGAAAGTATGATTACATGGTGAAGTACATTGTCCCTGATAGCTACAAAATTCCTATTGAAGATGTTAAGGCGACCGGATGGGGTGACGATTTCCCAGAAGACTATGCTGATGTTAACACAATGAGGATTTCCTCACGATTACGTGCCTAGAGTGGCACCTCTCATCATTACTTCTCCAAGACCAGTTCCATATTCCTCTGACAAAGCTATCCCTTGGAACTATGGAGCTGATGTTTACTATCATGGCGTCAAGCAAGACTCTCTGACCATTGAGGATCTTACAGTTGAAGCTACCATTCTTGACATTGACAACATCACCGGATCAAGTAAGGTGACCAGAACCGGAAGGGTATTCTCCCCAGAGATCTCTCCTCCAAAAGACACTGCGACCAGCATTCCGTCTACTCCACCAATATCCCGCTAGAGGAAAGAACCTGGCTCATCCCGCTCAACCGAAGTACCAAAGGAAGTTACTGAAGACACCTCCAAACAAGAAATGGAGGAAATTCTGAAGATCATCAAGAAGAGTGACTACAATGTTGTGGAACAATTGGGACAAACTCCGTCCAAGATCTCCATGCTTGCTCGCTCTTGTGTTCGAGGCTCATGCTAATGCCTTGGTGAAGTTTCAAGAATGCTCATGTGCCGCAAGACACTACCACCGATCAATTTGAAGTTTGTATTGCTAGCCTGCGCCAACAATGGCCTAGGCTTCTCGATGTCGATTTGACTCCGAAAAGAAACACAACAAAGCCTTGCACATCTCTTGAATGCAAGGGTACTACATCTCATGTTTTGGTGGATACCGGTTTCGCTCGAACATCTTCAAGACGCTTTTGATCGACTTGATATCGAAGGGTTGGTTCGAGACCCGGTGACATTATTGTGAGAGCTTTTGATGGTTCTAAGCGAACGATTGGAGAGCTCACTGCCTGCTAAAGTCGGTTCCCGGACTTTTGACTCTACTTTCTTTGTCATGGACATCCCCGCCTACTCTTGCCTACTTGGACCCTTGGATACATGGGCAAGCGTTATTACCTCTACTTTGCATCGAAACTGAAGTACCGGTGAAAGGAAGGTTGTTACAAGATGTGGTGAAGAAGAATATATGGTCACCATCTACGGTCATTCCGCTATCTCGAGATGGAGGGTGAATTCTTCGAGACTCCTGTCAAGCTTTTGAAACAATTCCCAGTCATGCCTGACTCTCCCACCCCGAAGATGCTAAAGTTCCGCCTAGGATGGCCTCATTGAAAGATGCTCAAGCCGTTGAAGAAGGAAAGAGTACTATTTGGGGTCACCCGATCTTCCTTTCAAATCCGACAAGACGGTTTAGGCTTCACCATCAAGGGTCAAGATGATACGCCGCGAACGTGCCGCCAACTTCCTTCCGCATCGCCCGGTGGAATCCATGCTATAGAAGACGACGACAACGGCCGACATCGACAAGTGGATCTTCCCAACTCCGCATCATGGGCTCAAGAATTGGAAGATCAAGACGTCCTACCAATCTCCTTTAGTCGAGTAATTGCTCTTGTTTTGTTTTGCTTTTCATTTCTTTATGTTTTGAACAATAAATTTTGAAAGCCTAGTGCCTTGCCCGGGCATCATGGCTCGTTTGAGGGTTATATCGTCGATTGCGATTATCATTCAATAAATCGTTGGACTTTTGCATTCAATTGTTTGTTTTCTTTCTTTTACTTTATCACCCTTCAAAAGCTATGTGTTTCTTACACACCCACGTGATACACCGCGAATCACTCCGAATCTCGTTAATAACTATGCTAGTGCTAAATATGACTTTGATAATCCGATCTACCAAGCCAAGACGAAGTGAGGAAGATTGTGAAGTGCCGGAGAACTTGCGATGCTACAAAGAAGAAGAGCGAGTTATCTGACCACTGAAGAGCAAGTTGAGATTGTGAATTTGGATACTAGCGAAGATGAAAGAGATCAAGATAGGAGCGGGTCTTGAGAACAAGTTAAAGAAAGGTTGGTTCGGATGCTACGAGACTATATTGAGGTTTTTGCTTGGTCATACGAAGACATGCCGGTTTAGACATTGATATTGTGGTACACCGTTTGCGACAAAGAAGGTTTTCCAAAGTGAAACGAAGGTTCGTCGCGTCCCGAGATGTCGAGAAAATCAAAGCGAAGTCATGAAGTTCAATGCGGTTTCTTAGCCGTTACTTCTTATCCACATGGGTTGAATGTGGTACCCGTACCTAAGAAGGATGGTAAGGTACGAATGTGTGTGGATTACGAGATCCGAACAAGGCAAGTCCGAAAGATGATTTCCCACTTCCTCATATTGATGTTCGTTGACAATACCGCCAAGACAAGGTTTTCTCCTTCATGGATGGTTTCTCCTACAATCGATCAAATGGCCTCAAGACATGGAAAAGACTACTTTTGTTACACGGTGGGGCACTTTCGCTACAAGGTTATGCCGCTCGATCGAAAACGGGCGCCACTATCGATGCTATGGTGACATTATTTCATGACATGATTCATCACGAGATAGAGGTCTACGTCGGCGACATGATAGCTCGGTCACTGATCAAGAAGAACATCTTGATCATTTGCGTAAACTGCTTGATGATTGAAGCGCATAAGACTTAATCCCAACAAGTGCACCTTGGAGTCGATCCGAAAACTCTTAGGGTTTGTCGTCATGAAAAGGTATTGAAGTTGACCCCGCAGGTTAAAGCCATTCAAGAGATGCCGTTCCACCGAGAAGGAAGTCGAGGTTTCTTGGGCGGTTGAACTACATTACGATTCATTGCACACTTGATCGCTACTTGTGAGCCAATCTTCAAGTTACTAAAGAAAGATCAAGTGGTAGAAGATCGCTTTTGACAAAATCAAGGAGTACGATCCTATCCGCATCGCTTTGAAGAGAGAACTCTGGGCATGAGAGTCGAGAGCATGCAATATACTACCTTAGCAAAAACTTGAAACAAGATACTAACAGAGCTTGCTCGCCGACTAAGACAAGATATGTTGACTCACACTACCTTGTTGATTTCAAGATGGATCCGATAAAATACATCTTTGAGAAACCAGCTCTCCGAAGAATAGCAAGATGGCGGATGATCTTGACCGAATCGACATCCAAGACACTTCTAAAGCGATCAAAGGAAGTGTGGTAGCCGATCATTTGGCTCATCGTGACGACTATCGCTATGCGGTCAATTTCCGACGAAGATGTTTTACTAGTCATCGACAGAAGAACAGGCCGGACGAAGGACTGAACAAGGATCCCGATGGACCATGGTTTTGATGGAGCCTCAAACGACTTGGCAATGGCATTGGCGCCATCATTACATCCTAGGACACACGCCTTTCACCGCAGATTATGTTTCAGCTTGCACTAACAACATGGCCGGCAACGGCATCATGGGTCTTAAGTCGCTATTGACTTAAGAATCAAGTTCTTACAAGTGTATGGAGACTCGACTTTAGTGATCACCGATAAAGGTGAGGGATACGAAGCATCCGAATCTCATTCCAGATCGAGCATGTTCGAGTTTGATTCCCTACTTTGAAGAGATCACTTTCAACCACATTCCACGAGAAGAGAATCGGCCAAGGACGATTAGCTACTATGTCATCTATGTTCAAGGTTAGATGGGACAACGAGGCTCCCCAGATCATCATTGAGAAGTTCGACGAACCAGCGCATTGTTATGAGCTTGATATAGAAGAGAAACCTTGGTACTATGACGTGAAGAGGTATCTTGAGACTCAGGTGATCCCAGGGGCAAATGGACTCCCACTTATGAGGGACCGTTTGTAGTCAAGACAGTATTCTCCGGCGGAGCTATGATACTTAGCACCATGGATGGTGAGGACTTCCCACACCCGGTGGACGCAGACATAGTCAAAAAATACTACGCATAAAAGAGACCCGCTAGGTCGGCGAACCTAGGCAAAAATAAGCATCTGGCGAACCAAAAGGTTCGGGCAAAAGTTAAGGATATATAAAACATGTACACCCGAAGTCGAAAACCCGAAAGGGCTTGGGCAAAAAGGGTATCCCAGAAAACCGAAAGGGCGGTCTAGGCAAAAGTTAGGGATTTAAGTGTACGACTATGTCTCTTCCAGATCACCTGCTTCCAGACTACTATCAGCATTCAAGATTCAAATGGCGAAGATCGGTCTACTCACTTTCTACTGACAGCAAGGAGATGAGATAGTCGAAATGTATGAGGACTAGCATAGTTGGAACTTAACGAGATTGTTTCCGCATAGCTTTTTACCTTTCTTGTGTACAAAACTACTTGGCCATACGCCACCTTTTGAATAAATACAAGTTCTTTCTCTTTACAAATTTTCACTTTTGTGGTTTGCATAAAGTCCAACGTTTGCTTTGAATGACTATACGCATTTGACAATAAGAATCTAATCACAAACATACGAAAAGTGAACATACAAAAGTACTTACTACAGGCTCCAGGAATTGGGACGACGAAGAAAGTCACCAAAGCGTTCCCCCACAGAGCATGATCCCTGCAAAGATGTCACTCACGACACAATTTCCCCGGCAGAGCAAAAGGGAATCCACGAGCTGCAATTCCACTCGACTAAGTAATGTTACATCCCAGCAAGAACACCTCACCCCGGTCAAGGTATTTATCCCCGTGGTATCCTCTCCGTCCCTTTTCCCCGGCAAGATCCGGACCAAAACTTGGTCAGATAGTGCATCGGAGGAACCTGCATCTTCATTCCCCAGCCAGAGATTACAACGGGATCCTGACTCTTCCAGCCCGGTCTCTCAACAACTACCAACTGCTCTCCAGCGAGATCTACACTCAGGTCCCCAGTAGAGCGCCTCCTAAAATTCCTCAGCAGGATCTACATACAAGGTCCCCAGCATATTGCCTCCCAGATTCTCCTCAGCAGGGTCTATATGTGGGATCTCCAGCAACGAGCTTCTCAAATCTCTACCTTCCTCAACAATATCTAGGCCCAAGACTTGGTCAGATAGTGCATCGGAGGAGTCCATGGATATCTTTTTTTCTCCTTCCAAAGCAGGGATCTCACCTACTCAATTCCCCAAGCAGGAGTCAGAAATCTTCAAACAGAACATCCGCATCTTCTTCAAGATGGATATGTTTTGAAATACCACAACATCTATCATTCATACATTTCTCATAAAGTCATAATTCATGCATATGTCATTCATACATTGTCATGCATCATACTTTGCATAAAACTAACCAATATTCTATCAAAGTTTCTCTTGTTTTCTCCAAAACAGGTAACAATCACTTCTGACGCAAACAGGTCCAGGATTAAGCCCCGAATCGATGGGAAAACTATCTGAAAGACCACACCTGGTTGTCCTCCGACGAATGGTCCAGGATTAAGCCCCAAATCGACGGGAAAACTATCTGAAAGACCGCCCTTGGTTGTCCTCCGACGACTGGTCCAGGATTAAGCCCCGAACCGACGGGAAAACTATCCGAAAGACCACCTCTGGTTATCCTCCGATAACAGGCCATGGATCAACACCCGATGCACAACAGGGAAGCTATCCACATTTTTTGCCAACTACTATCTCCCTCAGAGTAATCGGCACGAAGATTTATTCTGACCCTTCCTATTATCAAAAAGAACTACAGAGTCTAGCGCAGACTTGCCTTGGATGGCATCTTAAGCCCATCTCCGATAACTTATCAACAAGGCTTCACTTTCAGAATGCTGCATATATGGTTAAAAATCAATACAAACCAATAACTTCATTCAAAAATGAACACGAAGTCTAACGTACGACTCCCTCCGGATGGCATCTTAAGCCCACCTCCATACCCCAAAATTTGCCCTCCATCTTCTCAAAAGATTTCATACATCTATGCTCAAGGATTCCTCAAGAGTTGATCAGACAAACTCTCTCCTAGACAATCAACCCAAACTAGGGTTTGGTATCTCTCAAGTCAAGATGAACTTCCAACATCTCCAATGGCCTTCATGCCTCCTCCTATGCTTCAAAGATTCTCCATGTCAAGTTTCAAGCTTCACAAGTCAAGTTTCCTCAGACAATTGCTCAGATGGTTGAAAATCGGTTGTATGGACAAAAGTCAATCGTGGTCAACATACAGTCAAACTTCATAATTTTTAGTCAACATCATTTTGAAGTTACATTCATCATTTGATCAAGGGTTGATCATGATTCATCAAGAAAACTCAAGATTTGCTCAAAAGTCAAACTTTCTAAATTAGGGTTTCTAGGTGAAAAGTCAATGAACTTTGATCGATCATAACTTTCTCATACTTTCTAAATTTTCCACCACCTCTTGTTTTGAAGGAAATTCAATTCTCTACAACTTCATGTCTCACAAGAATGTCCAAAAATGCTTCATTTGAGAGGTATAGCTCAAAACATTACAGTCATTTTCAAAGTCAACAAAAGTCAACTTTTGATTTGAAGATATATTGAGCATGGTAACTCAATTGAGATGAAACCAAAGACATTGTTTAGAGGACTCTTAGAACTTTCCAAAAGTCCAAGAACACTCAAAATGTGGAAAATTGAGCAAGTTACACCATTCACAAGTTGGGCAATTTTGAAAGAATGCACAAAGAGAGATACTTCCAAAAATCAAATCTTTTGCAAATGGGCCTACTCTTTCTTCATCCTAACTTATTCCTCATGCAATTAGGAATATCCAAGCCCAATGCCACGAATTTTTGATTTATTTTTCTATTTAATTTGTAATTTATTCATTTAAATACAAATTAAATTTGAAAATAAATTATAAAATCAAAATTAATTGGAAGATTGATTTTTATTTCTTCTTTGTGATCCAATCAATACATTGAAAGCCAGCAAATTCGAAATTGGATCAATATTGGAAGATTAGATTGAAATTTGACCAAAATTTGAAGATTTGATTTCATGGAAAAATCAAGATTGATTATCATTGATTGTTGATCAATTCTTTCCCAAATCAATCCCAAATCCATCCAGCATATATACTTGATGCATACCAATTGCAAGAGGACGAAAAAATTGCTCAGAAACCCTATTCCCAAACTCAAAAAAATCGTGACCTGCAAGCTATTGGAGATCATACCTCCAGCCATTTTCAATCGATTTTGAGGTGTCTAACACATTCCTTGATACCTCTTGAGTCGATTCAGACCTTTACTTTGCCAAAAACCATCCAGAAACAAGAAATCACGAATCGGTTTGTTCTTGTTTTTTTCAAAATCGTGTTTCAATCATCATGCATTATTAACTTGTTTTGTGTTTGTTTTTGTGATTAGTGATGAGTTTACAAGCTTTCTGGGTACTTTGATTGAGTTTCCATGGCCAGAAACACGACATGCCATGATTAGGGTTTCCTATGCCGTTTTAGGGTTTCTCTTATTAGGAAAAATTGGACCATAAGACCCATACCATTGCATTCGGAATGACCTGAGGAATCGATCCATGGTCTTAGAATTTATTTATATTATGTTTGCTTGATTTTTTGAATTAGCCAGGGACATAGCGTCGAATAACAGCCGACGCTAGCTTCAAATATTCAAATCGGGGACGATGAAGCTTCGCGCGCAGTTGAGGAAGCCAGGAGACGACATCTGTCTTTGTTTCATTCGATCCGGATTTCAAACAGCGATGCACACATGGCGTAGTGGTAAAGGCGCTCACTGTTTCCAGATGCCCTCAAGGGTCATGGGTTCGAATCCGTCCAGGGCATGTTTTGCTTCTTTTTTCACAAACTGCATATTTTCATATTTTCTAATTTCTAATATTTTTGCATTATATTTTAATTTCCTTTCAATATTTTATTTCTGCATTAAAAAATTACCAAAAAATATTTTCTTTTTACATTTATATTCTGAAAATATTTATTTAATTTAATAAATTAAAAAACATATTTTTGCATGCATATTTATTTTTATTCATAATTTTGCATTTAATTCACTTTTAATTGCATTTTAATTATTAAATCTTTTCCAAAAAATCCCAAAAAATTATTTTAACTTATTCATCTTATTTTCAGCATGTATTAACTTTCTCATATTAAAATTTGCATTTTTCTAATATTTTTTCTCTTGTTCGATTCATATTGCATTTTCCGATTTCTTCTTTTTGTACAGGTTGATCCGATTCAGACGATTTTCTCTTTATCATTTTATCATATTATTTTTTTCCAATAATGTAACTGTTCATGGGATGTAATAGTTTAATTTAGGATTTTATTGTCCGCATTTTAAATTATGTATCTGCCCCAAAGCCATGTAATAGCGTAGGACATTTACCTTTCCGCACTTTACATTCCGCATTTTACTTTCCGCACCCTATAAATTGCTAGTAATTAGGCGTGTATGGCAAGACTAAAATTGAACATAGCCCACTAACTTCAAGATAACATATTCTGAATTCAACACACTTCTTTCACACACGCACCCCTTAGGGTAATTCTCTCTCGATGCCTTACGATTACAAATGGTCATGTCCCTCGAACGTAGAGGTATTCTAGCACCGTTGCCTTCCAAACAAATCATCATAGTCCCTTCGATACAAAGATCATAAGACCCACGATGTCGCTTCCGAATACATGATCTTGACCCTCGATTGTCGCCTACAAAAAATGATGATAGTCCCTTCGAATGTGCTAGGATACTTCCTACAAGTTGCTTTCTATGACCATCCGATGTCCCTTCGAATGTCCCGCTTACATCCAACGAATGGAGCTACCTACTAACTAATGGTATGGCTAGCGCTATTCTAAAGGAATGTAGAAGTACAACAAAACGACCGATTCTGAGTGGGTAAATAAGTCTTTTAGTTGCTTGCTCTATCAAATGCTTTTCACACCATACACTTTTTCAAGGTTCAAATTCTTTTCAAAACAAAAACATTTCCGAACACTTTGTATACACTCCTACATGAGTCATTACAAAGTCAAAGCGAAATGCCTTTTCAAAACATTTTTCAAACACACAGAAAGCAATTTTAAAAAGTGATCTAGAGCAACTAAGAGCCCGTAGATAACTACGGATGGAAAGGGTGCTAATACCTTCCTTTTCATAACCATTCTCCCGAACTCGAGAATCTAACGAAGGTCTTTTCTTACTTTTACCTTCCCTTAATTGGATAAAAATAAAAGTCGGTGGCGACTCTTGCTATCCGCACATTTGGATACAAAATCCTACAAAGTCGTTCACCGTATTCTGAATGGCGACTCTCTGGGAAACACCCTAAAGAGAGAATTGCCTAAGGTTTTCTAGATAACTTTTATTGCTTTTTGTTTGACTTGTATGCTTTATCTTTAAGGGTTGCTTGGGTATTATATTGTTGGGGATCCTACACCGGATCCGGGTTTCCTTTTAGGTAAGTAGCATTAGATCATCGCGACCGCTAGGCGTATAACTAAGCGGTCAACATGATGGCTACGTTAGCGTGACACTTTGGTTGTCCGATACTCTTCATTCCCAAGTTGAAGATAGTATTTGGCTTGCGTGGTGTCATCAGCGCTAACTAAACTTTTAGAACCTTAATTAACCCATCTTGGCCATTAGAAGGTAGTGAGATGGCGGCTTTGTGTAGACCGAGGTTGGTTGATACTCGATGCTACACTCATTGAGATTAGACTTTTGGGACATTTCGATCGACCACTTGGCGTCGTATTGAAATAAGCGCCTCGAGATAGATCGTGATATGAGATTCCTAGAACCGGTTACTTTTATAGGACAGGATGAACCAACTCAAACTTTTGGTAGGGTAATCACCTATACCTCATGCAAGCCTTAAACATAGGCTCATTGTGTGAATTGTTTGTGTGTGCTAAACATGACATCATGACATCATCCGCATTGCATATCATTTCTAACTATTTCAAGAACCTAGGGATTTATCTTTGCTCTGTTTTGTAGGGATTATGGCTTCTAGAAAGACTATCCGAATCAACTTCATGGGTATCCCTTCTCAACTCAAAGAATTGGTTTCAGAAATTCCCGACCATGCTCAGTTCATCAAAAGACATGACCATCCGATGTACGATAACACGACACCGACACTTTGTATACTTTGATTCTTGAGCATTTGTATATTGCTTGCATCACATTCACACACCACAATGCACGCTCTTGCACATGTATGCACTTAAACACAACATAACCTCATATAAACACCAAACAACTTGCATTTTTACATGCATTTTCACACTTTTTCTTACTTGAAATGACAAAATTTGCACATAGCATGTGCATAACTTGTAATTATTTTTCTTTTGGATTTTGATTACATGTTATGGATTAAATTCCAACACTCTTAACATTTCAAAACCAAATAAAAACTTGTGTTGGGATTTAATTCAAAACATGAATTTTGCATTTCCATAAGCGATTTTTGGCAATTTTACACTTCGGAAGTCACCTTTCTTCACAAGTCCGAAGTAACAATGCTTATTCCCCACATTTTGACACGTTCTGGAACCGATTTTAGAGGTTTCGGAATCAAATTTTGAATGCAACATGCTCAAACACTCTTGCTGCACCAACATTTTAATGCTCCAAAAGTACGACTTCCATTCGGAATTAATTAAAAGCGCATACGTTTTTGAAACCATTGACGTTTTTGCAAGCAACTATGTGACTTTTAACTGATTCCGAGAAGTTTATTTTTTCGCTCCGACTTTGGAAAACCGTCTTCCCATCTCGATTTTTCCGATTTTATTTCACTTCTTGCGTGCTTATACCATTTTGTAATCATAATTACAATCAGTTCTTCATTCTGATAATTATTTCCACCACTTGCTTCGTTAATTTTGATACTTTATTTTGTGTGCGAGGTACTTGGACTTCTTTCATGTGAAATTTAGGCTTCTATTGCTCCTGCTTTGCGCTTGTATGCCCACACATACATTCTATTTGCTTGCTTCTCAAATTTTACTCTATTTTGGCAGTTATTTTACATTCGTACACATGCGTGTACGTCTTATTATTTGTTTGTTGGGTCTAACTCCCTTCTTGCAGGTGTTTTTGCGTTTGTATACCCACGTATACATTCTTATTATCTGTTTGTTGGGTCTAACTCCCTTCTTGCAGGTGCTTTTGCGTTTGTATACCCACGTAAACATTTTTATTATCTGTTCGTTGGGTCTAAATCCCTTCTTGCAGGTGTGTTGCACCCCAAATTTTACCCTGCTATTTTTCTACTTGCATTTGTGTTTATATTATAAAATAAAAAAAAACAGTCATTTAGTCATTGCATTTGCATCATTACGTCGTATTTAAATTGACCAAAAATCAGTTTAAATCGACACTTGCATCGTTTTTAATTGTAAAATACCCGTTATTTTAGTTCATTTATTTTTACCTCTCTGCCTGATTATTGCATTATTTTAATTTATTTTATGTCGATGATATCGATATTTCGGTTTTTTTAGACAGACTGCTAAAGGCGATTCGATACTGTGCAAAAATTAGCGGGAAAAATATTTCAAATTTTTATCTTTTACTCACTGCTTTATGAATCTACGTGTCGCGTAGATCATGAAAATGTGTTCTCCCTAATTTTTCGATACAGTTTGAAGACTCGTATTTAACTGTAAATGTTTTAAAATCGGGTATTCTTTATTATCATTTTATTTTAATTTTAACCATTTCAATAATTTTTCTTTAATTTACAAAACTCGTAATTTATTTTAATGTATTCATTTTATTTATCGGATAAATTTTTGTCCGAACTTTTACCGTTTTTGACAATTTTAAGTGTCAATTTTTATCTCAAAAAAATCCAACAAAAATATGTTTGGGCTTGTTAATTTTTACCAAATCCATTTTTTAGGCCCACTTTATAATTAGGGGTATTATTGGCATTTTAAAAAAATTTGTAAAACCTAATTTTATAGTATATATACTATTGTTATGTTACTATTTGGAGGAGGCCAATTTGAAAAAGAGTTGAAACGGCTACCGATAACAAAAAAACAAATTATAAAAAAATAGAAGCTCATCTTCTTCTCAAAAACCGGGTCTCTACTCGCTACACACCCTCACCATACAACCCATTTTCCTCTTCTTCACAGCTACCATCCTTTCCGCTCTCACCCTGTTTCTTCCACATACATCTTCGTCGTTCCAAAACCCCCTTCGCCGCTGTCTCATTCTCCTTTGGTCTCTGTTCCCTAACCACCGTCACCTCCGGCCATCGTCGTTCCCTTCATCCATTTCCACATCTCCCGCCGTAACTCCTTTCTCACCGTCACATCCTTCAACGCAAATCGCTACCTCTCTGTCTCACTGTTACCGTCGCCCTCTCTTCTAACCCAGTCCGTGCACCACCATCTGTCCATCATCTTCTCTGCCGTCTCACTCTATTCGCTTCAACCTGCAGCAACAACTTCGGATTCTGGTTCTAAAAAGCTCGGCATCTCGGTAATTTTCGATCCCTTTCGATTTAACCAATTGCCTACTGTCATAATTTTGTTAAATCTGAGATGCGTGCATAACTGTTTGTGTTCTGTTTGGATTAAGTCCCTGTTTAAATTTCAATAAAGAGTAGATGTTACAAGGTTGAGTTCAACTGAGGCGTCAATATGGTTGTCCATGAATTTGTATAAATGTTGATTTGTTGGTGTTATACGTTATAGCAGACCCTGGGATGAACTCTGATTTTGTAGATTTGTGAATGTGTCAGTTTTCTTTTGGAGTTGCTATCTGTAGTATTGGATTGTGCTATTTGATATTTTGAAAATCATGTGATAATTTCTGTCCCGTTCAAACTGCGACAAAGTTCTGTTAGTTCAAAGATCGTTGCTGCCCGTGGTTTGATTTCGGTTTCGATGATGGCTTAACATTTATATCGCGTTCTTCGTGAAAGATATGGCCGAGAAACCATCATGGGCAGCCATGTTATTTCGTTTTCTTTTGAATAAGAATCACACTGTAGTTTCGATGAAGGCTAAATGATGATGCCGTGTTAATTCGCGTGTAAATCTAGTCGAGAAACATTGAGATATCTTGTATATGTTATGCTCATTTCTTTTTATTTTCGTTTGGATCTGATAAGAGGATTCGATATCGGTTTTCGATGATGGTTCAAATATCTATGTCGCGTTTATTTGCGTAAGATGTGACCAAGAAACCATTTGAACAGCCATGCTAATTTGTTTTGCTTGAACTTTGGACGAAGATTCTATTTTAGTTTCAATGAAGGTGACGATAACGACGCATTTATTCGCGTATAAATCTGACCGAGAAGCTATTGTTTGCAACATATTGTTTCTTTTGTTTGAGTTTAAGCGAGAAAATAGTTTTATCTCAAGTAAAATCAATTGATTTATGGCTGCCCCGAGTTTAATGGTATAGCTTGATTCGGAATCCATCTTTACCATTGGTTTGTATAAGACATTTTGATTTATAGAAGCATTTTTGCAATACTAAATCGGAATGTTGGTGTATGAAGGTTACTTCTTTGTCTTTTTGTTTGTATTTATGCACCTTTTGGTTGAAGTTCGGAGAATTTTTTATACACGTGAAGTTGCTGCCCGAGTTTGATTTGTTTAATTTGTAGCTCACTTTGAATTCGGTTTATCATATCGTGAATTTGAATCGGATAAGAGTTTGAATTCTTAATTCTTGTTTCATTTGTGAATTGTGAATCTTTAATGGTCATCGTGTTTACTTGATGTTGCATGATTTAGAATGATAAATGCCATGTTTAGTGAGTTATGATATAAACCTTTGCTTTTTGAGTTGTTTTTGTAAATGATACAAGTTTCATTCAATTTTATGATCTTGTTTACTGATCTTTTTCGATTTTGTACCTTGCAAATTTCACTTCGTCTTTAATTTTTATACCACTCATGCTACTAACGGATTTGTTACTTGTGAAGGCATTCATTCAAGAATAGTTCAAATATTGTTTCCTCTTAACATCTATACACCTTTGTTATATACACTTTTATTTTTATTCATATTACTATTTATATTTAATATTTAGTAATGTATGTATAGATATACTTATTATTTTTATGTTTTATTTTTATACTGTAAATATATTATACATGTTTTTTTTATTTCTTATATTTATTATTGTAAATATTTATTATATACATACTATTATTATTATTATACTTATCTATTAATTCGTAAATAGGTTTGAATTTAATTATATTAATCTTCTTTGTGTTGCAATTTTAAATTTTTAATTCAATTTAATCTTTGAATATGTATGAACACAAGTATATTATATTTATTTCTTAGAATTAATATTTATAGTTTAGTCTAATTAATAAAATAAAATATAATAATCGATATTTAAATTTCACCGTATTTAATTTTTGTTTCTATGCTTTTAACATAATTAATTTACTGTTTTATCTTTAATTTCAGTTTATCCCCATTCGAAAAAATGTATCCCAATTCCATTGTTGCATTGTAATTAATTTATCGTTTTTTTTTTTTTATTTTTTTATTTTTCAGTTTAATCCCCATTTATAATTCATGTATCCCTCTCCCAAGAACAATCTTGTAATAATTATCTAGTGCACATTTATTTTATTTAATTTAACTATCACTTACACAAAACTAAAAATTTTTTTTAAACTAATACTTGTGAATCATTTTAAACCTGTAAGTCGACAAAGCTAAGAAGCGTCGCGGTGACTACACATGCACACATGTACGCTTGATCCTGGGCCTTCTTACAGTGAGCCTATTTCGATTAATTGTTCCAATTAGTCGTCTTAGTAGATTAGCCCACTTTGCTAGTACACATGTAATTTAATTATTTTATACTTAGGTTGGCCACCTTGTATGGGCTTTGTCGATTTTATTTGTTATTTACAATTATCTCGATCTTATTCTTTCTCCATTCACCAAATAAATTAAAACACTTTCAATAAAACTCGATCCAACGTCGAGTCTTCTTCTCAAACCTCGATCCAACGTTGAGTTATTTTCAAAAATGAATTTCTACAAAAAAGAACACTTGGATAAGATTTGTTTTAATGGTTAGAGGTTAGCCCAACGATTAAAACAAATTGAAGTTTCTAATTGATTAGAGGGTAACCCAATAAATTGAGAAACTTCAAATCCATGTTCTAAAACAAAAAAAACATGGTGCTATGGTATTTAAGTAAATCGTTAGAGGATATCCCGACGATTTAATTAAAATGTAAAGTATTTGGGCCATTAGAGGGTAACCCAATGACTTAAATACTTTATTCCATACGCTTAATAAAAGTGAACTTTGTTTCACCTCACTCTTTTCATAATAAAGATTTTGGATGAGAGATGATCGGTTGACCTCGATCACCAATCTCGAGTATTGAATCGTTAGAGGATAGCCCAACGTTTTGGTACTTGTCATCCACAATTTAAAATCAATTCCAACACATTCAATATCTTTTGTGCGCTCCAAGCACCTTTTACCTTTAAACCATTTTCAAGATTAGACATGATTCATTTATAATTGAGATGTTCTTTCCTCTATTCCCAAGGTTTTCGACTTCTCCACTTGAGTACTAGAGGTGTTCTCAAACCCTCCCTCATGTTGGTGCGTAGTCCTTTATTCTTTATCACACCTTGTGGACGTTAGACGAGTCTTCTCCTTTAAAAATGACGACTTGTCTTTTCATTTAAAATCAATCAACAAACAATCATTTTCTAGAGGAACTACGGAGTTTTGACTTTCCCATTGCACGAGGGAGTACGTAGGCACGCGGTTTCGAAACCGTGTCAAACTCAAAATAATAAAAACATTTCTTCTCCCTTTCTTTCTCATTTTTAAACTTAGAAGATCGTAAAAATTTCACACTAACACACAACCACATTTTGAACTAAATGGGTACCATCGAGTACGATGGATGTAAGGGGTGCTAATACCTTCCCCTTGCATAACCAACTCCCGAACCTATATCTCTTAATTTTGTAGACCGTCTTATCCTTTTCTTTCATGGGTTTTATCTATATTTCCCCGTTCTTTTTAGAACAAATAAAATTAGGTGGCGATTTCACTGTTTGTTTTGAAAATTCATTTTAAAAGATTTTTTGAAAAAACGAGTTGCTTCAGTTGGCGACTTCACTGGGGAAATTTTCTCAAGCGAGTTAACCCTAGTTTAGTTCTTTGTGTGGTTGTGTGTCTATCGTTTTATTTTCTTCTTTGTACTTTATCTTATGTTTATGTTTCGGTTATTTATTTTTCTATGCTTCATTTATTATCTTGTTTATATATCCATTGTGTGGGAATTCTTGATGGGATTGTTGATACATAGATAAGCCCACTACCCAGGCTTCTAGGTCACCTTTTTAGGAATAGAGGGGTTGCGTAGCCTAGGTCCACCTTGACTCCATTGTCTTGTTGGCCCGAAGCGAAGACTCCGACTTAGAGTTGGTTGTTTTAAGGAGGTTGTTGGCCCGCGATAGCGCAGGACATCAATCTTTGGACAAATGACCTATAACTCTAAGTTTGTTCATGTTGTCCTAACCGAGACCAACCGCTCAAATTTTGGATTTCGAGCATCCCGTTAAGAGCCGTTTCTTGGGGTATACTTTTCCAAATACTATTACCACGTAGGCCTCTCGCGCGATAATAGTGTTTGTTAAAAGGGGATCTGAGACTCCGAGAAACACTTAGCAAAAACCTTAAAACCTTCATGTGGGGAATTTGGGTAGAAAGCTTAGAGCCATCATATCATAGGAGCCCACATAAATAAGTTGTTCTGTTTACCTGTATCATCCCTGTTTTACATTTTTGTGAACCTGTTACTATGTTGCATTCCATTTTATATATGTAACATTGCATTTCATCACATCTTTTACATTAATAACATTACATTTCATTTCATCCATCTGCATTTTTCATTCATACACTCAAGTTGTCAAAAACACTCATTTTGTTTGTCTCCGTCTTCAGTTGTTGATTTACTGTCAAGCTGATTCCTCTGCACAAGCACGGAACTAGAGCCAACGTCAAGAGAAGAATGGAATACCAAGAGCAGCACGATGTAGAAGTCCGAATGGAAATCGATGAGTTGAAGTCAGGCATGACTAGACTTACTGAAATGATGCAAGTTCTGATCGCGGTGAACAACCTCAAAGGATAATTTCAAGTCTCACCGTTGTTGATCCTCGCCTTCTCGGATGCCGCCACTACTTGGCGGAATTTGGGTTACCTCGAATTACGTTCCACCCACGCAACTACTCCAATGGTTGGCGAGTCTTCCCGACCGTTTTCCAGCTCAATTTTCACCGAGCCTCAACCGATCATGCATCGCTCCTCATCGACCTTTTGTGCATCAACCCATCGCACAAGTTGCTTATGAGAATCCTCTCTTTGATTACCGTCGACACTCCAAGTGTGAGTCGAGAAGATTTTGATGAACTTGAAGAAGTCCGCGAGCAATATCGGACTTTGGAAAGAAGGATGAGAGCTATGGAAGGCAACGATATCTTTGGTATTCTGCAGAGAACATGTGTTTGGTTTCGATCGGTTATGCCTCATAAGTTCAAAACTCCGATTTCGAGAAATACAAGGGCACACTTGTCCAAAAGTCATTTCTTGATGTACTTGGAAAATGTCGCTTATACGAGGAATGACAAGCTTCTTATCCATTGTTCCAAGATAGCTCGAGTGGAGCTTCATTGAAATGGTATATGGGACTTGAGAAAGACCATATTCAATGCTTCGGGATCGATTAATGCTTTCATGAAACAATACCACTACAATCTTGACATGGCTCCCGATCGCCGTCAATTGCAAAACATGTCTCGTAATGATAAGGAATCTTTTAAGGAATACGCTCAACGGTGGAGAGTTGGCCTCACAAATTGAACCACCCTTATCGAGAAGGAGCTCACCGGTTTGTTTATGGATACCTTGTCCCTTTCTATTGGGAGAAAATGATTGGTAGTGTGTCCTCCCTTCACGGACTTGGTGACTATTGGCCAAAGGCTAGAAGAGGGAATCAAGAGAGGAAAAGTGTCATTCTGGTGAATCCTCTAGTGGTGCCAAGAAATCTTTGGAAACTTCCATAAGAAGAAAGATGGTGAAACTAATGTTGTCTCGATTGAAAGGAGAAGACCTCGCCGTGAGCCTCAATACTATGACCAACCGCAAGTAGATGTCATCACTCCCGATAAGGCTCAACAAATTGATTCCTCAACGCCAAGTGGCGGACAAAATCGAACAATAATGCAAGGAATAGGAATCGGTTTGATCCTATTCCAATGACTTACACCGCATTGTATCCTCACTTGGTTGAACTAGGTCTGATCACAACTAGGCCTTTGATTCCTCCAAATCCTCTCCCAACCGGATTCGGTCGATCTTCATTGTGAGTTCCACCGGGAGCTGGTCACGATTTGGAACGTTGTTACCCATCAAGGCTAGGGTTCAAGAACTAGTCAGAAGCAAGGAGATAAATTTCGGAGATCCTCCGCCAAATGTTATCAACAATCCATTGCCAGGAAAAAGTGGCTGAAGAATGGGTCAGAATATCCCATGTCACTTCCTAAAGTCAGTGTTTGACAGATGACTCATCCTTATGGCGATTAGTCACTAGGCCATGTTTCTTTCGCTTGCATTTTCCCTAGTTTATGTTAAATTATTGCTTTCAAATCTTGTTTGTAATTTCAAGTTAATTTTAATGAAATGAGCATTGCACTGTTTTGATTCAAATCATCTACATTTATTACTTTCAAATATACATTTTCCCTGTTTAATTTCTTTACCGAACTTTTGTTTTTGCAAAGATTGGAGGGAGGATGATAAAAACAAGATACCCATAATTGTTGTTGGTATGCTTTCGAATAAAACTTTGATGATATATGCATTGTTTCAATTCCCAAACACCGGAGAAATAAGGAAGTTAAACCTTTGTCAACCCCTTCGAGCCTAGAAGTTGGAGTTTCTTTATATATAAAAAAACCCGCAATTTTAACCTGGGGCAGGGTAATTCTCAGTTAATTCGGATGTGCATTCATTCAAGACGCCTTTAAACAAAGGTTGTATTAAATCAAGCTTCCTTCGCACACATCAAGAAGTGTTGGAGATGTCATACAAGTCAAAAAGTGATGATGATGGTTCTCCGTAATCATAAAAGTCAAGCAGTCACTGTCTTTCCAAGAAATATATCAAAAAGAAAAAGCCGCTAAGTTAAAATTTAAAAGGCAACTTAGGCAAAAAAAAAAAATGGGGCATCCTGCTGACCGTAATCTAAAGCGGAACGGTTCAGGCAAAAGTTAGGGATGACGAAATTCAAAACAAGAGTTGACAAAAGTCCTCAAACAGCAAAATGTTGCAAAAAAAAAAGAAGTGACTGCAATCTCAAGAATATTTGTCAACTTTTGAGCCATTATCAATATCAATGTACAGTCCAAAATCTATTGGAATCTAAAATGCACAACTGAGTTAATCGAGCGTGGGATCAAGAACATCACGAAGATTGGGTTGGGTACAAATAACTTTTGAGCCTTTATCCTTTATTTCTTAAACCGTGAACGCACACGTTACAACCCTCAAAAGACCTAATTGAAGCGTGTTTCTTTTGAAAGCATACTACAACAAGGTTGTAATATGACTCCTAAGATTTTTGTAAATCAATTGTCTTGGTATATCCATGCTTTTGTATTTTTCTTTCACTTTTAAATGTTTTAAACCCCTGTGTTTTAACCAGTGATCCATTTTCTATACACCAAACTACATCATTCAAAAAAAAGATTTTTATTTCAAAACTGTGCATGAACTTCGCATTAAATTTACCATGTTTGAATAAACAATTTTTGCTTGCAAATAAGCTCTCATCATCAAGGAAGTCCAAACTGTTAGGAAACTTGGTCAGTGATCCTAATCAGGGGCAAGTATCTTTCAGATCCTGTCGTGAATCAGTTCAAGATTTGTTGCTTAGTGCAAGTCATTATCAGAATTGTTTTAATCAGAAGAGCATTTTCAAGACTTATACCGGGGCACTCCTTTCCCCTAAGTTATTTCAAGAGTTGAAGCCATGATCGGTTTATCCTCAACAATCAGCTAATATGGGGCAATCCTTAAGCAGCGTTGCAGTCCTTTCTCCAAGGATCATCATTTCAATACAATTCACAAGTGTGTTAGAAGTGTTTCTCAAGACATTTTTCTCTCCAAGCAGAGTTGGCAGTGTTCTCCGTGTTGAGGAATCAGAGTTCCCGTCTTACCTCCACAAATGAGTCAATCTCCATTGTCATAAACGTCTGCATTACATACTACATGCATAGATCATTCATATATCATGCATCACAAAATTCATATATCATGCATAGCAAGAGTGTTTTATCCTCATTTTCATTTTCCCGAGGTCTTGTTGCAGTCAATATCTTACCTTGTGGTCAAAATCCAACATACTTGGTACCTACCAGTTTATTTCCCTGATGTAGCTTCAGATCTGTTTAAAATATGATTGTCTTTTCCAGTTTATCTCATCGATGTAGCTTGATCGTTTAAAATCGATTGTCTTTTCCAGTTTATTTCCCTGATGTAGCTTCAGATCTGTTTAAAATCTGATTGTCTTTTTCAGTTTATCTCTCTGATGTAGCTTCAGATCTGTTTAAAATCTGATTGTCTACCACAAATTTTTAGTTTCAAAGTCTCCCAATAATTACCACAAATTACCATAGAGTCTCATATCATACATCATTCAAAAATATGTCAAAAATTGCATTCAACATTTTTCTCATTATATTTTATTCACGGATACCATTGCATCTCGGGGCAAAATTTTGGGTTTTGATATTTAACTATCTCCACGCGATAATATGAAGCTTGATCATCTTCATATCATCTGGTCGAAGATATTTAAATAGGGGCAACTGTTGCACCCCAAATTTTACCCTGCTATTTTTCTACTTGCATTTGTGTTTATATTATAAAATAAAAAAAAACAGTCATTTAGTCATTGCATTTGCATCATTACGTCGTATTTAAATTGACCAAAAATCAGTTTAAATCGACACTTGCATCGTTTTTAATTGTAAAATACCCGTTATTTTAGTTCATTTATTTTTACCTCTCTGCCTGATTATTGCATTATTTTAATTTATTTTATGTCGATGATATCGATATTTCGGTTTTTTTAGACAGACTGCTAAAGGCGATTCGATACTGTGCAAAAATTAGCGGGAAAAATATTTCAAATTTTTATCTTTTACTCACTGCTTTATGAATCTACGTGTCGCGTAGATCATGAAAATGTGTTCTCCCTAATTTTTCGATACAGTTTGAAGACTCGTATTTAACTGTAAATGTTTTAAAATCGGGTATTCTTTATTATCATTTTATTTTAATTTTAACCATTTCAATAATTTTTCTTTAATTTACAAAACTCGTAATTTATTTTAATGTATTCATTTTATTTATCGGATAAATTTTTGTCCGAACTTTTACCGTTTTTGACAATTTTAAGTGTCAATTTTTATCTCAAAAAAATCCAACAAAAATATGTTTGGGCTTGTTAATTTTTACCAAATCCATTTTTTAGGCCCACTTTATAATTAGGGGTATTATTGGCATTTTAAAAAAATTTGTAAAACCTAATTTTATAGTATATATACTATTGTTATGTTACTATTTGGAGGAGGCCAATTTGAAAAAGAGTTGAAACGGCTACCGATAACAAAAAAACAAATTATAAAAAAATAGAAGCTCATCTTCTTCTCAAAAACCGGGTCTCTACTCGCTACACACCCTCACCATACAACCCATTTTCCTCTTCTTCACAGCTACCATCCTTTCCGCTCTCACCCTGTTTCTTCCACATACATCTTCGTCGTTCCAAAACCCCCTTCGCCGCTGTCTCATTCTCCTTTGGTCTCTGTTCCCTAACCACCGTCACCTCCGGCCATCGTCGTTCCCTTCATCCATTTCCACATCTCCCGCCGTAACTCCTTTCTCACCGTCACATCCTTCAACGCAAATCGCTACCTCTCTGTCTCACTGTTACCGTCGCCCTCTCTTCTAACCCAGTCCGTGCACCACCATCTGTCCATCATCTTCTCTGCCGTCTCACTCTATTCGCTTCAACCTGCAGCAACAACTTCGGATTCTGGTTCTAAAAAGCTCGGCATCTCGGTAATTTTCGATCCCTTTCGATTTAACCAATTGCCTACTGTCATAATTTTGTTAAATCTGAGATGCGTGCATAACTGTTTGTGTTCTGTTTGGATTAAGTCCCTGTTTAAATTTCAATAAAGAGTAGATGTTACAAGGTTGAGTTCAACTGAGGCGTCAATATGGTTGTCCATGAATTTGTATAAATGTTGATTTGTTGGTGTTATACGTTATAGCAGACCCTGGGATGAACTCTGATTTTGTAGATTTGTGAATGTGTCAGTTTTCTTTTGGAGTTGCTATCTGTAGTATTGGATTGTGCTATTTGATATTTTGAAAATCATGTGATAATTTCTGTCCCGTTCAAACTGCGACAAAGTTCTGTTAGTTCAAAGATCGTTGCTGCCCGTGGTTTGATTTCGGTTTCGATGATGGCTTAACATTTATATCGCGTTCTTCGTGAAAGATATGGCCGAGAAACCATCATGGGCAGCCATGTTATTTCGTTTTCTTTTGAATAAGAATCACACTGTAGTTTCGATGAAGGCTAAATGATGATGCCGTGTTAATTCGCGTGTAAATCTAGTCGAGAAACATTGAGATATCTTGTATATGTTATGCTCATTTCTTTTTATTTTCGTTTGGATCTGATAAGAGGATTCGATATCGGTTTTCGATGATGGTTCAAATATCTATGTCGCGTTTATTTGCGTAAGATGTGACCAAGAAACCATTTGAACAGCCATGCTAATTTGTTTTGCTTGAACTTTGGACGAAGATTCTATTTTAGTTTCAATGAAGGTGACGATAACGACGCATTTATTCGCGTATAAATCGACCGAGAAGCTATTGTTTGCAACATATTGTTTCTTTTGTTTGAGTTTAAGCGAGAAAATAGTTTTATCTCAAGTAAAATCAATTGATTTATGGCTGCCCCGAGTTTAATGGTATAGCTTGATTCGGAATCCATCTTTACCATTGGTTTGTATAAGACATTTTGATTTATAGAAGCATTTTTGCAATACTAAATCGGAATGTTGGTGTATGAAGGTTACTTCTTTGTCTTTTTGTTTGTATTTATGCACCTTTTGGTTGAAGTTCGGAGAATTTTTTATACACGTGAAGTTGCTGCCCGAGTTTGATTTGTTTAATTTGTAGCTCACTTTGAATTCGGTTTATCATATCGTGAATTTGAATCGGATAAGAGTTTGAATTCTTAATTCTTGTTTCATTTGTGAATTGTGAATCTTTAATGGTCATCGTGTTTACTTGATGTTGCATGATTTAGAATGATAAATGCCATGTTTAGTGAGTTATGATATAAACCTTTGCTTTTTGAGTTGTTTTTGTAAATGATACAAGTTTCATTCAATTTTATGATCTTGTTTACTGATCTTTTTCGATTTTGTACCTTGCAAATTTCACTTCGTCTTTAATTTTTATACCACTCATGCTACTAACGGATTTGTTACTTGTGAAGGCATTCATTCAAGAATAGTTCAAATATTGTTTCCTCTTAACATCTATACACCTTTGTTATATACACTTTTATTTTTATTCATATTACTATTTATATTTAATATTTAGTAATGTATGTATAGATATACTTATTATTTTTATGTTTTATTTTTATACTGTAAATATATTATACATGTTTTTTTTATTTCTTATATTTATTATTGTAAATATTTATTATATACATACTATTATTATTATTATACTTATCTATTAATTCGTAAATAGGTTTGAATTTAATTATATTAATCTTCTTTGTGTTGCAATTTTAAATTTTTAATTCAATTTAATCTTTGAATATGTATGAACACAAGTATATTATATTTATTTCTTAGAATTAATATTTATAGTTTAGTCTAATTAATAAAATAAAATATAATAATCGATATTTAAATTTCACCGTATTTAATTTTTGTTTCTATGCTTTTAACATAATTAATTTACTGTTTTATCTTTAATTTCAGTTTATCCCCATTCGAAAAAATGTATCCCAATTCCATTGTTGCATTGTAATTAATTTATCGTTTTTTTTTTTTTATTTTTTTATTTTTCAGTTTAATCCCCATTTATAATTCATGTATCCCTCTCCCAAGAACAATCTTGTAATAATTATCTAGTGCACATTTATTTTATTTAATTTAACTATCACTTACACAAAACTAAAAATTTTTTTTAAACTAATACTTGTGAATCATTTTAAACCTGTAAGTCGACAAAGCTAAGAAGCGTCGCGGTGACTACACATGCACACATGTACGCTTGATCCTGGGCCTTCTTACAGTGAGCCTATTTCGATTAATTGTTCCAATTAGTCGTCTTAGTAGATTAGCCCACTTTGCTAGTACACATGTAATTTAATTATTTTATACTTAGGTTGGCCACCTTGTATGGGCTTTGTCGATTTTATTTGTTATTTACAATTATCTCGATCTTATTCTTTCTCCATTCACCAAATAAATTAAAACACTTTCAATAAAACTCGATCCAACGTCGAGTCTTCTTCTCAAACCTCGATCCAACGTTGAGTTATTTTCAAAAATGAATTTCTACAAAAAAGAACACTTGGATAAGATTTGTTTTAATGGTTAGAGGTTAGCCCAACGATTAAAACAAATTGAAGTTTCTAATTGATTAGAGGGTAACCCAATAAATTGAGAAACTTCAAATCCATGTTCTAAAACAAAAAAAACATGGTGCTATGGTATTTAAGTAAATCGTTAGAGGATATCCCGACGATTTAATTAAAATGTAAAGTATTTGGGCCATTAGAGGGTAACCCAATGACTTAAATACTTTATTCCATACGCTTAATAAAAGTGAACTTTGTTTCACCTCACTCTTTTCATAATAAAGATTTTGGATGAGAGATGATCGGTTGACCTCGATCACCAATCTCGAGTATTGAATCGTTAGAGGATAGCCCAACGTTTTGGTACTTGTCATCCACAATTTAAAATCAATTCCAACACATTCAATATCTTTTGTGCGCTCCAAGCACCTTTTACCTTTAAACCATTTTCAAGATTAGACATGATTCATTTATAATTGAGATGTTCTTTCCTCTATTCCCAAGGTTTTCGACTTCTCCACTTGAGTACTAGAGGTGTTCTCAAACCCTCCCTCATGTTGGTGCGTAGTCCTTTATTCTTTATCACACCTTGTGGACGTTAGACGAGTCTTCTCCTTTAAAAATGACGACTTGTCTTTTCATTTAAAATCAATCAACAAACAATCATTTTCTAGAGGAACTACGGAGTTTTGACTTTCCCATTGCACGAGGGAGTACGTAGGCACGCGGTTTCAAAACCGTGTCAAACTCAAAATAATAAAAACATTTCTTCTCCCTTTCTTTCTCATTTTTAAACTTAGAAGATCGTAAAAATTTCACACTAACACACAACCACATTTTGAACTAAATGGGTACCATCGAGTACGATGGATGTAAGGGGTGCTAATACCTTCCCCTTGCATAACCAACTCCCGAACCTATATCTCTTAATTTTGTAGACCGTCTTATCCTTTTCTTTCATGGGTTTTATCTATATTTCCCCGTTCTTTTTAGAACAAATAAAATTAGGTGGCGATTTCACTGTTTGTTTTGAAAATTCATTTTAAAAGATTTTTTGAAAAAACGAGTTGCTTCAAGGTGTTTTGCATTTGTACACATGCGTGTACATATTGTTACCTCCTTTTCGGTTTTACTCTGTTCTTGCAGGTACATTTGTTCGGAATGTGTATACACATGTTCCATTGCTTGTGTGTGTCACACTCCGAATTAATTCAAATGTTAAATAATTAGGAATTTAATTATTTAATTAATTAAAGGCTTGATTATTTATATTTTTGGATTTAATTGGATTATTTAATTAAAAAGAAGGGTTGGTGGTGTGAGGAATAAGTAGAGGTGTGAGGAGTAAAGTACTCTACTTTACTAGTTACTAATTATTTATTTTATTGGAATAAATAAAAGGAGTATTAAAAGGATTATAAAAAGGAAAAGAAGGAAAGAAGGTCTTTTTGGAAAAAGTTATTTCACGTAGAATTGGAGAAGAGAAGAGAGGAAAAAGCCAACGCCGAGGAAGTCGAAGATCATCGCGAGGTAAGAGGTGATTTCATTCGATTTTAATGCCTTATGGGTTTTAGGAATAAAATGGATGATTGGGTACGTTAGGAAATTCGATTTGGGGTAATATAGGTTTGTAGGATTAAACCCTATTTGTGTCGGATTGTAGGTCGGAAACCATTAGTGTGTCAAATAATAAATAGGAATGATGAAATAATGTTGTCTGATGTTATAATGGTGTAAAATGGATGTATTTTAGTGTTCCTCATGTTGCAATTCGTATGGGAATGTTTGGAATTGATTTGGAATGGGTAAATGCTGTCAAAATAGCAGATTTTGATTCTGCAGGTCGTGGGAACCGGTTCCCAGTGGGAAGGAACCGAGTTCCCAGTGTAAACTTTCAAAAACTGGCAATTTTGTACGTAGGAACCGGTTCCCAGTTGGGTAGGAACCGGGTTCCCATAAAAAATTCCAGGGGTGTGACTTTTTCAAAAAGTGGGAACCGGGTTGTACCAGGGTAGGAACCGGGTTCCACTGTGTAATTTTTCAAAATACTTAAAACTTCAAAAATTCATATTTTCTAAACCGTAACTCCGATTTGGGTGCCGTTTTCGGCATTATTTCTTAAATTAAAAATACTATCTTTTAAAAAGAGAAAAATATTATTTTGTGAAAATTATTTTAAAAAGAGTCGAGCTTCCGATTTTTGAAAGGTTAATCGTTTAAGGATAACAGGGATAGGATTTGGATTGTCTGAATTATTGAGTGAGGAATAATGCTTACCATGTTGTATTTTGATAATCATTGTGATGGAATAGAATACGTTGGTGATTGGCATTATGTGAATTATGTGATATCGTAATCTGTGAATTGATGTTGCATGCTTTTATGATGCATGCATAAGCATTGTTAATTGGTTTATTCCCATTGTGTGGAAGTGAGCTTACAGAGCCAATAAACTTACCAGGAATGTGAGGTAGTGAGGCTAGATTCTTGACTCAGTGTTCTGGGTGAATCATGGATTTCCGCTGTTTCCAAGTGTGATGGAACAGAGGGTGAACTCGGTTCACGTTTGGTACCACATGCATAGAGTCTGCATTGCATATGGGATTGTAACATGCTAGGATGGTTTCCAGTGTTGCAATTTCCATTGATTGTTTACTTGCATAATGAATTGTGTACAATGCTCTTGCGAATTGACTATGAATATGTTTTGATAATGGACTAACGCATCGAATTATTCTGTTGTATTTAAAAACGTATAATGCATTTTATATTGAAAAGAGATCTCACCCTTACTTTAATGATTTCAGATCCGAAGTGAATAGCTGCTTGGAATTGGTGAGGATAGCGTTTAGAGTTGAGTCCTTTAGTTAAACCGCGTGTCAGTGTCGTGCTCTGGTAGATGTAACACTGGGGAAACGTTTGAATTGAGATTCCTTATGGATATTAAATAATAGTTTTGGTTAGTGTTCGATTTATTACCCTGGAATACTTATGAATGATGTATTCATGATTTGTTATGTTTCATTTCCGCTGTTAAACATAACTTTAAGTCTATTTTACTTAATGATTTATTCTTCAGTGAAAGCATGACAACTGTTCTGGTTGATTTGAAATATTTAAATTGTGACGCCTCTTGATTTGTGATTAAAAATTCTGATTAATATTTATAAAACGCGGGTAATTAGAAGGGGTGTTACAATATTGGTATCAGAGCATAGTCGGTTGTTGTGACCAGTGTCTTAATGTCATTATTCCTTTGTACGCGACAAGTGTGCACAACACTGTCGGTAATTGTTACTTTTCTGATTGATTATATCTGGAGTAGTGTGAAACTAAGTGGGGGAGAAGAGGTGATTCCCGGATATGTTCCAATTGGAAGTCATTGGTACGAGGTACTGCTTGAGAAGACAGTGCAAGTGTGGTTAGAGTTGTTGGAATCGTCTGGACCATGAGTCATAGTTGGAAGTGCAAAAAGGCGAGTACGATTCTGAGGACAGAAAGTGTTGGTAATGATGGTTTATACTCCAGTATGATTATCGGATGTCTATTGACAAATTGAGGACTTGATCACCCTTAATCTCTTGTTGATGGTAGACGGAATCGTATTGGATGGTATACAATTGTCTTACTATCTAAATGGGGCATAAAGTGAAGGATATGAATAAAGTGTGATAGAAGCTTGTGAACCATATGAGTGGACGAAGACTCTAATAAGGACAATGAATTAAGATGGATGATCAGAGTTACGTAGTTGTTAATGATGGTGTGGTGTTTATGTTGTATTCTTCGACGGAAGCAAAAGGAAAGGCTGAGAATAATGAATTACTAGTGGTGAAGGAATTTCTAAAAGTGTTTCCGGAAGATGTTAGTGAGCTACCACCTGAGAGAGAAGTGGAGTTTGCTATAGATTTGATTCCTAGAACTAGTTCGGTGTCGATGGCACCTTATCGCATGTCGGCATCTGAGTTGTCTGAGTTGAAGAAACAGTTGGAAGAGTTACTTGAGAAGAAGTTTATTCGTCCTAGTGTTCGCCGTGGGGTGCGCCGGTGTTGTTGGTTAAGAAGAAGGAAGGTACAATGAGACTGTGTGTTGATTACAGGCAGTTGAATAAAGTGACAATCAAGAATCGGTATCCATTGCCGAGGATTGACGATTTGATGGATCAGTTGGTTGGAGCTTGTGTATTTAGTAAAATTGATCTGAGGTCTAGATATCATCAGATTCGTGTTAAGGCCGAAGATATTCAGAAGACTGCATTTAGAATGAGGTATGGGCATTACGAATATTCTGTTATGCTATTTGGAGTTACTAATGCACCTGGTGTTTTTATGGAGTATATGAACAGGATATTCCATCCGTATCTTGACAAGTTCGTGGTGGTATTTATTGACGATATTCTGATCTATTCAAAGAATGACGAAGAGCATGCAAATCATCTTAGGATTGTATTGGAATTACTGAAGGAGAAGAAACTTTACGCGAAGTTGTCTAAATGCGAGTTTTGGTTAAGCGAAGTGAGTTTTCTTGGTCATGTGATTCCCAAGAATGGTATTGCTGTTGATCCTACAAAAGTAGAAGCGGTATCTCAGTGGGAAGCGCCGAAGAATGCTTCAGAGATTCGTAGATTTCTTGGTCTTGCAGGTTATTACAGGAAATTCATTGAGGGATTTTCGAAGTTAGCTTTACCGTTGACTAAAATGACTAGAAAGAGTCAAGCATTTGCTTGGGATACAGATTGTGAGGAAGGATTCCAAGAATTGAAGAAGAGGTTGACTAGTGCTCCGATTCTGATTTTGCCGAATCCGACAGAATCTTTTGTGGTGTATTGTGATGCGTCCTTGATGGGTCTAGGTGGTGTTTTGGTGCAAGATAGGCAGGTTGTGGCTTATGCTTCGAGACAGTTGAAGATTCATGAAAGGAATTATCCGACTCATGATTTGGAGTTGGCAGCTGTTGTGTTTGTTTTGAAGTTGTGGAGGAATTATCTGTATGGTTCACGGTTTGAAGTGTTCAGTGATCACAAAAGCCTGAAGTATCTTTTTGACCAGAAAGAGTTGAATATGAGGCAGAGAAGGTGGTTAGAGTTTCTCAAGGATTATGATTTCGATTTGAATTACCATCCTGGTAAGGCAAACGTTGTGGCAGACGCGTTAAGCAGGAAGTCCTTGCATATGTCGATGTTAATGGTTCGTGAATTGGATTTAGTGGAACAATTCAGAGACTTGAGTTTAGTATGTGAAACTACTCCGAATAGTGTGAAATTGGGCATGTTGAAGCTGACTAGTGGTATTTTGGAAGAGATTCGAGATGGACAGAAATCTGATGTTGGTTTGGTTGAAAAGTTGACATTGATTAACCAAGGTCAAGGAGGTGAGTTCCGAATTGATGAGAATGGCGTTATGAGATTTGGTGATAGAGTGTGTGTTCCGGATGTTGCTGAGATTAGAAAAAGTATTTTGGAAGAAGGACATCGTAGTGGGTTGAGTATTCATCCTGGTGCTACTAAAATGTACCATGACTTGAAAAAGTTATTTTGGTGGCCTGGAATGAAAAAGGAAATTGCCGAGTTTGTGTATGCGTGTTTGGTTTGTCAAAAATCAAAGATTGAACATCAGAAGCCGTCAGGATTGATGGAGCCGTTGTTTGTTCCAGAATGGAAATGGGATGGCATTTCAATGGATTTCGTGTCTGGATTGCCGAGGACAGCGAAGAATTGTGATTCTATTTGGGTTATTGTCGACCGATTGACAAAGTCTGCTCACTTTATTCCGATAAGAATGGATTATCCGATGGAGAGGTTGGCAGAATTGTATGTTGAGAAGATTGTAAGTTTGCATGGTATTCCGTCTAGCATTGTGTCAGATAGAGACCCGAGGTTCACATCTAAGTTCTGGACAGGATTGCAAGAAGCTTTGAGTACTAAGTTACGATTGAGTTCTGCTTATCATCCACAGACAGATGGTCAGACGGAGAGAACGATTCAATCGTTAGAAGATTTGTAGAGGGCTTGTGTGTTAGAGAAGGGTGGAGCTTGGGATAGCTACTTACCATTGATAGAGTTTACCTACAACAATAGTTTTCATTCGAGTATTGGTATGGCTCCGTTTGAGGCATTGTACGGTAGGAGGTGTCGGACGCCGTTGTGTTGGTACGAATCTAGAGAAAGTGTTGTGATTGGACCAGAGATTGTTCAACAAACTTCGGAAAAGACCAAGATGATTCAGGAGAAGATGAGGGCTTCTCAGAGTCGTCAGAAAAGTTACCATGATAAGAGGAGGAAATATCTTGAGTTTAGTGAAGGAGACCACGTGTTCATGCGAGTTACTCCGATGACTGGTATTGGTCGAGCCTTGAAGTCAAGGAAGTTGATTCTGCGCTTTATTGGTCTGTTTCAGATTACCAAGAGAGTTGGGAAAGTTGCTTATCAGATTGCTTTACCGCCGTCACTTGCGAATTTGCATGATGTCTTTCATGTATCTAAGTTGAGGAGGTACATTGCGGATCCGTCTCATGAGATTCAGGTAGATGATGTGCAGGTGCGGGATAATCTGACTGTTGAAGCAGTACCTGCGAGAATTGAGGATCAGAAAGTGAAGCAATTACGGGGTAAAGAGATAGCACTGGTACGAGTAGCTTGGGGAGGACCAGCTGGAGGAAATGTAACTTGGGAGCTGGAGAGTCAGATGAAGGACTCGTATCCCGAACTTTTCGTCTAAGGTATGCTTTCGAGGACGAAAACTCTTTTAGTAGGGAGAGTTGTGACACCCCGAATTAATTCAAATGTTAGATAATTAGGAATTTAATTATTTAATTAGTTAAAGGCTTGATTATTTATATTTTTGGATTTAATTGGATTATTTAATTAAAAAGAAGGGTTGGTGGTGTGAGGAATAAGTAGAGGTGTGAGGAGTAAAGTACTCTACTTTACTAGTTACTAATTATTTATTTTATTGGAATAAATAAAAGGAGTATTAAAAGGATTATAAAAAGGAAAAGAAGGAAAGAAGGTCTTTTTGGAAAAAGTTATTTCACGTAGAATTGGAGAAGAGAAGAGAAGAGAGGAAAAAGCCAACGCCGAGGAAGTCGAAGATCATTGCGAGGTAAGGGGTGATTTCATTCGATTTTAATGCCTTATGGGTTTTGGGAATAAAATGGATGATTGGGTACGTTAGGAAATTCAATTTGGGGTAATATAGGTTTGTAGGATTAAACCCTATTTGTGTCGGATTGTAGGTCGGAAACCATTAGTGTGTCAAATAATAAATAGGAATGATGAAATAATGTTGTCTGATGTTATAATGGTGTAAAATGGATGTATTTTAGTGTTCCTCATGTTGCAATTCGTATGGGAATGTTTGGAATTGATTTGGAATGGGTAAATGCTGTCAAAATAGCAGATTTTGATTCTGCAGGTCGTGGGAACCGGTTCCCAGTGGGAAGGAACCGAGTTCCCAGTGTAAACTTTCAAAAACTGGCAATTTTGTACGTAGGAACCGGTTCCCAGTAGGGTAGGAACCGGGTTCCCATACAAAATTCCAGGGGTGTGACTTTTTCAAAAAGTGGGAACCGGGTTGTACCAGGGTAGGAACCGGGTTCCACTGTGTAATTTTTCAAAATACTTAAAACTTCAAAAATTCATATTTTCTAAACCGTAACTCCGATTTGGGTGCCGTTTTCGGCATTATTTCTTAAATTAAAAATACTATCTTTTAAAAAGAGAAAAATATTATTTTGTGAAAATTATTTTAAAAAGAGTCGAGCTTCCGATTTTTGAAAGGTTAATCGTTTAAGGATAACAGGGATAGGATTTGGATTGTCTGAATTATTGAGTGAGGAATAATGCTTACCATGTTGTATTTTGATAATCATTGTGATGGAATAGAATACGTTGGTGATTGGCATTATGTGAATTATGTGATATCATAATCTGTGAATTGATGTTGCATGCTTTTATGATGCATGCATAAGCATTGTTAATTGGTTTATTCCCATTGTGTGGAAGTGAGCTTACAGAGCCAATAAACTTACCAGGAATGTGAGGTAGTGAGGCTAGATTCTTGACTCAGTGTTCTGGGTGAATCATGGATTTCCGCTGTTTCCAAGTGTGATGGAACAGAGGGTGAACTCGGTTCACGTTTGGTACCACATGCATAGAGTCTGCATTGCATATGGGATTGTAACATGCTAGGATGGTTTCCAGTGTTGCAATTTCCATTGATTGTTTACTTGCATAATGAATTGTGTACAATGCTCTTGCGAATTGACTATGAATATGTTTTGATAATGGACTAACGCATCGAATTATTCTGTTGTATTTAAAAACGTATAATGCATTTTATATTGAAAAGAGATCTCACCCTTACTTTAATGATTTCAGATCCGAAGTGAATAGCTGCTTGGAATTGGTGAGGATAGCGTTTAGAGTTGAGTCCTTTAGTTAAACCGCGTGTCAGTGTCGTGCTCTGGTAGATGTAACACTGGGGAAACGTTTGAATTGAGATTCCTTATGGATATTAAATAATAGTTTTGGTTAGTGTTCGATTTATTACCCTGGAATACTTATGAATGATGTATTCAGGATTTGTTATGTTTCATTTACGCTGTTAAACATAACTTTAAGTCTGTTTTACTTAATGATTTATTCTTCAGTGAAAGCATGACAACTGTTCTGGTTGATTTGAAATATTTAAATTGTGACGCCTCTTGATTTGTGATTAAAAACTCTGATTAATATTTATAAAACGCGGGTAATTAGAAGGAGTGTTACAGTGTGCATTTGCGTACATTCTATTGTCTGGATGCTTGGTTTTATTTTTGCAGGTACCTTTGATCGGAATGTGTATACACGTGTTCCATTGCTTGTGCGCCTTCACGTACGCTCTATTGTCTGCTTGCGTGGTTTCTCTTGCAGGTGTTATTACTTTGGATATGTATGAACGCGTATTCCCCTTGTTTTTGATATCTTGAGTTCTTCTCACCAGTTTACTCTTATTGTGTGGCTGCAGTACTTGAAGTTTTTTGGAGTATTACTTTAGCTCACAGTGCTCTTCGAATTTTATATCCGTTTGGTAGTTTCCACACCATTTACCGCATTCTCTTACAGCTTTCCTAGATATAATGAGAAGTAGGGCTTTACAGCTTTCTTTTGCCATGAGAAGTAGGAATATAGAAGTATGATGGGGCTTCCGTAGTTGGAGCATGTTCAGGAATCCCTCCGGATTATTTAAAGACCCATTTAGGGCGCTTCTGTTTGCTAATTGTGTTTGGTTTGTTTAAAGTCCTCATCCGTGCATAGGGATGCGCTCTTCATTGTGTGTTTACTGCTCGCATAGGTCAGAAGTGGTAAGGACACCCGATGTGGAACCACCAAGCAAAGTCCCGCTTTTTTATATTTCCTGCTATCAAATCATTGATATGATGGGCAAGCGGAAAGGGTCGGCAGTCGTCCCCTGCAGGTCTAGTCCGTGTCTTGTATGGTGCATGCAAATCGTGTTACTATTCCTTCGAGTCGATTACAAAAGTAGCCAGAGTTCCCTATTCTGACTCTCCACTCATTCTTGGGGTTCACATTTACTGCAAAACTCACATCATTTGCTTCGTAGACTATGCCTGCAATTGTTTGACATTTGTTTGCGCATTACATTGCTTGTGTGCTTCTGCAAAGTACTTGATTGCTTCATCCCTTTGCATCCCTTGGTTCTACAACCAAGACGGATATAGGATAGCTTTCTCTTAGGGCTGCTCGGTTAGGATAGCTCTCGAGCCTAGACATTAGGATTTACATCTTTTGCATGTTGACATAGGTAGAGATTCCCTTACATCCTCAACCATATGTTCAATCTTTGCATGACAACATTAGGGCTAATACTAATTGGTCTCCCTTTTGTTTTGCTTGTTTTTTTGCATCCTTGCATGTAATTAACAATAAAACTTGCTCTTTTTTCTTTTGAAAACAAAACACTTAATAATGGTTTGAACTCCTTTTTCAAGGTAAAAGCAACCAACCAAGACAAACTCTTTTCGCCTACAAGCACATTTTCATTTGTGTTTAAAACCTTTTTCATAAGTAAAAAACACAAAATCCACCAAAACAAGTGAGCCGAACTACGGCGCTCTGACTTTCCCATTGCATGAGGGAATACGTAGGCATCTTATCACGGGGCTCAATCGAGCATAACTTGTAAATATTTTCTTCTTTTCCCCGTGGTTTCTTTATTTTTTTTTGCATGCATTATAGCGTTTGAGCATAGCTAGATATAACACACCCTTTAGCTATAAAATAGAAGTGGATACCGTAGAGTACTACGGACGTGTGGGGTGCTAATCCCTTCCCTTCGCGTAACTAACTCCCTTACCTAGATTCTCTCGATTTTTCGGTCGTAGGACCGCGATTTCTCCCCTTCAGGTTTACTCGATGTTTTCCTTTCTCCTTCGCAAGATAAAAGACATTCGATGACGACTCCATTGATACACCCCTATCAGTCGGAAGTTCAGCCGAGTGGTTTTAGCTAGCCACCCTGAGTATAATGAGATAGGATCGAATGGAACAACCTCCCTGTAGTCCCCAAACGGCATCCAATTGATATCATCATGAGCAGTACGATCAAGATACACCTTGTAAGGCAACACATTTTGGTTGCCTCTGTTGATAGTATACTTGGCATCCCTTGGCATGTTGGCCTCATAGGCGGGATCTTCATTGTAACCATGAATGCGGTGAAAATAAGATATTATCTAGCTCTGCATCAACAATAACATAATATGTAAGTACAAATTGATAAAAACTAATTAAAATTAATAGTTAAAAAAAGGTATCGTGAGAAGTGTGCACGAGCCAGTGAGCGCCCTCGCCCTCCAATTTGAAGCTTCATTCAGCTTCTGGTAGAGGTAGGTCAAAATAGTAGCCCCCAGTTCCACTCACAAACTGTAGTCAAGTCTATAAAATACCGGAGATAGGAAACATCGGTGTAGTGGCCACTTGTAACACCCCAATTAAATATTTAGTCATTATTTGTTGGATCAAACCACTGTGGCATAATTAAGATTACGTGGGTACGATTAGAGATGTGAAACAACTTAGTTTTTGGGAAATATTGATAATATGAGAAATTGAGGAAAAATGCCAGTATTAATATTAATATTATCAATATTTATATTATTATCATTAATAGTATTTTATTATAATTATTTTATTATTATAATTATTAGTAGTAATAATAAAATACACTTAGGAAGGGTTAGACCAATTGGGAGAATTACTGCCACGTAGAAACAAAGAAGAGAAGAGAAAAGAAGAGAAGGGAAGAACTAGGGCAAGAAGAATTCCACCATTTTTGAAGGAATCAAATCTGCAAACTAGGGTAAGGGGGTGAATGGGTTCTCTAAATGGTGGTATTAACATGAGAGGGTAGCGATGGTTCATTTCCCTCTTTAGGTTTTTCATGATTGAATTGATGAATATTTCCTTGATTTGATTTATGTATTTCTATGAGATTTTTGTGTTAAATTCGTGATCCAATTTCTACCATGAATATGTTGTTATTGATTTTTTTTGTGGTTGTGTTGTTCATGAAATCCCAATTATGGAAAAATTAGAGATCTAAGAATGTGACGAAAATTGTAGAATTAGATGAAGAAATTGTTGTAGATTCGTAGGATAATGAAATTAGATGAAACCCCTATATTATTATGTGAAAGAATGATTTTTTGGACCCAAAATAGGAGGTTGGAAGTGCTTAAAACGAGTGGAAGTCATTCTGGTGTGATAGCAGAAATTTTGATGCAGCAGTCTAGCCATACTCGTATGATACACGTATGAAAAAGGCCATACGCGTATGGAGGGAGGCCATACGCGTATGGGAAGGCCATACACGTATGGGAAATTGGGAAGAATTTTGAGAAGGAAAATGTCTCTGGTCATACTCGTATGATACGTGTATGAAGAAGACCATACACGTATGTTACGCGTATGAGATATGTGCACAGAAGCCATACTCGTATGGTACACATACAGAATCTGGTCATTATGTCCAAATACGTATGATACGCATATGAGATGGGCAGGGAGAACACCATACTCTAATAGGTATTTGAAGTAAGCATGCTACATCATCAAGAGTGATGGTCAACTCCCCAACGCGAAAGTGAAAAAATAAGGTCTCCTTGTGCCACCTCTCAGCAAAAGCATCCTGCATACCGATGCTTATGATATTATAACATGTACAACATAATCCAGAAAGACCGGATCCGATCACAGCCCCGTGGAACCACTAAGCATTTGCATGAATTGATCAAAAATCTTCCGGGAGTGGTTCACATGCTTTAAAGACTTTCGTTCCTCAAAAATAAGAATTCAACGAAAATAAATAAAGAGGAACCAAATTTTTGAATAAAAATTATAAATTGAAAAAATGGTAACCAAAAAATACATGCCCATCCCAAACATAGCGAACGGCATGATCCTGATAATAAATTAGGAGTGATGTGTCATATGGCCCTTCTGGAAAGCCCAGCTCCGCCTCTGTTGGTTCCTCAGCATCGTTGTCTTGTACCTAAACATTCTTGGCGTCCTCCTCCTCGACATCCGTAGGGACCTGAACATCCTCGGCCTCCTCCGGTTCGTCAGGTACCTGGTCATGTGCACTAGAGCTAGACGCCTCATGCAGACGACTCCTCTATGATGATGCACAAGGAGAAGCTATTTCCAACTGCTCCCTTTGTACCCGACCCAGTCCACGAGGCCGGTTAACATGTTGTTGTTGTCGATCTCGATGAGCCGAGGCAGTCTGGCTTGGTTTGGCTTGTCTCAAACGCGTCATTTGATCCTGGTTGTCTGCCATTTTTCTGAAATAAACCATTATAATTGCTAGTTTTTAAATTTAAGACAAGTCAGACAAAAATTCGCAAGTGCACTTACGAAGTCCCTCCAGAGCCATTTCACAAATGCACTTGCGAAACCTCTGCGTACACAACCAGAAAAAACTTTCTCTAAACACCAAAAACTCCATTTTTGTCTTCTATACAACTACATTTAACCTATTCTAACTTCATATACAATGTAATTTCTACAACCTAACCTAATAATCTTTTAAAAGTTTGCATTTTGAATCAAATTTTTTTGAAGAAAACTTACACAAATTTGAACTTGGAGTTGATTTGGGAGGACTTGAAATGAGTTGAAATGGAGAGGTGAATTTGAATGGCGTGAGTTTGAAGTAGTAGAAATGCTAGGGTTTAGAGTAAAGAGTTTGAAAATTACGTATTTTGATATAAAATGTGTTGGGGGTTATTTTGTACGTTTTGTTAAAACAAAACACAGACTTTGCAAGTGCACTTACGAATTACCCAAAATCAGGTGAAATCGCAAGTGCACTTGCGAAAGAATCTAATTTTTAACAAATTATTGGTTAATTCTCAAGTACACTTGTAAAGTCTACCAACGAAATAAATTTTAAATGCATTTGCGAAACCTGAATGTATTTTGATTTTCACCATAGATAAAGAAGAACCCCATTAAAAAGACAAATAAATTCTCTCTTTGTAATTATTTGTTCATAATATTTAAAGAGATTTCTATTATAATAAATTGCTTCAAATTGAGTTTAAGAGAACTACTATCTTCTCACACATATATCTAGAAAACAACAAATTTATCATTTTCATTAATAAATCTTAATTTTCTTACTAATCCTCCTTATTACCACATAGTTAAAAATTCTACTTAACATCACCTATAATTTTAATTATAATTGGGATATAATGTTAAACTTCATTTCAGAAAAGTACTATATTATAAAAAAAACAAAAATCTAGTATTATTTCCATAACTTATTTATGTCCATAGAAAACGACACTGTGCATCAAAAGTTTTAGTTTATCCATTCATTTCAATCACTTCCACACACTTCTTCTTTTCTTCTCCTTCACTCACCAAACTTCAATCATTTCAACAAATTTCTTAACTTAAGGTAATCCATAACCTCCAATTAACTTCCCCCTTTCCATTTCGTTTCATAAAATGTGATTATTACATCATCATTATGATATATAATTCACACTAAATTAGTAGCTTTCAATTTTTTAGTTGATGGAATCTTTAGAGACAAAATCTTCATCTGGTTATGGTAAGCCTCCATGGATATTTAGAGGAAGGTTAGTGTGTGAAATGCGTAACTATATTTTTAAACCTACTTTGTGTATATTTAAGTAACTGGTTTTGTTTATGTGTTTATTAATTATCAGTGCTTTGTATCAACTCCACCTCGTGAAAGCTGAGAAAGCTAGAGCATGTATTCCAAAAGAATTCAAATTGGTTGAAGCTTTTGGGTATGTATGTAACTTTAAATACATTTTTAATTTTAATTGATAAATATGAATCGTAGCAGTTAAATATTTATTGTAATTTTTTTTGTTTTTAAATTATTTATAAAAATATTTGTGAATGGTTGAGATTCAATGATAGTGGAAATAATTTTACACCGATAATATATAGTAATTAATTTTTTTTTCAAACTCTAAGTTTGATTTTGTAACCATTTTTTACAGATACACTCTTGGTGGATTTTTTCTAGCAAGTTATGAGGATAGTCCAGTCGGTATTTTTGATGAGGTGATGTATTTTTTCACTCTATCAATTTTCTGAAACAGTTTTTATATGAATAAATATTTTATATTCTAAAAGATTTTTATGAAAATATTATTTATTAATTTGCGTAAACTGCTACATTTGAAATTTGTGATGGGTTTGCTGCAGCTTGTTGTGATTGCAGGACTTGTTTGGAACCGCCCAACATCTTGCGCGTATGTTCTACTTTTTCGGTTCTTTATTATTTATAGTACTGTTTTTGTATTATAATGTGGCATATTTTCTTTTTAGGGCAAAATTTACATAGAAAAGAACTTAAATTCTTATTTATAAAAATAATTAATAAGAAGATAGAAAAATATTTACTTAAAATTTAATTTTTTTAATTAAAATTATGAAATGGTTGCGTTAATAAAAAAGAGTAAAAATATTTTATTTTTATTTTTTAATTAATTAAAAAATTGTTAATAAAAAAACTGTGATTGATTCTTTATAAAGGTAAATGATATGTTTGTGTTTATTTAAATTTTTTTTATTTCTT
Organism: Vicia sativa; assembly: GCA_021764765.1. Taxonomy (NCBI): domain Eukaryota; kingdom Viridiplantae; phylum Streptophyta; class Magnoliopsida; order Fabales; family Fabaceae; genus Vicia; species Vicia sativa. The sequence continues at coordinate 179,166,172 of CM038792.1, forward strand.
TTCATTATTTAATTAAAATTATAGAGAAGAATGAGCTAAATTCATATATGATGGGAGACAGTGCTATGGTTGTTTTTAAGAATGTGTAAAGCAATCTATAGCATAGGGTATCGCACTTTTTTATAATTAAGATACGATTAAAAAAAAGTTCTCCCTACACGTATTTTTCATAGTTAATTACGGTTTAATAGAATTTTTTAAAATATTTTACAACTTAGCTGAATTTAATTTCAACTTCAAACACATATGTCTCCTACTTCAAAACTCAAAATATGTTACTACTCTTTTTGGATTGATTATAAACTCAACTAACTAATTTAAACTACTTCTATTTTTATGTTATTTAAATAAACTATTTTATATTAAATTATAGTAAATTGTTTTGCAATATCAATAAATAATTAAGACAATTGTTTTATTATATTTAATTACCTTTTTTCAATTCTTATAATTTATCTATATTATACTATTAATGAATAGTAATTTTATAAGAAAAAATAGAAAGTATCTATTAGTATAAAGAAAGTTCATCAAGTATAGGAGTAACTAATTTTAACTGTATTTCATATTGTAGAATCCAAAATACAGTCTAACAAGTTAGTAAAAAAAAAAAAAGAAGGTACTAGCAATTGCATTTATGTTGATGCCTATTAGTTGGCCAATCAAATTTGGATTGTATAGACCAATTGGATAAGCTCTAGAAATACTACACAGTGAGTGGATAACAAATCTTATCACTTTCAAGTTCCAATGCTTCAATGAATTTTTTGAAAAAGATTCATACATGCCTTTAATAATCCATCTAATAAAATGATTGGATTCATAGATTAATGTTAGCATAAGTACTCATCTGTGCAATATTTACATAATTTTTTTGACTTTCTCATGAACGTAAAATTCTAGTTCAATGAGTATAATTTAGTTTTGTAATCTTAAAATATAATTATTAAAATTTAAAAGTTTATCAACTATCTTTAAAAATATGTAACTATTATTTACAACATATATTTTTAAAAATTTTTAATTTATAAATATCAACAATTACTTAATTAATATATAAAATATAATAAATATTATCGTTAAAAATTAAACCTTAAACTAACAATTTACATATTATTTAAGATACATCACCCACCTTAATTGTAACATAAGTGATTTTCATTATCTAACTTACATCACGTAGAATGGATCTATCATATTCTCTAAGATTATAAAGAATATTTAAGCCCAGTAGTTCCTTTTAAAAGTACATTGGAAAATCACAGTGGCCATAAACTTTTATTTAGATACTAAATTGCTATTTTGTCTTCTTGATTTTTCTTTCCTTTTTAGGAATTACTGTATTTATTTATAGTACTTTCAATCCAAATCATTGCTTAAGATTAAGCATTGCAATTTGCCAATTTGTGAAGAATTAATTAATTAAAGTAGAAAATTTATATCTGATTTTACTTTATTTTTTGTTGAAAAGATGGGCCACAAAGGTATATGTCAACAACAATGAGGCTTGTTCTCACGGAAGAAAGGTGCCTAAACAAAATCCTCCATGCATATCATTATTAAATTTTTTTGTTCAATTTTATATTATTCTGAAGGAAGCATGTAATTGGGATATAAGTTTTTTCCAAAATGCTGTGCTTTTCTAACTAACAATATTCCTACAGCATGTGGGACTTCCAAGTCAAGTGGCTACATTTTCTAAGGTATTTTTTATACATGACATTCTTAACATATATAATTGTTTCTACCATTTAAGAAAAATTTAGGATATATCACAAGTTCTTTATAAGCTATTTCTTTTATAAGTTTTTTTTTTTTTAAACAAATGAGTGCAATGAGCACCCAAATATTTTAAGAAATAGAAGGGAGTACAGGAAGACAAAGGGAAGAGAACCAAAACTCTCTCAAATTAGGAAAATCTAATCAACAAGTGTAAAGTTAGATCTAATCTTTAAAGGGAGATCACTCTACCAAACAAAGGCATGTACATTAAGGTATTAAGGTGTATTTACCTAAAGGTGGCAGAACAGGCTCTAGCCCGTCGGGCTGGTCTATGCACTTTTCAAAAAGTGGCGGGTTGGGTTGAGATTTTGGCACTGCCACATGCTAAAACCTGCTCCGCTAAAGTCTGTTGTCCGTCAAAATCCGCCCCGCTAAAATCGGCCGCCTGCTAAAGTCCGTCGCACCTATCCGTTCAGCATGTCCCACTTTAAGCCTCTTATTTTTTTAATTAATTCTAGTCATTTCAATTTTTAATGGTTTTATTTTATTCATTTATTTGTGAATATTTACAATATTTTTTATGTAAAATTTCTTAAAAAGATACTTTAAACAAAAATATTTAAAAAATAAGTGAAAATCTAATTGAAATGTAAAAATAAATAAATAAATCTATTTAAAAAAATGAATAAATAAAAATAAATATATAGGCGAGCAAACCCGCCGTTCGCCAATTTGACAGGGCGAGCTTGATTTTTATGCCCATTACACTTAGCGGGTTTGCCCACCCCTGCTTATTTTTTAGCAGATTTAAGACGGGGCATGGCAAAACGACCCATTTTGCCATTTCTATATTTACCATTTTATCGCACAACGGTTTCCCGGTTTTCTTATTTAAGAATATGAGATACAATAAAATTTATGGACCACAGTCACATTTAGACAATTATTCCAACGGTTTCTTAGCTGCCAACACACTATAGAAGAAGACTTAAAGTCTAGCGCGACTAACTTTGGATCCGTTTCTAGTTTCTAGCTATACATTGTTCCAACCTTTCATATAAGCAATCGCAATCTCAATTGCCTTCATAGCTCCCAAGTATTGCATGTAGTTAAACCTAGTTTTGTGCAGGAACAATAAGCTCTGTAGCACATACCCCAAATTTTAGAGGGCTTCTAAATTTTAAAAAGTTTAATTTCTTTTATGTTAATATTAATAAACATAAAAAATATTATAAAAAAATTAAATAAAAAAAAAAATATTGTGATAAAAATTTAATACATTAAAAAACAAAATTATTCAAAATCAAAATAATTATAATTTTTTATGAATGGCCGAACCTGTGTAGTGTTAGAGGATTTAACTTGCTATCCCTTAATAATGGTGCTATTACTCTTACATCCCTACACATTTTTTTTGAAATTTATTTTGTGTATACCGAAAATTTCAATGAAATATCGAATTTTTCATAAAAGATTACTGGATTTTTCGAAAAATCCGATAGTTCATTTTTAGAAATTTTTTTTTTTTGTACACTATCGAAAATTTCTAATAAATTACAGCACTTTTCATAATTTACCAGAAATTTCTGGTAGTTTAAATTTGATTGTGAATAATTTGGGGATTAAGCAAATTAGAAGGTGTCAAGTATAATTTAAGGGATGACAAGTTAAATTCTCCTAGTATTGTCCCAAGACTAAGGTTTTTGCAAAACAATCTAAATAGTCAATCAAATGATGCTGAAAATGTCACCAGAAGCTGAGATCGCTTCCAAATGACTTTAATGATTATTGGAGCCTTTTGGGGGATGGACATTGGCTTTGAGGATAACAAAATCTCTCATAGAAGAAGTTGAGCCCTTCCTAGTGTTGTTTCTAGATAAAATTATCAAAGAGATAGTCATTCTCATAGGGACATTCTTATTGTTAGATCTTTCTTGATTTCTAGAGTATCAAATCACAGTAATATTGTTGACTAACGCTGCAAGAATTACTGTTGTGCATTGAGGGAACTAAACTTTATCACAAACCTTCCAAATATCGTTTGTGTTGATTACAAATGAGAATCAAGACCATATGTAAACATGGGCACAATCAAAGAAGAGATGAGTAGATGTTTTAGCATACATGAGATATAAATTGCATATAGAAGAAAATTACAACCTCTTTTCACTAATTTGTCATGAGATAGCCTCTATACTCTACATTAGGCATTCATATCCTAACATGTTCATTGTTGAGTTGAGCAGACAATTACAGCAGTCTCAAGACAATCCAAGAGCAGTGGTAGATTTTTAAATACAATTCAAATTGGATCCTCGTTCCGCAATTCTAATGATCAACAGAATGTTCAAGTAACCAAAATCAAATCTCTTGATGCAGAAGATACTTGGAATACAAGTCTCACTAGTCCTGGTGAGTGAAACTCGATACTGCTTATGACATTACATCTTATGCTTCTTATGGTTTCATCACGTTTTGTTCATTTTGTATCTCTTGTAATTATAATTGACCTAAGGTTTTACTGATTACAAGCATGTTGACAGCAGTGTCTGCTCTGAAGTTCGACCGTTGGATGGGGCCAACCATTAGAATGTCACTTCCAAGTTTTAGGTAAATGCATTCATTCATTCATCATCTTCACAAGTATCTTCAATTTTCAACAACAAAGTAATAATCAATTTGTTTCAAAATTGCAGTGGTGGTACCGAGTTTAATCCAAACCTCCTTAAGTACTCTTGTCAGATTGAATGCAGGTTTACTCCCTCTACTTAAAATTCTCAAATAGTTCAATTAAAATGAGTAGTTTTAGATTGCGTTGCGGTCATAATTACACGTGATCGTTGATATTGCAAAAAAATTAATACATGTTTGCAATCACGATATGTGTTGCAACATTACCCTTCCCTAAAAAAATACATATATCTAATTCAAATTTAGACTAGATACATGTATCTTTTTACTTATATTTTATTAAAGAAATTTAGACCTTTGATTTCACAATATCAAAGATCGCGATGCAGATGCTTATAATGTGTTATTTGGCAAATAAAAATAGGGTGCAACCAGTGAAGCCTATGAAGATTACAAGAGAATTTTCTTTAACAAATGTGGATGACAAAGAACAACAATCTTTCCAAGACTATGGAGGTGGAAGTAGCCATAAAAATGAAATACATAATTTAAGCAGCTATGTGATGTTATCAAAACCTATATTAGCACTTAGGTTTAATCAAATGAAAATGCAGGTAGAAGCTCCTATTGTACTTTACCAATGCTCAAATTCTTTAGAAACCTCTAATTAAAATGAATATTTAACTTTGTCATATTTATATTTATAACTTTAGAGTGTAACTAAAAATTTATGTTGGTATTTTTCACTTTTTTTAATCGGGTTAATAAAGAAGGAAGATGTTTGTCATTTGATGAGAACTTAAGCAAGATATAATTTATATTTTTAAACTATAGCGGCTGTAAGACGTAATATATATTAAATGATTTATCAATATATAATGGACCTCTCATTGAGTTGACATTGGAAGGGAACATCTTTAGAATTTTAGTTATGCAAAAGTTGTAGTTCTTCATCTTCCATTTCTTCAAGCTTTTGAGTTTGTCTTCATCCCTTTAAAATTTTGGAGTTTATATGCAAAATCGAACTCAAAACTCTCTTAACACCATGGGTATTATATTTGATTAACGATTTTTTGAAGGCACCATTTTAAACAAGATGTTATAACTTATGTTCTAACTTAGTTGTGATAGAGTGTACACAGTCTTTTTGAAGACCGCTTCAACATATTGTTTCAGAATTATGTTATTTTTAGTACAATAAAAAATGTGACTAAAAGCGCATTATTTTGTAAAGTTTTTAAATTTGAATCTTTATGGTAACGATTCTAGAATATCTTAAATCTGTTTGAAAAAAGATTTAATTGAATTTGATTCATATTTAACTTTTAATGAAGAAGATTAAAATTTTACTTTTTAGATTCATCTTACTTGTCAAAATCCTATTGGAATTTTCAGATGAATCATAATTGCTATTTAAGGAGATGATTCTCTTTATTTGAAGACTTACCCTCTTAAAGATTTTAGAGTGTCAGTATTCTCTTTCCTTTGAACATTTGCATTTCATTTGTAATATTCTATTTTTGAATATTTTTCTTAATTTAGTGACAGTGTGACATTCAAAGTGATAGTGAAAGTTATGTAGAACATGATGCTGTTGAAAATATAATTGAGTCAATTTCTATGCTAACTAGGAGATTTAGCAAGACAATGAGAAGATTTGATAGTAGGTCTAGGAATAATGTCTCTCATATGTCAAAAGACAATCAACAACATAATTTTAAATGTGTCAACTTTCAGCATTGAAGAAAAGATGGAGAAAAACTGAACAAAGGCAAGAGAATTCAATGTCATGAATGTGAAGGTTTTGAACATATTTAGGATTTAGGATGAGTGTACCAAATTCCTTAGAAAATAGAAAGTGCTACAATGTCACTTTCTCTAATAATGGTTCGATGAAAAAAATAAATCTTATCAGACTAATAATGTGGTGGCATTTACTACTTGCATAAGATCAAGTCCACAAATATATAATAATAATGGTGACACCTATGGTGACGACTTATCTAATTATTCCTTTGCTGAAGCATAAAAATTGTATACCTCAAATAGACTAAAGATTCTCAATCTGTTGAAAAAATAGAGAAAATTCAACTCCTTCTTCAAGAAAAAAATCTTCTCATACTAATCATATTATAGTTGAAGGAGAATGTTGACCATCTAAATCCAAAATTTGAAGATATGTTTGCATGTTGAATTTTAGAACTAAGAACCTTGAAGAAATTCTCAACAAAAAAAACATCATATATAACTCAATTAAAACATCAATATTAACAAAAATCTTTTAATTGTATCAATAAAAACAACAACATAACTAAACAAAAACAACAATATATCCGACAAAAACCACAACATTAACATAAACCTTGTATTTATCTCAAGTAAAATAACATATCTTAACAAAAAACCTTTATTGGTATTAACAAAAATAACAACATAACTCAATAAACACATCAACATTAACAAAAAAGTTTACTTGTACCAACAAAAACAACAACATAACACAAAAAAAACAACAACATAACTAACAAATACTACAACAATAACATAAATATTTTACTTATCTCAACAAAAACAATAATATAACTCAACAACAACATTAAAATTAATAAAACATTTTTACTTATATCAACAAATATATCAACATTAACACAAACACTTTTAGTTGTATCAATAAAGTAACAACATAACTCAACAAAAACAATAACATAGCTAACAAAAACCATAACAATAACATAAATCTTTTATTTATCTCAACAAAAACAACAACATAAAATATTTAATATCATCTTAACAACAATAAAAACAATGAACCCTAAAGTACAAATTGTTTTAACAACAGCCACTTCCATAAAAAACCACTAATACGAAAAGGCCCTTTCACCACAATTGGAAAAGGGATACTAAGACGGTTAACCAACCATAGTTAGATCGAGTGTGGTTGTAAATATGTACGTTTCCACCATAGACATCTAGCCGTAGTGATAGACTAGGTAGCGCGCTACCTATCACAACATTGATAGTAAATAATTGATGTGATATATATAGTTCATGGATTTGAAGCCCAACAATATCAATTTAATTAAAGCACGAATAATATTTAACATTTCAAAAGTGTTTTAACTTTGACAAAAGTGTGAGGTGTGAAAAGTATTTTGATAGAGCAAGCAACTAAAAGTCTTATTACCTACTCAGAACGGTCGTTTCCGTGTTATTTTTCTTTCTTTTAGAATATCGCTATCCATACCATTAGTTGGTAGGTAACCCTATTCGTTAGATGTAAAGGGACATTCGAAAGGGACATCGGATGATCATAGAAGGCAACTAGTAGGAGTATCCTAGCACATTCGTAGGGACGATCATCACTTTTCGTAGGCAACAATCGAGGGACAAGATCATGTATTCGTAGGCAGCATCGAGGGACTATGATCTTTGTATCGAAGGGATTATGATGATATGTTTGTAGGCAACGGTGCTAGGATACCTCTACGTTCGAGGGACTTGACCATTTATTCGAAAGGCAACGAGAGAGAATACTCTAGGGGGTGCATGTGTGAAGAGAGTGTGTCAAATTCAGATATGTTATCTTGCAATTAGAAGTGATCTACATTCGTTTTATCTTGCCATACACTGTAATACGGTGAACTGACTTTGTAGGTTTTTGTATCGCAAATGTGCGGATAGCAAGAGTCGCCACCGACTTTTCTTTTATCCAATTAAGGGAAGGTAAAAAGTACAGAAAAAGACCTTCGTTAGATTCGAGTAAGGGAGAAGGTTATGAAAGGGAAGGTATTAGCACCCTTTCCATCCGTAGTTATCTACAGGCTCTTAGTTGCTCTTAGATCACTTTAAAATTGTGCTTTCTGTGTGTTTGACAAAAATATTTTGAAAAGGCATTTCGCTTTGACTTTGTAATGATTCATGTAGGAATGCATACAAAGTGTTCGGAAATGTTTCGTTTTGAAAAGAGTTTGAACTTTGACAAAAGTGTGAGGTGCAAAAAGTATTTTGATAGAGCAAGCAACTAAAAGTCTTATTACCTACTCAAAATTGGTCGTTTTCGTGTTATTTTACGTTCCTTTAGAATAGCACTATCCACACCATTAGTTGGTAGGTAACCCTATTCGTTGGGTGTAAGCGGGACATTCGAAGGGACATCGGATGGTCATAGAAAGAAACTGTATCCTAGCACATTCGAAGGGACTATCATCATTTTTCGTAGGCGACAATCGAGGGTCAAGATCATGTATTCAGAGGCGACGTCGTGGGTCTTATGATCTTTGTATCGAAGGACTATGATGATTTGTTTTGAAGGCAGCGGTGCTAGAATACCTCTACGTTCGAGGACTTGACCATTTGAATTTAAAGGCAACGAGAGAGAATTACCCTAAGGGGTGCATGTGTGAAAAAAGTGTGTCAATTCAGATATGTTATCTTGAAAATTAGAGTGAGCTATGTTGATTTTAATCTTGCCATACACGCCTAATTACTAACAGTTTATAGAGTGCGGAAAGTAAATTGCGGAAATATAAAGATGCGGAAAGATAAATCCTACGCTATTACATGGCTTTGGGGCAGATACATAATTTAAAGTGCGGAAAATAAAAGTCCTAATTAAACTATTACATCCCATAGGCAATTACAAAATATGAAAAGAAAACGATAAAAATTGTCCGAAACAGGATAACCTGTGAACAGATGAAAAATCGGGAAATACGAGGAAATTGAATAAGAGGAAAATGTTAGTAAAAATAATAATTTTTGAATGAGAAAAAGTTTTCATGCTAGAAATAACATTAATATGCTAAAATAATTTTTTGGAGTTAATTTAATAATTAAAAATCAATTAAAAGTGATTTAAATGATAAAATTGAAATTAAATTAAATATGCATGCAAAAATAATATTTTTAATTTTAAAAATTAAATAAGTATTTTCTGGAAATAATGCAAAAAGAAAAAATATTTTTGGTGTTTTTTAAATGCATGATAAAAATATTAAAAGATAAATTAAAATGGATGAAAATATTAAAGAAAATATGAAAATAGTTAATTTGTAAAAAGGAAGAAGGAAACCGGTCCTGGCGTGGTTCGAACTGGAGACCATTGAGAGAATCTCCTTCATCCAATGCCTTAACCACTGCGCCACATGACATCTGGTGTTTGTGAAGCTGAAACCAATTGAATATAAACGTCAACGTGTCACTGATTTGAATCAAACACAGTCAGCCATGCGTGGACCCCAGTTGGCACGAGAGAGCGAATCAGAAAGCGCGAAGATGCCACGCACACCTCCAGCCGATCTTCGCCTGAGTCAGCGCCGGAGCTAGGGCTCCGGTCATCTTCTCCGGCTAGTCCGATTTCGAAACCTGCAAAATAGGCAAAAGCAAAAACAAAGGGATACCCTACCCCCATAAATCGACCATGGCGAGTTCAATGGTGGCCTCCGTTTGACCTGAAAACAACTATACAAGCCGGTTCGAAGCTTTCCAGTTTTCTAAACCTAACAATGGCAATTGGTGATTTCTACGTGTATGCTTGCATGTAAGGTATCAAATACATTCTAATGAACCTCCTGAGCACAAACAAACACACAAAAAGCATTAGCAACGCATGAATAATGAAATTCGAAATTCACAAATATACCAAATCGGAGCAAGGTGTAGGGCACGATTCTGGATGGTTTTGCTTCGAGTAAGAGCTGGGATTGCTTGCTGGGATGTCAAGGAGCACGTTTGAATCCTTAAAACACCTTGAAATTGGCTGGAGAATGGATTTCGATTTTCACAACTTTGAGAATTTTTTTGGCAAAATAAGGGTTGTGCTTTGAGCTAGGGTTTCGTGTGGTTTGTGATGCAGCTTGCTTGGTATTTATAGAGTGTATTAGGAGAGCAAAAAGAAGGAAAGAAGATTGGATCATCAATGTGCCATAAATATTTTTCAAATAAAATCAAATTTTGGAAAATTTTGATTTTCTCTTCAATGTGAGAGCTAGCACGAATTTGGTATGTTCCATGGGCTATCTTGGACCTCAAGTTTGATATAAATTCACTCCTTTTGAAAAAATATCTTATTTTCATATTTTATATAATTTAATTTTGAATTAAATGGTTTTAAATTCAAAATAAATCAATAAAATAGAAAATTGTCATGGCCAAGCATCCATAGGTCACAAATAATATTATGATCAAGTTTGAATCATAAAATTATAGTCCCATTTGGAAAAAATTGCATTTTGACAAATATCTCCTTTTTTGCAATTGTTCAAAAATGCCCAACTTGTGAATGGTGTATTTTGCTCAATTTTCCACATTTTTGAGTGTTCTTGGACTTTTTCAAAAGATCTAAGAGTCCTCTAACCAACCTCTTTGGTTTCATCTCAATTGGAGTTTCCATGCTCAATATATCTTCAAAACAAAAAGTTGACTTTTTGTTGACTTTGAAAAGGACCTGTAATGTTTTGATGCATACCTTCCAAATGAAGCATTTTTTGAACATTCTTGTGAGACATAAAGTTGTAGAGAATTGAATTTTCTTCAAAACAAGAGGTGGTGGAAAAATTTCTGAGAAAGTATGAAGAAGTTATGCTCAGTTAAAGTTTGGTTGACTTTTCACTGAGAAACCCTAATTTAGAAAGTTTGACTTTTGAGCAAATCTTGAGTTTTCTTGATGAATCATGATCAACCCTTGATCAAATGATGAATGTGACTTCAAAATGAGGATGTTGACCAAAAATCATGAAGTTTGACTGTATGTTGACCACAGTTGACTTTTTCTCCAATACAACTGATTTTCAACCATCTGAGCAATTGTCTGAGGAAACTTGACTTGTGAGGCTTGAAACTTGACATGGAGAGTCTTTGAAGCATATGAGGAGGCATGATGACCATTGGAGCTGTTGGAAGTCCATCTGGATCTAAGAATTGCCAAACCCTAGTTTGGGTTGATTGTCTAGGAGAGGGTTTGTCTGATCAACCCTTGAGGAATCCTTGAGTATGGGTGTATGAAATGTCTTGAGAAATAGGAGGGCAAATTTTGGGGTATGACAGCAGCCCCTGTTCAATCTTCTTGTACTGGAAGGGTTAGATTGGCATGCTTGCCTTTCGTGACCTGGAGGTAGAAGATGATTGAACACTCGAGTACACCTGAAAATTTGCACTCGCTGTTGGCTGATGATGCGGGAATGGGCTTACAGATGCCATTTGGAGAAGTTGGAGACTTTGCTGGGGAATGAGTCGTACGCTAGACTCGAGATTGTTGTCTGGATAGGAGAACTGACGGGGATGGGCTTAAGATGCCATCTGGAAAGATCGGTGCTGAGGAGTGAGCCGTACGCTAGGCTCTGTAGACGTTTCCGGGAGTGGAAGAAGCATGGAGATGGGCTTAAGATGCCATCCGGAGGGAGTCGTACGTTAGACTTCGTGCTCATCTTTGAATGAAGTTATTGGTTTGTATTTGTTTTTTAACCAAATGTGCAACATTCTGAAGGTGGAGAAATATTGACAAGTAGTCGGAGATGGGCTTAAGATGCCATCCAAGGCAACTGAGTCATACGCCAGACTCTGTAGTTGCTGTTGATAATAAGAGGGAATCAGAATAGATCTTCGTGCTGATTACTCTGAGGGAGTAGTAGTTGGCAAATTGCGGATATCTTCCCTGTTGTGCATCGGGTATTGATCCACTGCCTGTCATCGGAGGATAACTTGTGATCGTTCAGATAGTTTTCCCCGTCTGGCTTCGGGCATTAATCCTGGATCTGTTGTCCGAGGACAACAAGGGTGGTCGTTCAGATAGTTCTCCCGTCTGGATTCGGGTATTAATCCTGGACCAGTTGTCGGAGGACAACTAGGGAGGTCTTTCGGATAGGGTTTCCCCGTCTGGCTTCGGGTATTAATCCTGGACCAGTTGTTGGAGGACAACTAGGGAGGTCTTTCAGATAGTTCTGCCGTCTGGATTCGGGTATTAATCTTGGACCTGTTTGCGTCAGAAGTGATTTTCACCTGTTTTGGAGAAAATAAGAGAAACTTTGATAGAATACTGTTAGTCTTATGCAAAGTATGATGCATGACGATGTGTATGAATGACATATGCATATATTATGACTTTATGAGAAATGTATGAATGATAGATGTTGTGGTATTTCAAAACATATCCATCTTGAAGAAGATGCAGATGTTCTGCTCGAGGATTTCTGACTTCAGTTTGGGGATGAAACGGATGGAAGCCCTGAGAAGAAATCCTTGATTCCTCCGATGCACTATCTGACCAAGTTTTGAGCCTAGATATTTGTTGAGGATGGTAGAGATCGAGAAGTACGTTGTTGAGGATCTCATACATAGACCCTGTTGGGGAGAGTCTGGGAGGTACTCTGTTGGGGATCTTGTGTGTAAATCCTGCTGGAGAGTATTTGATAGCTGCTTGGAGACCGGGTTAGAAAGATCTAGAGTCCGTTGACATTTCTGGTTGAGGGATAAAAGATGTAGGTTTCCTCCGATGCACTATCTGACCAAGTTTCAGGCCTGGAGGCCTGGGCACTGCTGTTGGAGAAAAGGGGAATTGTTGAGAGATATCTTTTTGGGGATAAATACCTCGGCTGGGGATGAAGCGTTATTGCTCGAAGACGGGTGTAATCCGGTTAAGTCAAGTGGAACCACTGCTCGGGGACTGCCGCGTACTCCGCTGGGGAAGGTTTGTAGTGAGCGGCGCCTCTGTGGGGATTACCCCTTGCAGGGGAATGTATTGGTGACTTTCGCCGTCATCTCAATTCCTGGAGCCTGTAGAAATTACTTTTGTATGTTCCCTTTTCGCATGTTTGTGAATAGATTCTTATTGTTAGATGCATATAATCATTCAAAGCAAACATTGGACTTTATGCAAACAACAACAGTGAAAATTGTAAAGAGAAAGAACTTGTATTTATTTGAAATGTGGCGTATGGCCAAGTAGTTTATACACAAGAAAGGAAAAAAGCTATGCGGAAACAATCTCGTTAAGTTCTAATTATGCTAGTACTCATATATTTCAACTATCTCATCTCCTTGCTGTCAGTAGAAAGTGAGTAGACTGATCTTCGCCATTTGAAGCTTGAATGCTGATAGTAGTCTGGAAGTAGGTGATCTGGACGAGACATAGTCGTACGCTTGAATCCCTAACTTTTGCCTAGACCGCCCTTTCGGGTTTTCAGTCTACCGGGATACCCTTTTTTGCCCAAGCCGCCCTTTCAGGTTTTCGACTTGCCGGGTGCACATGTTTTATATATATCCTTAACTTTTTCCCGAACCCTTTTGGTTCGCCAGGGATTATATTTTGCCTAGGCGATCGACCTAACGGGTCTCGTTTATCGTAGTATTTTTTACTATGTCTGCGTTCACGGGGTGTGGAAGTCTTCACCATCCATGGTGCTAAGTATCATAGCTCCGCCGAAAAATCTGTCTTGACTACAAACAGTCCCTCATAGGTGGGAGTCCATTTGCCCCTGGGATCACCTTGTGGAAGAATGATGCGCTTGACTACTAGATCACCGACTTGGTAGACTCGATGCTTGACCTTCTTATTAAATGCTCGATCATTCGCTCGATAGATCCATCCATGGCGGATGGACGCAGTCGTTTCTCATCAATCAAGTTAATCGGTCAAGGCGATGCGAATCCAATCCTCTTAGCCTAACTACGTGTCTGGAGGAATCGGTTGAGGTATCGAACCTCGATTGGTGGGGCGCCTCCATACCGTATACAAGAGAGAAGGGGGTTGCCCCTGTTGATGTTCGTAATGTAGTGCGATAACCATGAAGAGCGAATGGCAACATCTCATGCCAATCCTTGTAAGTCACTGTCATCTTTTGCATAATCTTCTTAATGTTCTTGTTGGCGGCTTCCACAGCGCCATTCATCTTAGGCCGATATGGAGAAGATTTATGATGTTTGATCTTGAACTGTGTGCAGAGTTCGATGATCATTTTGTTGAGATTAGAGCCGTTATCTGTGATAATCCTTTCGGGAGTGCCATACCGACAGATAAGATTATGCTTGATGAAGCGAGCCACAACATTCTTGGTAACAGATGCAAGAGGTTTCTACCCACTTGGTGAAATAATCAATTGCCACAAGGATGAAACGATGTCCGTTGGAAGCAGTGGGCTTGATTTCTCCGATCATGTCAATGCCCCACATTGCAAAAGGCCAATGAGCTGTTAGAACATTCAGAGGTACCGGAGGTACGTGTACTTTGTCGGCATAAATCTGACATTTGTGACAAGATCGAGCATAGCGGTGACAATCAGCTTCCATGATGGACCAATAGTAACCTGTTCTCGGAATCTTCTTAGCCATCGTATGTCCACTAGAATGGGTACAAAATGCGCCTTCGTGTAACTCTTCCATGATACGTTCCACTATTTTCCGGTCTACACAGCGGAGTAAGCACAAGTCGTGATTGCGCTTGTATAAGATGTCGTTGCTGAGGAAGAATTTGGATGCAAATCTTCTCAAGAACTTCTTATCATTGACAGATGCCCCTGCGGGATATTCTTGAGTCTCAAGATACCTCTTCACGTTGTAGTACCAAGGTTTCTCTTCTGTATCAAGCTCATAACAATATCTTTGGTTCGTCAAACTTCTCAATGATGATCAGGGAGCCTCGTTGTCCCATCGACCTTGAACATAGGCGACATAGTAGCTAATCGTCTGTGATTCTCTTCTCGTGGAATGTGATCAAAGTAATCTCTTCAAAGTAGGGATCAAACTCGAACATGCTCGATCACGGAATGAGATTCGGATGCTTTGTATCCCACTCGCCCTTAATCGGTGATTACTAAAGCGAGTCTCCATACACTTGCAAGAACTTGATTCTTAAGTCAATATGACTTTAATACCCATGATGCGCGCGTATTCGGCCATGTTGTTGGTACAGTTGAAACATAATCTGGCGGTGAAAGTGTCCTTTAGGGGATGTAATGATGGCGCCAATGCCATTGCCAAGTGCGTTTAAGGTTCCATCAAAACCATGGTCCATCGGGATCCTTGTTCGAGTCCTTAAATCGGGCACGGTTCTTCAATCTGTAACTAGTAAAACATCTTCGCGGAAACTCGAGCGCATAGACTAATAGTCATCTACGGCTTGATGAGCCAAATGATCGGCTACTACACTTCCTTTGATCGTTTTCGAGAAGTGTCTTGGATGTCGATTCGGTCAAGATCATTTGCCATCTTGCTATTCTTAGGAGAGCTGGTTTCTCAAATATGTATTTTATCGGATCCATCTTGGAAATCAACAAGGTAGTGTGAGCCAACATATCTTGTCTTAGTCGGTGACGAAATAGCGTTGCAAGTTTTCTCTGTGAGTATCTTGTTTCACAATCGGTAAACTTTTGCTAAGGTAGTATATTGCATACTCTTTTCGACCGGACTCGTCATGTTGCCAACACACACCCCATTGAGTTCTCTAACATCGAGTACATGATAAGAGGTCTTCCTTGATTGGGCGGCATTAGGATAGGAGGATTACATAGGTACTCCTTGATTTTGTCAAAAGCGATCGGCAATCGTCGTTCCATTCTACCACTTGATCTTTCTTGATGGCTTGAAGATTGGCTCACAAGTAGCGATAAGATGTGAAATGAATCGGCAATGTAATTCAATCGGCCCAAAACCTCGACTTCCTTCTCGGTGCGGGGGTGGCATCTCTTGAATAGCTTTAACCTTGGCGGGATCAACTTCAATACCTTTTCGACGACAAACCCTAGGAGTTTCGGATCGACTCAAAGGTGCACTTGTTGGGATTAAGTCTTAGTTTGTACTTCAACCTATCAAAGCAGTTTACGTAGATGATCAAGATGTTCTTCTTGATGCGATCGAGCTATCATGTCGTGACCCTATCTCGTGATGAATCATGCCATGAAATAATGTCACCATACGCGATAAGTGGCGCCGCGTTCTTCATCGAACGGCATAACCTTGTAACAAAAAGTGCTTGTGTAACAAAAGTAGTCTTCTCCATGTCTTGAGAGCCATTTTGATCTGATTGTAACCGGAGAAACCATCCATAAAGGAGAAAACCTTATGTTGAGCGGTGTTGTTAACCAGGACATTAATATGAGGAAGTGGGAAATCGTCTTTCGGACTTGCTTTGTTCAGATCTCTGTAATCCACACACATTCGTACCTTGCCATCTTTGTTAGGTACAAGCACCACATTAGCTACTCACTGTGGATAGGAAGTAACAGCTAAGAAACCGGTGTTGAACTGCTTCATAACTTCGGCTTTGATTTTCTCTGACATCTCGGGACGCATTCGACGAACCTTCTATTTCCCTGGGAGAAAACCTTCTTTCGTCGGCAATCGGTGTACCACAATATCAATGTCCAAACCTGGCATGTCTTCGTATGACCAAGCAAAAACCTCAATATAGTCTCGTAGCATCTGGACCAACCTTTCTTTAACACTTTTCTCAAGACCCGCTCCTATCTTGATCTCTTTTCTATCTTCATCAGTACCCAAATTCACAACCTCAACTGACTTTTCGTGTGGCTGTATAACTCGCTCTTCTTTGTAGCGATCGACAAGTTCTCCGGCACTTCACAATCTTCCTCACCTTCGTCTTCGGCTTGGTAGATCGAATTATCGAAGTCATATTTAGCAATAGCATAGCTGTTATCAACGAGATTCAGAGTGATTCTGCAGTGTATCACGTGGGTGTGTGTAAGAAACACATAGCTTTTTGAAGGGGTGATAAAGTAAAAGAAAGAAAACAACAATTGAATGCAAAAGTCCAACGATTTTATTGAATGAAAATATGCAAATGACAGATAATAACCCTCACAAACGAGCCATGATGCCCCGGGCAAGGCACTAGGCTTTAGAGTTCATTGTTCAAATACGAAAAGCAAAACAAACAAGAGCAATTACTCCTGTCTAAAGGAGATTGGTATAGCGTCTTGATCTTCCAATTCTTTGAGTCCGTTGTCGGGAGTTGGGAAGATCCACTTGCTGATGTCGAAGTCGTTGTTGTCGTCTTCTATAGCATGGATTCCACTTTGGCTGATGCGGAAAGGAAGTTGGCCGGCACGTTTGCGGCGTGTCATCTTCTGTCTCGATGGTGAAGCCTAAACCGGTCTTGTCGGTTGAAAGGAAAATCGGGGCTGACCCCAAATAGTACTACCTCTCTTCAACAACGACTTGAGCATCTTTCGGTGAGGTCATCCTAAGGAGCTTGCTTAAGGGTGGCGGAGTCACAGGCATGACTCGGGAATTGTTTCAAAAGCTTGCGAGTCTTAAAGAATTCACCCTCCACCTCGAGGTATCGGAATGATGTAGATGATGACCATATATTCTTCTTCACCACATCGTAACAACCTTCCCTTTCACGGGTATTTGACACGATGTAAGGTAGAGGTACCGCCCATGTATCCAAGGCGTCCAAGTAGGCAAGAGTAAGTGGACGGATGTCCATGACGAAGAAAATGGAGTCAAAAGTCTGGGAACCGACTTTAACAGGCATAATGAGCTCTCCATGTACTGTTCGCTTAGAACCATCAAAAGCTCTCACAATTATTGCACTGGGTTTCAGAACCAACCCTTTGACATCGAGTCGATCAAAAGCAGTCTTTGGGAGGGTATTCAGAGCAGAACCGGTATCCACCAAAACATGAAATAACGTAACACCCTTGCATTCAACAGAGATGTGTAAGGCTTTGTTGTGTTTCTTTCCGGCAGGAGTCAAATCAGCATCAGAGAAGCCTAGGTCGTTGTTGGTAGCCAGGCTAGCAATACAAACTTCAAACTGGTCAGTGGTAGTGTCTTACGGCACGTGAGCATTCTTCAGAAACTTCACCAAGGCGTTAGCATGAGCCTCAGAGCACAAGAGCAGAGCAAGCATAGAGATCTTGGACGGAGTCTGTCCCAACTGTTCCACCACATTGTTGTCACTCTTCTTGATAATCTTCAGAATTTCCTCCATTTCTCGTTTGAGGTGTCTTGATAACTTCCTTTGGTACTTGGTGAGGATGAGTCTTGGTTCTTTCCCTCAGCTTGGGAATGGATTGAATAAATTTGGAATCTGTTGGAGTCATGATGTCTTTTGGAGGAGAGGTATCTGGAGAGAATACCCTTCCGGTTCTGGTCACCTTACTTGATCTGGTGATGTTGTCAATGTCAGGAATGGTAGCTTCAATTGTAAGATCTTCAATGGTCAGAGGGTCTTGCTTGACGCCATGATAGTAAACATCAGCCCCATAATTCCAAGGAATGGCCTTGTCAGAGGAATAGGGAACTGGTCTTTGAGAAGTGATAATGAGAGGTGCCACTCTAGGCACAGGATCAGCAACGGGAATCCTTATGGTGTTAACATCAACATAGTCTTCTGGGAAATTGTCACCCCATCCGGTTGCTTTAACATCTTCAATAGGAATCTTGTAGCTCTCAGGAACAGTATACTTCACCATGTAATCAAACTTTCCGCTTGGCTGCCCCAAGGTATCCCATGCAGGCAGTGCCTTCATTCACATCTTGATCTTGATTTCTTAGACATGTCTTCACAGACTCTCCACGGTAGTTTCGGGAATAGTATTTCACGGTTATCCATTATGCCGAACGTCTTCTCAACCAAGCACAACCATCGAGCGAGATGGGCTGCGACAATTCTCTGGGCATCTGGATTGACACGCTTGCAAATTCTTCTTAACAGTCATCAGAGGAATGGTCAAATCATCTATGTTGAATACATAAGTATCCTCACCAACAACATTGGAACTCTTGTCATGGTTAGGCATAGGCGCATTGATCACATTCGGAGTTTCAACAGGAGGATCAAACTCAATCTGCTTAGCTTCAATCATATCTTGGATCTTGTTCTTCAGAGCCCAACAGTTGTCAGTGTCGTGCCATGGGCTATTGGAGTGGTAAGCACATTTAGCATTAGGATTGTATCTCGGAGAGGAGGTATTGACACTCTAAGGAGGATCCCTCAAGGTAATCAGCTCTGCTTTCAACATGTGTTGCAAGGCTTGCGACAAAGGCATGTTGATCTTTGTAAACTGTCTTCGTGGCGTGTTTTGGTTACGCGCGTTGTCTCGCTGAGGTTGTGCTGATGTAGGATTAGAGATCACAACTTCCCCCACAGATTGAGCACGGTCGGTCTTGGCTCGGCTTTTCTGACCATACACAACATTAGCTTCTTTCTTACCACCAAAAGATCTCTTTGCAGCATTTAAAGATGACTCTACATGAATCTTTCCGCTCTTCATACCAGCTTCAATACGCTCTTCTGTCAATATCATCTCGGTGAATCCGGCTGAAGAGTTTCCAATCAAATGATTGAAGAATGGGCCAGTCAGTGTTCCCATAAACATATCAACCAACTCCCTATTGGACAAGGGTGGTTGAACTCTGCCTGCTAGGTCTCTCCATTTCTGAGCACACTCTTTGAACTTCTCCTCACGACCCATAGACATGTTTTGCAGTTGCATGAGAGTGGGTGTCAATTCAGCATTGTATTCATATTGTCTGTAGAAAGCATCTGCTAAGTCACTCCAAGTACGGATACAATCATTTTCTAGCTGATAATACCACTCCAACTTGAGTTCCGGACAAACTCTCTTGAAAATAGTGCATCCACAACTTTCTGTCATCAGTGTGGGGATTGATCTTCTGAACATAGGACTTCAAATGCAGCTTCGGACAAGAAATACCATCATACTTGGCAAAAGTGGGAACTTTGAACTTGGGAGGAATCACCACACCAGGGGACAAGGCTCAGATCATCAAAATTCAGCCCTGACATCTTCAGGTTTTCCACAGCATTCAAACGGTCTTCAAGTTGCTTGTACTTGTCATATTCATTAGAGTACTGGTCATTGTCATAATGATCCTCTCTCTCTTTCTCAGACTCACGCTGGATGCCTTCGCCATCACCCTTGACACTCCCCTCATTCTTGACACTTCCTTCAGAGAACTCTATCC
This sequence comes from Vicia sativa, assembly GCA_021764765.1. NCBI lineage: Eukaryota > Viridiplantae > Streptophyta > Magnoliopsida > Fabales > Fabaceae > Vicia > Vicia sativa. The sequence goes on from CM038792.1 coordinate 179,186,473, forward strand.
GGCTGACTACTTTAGGACCACCTTTGTAACGTCTACCCATGTTGAGAACACCAACAACCTTCTTCTTTCTGTTGATGAGCTTCTTCAGATCTTCTTGGCCTTGGACCAAGCTAGTGAACATCTGCTGAAACTGAGCATGGAGATCTCTGAAAGTCTGTTCAAGAGCCATTTCTGCTAAAATAAATAGCGAGAGAATGAGAAAACCAATCTTCAATGTACCTGTGATGCAATGTTATGCTATGATATGCGATGTTTATGCAAATGCAATGCAATGTTTTCAAGGACCTTAGAGATTTAAATTTGTTAAACAAGCAATGAACAAAGATTTATTAGTTCTCTTTTATTCTTTTTCTTTTTAAGTACAAGAGATAGTTCAAAACAATAAAAGAATAACATATAAATCCTAAAGCTCTAAGTCTCCCATGGGCGCTTCCTTTTGGTGCCGAGGTACGCGTTGATGCTTCGCTCCTCGTGAAGTAGCTTGGTCAACTCTAGCACTTTCTTCTCACTTGCATAACACTGAGCTTCAAAGGTATCCCTTTCTTCTTTTAGTTGAATCCAGGACCTCTTCAAGTCTTCAAAATCAGTAGGCATGTCAGGATGGAGAACAGTATAGGGTACGTCACCTATATCAATAGGTTCCATAATTACTGGTAAAACAGGCGCGAATGGCATCATGAGGTTTTGAGCTCGAGCTCTCACCCATTTGAGGTAAGGTTCCCAAGGAATGGAGTTTTGGTGCCCCAAAGTCTTGGTATCAGTCTTCTTTACCATGCCCCAAGCGTGTATGAACCTTCGTCGGTAATTCTTCTGGAGATCGTGGTTGTAGTCGAACACAATGTCTTGGAGAAGCATATCATGCGGACCATCTCTTCGAGCAAAACCAAACTGACGTAGAGCTAGAGAAGGGTTGTAAGTAATACCTCCTCTTATACCAAGGAGGTGTATATTAGGGAATTCTCTACAACGCTCAATGAATGTGAAGTCCTTTTGAGAGAAAAGACTCCAACAGATATCTGAATGGGAGAGTGACATTAGCCTTTGAGATCACCTCAACCTTTGTTCATTCTTCAAAACTGATAGAGGAAGGTGCGAAATAAACCACCTGGAAAGTAACGGTATGCAACACATGAGAGTTCCTTGTCTCTTAGTAGTACGAGTGTGGAGAGAATGTAGGATGTCTCCAAGTAAAGTAGGCACTAGATTACGAGTAAGGAACAACTTGATGGCGTTGACATCTATGAATTGATCCGAGTTAGGAAATAGAACCAAACCATAGATTAGAAAGGCCACAATATCTTCAAATGCATGGAAACTCATAACCTTGAGTAATTCTCGGGCTTTCTTAATTAGGAACTTAGCAAGTAAACCCTTAACTCCGCTTCTTGTTTCCCAATTGGCTTCAATGTCTGAGCGCTTAAGATGTAGCGCTGATGCAATGTCTTCGTACCTAGGAACTTTTTCTAGACCGGTGAATGGAATTTGGTCAAGAATAGGTATCCCAAGTAGCTTAGAGAACTCTTCCAAAGTAGGAACTAACTGATAATCTGGGAATGTAAAGCAATGGTGTTTCGGATCGAAGGAACAAGACATGCATCATATCTTCTTCAAAACCGGAGATAACCAAGTCAAGCAGATAACCATGTCTTTTGATGAACTGAGCATGGTCGGGAATTTCTGAAACCAATTCTTTGAGTTGAGAAGGGATACCCATGAAGTTGATTCGGATAGTCTTTCTAGAAGCCATAATCCCTACAAAAGAGCAAAGATAAATCCTAGGTCCTTGAAATAGTTAGAAATGATATGCAATGCAAATGATGTCATGATGTCATGTTTAGCACACAAACAATTCACACAATGAGCCTAGGTTTAAGGCTTGCATGAGGTATAGGTGATTACCCACCAAAAGTTTGAGTTGGTTCATCTGTCCTATAATAGTAACGGGTTCTAGGAATCTCACATCATCGATCTTTCTCGTGGCGTTTATTTCAATACGACTACCAAGTGGTCGACGAAAATATCCCAAAAGTCGATCTCAATGAGCGTAGCATCAGTATCGACCAACCTCGGTCTAAACCAAAGCCGACCATCTCACTACCTTCTAATGGCCAAGATGGGTCAATTAAGGTTCTAAAAGTTTAGTTAGTGCTTGATGACACCACGAAGCCAAATACTATCCTCAGCGTGGGAATGAAGAGTATCGGGACATCCAAAGTGTCACACTAACGTAGCCATCATGTTGACCGTTTGATATCGTCTAACGGCGCGATGATTTATTGCTACTTACCTAAAAGGAAACCGGATCGGTGTAGGATCCCCACAAACATAATACCCAAGCAACCCTTAAAGTAGCAAGCAAGTCAAACAAAAGCGATAAAATGATCTAGAAATCCCTAAGGCATTCTCTCTTTAGGGTGTCTCCCAGTAGTCGCCGATTACATGTCTGGTGAACGACTTTGTAGGTTTTGTATCGCAAATGTGCGGATAGCAAGAGTCGCCACCGACTTTTCTTTTATCCAATTAAGGGAAGGTAAAAGTACGAGAAAAGACCTTCGTTAGATTACGAGTAAGGGAGAAGGTTATGAAAAGGGAAGGTATTAGCACCCCTTTCCATCCGTAGTTATCTACGGGCTCTTAGTTGCTCTTAGATCACTTTAAAATTGTGCTTTCTTTGTGTTTGACAAAAATGTTTTGAAAAAGCATTTCGCTTTGACTTTGTAATGATTCATGTAGGAATGCATACAAAGTGTTCAGAAATGTTTCGTTTTGAAAAGAGTTTGAACTTTGACAAAAGTGTGAGGTGCAAAAAGTATTTTGATAGAGCAAGCAACTAAAAGTCTTATTACCTACTCAGAATTGGTCGTTTTCGTGTTATTTTACGTTCCTTTAGAATAGCGCTATCCACACCATTAGTTGGTAGGTCACCCTATTCGTTGGATGTAAGCGGGACATTCGAAGGGACATCGGATGGTCATAGAAAGCAACTCGTAGGAAGTATCCTAGCACATTCGAAGGGACTATCATCATTTTTCGTAGGCGACAATCGAGGGCCAAGATCATGTATTCGGAGGCGACGTCGTGGGTCTTATGATCTTTGTATCGAAGAGACTATGATGATTTATTTTGAAGGCAACGGTGCTAGAATACCTCTACGTTCGAGGGACTTGACCATTTGAATTCGTAAAGGCAACGAGAGAGAATTACCCTAAGGGGTGCATGTGTGAAAAAGTGTGTCAATTCAGATATGTTATCTTGAAAATTAGAGTGAGCTATGTTGATTTTAATCTTGCCATACACGCCTAATTACTAACAGTTTATAGAGTGCGGAAAGTAAATTGCGGAAATATAAAGATGCGGAAAGATAAATCCTACGCTATTACATGGCTTTGGGGCAGATACATAATTTAAAGTGCGGAAAATAAAAGTCCTAATTAAACTATTACATCCCATAGGCAATTACAAAATATGAAAAGAAAACGATAAAAATTGTCAAAGCAGGATAACACGTGAAAGATGAAAAATCGGGAAATACGAGGAAATTGAATAAGAGGAAAATGTTAGTAAAAATAATAATTTTTGAATGAGAAAAAGTTTTCATGCTAGAAATAACATTAATATGCTAAAATATTTTTTTGGGATTTTTTGGAGTTAATTTAATAATTAAAAATCAATTAAAAGTGATTTAAATGATAAAATTGAAATTAAATTAAATATGCATGCAAAAATAATATTTTTAATTTTAAAAATTAAATAAGTATTTTCTGAAAATAATGCAAAAAGAAAAAATATTTTTGGTGTTTTTTAAATGCATGATAAAAATATTAAAAGATAAATAAAAATGGATGAAAATATTAAAGAAAATATGAAAATAGTTAATTTGTAAAAAGGAAGAAGGAAACCGGTCCTGGCGTGGTTCGAACTGGAGACCATTGAGAGAATCTCCTCCATCCAATGCCTTAACCACTGTGCCACATGACATCTGGTGTTTGTGAAGCTGAAACCAATTGAATATAAACGTCAACGTGTCACTGATTTGAATCAAACACGATCGACCATCGTGGACCCGGTTAGCACGAGAGGCGAATCGAGCCGAGACACCTCCGGCCGATCTTCGCTGAGTCGGCCGGAGCTGGGCTCGGTCTTCTCCGGCTAGTCCGATTTGAAACCTGCAAAATAGGCAAAAGCAAAAACAAAGGGATACCCTACCCCCATAAATCGACCATGGCGAGTTCAATGGTGGCCTCCGTTTGACCTGAAAACAACTATACAAGCCGGTTCGAAGCTTTCCAGTTTTCTAAACCTAACAATGGCAATTGGTGATTTCTACGTGTATGCTTGCATGTAAGGTATCAAATACATTCTAATGAACCTCCTGAACACAAACAAACACACAAAAAGCATTAGCAACGCATGAATAATGAAATTCGAAATTCACAAATATACCAAATCGGAGCAAGGTGTAGGGCACGATTCTGGATGGTTTTGCTTGAGTAAAGTGGGATTGCTTGCTGGGATGTCAAGGAGCACGTTTGAATCCTTAAAACACCCTGAAATTGGCTGGAGAATGGATTTCGATTTTCACAACTTTGAGAATTTTTTTGGCAAAATAAGGGTTGTGCTTTGAGCTAGGGTTTCGTGTGGTTTGTGATGCAGCTTGCTTGGTATTTATAGAGTGTATTAGGAGAGCAAAAAGAAGGAAAGAAGATTGGATCATCAATGTGCCATAAATATTTTTCAAATAAAATCAAATTTTGGAAAAAAATTGATTTTCTCTTCAATGTGAGAGCTAGCACGAATTTGGTATGTTCCATGGGCTATCTTGGACCTCAAGTTTGATATAAATTCACTCCTTTTGAAAAAATATCTTATTTTCATATTTTATATAATTTAATTTTGAATTAAATGGTTTTAAATTCAAAAATAAATCAATAAAATAGAAAATTGTCATGGCCAAGCATCCGTAGGTCACAAATAATATTATGATCAAGTTTGAATCATAAAATTATAGGCCCATTTGGAAAAAATTGCATTTTGACAAATATCTCCTTTTGTGCAATTGTTCAAAAATGCCCAACTTGTGAATGGTGTATTTTGGTCAATTTTCCACATTTTTGAGTGTTCTTGGACTTTTTGGAAAGCTCTAAGAGTCCTCTAACCAACCTCTTGGGTTTCATTTCAATTGGAGTTTCCATGCTCAATAAATCTTCAAAACAAAAAGTTGACCTTTTGTTGACTTTGAAAAGGACCTGTAATGTTTTGATCCATACCTTCCAAATGAAGCATTTTTTGAACATTCTTGTGAGACATAAAGTTGTAGAGAATTGAATTTTCTCCAAAACAAGAGGTGGTGGAAAAATTTCTGAGAAAGTATGAAGAAGTTATGCTCAGTTAAAGTTTGGTTGACTTTTCACTGAGAAACCCTAATTTAGAAAGTTTGACTTTTGAGCAAATCTTGAGTTTTCTTGATGAATCATGATCAACCCTTGATCAAATGATGAATGTGACTTCAAAATGAGGATGTTGACCAAAAATCATGAAGTTTGACTGTATGTTGACCACAGTTGACTTTTTCTCCAATACAACTGATTTTCAACCATCTGAGCAATTGTCTGAGGAAACTTGACTTGTGAGGCTTGAAACTTGACATGGAGAGTCTTTGAAGCATATGAGGAGGCATGATGACCATTGGAGCTGTTGGAAGTCCATCTGGATCTAAGAATTGCCAAACCCTAGTTTGGGTTGATTGTCTAGGAGAGGGTTTGTCTGATCAACCCTTGAGGAATCCTTGAGTATGGGTGTATGAAATGTCTTGAGAAATAGGAGGGCAAATTTTGGGGTATGACATACACGCCTAGTTACTAGCAGTTTATATGGGTGCGGAAAGTAAATTGCGGAAAGTAAAGTGCGGAAAATAAATCCTACGCTATTACATGGCTTTGGGGCAGTTACATAATATAGGAATGCAGAAAGTAAATCCTAATTAAACTATTACATCCCATGAGCAGTTACATAATATTGAAAAAAGGAATGCGAGAAAATTAATCCAACTATCACAACCTGGAAGCAGATACATAATAATCGGAAAAGAAAAGAAATTCGCATAAGAGAAAATATGTTAGTAAAAAAAGATTTTTGAGTTAGGAAAAAGTTTTTAGGTTAGTAATCCTAATTAGATGATAAAACATTTTTTTGGGAATTTTCTGGATTGATTTTAGCAAGAAAAAATAATTAAAAGTCAATTTTATGGTTAATTAACAATTAATTAAAATATGCATGCAAAAATATTAATTTTTATGTCAAAAATTAAATAAACATTTTTCTTTCCTAAATGCAAAAGGAAAATATTTTTGGTGATTTTTTGATGTGTTAAAAAATTTTTTTGAAAAGAAATTAAATTAGAAAAGAAAATATGAAGAAAATAAGAAAATTGGTTAGTTTTGCAAAGGTGTAAAAAATAGGTGAGGATGCCAGGGATCGAACCAAGGTCCTCCTTCCCACACGCGCGCTGCCTTTTCACTGAGCCAAGATGCATATTGTGTTAGTGACATGGAATAAAAGCATTATAAGGGAAATTCGTTCATGAAAATATTTAAATTCAAAAACACGCGCCAGAGCCTTCATCTTCTTCCTTGAGATACAGACCTTTACCTATGGTTTTCTGTTCGTAGCAATAGCCTATAGTGACGGCCTTGTCCGTCACTACATCACTTGCAGATTTCCAAAATCACATACAAGCAATATAAATTCATGGTGAATACATGGATTGATTCGGTTTGGCCTCCTGAGTGTGATAGTGCCACTTGTTTTGGCTAATTTTGCCTAGAACACAAAGCCCTAATTCGGACCTTCAAAACCTAACAATGGTGGATTCTGATTCCTGTACTCAAAACACAATTAACCTATGCAGAAAGCTTCGAAACTTCATTCTAAACACAAACAAACAATCAACACATATTAAATATGCATGAAAATCAAGAATCGAATTTGAGTTAGAATACGCAAACCGAAATCGTGATTCCTTGATTCTGGATGTTTGACTGGCTTGTGAGTATCTGGATCGATTCAGAGGACCTCCAAGAATGTGTTGGAATCCTTAGAATGCCTTGAATTAGACTGGAACTAGGCCTGCCAATTGCTTGAATGCCACAGTTTTTTTGGTGTTTGGTAGGGTTCTTTGAGGCCAGAAATTCGTCTCTTGTGCTTGTGGATGCATCATGTACTTATAGTAGAGTGAATTAGGTCAAGAATTATGAAGAAATTATATGCCAATCAATGAGAAAATATTTGATTTAGAATGAAACCAAATATTGCCTTTTTTGATCAAATCTCATTCAATTCCTTTTCCAATCAATGAAATTCGAAATTGACAGCTTGTATGGCTTTCTTGGATCTCAAGAATGAGAGAAAATCCACCTTGCAATTAATTTTTGATTTTCTATCTTTTATTTTAATTAAATTAGCTTTCAAATGATTAAAAAACCAAAATAAATAAAAAATAAAAGATAAATTCGTGGCCTTGGGCTTGGAGGTTCCAATTCAGCTAAGGAACATGTTTGAATCAAGAAAAGTTAGGCCCATTTGCAAAAATTTTGGTTTTGTCAAGTATTTCTCTTTGTGCACCTCCTAAAAAATGCTCAACTTGGACAACGTGTATCTTGCTCAATTTTTAACATTTTTGGGTGTTCTTAGACTTTTTAGAAAGCTCAAGATGTCCTCTAAATATCCTTTTTGGTTTCATCTTCAATGGAGTTTCCATGCTCATGAACACTTCTTTACAAAAAGTTGACTTTTAAAAAGACCTGTAATGTTTTGATCCATAACTTCCAAATGAAGCATTTTCTGCCCAAGCTTGTGAGACATGAAGTTGTAGAGAATTGAATTATCTTCAAAATGAGCTGTGGTGGAAATTTTTTTGATAAAGTATGTGAAAGTTATGTCTGGTCAAAGTTCTGTTGACTTTTGTATGAAAAAGCCCAATTTAGAAACTTTGACTTTTGATCAATTCTTGATTTTTCTTGATGAATCCTGATGAACCCTTGATTAAATGATGAATATCACTTCAAAATATTGATGTTGACCAAAAATTATGAAGTTTGACTGTATGTTGACCACAGTTGACTTTTTGTCAAATATAACTGATTTTCAAACATCTGAGCAATTTGTCTGAGGAAACTTGACTTGTAAGGCTTGAAACTTGACATGGAGATTCTTTGAAGCATATGATGAGGCATGATGACCACTGGAAATGTTGGAGGCCCACCTTGACTTGAGAATGGCCAAACCCTAGTTTGGGTTAATTGCTTAGGAGAAGGTTTGTCTGATCAATCCTTGTGAAATCCTTGAGTATGGATATGTGAAATGTCTTGAGAAGTAAGAGGGAAAGTTTTGGGGTATGACACCCTCCCTTAAGCACTCCAGCTTCTGACTTCCTTCAAAATGTCAACTTCTGACTCTTTTTTCAAAAAAACTTCATACCTCCTTAGGACCAAAACTCTTCAATTCTAAGCCAAATGTCTTGGGTTCATACCTCCTTAGGACCAAAACTCTTTTTTTTATCACTAATTTTCTCAAGTTTTTTAACAAACTTCAAACATTTTCAAAAACTAATCAAAACTTCTCACTTTGAGATGATTTTTTGCACACTTGTCATTTAATATACCTATTTTATGATTATGTCAAAAAAAATCCAAAAAATATTTTCTTTTGATTATATTTTTAATTAGGTTAAAAAATGAGATATTTTAAGTATTTTTAATACTTTTCAAAAATATTTTCTTTCCAATTTTCAAACCTAATCTTTTTCAAAACTTCTTCTGAATATCCTTCACTTTTCAAAATCATTTTCAAAACCTTTTCAAAAAACCTTCAATAAACTTACGCACCTTTTCCATGATCGATTCGATTTGAAGATAAACCAAACCAGGTTTCTACTTGAATGTCTTTCAAATTGATCAAGGGCCTCCCTCATGGTGTAAGTCCCAACCCTCCTACATACATATTCATTTCCTTGTACATATCCACCCCTTTCGTGTACATATTCATTTCCTTATACACATTAAATCATCTTTGTAAATATTCAAGCGTAAACAAACTACGTTCGTTTGTTTTCATCCGCTTGTTTATACATCGATTCCATTGGTATTAAGAGAAGCATTATTCCCGGTGAAACTGCTCTTAAACCAATGGGCCTCCCTTAAGGTGTAAGTCCCAAACCCTTTGTATATATTCAAGTTACACTTGCTTTAATTGCTTGTTTTATACACTTGTTTATATATTTCCTTCATAAACTCCTGTGAAAACACATCACACACTTGTTCGTATAACTGTTCAGTTATAACATAACAACTAGTCTAACAACTAGGTTCCCTTTAGCCTCCTCTTAGGCTTCGTATAAGATAACTCATTTATTGAGTTAGCCTCCTCTTAGGCATCGTATAAGACAACTCATCCGTTGAGTTTAGCCTTCTCTTAGGCTTCATATAAGACAACTCCCCTGCTGAGTTAGCCTCCTCTTGGGATTCGTTCAAAAGAACTCCTCGTTGAGTTTATCCTTCTCTTGGGAATCAAACAAGAAAGAGACCTGGAAATCTCTTAACAGCCTCCTATTGGGCTTCCAATACAAAGAATCACCCGCGCTAGGATAGAACCCTGAGAGTATGATTTCCCGGTGAAATCACGCTTGAATCCTAAGAGTATGGTTTCCCGGTGAAACCACTCTTAAAGCCAAAGCCAACCATACCCTATAGCTTCTTCTTGAGCTTCATACAAGGACCCTCGATGATCCTCAGAATGCCATCTCTTGGGCTCACAATGCAAGGACCCTCTATGACCCTCAGAATGCCTCCTCTTGGGCTTACAATACAAGGACCCACAGGCTTCTTAAAAGCATCCCCCTAATCCATAATCAACTTCTCCTCGAGATTTAGACATTTATCATCTCTATGGAAGAAGTATCTCATCTATAACATCACATACAAATCAAACACTTTTCTAACAAAACATCTTTTAACTGTAAGTGGTAACGCATGTACACTCAAGCAAAACACCAAAACTTACAATTAAAGATTCAATCATCTTTCCAACATCTTTCTTAACTCGTAAGTGGTAACGCTTGTACACTCAAGCAAAACACCTAATATTTACGATGAAAGATTTAATCAATCAACCCTTCAAAAATATATGTGATGAAATAAATTAGATACATTTTCCATTAAGATGACATTTGTCTTTGTCTCTTAATAACACCCTTTGCTTCCACTAGCATAAGTGGGAACTACGATTGCTCTGACTTTCTCAATCTCCCTTTGAGAATACGTGAGCCTGGTCTCATCCTTGGCGAGCATACTTCTTTCTCCCTCAAACCAAACAAAACCATAGCTCTCTTAAATCCGAGCTACAGATGCTCTGATTCCCATTAAGGGATATGTATGCATAAGATCCCAATGATCTTTGCGAGCACAATAATAACAAAACCTAGGATACCACGTAACCTACCTTTCTGAAAATCCAAAGGAGAAACTCTCCCAAGAATAGAATAGCGAATTAAAACACACAAACATATCAAAAATATTCATATATATATATATATATATATATATATATATAAGGCTATAGATTACTATATATATATATAGGGTGCCACATCTTTCCCTTTATATAACAAACACCCTTGCTCAGATCTCTCCCCAATGCGCTGTGTCTAGTTCACGCTAGTCACGCCGCATATCATTATTTATTGAGGGTATTGCAGCTTTCCCCTTTTTCATCTCATTTTTCTTGTTTTGGAAATAATGAAGCTTGATGCTTGCGGCATCTTTAAAAACAAATCAAAAGAGTAAATCATTTCGAGCCAGAGATTCGAATTCCAATTCGATTCCCTCGTTCGTCACTTTTTAACACGAACAGTAGACCAGTAGTAACTTGTTCTTAGAATCTTATTATCCATTATATGTCCACTGGAATGAGTACCGAAAACATCTTCGTGCAGTTCTTCCATAACTTTCTCAGATTCCCTTTTATCTACACACCGAAGTAAAGTTGAATTATGGTTGCATTTGTACAGAACCCCGTTACTCAGAAAGAACTTAGAGAGGAACCTTCTTAGAAATTTCTTGTCATTAATAGATGCTCCCTTTAGGTATTCTTAAGCCTCGAGGTATCTTTTCACTTCATGAAACCAAGGCTTTTCCTCTACTCCCTCAGTATCAATTTCACAATAATATGCCGGTTCGCTAGCCTTTCAAGAGTGATCCGAGGAGCTTCGTTGTCCCATCTGACTTTGAACATAGATGACATGGTAGCTAGTGTGTATGCCAAGCTGATTCTCTTCTCGCGGAATATGCTCAGAAGTGATTTCTTCGAAGTATAGAATCAAACTTAACACATGTTCTCGATATGGAATGAGATTTGGATGCTTCGTGTCCCATTCACCCTTATCTGAATAATCACTATGGCTGAGTCTCCATATACTTGCATGAACTTGATCCTCAAATCAATAACAGCTTTGATACCCATAATGCACGCGTCATATTCGACCATATTGTTGGTGTAGTTGAAACATAATCTGGAGGTGAAGGGTGTATGACCACCCTTAGGAGAGATAATCACAGCGCCAATGCCGTTGTTGAGGGCGTTAGAAGCTCCGTCAAAAACCATGGTCCATCGAGATCCTAGTTCAGGTCCTTTATACGGTCCAACTTCTTCGTAATCATTAACTAACATGATATTCTCTTCCAGGAAATTAAAATGCATAAACTAGTAGTCGTCTACAGCTTGATGAGCCAAATAATCTGCCAATACACTTCCTTTGATCGCCTTCTGAGTAGTATACTAAATATCGTACTCGGTCAAAATCATTTGCCATCTTGCTATTCTTTCGTGTACATATTCATTTCCTTATACACATTAAATCATCTTTGTAAATATTCAAGCGTAAACAAACTACATTCATTTGTTTTCATCCGCTTGTTTATACATCGATTCCATTGGTATTAAGAGAAGCATTATTCCCGGTGAAACTGCTCTTAAACCAATGGGCCTCCCTTAAGGTGTAAGTCCAAAACCCTTTGTATATATTCAAGTTACACTTGCTTTAATTGCTTGTTTTATACACTTGTTTATATATTTCCTTCATAAACTCCTGTGAAAACACATCACACACTTGTTCGTATAACTGTTCAGTTATAACATAACAACTAGTCTAACAACTAGGTTCCCTTTAGCCTCCTCTTAGGCTTCGTATAAGATAACTCATTTATTGAGTTAGCCTCCTCTTAGGCATCGTATAAGACAACTCATCCGTTGAGTTTAGCCTCCTCTTAGGCTTCATATAAGACAACTCCCCTGCTGAGTTAGCCTCCTCTTGGGATTCGTTCAAAAGAACTCCTCGTTGAGTTTATACTTCTCTTGGGAATCAAACAAGAAAGAGACCTGGAAATCTCTTAACAGCCTCCTATTGGGCTTCCAATACAAAGAATCACCCGCGCTAGGATAGAACCCTGAGAGTATGATTTCCCGGTGAAATCACTCTTGAATCCTAAGAGTATGGTTTCCCGGTGAAACCACTCTTAAAGCCAAAGCCAGCCATACCCTATAGCTTCTTCTTGAGCTTCATACAAGGACCCTCGATGACCCTCAGAATGCCTCCTCTTGGGCTTACAATACAAGGACCCACAGGCTTCTTAAAAGCATCCCCCTAATCCATAATCAACTTCTCCTCGAGATTTAGACATTTATCATCTCTATGGAAGAAGTATCTCATCTATAACATCACGTACAAATCAAACACTTTTCAAACACTTTTCTAACAAAACATCTTTTAACTGTAAGTGGTAACGCATGTACACTCAAGCAAAACACCAAAACTTACAATTAAAGATTCAATCATCTTTCCAACATCTTTCTTAACTCGTAAGTGGTAACACTTGTACACTCAAGCAAAACACCTAATATTTACGATGAAAGATTTAATCAATCAACCCTTCAAAAATATATGTGATGAAATAAATTAGATACATTTTCCATTAAGATGACATTTGTCTTTGTCTCTTAATAACACCCTTTGCTTCCACTAGCATAAGTGGGAACTACGATTGCTCTGACTTTCTCAACCTCCCTTTGAGAATACGTAGGCACAAGGTCTCATCCTTGGCGAGCATACTTCTTTCTCCCTCAAACCAAACAAAACCATAGCTCTCTTAAATCCGAGCTACAGATGCTCTGATTCCCATTAAGGGATATGTATGCAGAAGATCCCAATGATCTTTGCGAGCACAATAATAACAAAACCTAGGATACCACGTAACCTACCTTTCTGAAAATCCAAAGGAGAAACTCTCCCAAGAATAGAATACCGAATTAAAACACACAAACATATCAAAAATATTCATATATATATATATATATATATATATATAAGGCTATAGATTACTATATATATAGGGTGCCACATCTTTCCCTTTATATAACAAACACCCTTGCTCAGATCTCTCCCCAATGCGCTGTGTCTAGTTCACGCTAGTCACGCCGCATATCATTATTTATTGAGGGTATTGCAGCTTTCCCCTTTTTCATCTCATTTTTCTTGTTTTGGAAATAATGAAGCTTGATGCTTGTGGCATCTTTAAAAACAAATCAAAAGAGTAAATCATTTCGAGCCAGAGATTCGAATTCCAATTCGATTCCCTCGTTCGTCACTTTTTAACACGAACAGTAGACCAGTAGTAACTTGTTCTTAGAATCTTATTATCCATTATATGTCCACTGGAATGAGTACCGAAAACATCTTCGTGCAGTTCTTCCATAACTTTCTGATTCCTTTTATCTACACCCCGAAGTAAAGTTGAATTATGGTTGCATTTGTACAGAACCCCGTTACTCAGAAAGAACTTAGAGAGGAACCTTCTTAGAAATTTCTTGTCATTAATAGATGCTCCCTTTAGGTATTCTTAAGCCTCGAGGTATCTTTTCACTTCATGAAACCAAGGCTTTTCCTCTACTCCCTCAGTATCAATTTCACAATAATATGCCGGTTCGCTAGCCTTTCAAGAGTGATCCGAGGAGCTTCGTTGTCCCATCTGACTTTGAACATAGATGACATGGTAGCTAGTGTGTATGCCAGGTGATTCTCTTCATGGAATATGCTCAGAAGTGATTTCTTCGAAGTATAGAATCAAACTTAACACATGTTCTCGATATGGAATGAGATTTGGATGCTTCGTGTCCCATTCACCCTTATCTGAATAATCACTATGGCTGAGTCTCCATATACTTGCAAGAACTTGATCCTCAAATCAATAACAGCTTTGATACCCATAATGCACGCGTCATATTCGGCCATATTGTTGGTGTAGTTGAAACATAATCTGGAGGTGAAGGGTGTATGACCACCCTTAGGAGAGATAATCACAGCGCCAATGCCGTTGTTGAGGGTGTTAGAAGCTCCGTCAAAAACCATGGTCCATCGAGATCCTAGTTCAGGTCCTTTATACGGTCCAACTTCTTCGTAATCATTAACTAACATGATATTCTCTTCTAGGAACTTAAAATGCATAGACCAGTAGTCGTCTACAGCTTGATGAGCCAAATAATCTGCCAATACACTTCCTTTGATCGCCTTCTGAGTAGTATACTAAATATCGTACTCGGTCAAAATCATTTGCCATCTTGCTATTCTTCCGGAGAGAGTAGGTTTCTCAAATATGTACTTTATTGAATCCATTTCAGAGATCAATAAAGTGGTATGGGTTAACCTATATTGTCTTAGTCGGTGAGCAGCCCATGCCAAAGCGCAACAAGTTTTCTAGAGCAGTGAGTATCTTCTTTCACAGTTGGTAAACGTTTTTCTAAGGTAGTATATTGCATGCTCTTTTCGACTAGACTCATCATGTTTCCCCAATACACACCCCATTAAGTTCTCTAATATTGTTAGGTGCATGATCAGAGGTCTTCCTTCAACTGGTGGCATCAAAATATGAGGTTCTTGGAGGTACTCCTTGATCTTGTTGAAGGCTATCTGACAGTCGTCATTCCATTTTACTACTTGATCTTTCTTCAATAGCTTCAAAATTGGTTCACAAGTAAAAGTCAAGTGTGAAATAAATCTGGCGATATAGTTCAGTCGTCCTAGGAAACCTATGACTTCCTTTTCGGTACGTGGAGCCGACATTTCTTGAACGGCTTTGACCTTGGCGAGGTTAACTTCAATACCTTTACTATTGATAATGAAACTTAGGAGTTTACCAGATTTTACTCTGAAAATACACTTGTTCGGATTCAATCTCAATTTATACTTCTTCAACCACTCAAACAACTTATGTAGGTCATCAAGGTGTTCTTCTTAAGTCTGAGATTGGGGTATCATGTCGTCGACGTAGAATTCTACCTCGTGATGGATCATATCATAGAATAAAGCTACCATATCACGCTGGTATGTTGCACCAACATTATTCAACCCAAATAACATAACCTTGTAACAGAAAGTGCCCCACTGTGTGATGAAAATAGTTTTCTGCATATCCTCGAGAGCCATCTTGATTTGATTATAGCCGGAGAAACCATCCATGAAAGATAACACCTTATACTGAGCAGTGTTGTCAACCAGAACATCGATATGTGGAAGAGAAAAATCGTCTTTAGGGCTTGCCCTGTTCAGATCCCGGTAGTCTACACACATATGCAACTTGCCATCCTTCTTAGGCACTAGCACCACATTTGCAACGCATTGTGGATAGGAAGTAATATCTAGGAAAACCTTATTGAATTGTTTCATGACTTCAGTCTTGATTTTCTCGGACATCTCAAGATGCATACGATGAACCTTATGTTTTATAAGAGGATAACCTTCTTTCATCGGTTAGCGATGAACCACAATATCAGTATCCAGCCCTGGCATGTCTTCATAAGACTACGCAAAAATCTCAACATAGTCACGTAACATCTGGATTAACCTTTCTTTGACACTATTCTCAAGGCCAGACCCTGTCTTGTTTTCTTTTCTATCCTCTTCGGTACCCAAATTCACAACCTCGACTGACTCTTCATGTGGTTGTACAAACATTTCTTCTTGTTGTAGCAATCCAGCAAGCTCTCCTGGTACTTCATAATCTTCCTCACCTTCGTCTTCGGCTTGGTAGATCGGATTTTCAAAGTCATATTTGGAAATAGCAGAATTGTTATCAATGGGATCTAGAATGGATGTGGATCTGCATTTTATTACATGGGTGTGTATGTAAGAACACATAGCTATTTTCGAAAAGGCAGTAAAGTAAAAGAAAGACAGAGAGCGTAAATTTGAGTGCAAACATCCAATGATTTATTGAATGAAGATATGAAAATGACAAATAATAACCCTAACAAATGGACCATCGTGCCTCGGGTAAGGCCCTAGGCTTAAAGTCATTGTTCAAAATTACATAAGAGAAAACTTAATAGCATGGGAAATAAAAAAAAGCAATTACTCCTGACTAAAAGTGATTGTTATAAATTCTTTCACTGTCCAATTTTTGAGTCCGTTGTCGATAGTAGGGAAGATCCAATTGCCAATGTCATAAACATCGTCATAATCTTCTATAGCATGAACCCCATTCTTATTGATGCGGAATGGTGGTCGACCAGCACGATCGCGACGCACTATCTTCTGAGCTTTTGCAGGGAAACCCAAACCAAACTTATCAAATTTAAAAGGAAAGTCAGGCAGCTGACCCCAAATAGTACACCCACATTCTTCGACTACAGCCTTTGCGTCTTTCAGAGATGCCATCTTTGGTGGAACCCTGGTGACTTTAGGAGTGACATGAGCAACTTGAGCAACAGGAATTTCCCGAGGAACTACTTCAAAATTCTGGAAAGGAGTCTCAATGAATTAACCGTCCATCTCAACATATTTGAAAGAATACAGGTGACTCACCATATACTCTTCCTCTCCATAGATTGTAACAATCTTACCTTTCACTGGGTATTTCAACTTCTGGTCTAAGGTGGAAGTAACAGAACATGCCCCATGTATCCAGGGGCATCTGATCAAACAGGAATAAGCCAGACAAATATCCATCACATAGAAAGTGGAGTCAATAACTTAAGAACCCATCTTGGTTGGTAGGTCAAGCTCTCCAAGCACGTTCTCTTTGAACCGTCAAAGGCTCTTACCATTATGTCATTGGGTTTCAACATAATCCCTTCACCGTCAAGTCTGTCTAGATCAACCTTCGAAAAAACATTCAATGAAGAACCAGTATCTACCAACACATGAGATAATGTAGTGCCTCTGTACTCATTAGAGACATGCAAGACCTTGTTATGTTTCCTTCCCTCAGGGGTCAAGTCAGCGTCAGAAAATCCCAAATTGTTGTCTGTGGTCAGGTTATAAATATAGTTTTCAAATTGATCAGCAGAAGTTTCTTGCGGTATATGAGCATTCCTCAGAAATTTCACTAAGGCTTGAGCATGGGCCTCAGAGCACAACAATAAAGCTAGCATATATATCTTGGATGAGGTTTGCCCCAATTGCTCAACAACACTATAATCACTTTTCCTGATAATCTTTAAGATCTCCTCCATTTCTTGCTTGGAGGCATCCCCAACAACTTCTTTTGGTGCCTCTGTCTGGTCAAGCTTGGTCACTTTTTCTTTTCCCCAAGCCTCAATGGTCGGTTCAGTGGTGGGGATACGGATTGGTGTAGCAATATCTTTTGGAGGAGAGATCTCTGGAGAGAAAACCCTTCCGGTCCTAGTTACTTTAATAGATCCACTAATATTGTCGACATTGGGATTAGTAGCTTCAATATTACTATCTTTAATTGCCAATGGTTCATGCTTAACGCCATTGTAATAGACTTCGGCTCCATAATTCCAAGGTATATCTTTGTTAGAGGAATACAGAATTGGCCCAAGTGAGGTAATGATCATAGGAGAAACCCTGGGTTCAGGAGTAATCTTCACAGGACCTTTAGAGGTGATCCTTATTACAACCGAATCTTTAAATTTCAAACCTCGAGACATATCTTTACACAAACCCTCTACAGACGGGATCTTCTCAAACAACACTTCTCGATTGTCCATCAAACACTGAATACATATTTTCAACCATACACAACCATTGGATTGAGACACATAGAGGCAGTAATTTTCAATGCAACCCAAAAATAAACTGGCTTGCAACAGATTCTTCTTGACAGTCATCAGGGGGGTGGTTAAGTCACTAATAGCAAAAATATAAGAATCATCATTGATAGCATTGGCACTCTTGTCATAATTATAAATGGGTGAAGTAATCACAGTTGGAGTTTCAGGAGGGTCAAATTCAATCTTTGTGGCATCGATCATGTCTTGGATCTTGTTCTTCAGATCCCAAAAGTTGTTCGTATCATGTATGGGACTATTAGAATGGTACGCACACCTTGCATTGGAATTGTATCTAGGAGAGGATATATTAGCATTCTGATGAGGATCCCTTAAATTAATTAGCTTTGCCTTTAACATGTGTTGCAATGCTTGAGACAACAACATGTTGATCTTTGTGAACTATCTTCTTAGCGTGTCTTGCCTATGCATATTGCTTTGCTGATACTTGGTTGGTGCCGAATTAGTAATCATGAAAGCCCCCACAGATTAATGGCGATCACCTTTATCACGACCCTTTGGCCGTACACGATATTGGTATCTTTCTTCCTAACAAAAGACTTCTTAATAGCATTTGAAAATGTTGCTCCCTTAATCTTCCCACTCTTAATTCAAGCTTCGATATGTTCTTCTGTTAATATCAACTCGGTAAATCCGGCTGAAGAACTTCCAATCAAATATTGAAGAATGGACCTGTTAACGTACCCATGAACATATCAACTCACTCCCTGTTAGATAAGGGATGTTGAACTCTTCCTTCTAGATCTCTCCACTTTTGGGCATACTCTTTGAACTTTTCATCATATCCCATAGACATGCTTTATAACTGCATTCGTGTCGTCGCTAGTTCAGCGTTGTACTGATATTGCGAGATTTAAATTTGGTAAACAAAAGGAACGAATTTTTATTAGTTAACTTGAAATTATATATAAATAATCACAAAAGAAATTTAAATATAAAACCTCATAATGCTTCGGTCTCTCATGGACGCTTCCTCTTTGTGTTGACATAGGTGTTAAGACTTTGTTCCTTGTGAAGTTGCTTCATTAGCTCTAATAATTTTTTTTCGCTTGCATAGAACTGAGCTTCGAAAGTGTCCCTTTCCTCCTTAAGTTGAATACAATTTTTTTTCAACTCTTTAAAATTAGTAGGCATATCTGGATGAAGAATGGTATAAGGCTCATCGCCTTCAACAACAAGTTCCATAATCACCGGTAGGATAGCAGTATACGACATCCTAAGACATTGAGCACGAGCTCACACCCATTTGAGGTAAGGTTCCAAAGGGATGGAGTTTTTAAGCCCCAAAGTCTTGGTATCCGTTTTCTTCACCATGCCCAAGCGTTTATAAATATTCGACGGTAACCTTGGAGATTGTTGTATTAGTCAGATACAATGCCTTGGATAAGCATATCATGAGGACCATTTCTTCGAGCATAACCAAACTGACGTAATTCTAGAGAAGGGATGTAAGTGATACCTCCCCTTATGCGAAGGAGTGGCACGTTAGGGAATTCCCCACAATGATAAATGATAGTGATTTCTTCTTGAGAGTAGAGACACCAACATATATTTGAATGAGAGAGTGACATCAACCTTTGAGACTGTCATACCCTAATTTTTGACCTAAGATACCACCTTATATCATTCACATGTGCATCATTGCATTACTAACAGTTTCAGAACATGATAGATTGTGTGTGTGTGTCTAGATCACCCTTCGGCAAAACATTCAATGAAGAACCAGTATCTACCAACACATGAGATAATGTAGTGCCTCTGCACTCATTAGAGACATGCAAGACCTTGTTATGTTTCCTTCCCTCAGGGGTCAAGCCAGCTTCAGAAAATCCCAAATTGTTGTCTGTGGTCAGGTTATAAATATAGTTTTCAAATTGATCAGCAGAAGTTTCTTGCGGCATATGAGCATTCTTCAGAAATTTCACTAAGGCTTGAGTGTGGGCCTTAGAGCACAAAAACAAAGCTAGCATAGATATCTTGGATGAGGTTTTCCCCAATTGCTCAACAACACTATAATCACTTTTCCTGATAATCTTTAAGATCTCCTCCATTTCTTGCTTGGAGGCATCCCCAACAACTTCTTTTGGTGCCTCTGTCTGGTCAAGCTTGGTCACTTTTTCTTTGTCCCAAGCCTCAATGGTCGGTTCAATGGTGGGGATACGGATTGGTGTAGCAATATCTTTTGGAGGAGAGATCTCTGGAGAGAAAACCCTTCCGGTCCTGGTTACTTTACTAGATCCACTAATATTGTCGACATTGGGATTAGTAGCTTCAATATTACTATCTTTAATTGCCAATGGTTCATGCTTAACGCCATTGTAATAGACTTCGGCTCAATAATTCCAAGGTATATCTTTGTTAGAGGAATACAGAATTGGCCCAAGTGAGGTAATGATCATAGGAGAAACCCTGGGTTTAGGAGTAATCTTCATAGGACCTTTAAAGGTGATCCTTATTACAACCGAATCTTTAAATTTCAAACCTCGAGACATATCTTTACACAAACCCTCTACAGACGGGATCTTCTCGAACAACACTTCTCGATTGTCCATCAAACGCTGAATACGTATTTTCAACCATACACAACCATTGGATTGAGACACACAGAGGCAACAATTTTCAATGCAACCCAAAAATAAACCGGCTTGCAACAAATTCTTCTTGACTGTCATCACGGGGGTGGTTAAGTCACTAATAGCAAAAATATAAGAATTATCATTGATAGCATTGGCATTCTGGTCGTGATTATGAATGGGTGCAGTAATCATAGTTGGAGTTTCAGGAGGGTCAAATTCAATCTCCTTGGCGTCGATCATGTCTTGGATCTTGTTCTTCAGATCCCAAAAGTTGTTCGTATCATGTATGGGACTATTAGAATGGTACGCACACCTTGCATTGGAATTGTATCTAGGAGAGGATATATTAGCATTCTGATGAGGATCCCTTAAATTAATTAGCTTTGCCTTTAACATGTGTTGCAATGCTTGAGACAACAACATGTTGATCTTTGTGAACTATCTTCTTAGCGCGTCTTGCCTATGCATATTGCTTTGCTGATACTTGGTTGGTGCCGAATTAGTAATCATGAAAGCCCCCACAGATTAATGGCGATCACCTTTATCACGACCCTTTGGCCGTACACGATATTGGTATCTTTCTTCCTAACAAAAGACTTCTTAATAGCATTTGAAAATGTTGCTCCCTTAATCTTCCCACTCTTAATTCAAGCTTCGATATGTTCTTCTGTTAATATCAACTCGGTAAATCCGGCTGAAGAACTTCCAATCAAATATTGAAGAATGGACCTGTTAACGTACCCATGAACATATCAACTCACTCCCTGTTAGATAAGGGATGTTGAACTCTTCCTTCTAGATCTCTCCACTTTTGGGCATACTCTTTGAACTTTTCATCATATCCCATAGACATGCTTTATAACTGCATTCGTGTCGTCGCTAGTTCAGCGTTGTACTGATATTGCGAGATTTAAATTTGGTAAACAAAAGGAACGAATTTTTATTAGTTAACTTGAAATTATATATAAATAATCACAAAAGAAATTTAAATATAAAAACTCATAATGCTTCGGTCTCTCATGGACGCTTCCTCTTTGTGTTGACATAGGATTTAAGACTTTGTTCCTTGTGAAGTTGCTTCATTAGCTCCAATACTTTTTTCTCGCTTGCATAGAACTGAGCTTCGAAAGTGTCCCTTTCCTCCTTAAGTTGAATATAATTTTTTTTTCAACTCTTTAAAATCAGTAGGTATATCTGGATGAAGAATGGTATAAGGCTCATCGCCTTCAACAACAGGTTCCATAATCACCGGTAGGATAGCAGTATATGGCATCCTAAGACATTGAGCACGAGCTCACACCCATTTGAGGTAAGGTTCCAAAGGGATGGAGTTTTTAAGCCCCAAAGTCTTGGTATCCGTTTTCTTCACCATGCCTAAGCGTTTATAAAGATTCGACGGTAACCTTGGAGATCGTTGTCTTAGTGAAATACAATGCCTTGGATAAGCATATCATGAGAACCATTTCTTCGAGCATAACCAATCTGACGTAATGCTAGAGAAGGGATGTAAGTGATACCTTCCCTTATGCGAAGGAGTGGCATGTTAGGGAATTCCCCACAATGATAAATGATAGTGATTTCTTCTTGAGAGTAGAGACACCAACAAATATTTGAATGAGAGAGTGACATCAACCTTTGAGATTGTCATACCCTAATTTTTGACCTAAGATACCACCTTATATCATTCACATGTGCATCATTGCATTACTAACAGTTTCAGAACATGATAGATCGTGTGTGTGTGTGCTCCTAAAGTCAAATTAGGGTTTTATAGAAATTTCTCCTGTTCAATATGTGATCAATTAGGGTTTTAGTCTCCACTCACCTCAATTGATCCATGTTAATCAATCATCATCATTTGATCTTCAAATTCCTAACCTTTTCGCATGATCTACCTTGAATCGACCAATTAGGTTTTTGATCGAAGATAGTGAATCATTGACTTTCTGCTCAATGAATGACCTATTTGCTTGAAGATTGATCTTAACATCATCAATGCAACATCTTGACCTAATTTCTTGATTCAAAACATTCCAAAAATCCATGTTTCTTCATCAGACAAATTCTGAATCATCTGATGAAAATTCAACTGTTCAAAAAAGGTCAAACTTTGACTTTTGGTCAACTTTTTCAAATCCAAATTTTTTCAATCATAAAATCATTTCAAGTTATCCATCATGATCATAAAAAATCAAGAACTGTGAAAAAGTCAACAAAAAAGTCAAGATTGAAATTTTTCTAACACTTAGAAAAAATTTCAAGTGTTAAAAAAACATGGTTTTTCCTCACTTTCATGGCCATTTTTCACCTAGATCCGTTTTGATTCAAGAAAAACTCAAAACATGAAAGTTGTATATCTTGATACACGCTTTCCAAAATGTCCAAGAACTTGAAAAAACACTTTGTGTACCTAGGTTTTTTAAATTGAAACTTAGAGCTCCATAACCATAAATTACAAGTCATTTTTCAAGAATTATAGGTCATTTTTCACAAATTCCTCCTTCTAGAAACCTTGTCATCAAATTGGATAGATTATAACTGATAAGTATCAGATGAGAGTGATTAAGATGAAGATAAGATCAAGTGAGATTTTAACCATGGTTAAAAGAATATTCTATGTGCATTTATGACAAAAATGTCTTTCTTGCCCTTTAAGGCAAGTTGTTCAATTTCAAGTCAATCTCTTGCACTTACCATTCAGAATTCTTGGCCTATAAATAGAGGTCACCTATTCATTAAAAATCACTCCAAAGCATCATAAACCAAGCTTTCCTTCTTTCTTTCTTGTTTTTCAAGTTTCAAGTTTTTTTAAGTGGGAGAATTTACAAATTCCAAATCTTGCAATTTCTGAGCAATCTTAGGCTTCAAATATTTTCTAAACATCATTAGAAACTTGTTAGAATCCTCAAGCTAGACCAGGAACTAGCCAAACTCAGAAACCACCTCCAAATTCCTAAACATGTCATTTTAAGCCAAAACTTCGAAATTTCCATTCCACTCATGCAAGCTTCAATCTTTCACTTTTAACATCTTCCATACACTTCATATGAGTGATCCAAGCACTCATCACTGACCTGTAACAGCTCCATCATCAAATTCGATTTCACCTTGAGCAAACTGCAGTTGGACTTGGGTACACTGATTCAGGTCGTCTCCAAGCAAGCCAAGCATCCATACACCATCCATAAGGTCCAGTGGTGCTGTAGCAATCATCAAGTCAGCTCTGTAACACCTCCTTCGAAGAATCATAATTCAACTTGAAGACGTAAGAGCTTGAAATTTAAACTCTTTAATTTCTAACTTCCAGTTCAAAAATGGCTTGGCCGTCTTAGTTTTGCACTATCACTGAGCAATAACCCTCAATCAATTGCTTAAATCCATGCACATATATGATTTCATGATCAAATCTTAGAATTAGGGTTCTTCGTGTTCATACGAAAATTAATAGTTCTAAGCTTAAAATAAATGAAATTAATCATCACCATCGTGTTCTTGGGCTCAAAACACGTAAGTTTGGTCTTTACAACTTTCAATTTCATTGAGAAATGAAGAATCCATGGATCAGAGAAGGATGGAGGAAGAAGATAAGTTGCGCGCGTTTTCTGATTTTTCTGGAAATTTAAAATCACGTTTTATAATATATATTCATGGTTTGAGTTAAGTTAACGGATGTATTACCGCCCCAGCGGTTGCCAGCACGCTCGTAAGTCTCTTGCCTCACCTCAAGGCCCAAGGTTCGAATCCCCCTGGGACCTTTTTTTTATATACAAAACTCACTTCCTTCAGAAGCATCACCTTCTGAATCTCACTCCTTCAGAAGCATCACCTTTTGACTCTCATTCCTTCAGAAGCATCACCTTATGACTCTCATTCCTTCAGAAGCAACACCTTCTGACTCTCATTCCTTTAGAAGCATCACCTTCTGACTTTCATTCCTTCAGAAGCTTCAACTTCTGACTCCCTTCAGAAGCTTCAACTTCTGAATCCATTCAGAAGCTTCAACTTCTGACTCCCTTCAGAAGCGTCAACTTCTGACCCTTTTCTTCAAAACTTCATGTTTTACTTGTTTTCAAATATTTTTCAAAACTTCTTTAAAACAAGGTGATTAAATGACAAGACACGCGCATGGCTCAGTGGTAAAACTTTTCACTTCTAAGCCAAGGATTCTAGGTTCAAACCTCCTTAGGACCAAAACTCTTTTTATCACTAATTTTCTTAAGTTTTTTTTAACAAACTTCAACATTTTCAAAAACCAATCAAAACTTCTCATTTTGAGATGATTTTTTGCACACTTGTCATTTAATATACCTATTTTATGATTATGTCAAAAAAATCCAAAAATATTTTCTTTTTGATTATATTTTAATTAGGTTAAAAAGTGAAACGTTTTAAGTATTTTTAATACTTTTCAAAAATGTTTTCTTTCCGATTTTCAAACCTAATCTTTTTCAAAACTTCTTGTGAATATCTTTCACTTTTCAAAATGTTTTTCAAAACTTCTTGTGAATATCTTTCACTTTTCAAAATCATTTTCAAAACCCTTTTCAAAAACCTTTGAATAAACTTACACACCTTTTTCCATGATCAATTCGATTTGAAGATAAACCGAACTAGGTTTTTCCTCGAATTTCTTTCAAATTGATCATGGGCCTCCCTCACGGTGTAAGTCCCAACCCTCCTATGTACATATTTATTTCCTTGTACATATTCACCCCTTTTGTGTACATATTCAATTCCTTGTGCATATTCAATCATCTTTGTTAATATTCAAGTATAACAAACTTCGTTTGTTTGTTTCCATGTACTTCTTTATACACCGATTCCATTGGTATTAAGAGGAGCATTATTCCCGGTGAAACTGCTCTTAAACCAATGGGCCTCCCTTAAGGTGTAAGTCCCAACTCCTTCGTATATATTCAAGTTACACTTGCTTTAATTGCTTATTTTATACACTTGTTTATATATTTCGTTCATAAACTCCTGAGAATACACATCACACACTTGTTCATATAACTGTTCAGTTATAACATAACAACTAGTCTAACCACTAGGTTCCCTTTAGCCTCCTATTAGGATTAGTATAAGACAACTTACACGTTGAGTTTAGCCTCCGCTTAGGCTTCGTATAAGACAACTCCCCTAATGAGTTAGCCTCCTCTTGGGCTTCATTCAAAAGAACTCCTTCATTGAGTTTAGCCTTCTTTGGGGCATCAAACACGAAAGAGACCTGGAAATCTCT
This sequence comes from Vicia sativa, assembly GCA_021764765.1. Lineage (NCBI taxonomy): Eukaryota > Viridiplantae > Streptophyta > Magnoliopsida > Fabales > Fabaceae > Vicia > Vicia sativa. The sequence goes on from CM038792.1 coordinate 179,212,426, forward strand.
TAACAGCCTCCTATTGGGCTTCCAATACAAAGAATCATCCGCGCTAGGATAGAACCCTGAGAGTATGATTTCCCGATGAAATCACTCTTGAATCCTAAGAGGATGGTTTCCCGGTGAAACCACTCTTAAAGCCAAAGCCAGCCATACGCTATAGCTTCCTCTTGAGCTTCATACAAGGACCCTTGATGACCCTCAGAATGCCTCCTCTTGGGTTCACAATGCAAGGACCCTCGATGACCCTCGGAATACCTCATCTTGATCTTACAATACAAGGACCCACGGGCTTCTTAAAAGAATCCCCCTAATCAATAATCAATTTCTCCTAGAGATTTAGACATTTATCATCTCTATGGAAGAAGTATCTCATCTATAACATCACATACAAATCAAACACTTTTTCAAACACTTTTCAAACACTTTTTCAAACAAAACATCTTTTCATTGTAAGTGGTAACACTTGTACACTCAAGCAAAACACCTAATACTTATGATGAAAGATTTAATCAATCAACCCTTCAAAAATGTATGTGATGAAATAGATTAGATACATTTTTCATTAAGATGACATTTGTCTTTGTCTCTTAATAACACCCTTTGCTTCCACTAGCATAAGTGGGAACTAAGATTGCTCTTACTTTCTCAACCTCCCTTTGAGAATACGTAGGAACAAGGTCTCATCCTTTGCGAGCATACTTCTTTCTCCCTCAAACCAAACAAACCATAGCTCCCTTAAATCCGAGCTACAGATGCTCTGATTCCCACTAGGGGATATGTATGCAGAGGATCCTAATGATCTTTGCGAGCACAATAATAACAACACTTAGGACCCCGCCTAACCTACCTTTCTTAAAACCCAAAGGAGAAATTTTCTCAAGAATAGAATAGCAAATTAAAACACACAAACATATCAAAAATATTCATATATACAAATAAGGCTATAGATAACTATATATATATATATATATATATATATATATATATAGGGTGCCACAACCTTCCCTTTATATAACAAATCCCCTTACTCAAATATCTCTCCGATGTGTTGCGTCTAGTTCACGCTAGTCACATCACATATCTTTATTTATTTAGGGTATTTCAGCTTTCCCCTTTTTCATCTCATTTTCTTGTTTTGGAAACAATAAAGCTTGATGCCCGCGACATATTTTTAAAAACAAATCAAAAGAGTAAATTGTTTTGAGCCTAAGATTCAAATTTCGATTCGATTCCCTCGTTCGTCACTTTTTACCGCGAACAGAGACCACCTCATACCTTGTTCATTCTTCATTACTGGTCGGGGAACGTGCAAAATAAACCACCTGGATAATAAAAGTATGCAACACATAAGAGTCTATCGCCTCTTCATAGTACGAGTGTGAAGAGAGTGTAGAATATCTCCGAGTAAGGTAGGCATAGGATTATGAGTGAGGAATATCTTAATGGCGTTCGCATCTATGAATTGGTCCGAATTGGGGAATAACACCAAACCATAGATTCATAGAGTCAAAACATCTTCGAAAGCATGGAGACTCATAACATTCAAGAATTCCTGAGCCTTCTTTATCAGAAATTTAGCAAGAAAACCCTTAACTCCACTTCTGGTTTCCCAATTAGCTTCAATGTCTGACCACTTTAGGTGTAAAACTGTTGCAATGTCTGCAGGTCTTGGAACCTCCTCTAGACTGGTGAAAGGTGTTTGATCAAGAATGGGTACCCCAAGTAGCTTAGAGAATTTTTCCATTGTAGGTACCAACTGATAGTATGGGAAAGTAAAGTAGTGATACTTTGGATCGAAGAACTGGAATACGATGCTCATCATATCTTCTTCAAAACCTGAGGTAACCAAGTCGAGTAGATAACCATGCTTTTTGATGAACTGATTGTGATCAGGAACCTTTGAGACTAACTCCTTGAGCTTGGAAGGTATCCCCACAAAGTTGATTCAGATAGTATTCTTGCGAGCAGAAGCCATAACCCTACAACAAAGAGCAAAGATAAATCTGTAGGTCCTTAAAATGATTAGTGAAATGTTATGATGATATGATGTTGTGATGTCATGTTTAAGTAAATAGAAAACACAAACAAGTCACACAATAGCCTTAGGTTTAAAGGCTTGCATGAGGTCCATAGGTGCATACCCTTTACTAAAGTTAATTTGGCTCAACCTATCTTATAGAAGTAACCGGGTTCTAGGAATCTCAAATCACTGACCTTTCCCATGGATTTATTTTAGCGCGACAACTAACTCTCCATCAAAACATGCCAAGGGTCCAATCTCATTGAGTGTAGTTTCGAGTGTCAACCAACTTCAGACTGCGGGACTATGATCTTTATGATGATTTTAACCGAGGGTCTTTGCGAATGTTATCCCTAAGTTCGAGGGACATTACCATGTTTATAAGACAACAAGAGAGGATACCCTAAGGGTGCACATGTGAGTGTGATTGATTCAGTTATATTATCTTTGGAATTAAGGTTGTCTAAGTTGATTTTAGTCTGGTCATACACGCCTACTTACTAGAAATTAATATATACATACAAGCATAATAGTTATAAGTGTGGAAAGTAAAAGTTTGGATAATTAAATCCTAAGTTATTACATCCCATGAGCAGTTACATAATTGGAAAAAAATGCCAAAAAAGATAAATCTACGCTATTACAAAATAATCATGCGACCTATACATCTGTTTCTAGAATTTAAAATAGAAAATAATAATAAGAAAAATATTTAAACAAAGGCTAAAATGTCCTAATATCCTAAGTATTAAAAAAATATTTTTTGCATTTTTTATGATTGATTTTAATAGAAATGAAAAAAATTTAAATTAATTACAAATTAATCATGAAAATAATATTAAACCTATTTAAAATAAAAATAATTTTATGTCAAAAATTAAATAGTTACTTAATTAACCTAAAACTAAAATAAAAATATTTTTTTATGGTTTTATAAAATAATTAAAAGAACTTTGAAAAGAAATTAAAATAAAAGAAATACGAAAAAGAAATTAGAAAGAAAATAGAAAAAGGAAAAAAAAAAGGAAAAAATATGTGATAAAAAATAGGGATGGGGTGTCAGGGCTTGAACTCGTGCCCCTGAGGTTGCAGGGTCAAAATCTTACCACCAGGCCATGTGCTTATGATGTTATCATGTTGATCCTGGAAATATATATATGAAACTTGCGTGAATCCGGAAAATATGATTTTTTTTTTGCAAAAGGCCAGGTTCGAACTCACGCCCTGGTAGTAGAAATCCTTACGCGTGCATGTCTTACCATTGGGGTGGCGATACATCCATTAATTTATGCGCATTCATAAATATATAATATGAAATAAATTCCAGAAATTCAGATTTAAATAAAAACGCGCCAGAGTGGGACCCCATATTTGAATGGACCAATCAAGACACGCCACACCTTAGTCGAAAAGTCAGAGGGACTGGAGAAACGTCAGATCCCTAACTCTGGTCGTCTTCTCCGGTGAGTCATTTTTCCAAACCTGCAAAATAGCCAAAATCGATTCAAAAGAGAAACCCTACCCCCCTAATTCGACCCCTGTGAATCCAATGGTGGTGTTAGTTTTCATTAAAACGGCCTGTAAAGTGAGATATGAAGCTTCTCGTTCATGATGCCCTAACAATGACATTGATCGATTCCTGCATCAAACCTTAAAAACAGGGGTTCTGAAACGTTCTAAACTTCAATATAAACAAATATTAGCACATAGAATCAATTAATAATGCATGAATTATGAGTTTGAATTTCGAGATTGTTACCCAGCCGGTGCAACATGAAGGAGACGTTCTAGTGTGCGTCGAGCTTGAGTATAGATGTGGAATGAGTCTTGGGATCTTCAGGAGTGTGATAGAGTGCTTGGAATGGATTGATAAAGGCTGGAAATAAAGGTTTGCTCATGCCCTAGTTCTTGAAAATTTTGAGGGTTTTTAGGGTTTGTGAGAGGAAACCTGCCTGTACTCAGCTTGTGGTGTTTTTGTGTACTTATAGATGAGTGATTTACGTAAACAAATATGGATCAAATCTTTGGCCTTGAGTGTGAAAATATTTGATTGGAAAATTGTCTTAAAACTTGATTTTTTGCTAAATCATGCATCAATATCTTTCATGTGTTTTTTCCAGCTCATGTAGGGATTGTTTGGACCTCAAGCAACTCAGATTTAAAGCCTTACATGCCTTATACATTAATCTTGTATGTTTTAATTTAATTTGAATTTAAATGAATAAAATAAAAAATAAATAGAATAAAAATTAAGATAATGCATGGATGGGTTTAGATGTCCTTGATGATATTATAAACACATCACAAATTTGAAAATATAGGCCCATTAGTCAAAAATTCAAGATTGCTCAAATTTAACTTCATGCATTTTCTCAAAATTGCCAAACTTTCACCAGTCATATCTTGCTTAATTTTCAACATATGAGTGTGATCTTTAACTTTTTAGAAATATTAAGATGTCCTATAAAACCTCTCTTAGGTTTTCTTCCATTTGAAGCTTCCAAGTTCATGTAAGCTTCTTTGAGAAAAGATGACTTTTTGTAGACTTTTGAAAGGACCTATAATGTCTTGGCCTATATCTCTCAAATGAAGCATTTTTGGACTTGATCTAAGAAAGAAAAAGTTGTAGAGAATTTAATTTCCTTCAAAATAGACTTTGGTTGAGGAATTTCTGATAAATTATGTGAATTTTATGCTTGGTCAAAGTTCATTTGACTTCTCCTGGAAGAAATGTCAAAACCCTAATTTAGCAACTTTTGGATTTTTGAACATTTCTTGATGAATCATGATCAAATGATTAATATGACCTCAAAATCTTGATGTTGACAAAATAATCTTGAAATTTGACTGTATGTTGACCACAGTTGACTTTTAGTCCAATAGAACTGATTTTCAGCTATCTGAGCAATTGACTGAGCAAACTTGTGATACAAGGCTTGATTCTTGACATGTGGGTACCTTGAGACATATGGGGAAGCATGAAGTCCACTTGAAACCTTATAAGTCTTATTAATCTTGAGAAAAGTAAAACCCTAGTTATAGGTCAATTGCTTAGGAGAATGGTTTTCTCTGATCAACTCTTGAGTAGTTCGGAACTTTATGAGTATGAGGATATATCTTGAATCAATTGACATAAAGAAATGGGAGGGGAAATTTTGGGATACAACACAGTGGACACTGATTATTGCTTGCGATTAATCCTGTGAGGAAAATTGTATATTATTTGGATTCATTAGAAGGTGATTGGACAAAATACGAACATTTAAAGTTGACGGTTGTACATAAGTGAGATTGTTCAAAATATTCGTGAGATTGTTCTAAATGCTCATTTATTTATTTGTTTATTTATGTGAGATTGTTCTAACTATTCATTTATTTTCTGTCAAAATTATACAAATTTGTCGATGATAAAGAGGTGTTCAAGTACCAAGGAGTAAATTAAACAACATAACATGGATTAGAGTGCATGTATATTTTTCACAATTAAATTTTGGTTATATTAGTGATCGATGCTACTTGATAGCACAAGTTAATATATATTCGTAAACTTTTCCATGTGTAGTGTCCTCGTCAACACAATGGTATAGATTGCGGCTATTTCATCTTGAGGTTTATGAAAGAGATTATTCTTTTGAATCAAATAGATATTACAACCATCATATGGATTTCTAAGTTATCATATACTTTAATATTTGACACATATTTCATCTAATTAAATAGTTTTAACTAAATCATATTATGTTATATTATGTAGTATTTTGATGAATTCAAGACTTCTACTTACTCTAAAGATCAAATGGATGAAATTAAGGAGGATTGGTGTCAATTCATCATTGAGTTGAGAATTTAATAAGGTATTGACAACTTTGAGTATATATAAGTTTGAGTTTTAATTAGCTACTATGTCGTTGTTAGGTGGTAAATTATGTTGCAGTGTTGTTGTTATTGTTACATGTGGAAGATTAGTTATATTAATGTTGTTTTTATCATGGTATGAATATTTGGGAATATTATAATGGAGATTAGAAGTTCGTATTGTACTGTTGTTGTTTTTTACCATTGAATATGTAGAATTGTTAAGGATATACCAACGATTAAATTATGTATATATTGAATATGTTGAATGTTAAGGAGATGTATAAATTGTTAAGGATATACCAACGATTAAGTTTAAGTATTGTTTGAGTTAAGGCATTTATATATAAAGCTTCAAATTTGGTGAATATATTAAATGGATTGAAGCTTAAAATATAAGTTGTGTTTTAAAATTTGGTGCAAATTTGAAAAGCATCGCCTATTTTGAGTGCTTATTTGTACAGGGCGCTTAAAATATAAGCTGAATATTTTAAAATTTTCGTTGACATTAGACAACTCTTTTTGATAAAAGCATTGCCTAAAGGATACATAAGAATGCGTTTTTAAAACCAAAAGCGCTGCCTAAGAAGGACTTTAGACAACGCTTTATAAGAAAGAGCTGCCTAAAACAGTAAATCAAACAGAAAACCAAGAGTGCTTCCTAAAGTAAAGGCGATTTTTAAAGGGGTACAACAGACAACACTACTGAATAAAAAAGCGCTTCCCTAAGGGAAACTTCAGAGGACGCTTATGGAAAAAATGCTGCCTAAAGGAAACAGTAGGCAGCGCTTTTACATTGAAAAAATCCGTTGTCTAAACCTATAGCAGCGGAGGAATAGGCATCGCTTTAAAGCGCTGTCTAAAGCAAAAAAAGCGTTGTCTAAGCCATTGTACGGCGTAGTGTCAAGTAAAAACTAATGTAGGAATTTGAAATGTCCGACATAGGAAATCTTTCATATTTCTTAGGGATGGAATTCAAAGACACTAAAGAAAGAGTATTTTTGCCTCAAACGAAGTACGCCAAAGATATACTAAAGAGGTTCAATGTGAAAAAATGTAATGCAGCTACCACTCCGTTAAAAACTGAAGCAAAGTTAAAAAAGGAAACAAATGATGAATTTGTAAGTTTGACACTACACAAACAAATCATTAGATCTTTGAGGTATCTTTGTAATACTAGGCCTGATATTTATCAAAGTATCGGATTGTTGAGTAGATTTATGGAGAAACCTCAAGAGTGTCATATCATTGCAATGAAGAAGGTGTTGAGATACATAAAGGGAACACTTGATCATGGTGTGTTGATACCAAGGAAGTCGAAGACCAACACAGATGTAGAAGTCCATCGATACAATGATTCATATTTCAGTGGAGATCAAGACGAAAAGAAAATTATTGCAGGCTACATTTTCACGATTAAAGGTGCTCTAATCTCTTAAAGCTCAAGGAAGCAAAGCATTGTGGCTTTGTCATCATGTGAAGCGGAATATGTGGTTGCATTATATGTTGTATGCCAATCAACACGGATTGAAATGTTGCTTGAAGAACTCAAGATAATGGAACCTAGGAAGATGAAGTTGTTGAATCATCCAGTGTGTCATGGTAGAAGTAAGCACATAGAAATGAGATATCATTTTCTAAGGGATCAAGTCAACAAAAGAAAGCTGAAACTAGAGCATTTCAAGACATAAGTACAACTAGCTGACATACTCACCAAACAACTGAAGAAAGTCAGATTCGATGAGTTAAAGAGAAGCATCTGAAGGAGAAGTCTCGAAATCATGAATTAGGGGGTGTGTTAGAAGATTTTATTATTGTTCTGTCGGAGTGCTTTGTTTGTATTTCGAATAAGTGGTGTCAAAAGATGTGTCGAATTAGTGGTGTCAAAAGTGTGTCGAACCAACTAATTATGTTTAAGTTGTTAGCTATATTCGACAGAGGCGAATACAACAATTAAGTAATATGTCGAATTGTATTTTCGACTTGAAATTTGTAAGTCTTTAGTAATTTGTAATTTTACAATAGACATATCACAATTTATTCTGAACAGAAATAATAATTTTTAATTTAATTACTTTTCTCTCTTCTTCTTTTAATCACTATCTTTCTTGAAAACACTTTGTTTCAACAGTAATAGTGGTCGGATAATACAAAAAATATTCGTATAAGTGCGGCAAATGAAAATCTATAATGAATGCATTTAAATTTTTTTCGATACACCCTTACTTCATTGAAAAGTATTTATGAAATAAAAAAAAGATCATACAATTCCTTAGAGTTGTGCATAAATATGTTTCCATTCCATTAGTGAATTACTTTAACATATTAATTTGTTGTGGTTTAACAAATTTCCCCCATCCCTATCGTGTAAAATTATAAAATCAATTAAAATTATGAACAATTATGTTTTGACAAAAATTTACGTGACCTCTAAACTAAGTGTGTTTAAGGAACAACATAACACATTAATTTACTTAAAAGACATTATATTGATTCTAATTTTCGAAAGGCTTCTTACAACTTCTTTAGTGTATTTTCAAAAAAAATTAGGAGTGCATGATCCCAACACATTATAAAATGATAAAATCTTGTTCTATTCCATACATCAAAAGAAGGAAAAAATGGCTGCTGTTCACAAGATTATTTACGTTCTGATTCTATTTCTTTTCATACTTCTTGTTGCAATTAACGTATAGACAGTATTACCATTTTTTTACTTTTAAATGTTCTTCTTTCTTTGTTTGCATTACTAGAAAAATCGGATTTTCCTACGGAATTTCCTGTGGATTTGAGCTAAAAATCCGCAGGAAAACATGTTTCCTGCGGATTTTCCAGCGGTTTAGGGTTCCCAGCTAATACTTTCATGAGTAATAATTTCCGCAGAAAAATCCGCAGTAAAAACCGCAGAAAATAACCGCAGGAAAATCCGCAGGAAATGTTCATCTCATTTTGTTTAAATCCTTTTGAATTATATATAAAAATAAATATTTAATATAAAATGCTGTGATTTTAAAGAAGACAAATTCATAGACAAAATTTTTTAAACTACTGAAAATAAAATTTTAATTTTAAATACTTTGATTTTAAATAAAACAAATTCGTAGAACAACAATTTTATAAAGTACAAAGTTTGTACAAGTTCTTACATAGTCGCATTACTAAAAATGACTCAAAAAATTCATTTGTCTCCCTAACTTAAAAATCAGAATTCATTACTAACGTCTTCTTAATGTGATTCTTCGACGCCATCTTCATATTGATCACTTTCATTAGATGATTCTTCAAAGCCATCTTCATATTGAACACGGCTAGATTGTGCGTGAAATCTTACCAATCCACCATAAACATATCCCAGACACATGTAAAATGTAGCAAGCCATGTTGTTTTCTGTCATCAGTCAAAACACTACGAAACTAAACCTGGAAAAAACAATTCAATAAAGAGCATAAATATTATCTTTTACTCTTAATTTAATAGACAAAAGCAGAGTTTATCATTATTATATAGCACACAAGACACATTAAGTGATTTAAAGCTTGGCATGTTGCTTTTATCAATTATCAACCATGATTCAATTGAAAAAACACCCCTAAGAAATAAAAATATTGCATGCACATCTAAATCATAACCATTAATATAGACTTATGTACACCCTTCCGAATTTCTCAAGTAATCCTGTGCCAATCTGCACAACTCTGGAACCTCGCTAACATCTACAAATCCCATTTGCCTAGCTTCAAAGACAAATGTACAATCAACCATAATCAATTCGACAATAAGACTTGTACTTTTGAGATTTCTCATAATAACACAAATTGATCAAATTCACTCTCAATCTAAACATGTGCTAAACTAAACTGGAGAAGTAAAAGTAAAGTGAGTAAATAGCAAGAGGGTAAAGAAGTTACCAACATAGTGAGAGAAACTCTCAAGCTTGGCAACACGTCCTAACTCGGTCTGATGCAAGTATGGAACAATCTTCTGCTGGTCAACCATCACTGAATTATCACCGATTAATCCGGTGATGGAGGCTGCCATGGCATGTGCGAGGTTGCTCATCAAATTAACACTACTAGCAGTACCATCTGAGAATCAAATCACAAAATATCAACTGACCGTAACGTGTGTGTGAATGCGTAAACCAAAATAAGTACCTTGAAGTTGCAACTGCATGTTGTTTGAAGATTCAGAAGTAATCATAGACGGATATGAATAGAGACTGGGAATTGGATGGATGAATAAATTGATTATCTTGAAAGGTAAAGAATGATAAAATATGAGACTATGCTGACACTGTGGTTAATGGTCTCGACAAACACGTTCATCATCATTTCGTGGAAGAAATAAATCAGCCAGCAGAAGGATTACATTGTAAATAGAGAAAAATACATTCTTTTATTGACCATTCATACCTCTGCTCAGGAGCCTCTTCACCCTCAAATCTCATCTTGAACCGCATTCCTATGGTATAATTGTTTTTGAGAGACTCTATGTACTGGTCATACGGAACAATAAATTCTGCTGGACTGGTCCTGCAAAATAGAAATGGGCAACAATGGTGTAATTAGTATTATAATGACAAATCAATGAGAGAGAGGAACACAGCATGTCAGATAACAATTAGAATATAACAGAGTCATATGAACAAGTTGTATACCGAGGTTTGTAATAGACAGTGAACATGGTCCCTGTCAACACAGCATGCCAAGCAGTGGAGAAAACACCATGATGCATGCTGTGGCTAGATACAACCGAGGATGGAACATTACCCCGCTGTCTCATTGCACGCCTTACACCATTCAAAACATGTTGCAATGATTCGGGATAAGTAGGAGCAGAATCTGGTAGAAGATTTCCAAGATAACCCGGCTGCGACAAAAAGAAAACACGTCACAATTAAAATAACTCCATGAAAAGGCGTCAGCCACAGAATTACCACCACCGGAATCAATCTGAAGACGTTTCGCGGGACGGTCCTCATCGGCGGCGGCCGGTTCTAAGTTCTTAAGCTTCTTCTTGAGTTCTTTGTAGAGAGAAACTTGTTGCGCCATTCCAATAGAGTTTTCTCGATCTGGCTACTGAGGCTCTTACCGAATTTCATGGCAGAGAAGAAAGTGAAATGGTTATAAAAAAAGAATTGAATTTGAATGTGTTAGAAAATGGAAAAGAGAGAGAAAGTGGGGTGTGTAAGGAGGAGGATGAAAAGGGAAAGAGAAGAGTGTAATATAAACATAATTCCTATTATATTCAATCTTAGCATCGGTTTCATTACTCAAACGTAGAAAGTAACTTCAAAAGTTAATGCAATTAATAAACTAATCAATAGGTAGCAAGGCAAAAGCAAATATATGTAAGTATGCTGAAAGGGAAAAGGTGAAGCTTTGGATAATAAAAAGCTAATATGCTCCAAGTCTAATTATGTATAAACAACTGTTTACTATTAAAACGCCTCTAGTTCCAATATCAAAGAATATTGAGATGTGCCTCTCTGTTAAACATACAGCCAGGCAGAGAGGTTTCCTAAGCTATGCACGGAGCTTACTCGAGTACGCAATCTACAGTGGCATCACTGAACTGTAATGAAACTTTTAGAAATAGCTCCTTTTGAACTGAACCAAGATACTCCCTCTACACCATAGCAGTCTGAAACAAAGCATTCCTGCACCAGACCAAAACCAAGTTCCACATCTGATCAAGGAACATCCTGCTAAAAAGTGAAAATGAGGCCTGCATCAAGGACTTAAATGACAGCACCACAATTTTATTCCAAATACACATAGAGTACATCAAACAACCATACAACGTTTTTATTGGGAGAGCTTATATAAGCACTGGTAAGACTTTTTGGGAGAGCTTATAAAAACTACTTATGACATAAAAATAGCTTATGCAGAGGCACTTATGGGATAATGATAACCAATAACGGCTTATGCTATAAGTGTTTAATTAAGTTGTTTATCCGAAGTTTGGATGTTGTATAAAACAGAAGTGGATAGGGAGGAAGCTCCGGTGGGAGTATGGGAGAACCGCATCTTCAAAGTTCTTAAAGGTAAAAGTATATCATATTTAATGAGGTAATCTACCAGTCAACCCATTGGACAACAGGTTTCTATAAAAAAACATAAATTTTTCTATAAGGTATTTCATCAAACAGTATAACAGCAATACACTTAACACAACCAAGCAGCACACAAATTCTAAGCTAACAGAAGAGGAGAAGGAAATTTAAAGTACTCACCGGACTTTCTTCAAGGTTAACCGGAGCTCATCCCTTGCGCCATCGTGGAAGTTCGATTTCTTGACACCAGGTTGAATCCCTCTTCACGTAGACTATTTCCCCTTTTGTGTTGAAGTCAAATCTTCAACACAGTGCTATTAATTTGAGTTTTCATTTTTAGGGTTTACTAAGTTGTGTAGATCTCTTGTTTGTTTTTTATTATCTGTTGATTTGAGTTTCAGATCGTTTTAGAGGAGGACAAGAGGGTTCCGTTGATGTAAAAAATTTGGGGTTTGGTGGTGCTCCGCCACCGGAGCGATTTCGGGTGTGGTGGGAGCCACCGGTTTCTGGGTTGGTGGGAAGCACCGGTTCCAATCTTCCACTATCTTATCTTCTTTTTTAAAATATTAGCTTAGTTTCTCAATTAATCACATAAATGAATCATTATTTGTGAAAATTGATTTTTACATATATTTGAATATTTTTGGATCTACACCCCTAATCCACACTATCTACTTGTCTCATTTCATTTTTCTTTTATCACTTTTACTTTTTATTTTTAATTGTTTAACGTTTTTATATTATGTATCAAACTTCATAAAAAATATGTTTAAATAATTAATTACTTTAAATATTTGAGTTTATAAAAAATATGTTTAAATAATTAATTGCTTTAAATATTTGAATTCATAAATAGAAAAATAAGAATTAAAAATTTCAGTTAAAATTTTATAGATATATATATAATTATTATAAATATAAAATTATGTATTTAATGAAACTAAAAAAAATCTTACATTTTACACTATCAATATATTTCTATTAAATTCGTAAAATTAATATATATTAAAATTGTCTTTAAAATATAAAGATTTACTATATATGAAATAGTATATGGGTTCAATTATTCATTGAAATACAAATGAAACCAATTCAGACAAAACTATAATTAGTTTTTAAAAATATTTAAATTTGTTAAATATTTTATTTTAATTATAAATATATATATATATATATATATATATATATATATATATATATATATATATATATATATATATATATATATATATATATATATATATATATATATATATATATATATATATATATATATATATATATTTACATATCTTTAATTTAGTCAAAAATTAAAATATTTAGAAAAAATATAATCTGCAGCGAAATCACAGTGGAATGGGTACTAGACACGCGTTTGGTTGGTCGAACGCCAAACCAAACACAGCCTAAAACAAGTAACGCTTTTATTAAATTCAATTTTGAAATCCAAATCTACTTTTGTCTAAATCCAAATTCAAATCCGTATCCATAAAGACAAGTTATAAATTATAAAAATAAAGATTAACAATTTTAAAAAAAACACCATAAAAATAAAAGATTAATTATCATGCATGAATATCATTTCGCAGACGGTGTAAAATTTCTTTGCATTGTCGATGCATTTAAATTAAATACTCAAAATAATTAATAAAGTAGAAAAATAAGGTTAATAATTGTGTAAAAGTTACACAAAAATACCAATATTTAAAAAAAAAAACATTTTATTTTAACAAAAAATACAAGTTGAAGAATTATATAAATTATATGTATTAAAATTTACATATCTAAAAACTAAAAAATTTTTGAAAAAACTAAAATCCGCAGGAAAATCCGTAGGAAAGTTTCTGCGGAATTACCTGCGGAAATTGTAATGTATAATAGTTTTTATTTAACATTTGAAATCCGCAGATATACCTGCGGTATTTCCTGCAGAATCATATTTCGCAGGAGATTTTATTATATTTAAAATAGTTGGAAAATCCGCAGGTATTCCTGCGAATATTTTTCCGCAGGAAAATCGGCAGGTAATACCGATATTTCTAGTAGTGTTGTGATAATCTTTTGTCACGTTAACAACACTAACATATAATATTTTTCTTTATAGCAGGAATGTGTTCGTGATTGAGATTGTCCAAAGTGTGATCCTTAACACTTTTTTTTATGTAAAAACTCTAATTTAAAAAAAAAAAAATTGGTTTTTAAAATTAATTAAAAAAAACTATTCCAGCTCCGTTCTAAATCAATATAAGCGATATTTCCCCAACATATGGGTCGCATCAAAATAAATAAATAAAAATGAAATTATAACAAAATATAATTTATTAATGAGGTTGTAGCCGTGGATAATTTACCAACGACTTCAAAATATAGGCGATACCCATGATTAAGAATCATAGTAAAAGTTAAATATTTTCCTTTTTTTGCTGTCATTTTAGAATTTTTATTAATTATATGTATTAGTTTTTTCTTCTAATATTAAATATTTTAAATTTTGGTAATTAAAGAGGAAATGTGAAAACCACTTCAAATTTAAGAGAATACAATTAATTTATTCCTACATATAATTTTTGGGTGGTCAACAATTTATTGTCCCTTTTCTACCATGCAAGCTTAAAAAATTATAAATTGATAAAAAAATAGTAATATTGTATTACTAAACAATATTTAATTACAAGACATGTCTCTTAGGTGTAGTTAAAGAAAAATACCACTAATACATTCATTTAAGAGACATTAATTTTATTAATTTTTTTATAAATATTGTTTAATTTTAATACATTATAAAGTGATCAAATCTTACTCTCTATATATCCTACAAAAAGAGGAAAAAAATATGACTGCAATTCTCAAATTTATATACGTCGTGTCTATAATTTTGTTCTTATTTTCTGTTGCAGCTAACACTACTAGAAATATCGGTATTACCTGCGGATTTTCCTGCGACTTTTTCAAATATAATAAAATTTCCTGCAAGACATGATTCCGCAGGAAATTCCGCAGGTATACCTGCGGATTTTACTACGGACTTTAAATTATAAATAAAAACCATTATACAATATAATTTCCGCATGTAATTCCGCAGGAAACGTTCCTGTGGATTTTAGTTTTTTCAAAATTTTTTAATTTTTAATTGAGTAAAAGATATGTAAATTTTAATACATATAATTCTTCAACTTGTATTTTTGTTAAAATAAAATGTTTTTAACTTTTGTTAATTTTTAATTTACGATGTTTTCTAATTAACGATGGTGTGATATAGGATAAATTAAGATTCTTAAAAGAGGTGAGAAATTGAGTCCGAAAATTAACGATGTAGGATTCGTTTTGAAGGATATGATACGGATTTGAATTTAGATTTCAAAATTGAATTTAATAAAAACGTTACTTGTTTTAGGTTGTGTTTGGTTTGGCTTTTGACCAACCAAACGCGCGTCTAGAACCCATTCCACCGTGATTTTGCTGCAGATTTTATTTTTTAAAAAATATTTTAATTTTTGACTAAATTAAAGATATGTATATTTTAATATATATTTATGTAATTAAAATAAAATGTTTTTTTCAAAAATATTTAACAAATTTAAATATTTTTTAAAATAATAATTGTTGCGGATTTTGCGGCGAATTTCGCAGGAAACGTTCCTGCAGATTTTGCTGCGGATTTTAATTTTTTCAATATTTATTTTATTTTTATTTGAGTATTAGATATGTAAATTTTAATATATATATATAATTTATATAATTTTTCGACTTGTATTTTTGTGATAATAATTTTTTTTTTCATTAAAATTTAACAAATTTAAATATTTTTTAAAAATATTTGTAGTATTGTTTAAATTTTACGAAAAATTATTAGTTTTATTTTTCAATTTTATTAATCATTTTGAGTATTTAATTTAAATGCATCGACAGTAAAAAAATTTACACCGTTTGTAAAATGATATCCGTTTGATTTTAAATTAGATTTAATTTTTATTTTAATTATTAATAAAATAATATTTATACATAGTTGTGATACATTGATTATGTAAAAAAAATTTACACTGACAAATTTACAATAGGAATTGTAAAAAATTTACATAGTTGTGATGCATTAATTTTTTAATTTATAAAAGAAACAAATTGAGATAAAAATATTTAACTTTATGTTATTATAATAAAATAATAAATATATAATTGTGATCGTTAATCTAAAAAATAATATAAATTCTTGTTTTTAAGTAAAACTAATATTTTTATTTTCATTTAAAATATAATACAAATCCTTGTTTTAAGTAAAACTAATAGTTTTTTATTTTTATAAAAATTAAAAATATAAGCTTATATATGAATATAATTTAGTATGTAATTCTTCAATTTTTTTTAGTAAAATGCATCCAGGTTTTTGAAATATAAAATTGAAAAAGAATATGATAAAAATCAAGTCAATA
The DNA here is from genome assembly GCA_021764765.1 of Vicia sativa. Classification (NCBI taxonomy): domain Eukaryota; kingdom Viridiplantae; phylum Streptophyta; class Magnoliopsida; order Fabales; family Fabaceae; genus Vicia; species Vicia sativa. The sequence goes on from CM038792.1 coordinate 179,228,781, forward strand.
GGAGTATAAAAAAATTGTAAATAAAAAATTGATAGGATTTGAACTCACTCTCTATCATTTACTTGAGGTAATCTACCACTATGACAACATCATAAGTTGTTAGTTTTCACCCTTATCAATTTTCAATTTTTCATTCATCAAACCTCCTCAAATTGTGTATGTGGTAAATAGAAAGAAAGTTGAAGATCCTGTAACGTAAAAATACACAGAAAGCTCATTCACGACATGTCCAGAAACGCTTCTTTGGAGAAGCACTTTTTCTCACGCGCATTGGGTCAAGCTTTCTCAGTTTCTCTTGTGGGACACTCTCTCAAACTCATGCTCTCTCCCTTTCAATTCTTACACAACAATAGCAATTACGACATGGATTCTCTTGGTCTCGAATTGATTTGAATTGTTATCGACTCAGGATTCGATTCACGTTGGTGTTCAAAATCCATTTGCGCTCGAATTTCAACTCAGACCAAGTTTGTTTTGTTTCGTGATTCTTTGCATTTTTACGGCTTTGACTCCGTTACGAGTTATGATACAACTGATTATGATTTGATTTCAATATAAATTCCAGTTTGAATTAAAGTTACAGGCCGAGAATGGAGGAATGCTTACCGGTTGAAGTGACGGAGAGAAGAAAATACAACTTTCAATCTTGCTCACAAGGTATTCGATAAAATGCCTCACCCGAATTTTTTCTTCTTTTTGCTTCTATTTTACTTTTGATTCACATTTATATGGTAATTGCACTATAATATTGAATTCATGCTACTGATACGTTATGATTCTATACTGATCCAGTTTCCTTTTGTTTGTTTATGTTTTGATTCAGATTCAGTATCCAGCTCCTGATATGCAACTTATTCTCAACTTTTCGGTACAGGTATGTTTTGATTTCAAATCGAGTGTTGTTTCAGTTTAGAATTTGGTTTACGTGTTCTATTCAGAATCAGTTGCATTTTTACGGTTTCGACTAAATTACGGGTTCTACTACAGTTTGATTAGTTTGATTGTGATTTGATTTTGGTGTAGATTTTAGTTTGAACTAAAATTAAAGCGAGTATACAGCATGATAAAGCTAAATTGGACGCGCTTATCAGTTGAAATGAAGAAAAGTGAAGATTTTGTTCTCGCGCAAGGTGTTCGATGAAATGTCCCAGCGGGATTCTTTCTTCTTTGAATTTATTTGTATTTTTCAGGTATGTTACTGGTGCTGCAATATCTACAGTATTCTTCAATCTAAAACTAAGATATCCAGCACTTAGATAGTCACTCACCCACAGCCTCTAGCAATCCCTGAATCAAAGAGTAGTATAACAGAATATCATGTTAGAAATAGTTGAATATCGTTTATGGTGTTACAAATTAGTTATGCCGAGAGGGGATTTTACCTGCGAGAACACCTTGTAAGCTGTCCAATATAACAGATATACAAAGCAGAGGAGCCATGACAGTGACATAATCAACAACTTCCTTATCTGAAATCGACAGTGAAATTAAAGAATCTGCTAGGGTTACAGATTGTTCCATTCGATTATTGGAGGCATCAACACAGGCTATCAGTTTGATTGGAAAGCAAGGGTCGCTAATCAGATCCATACAGGATAGTTCTGGTGCCTCTTAGAGTACTGTCAGTTGGTATGCTTCCTGCCCTGTTTTCCAATTATACATTTATTAGTGGCAATTATTGATTTGTGTGGATTCTCTTATTATTTTCATCTTGATATATGATATACATTGTGGATTGTCATTGCGCCTTACATCTTATTAATAAACCTGAGATTTACATGGGTAAGTACAATTGTTGATGAAATGTGAAGGCACAAAAAAGGGTGTGGGGTTATACAATATATTGGAGAATTGTAAGGGTTTCTCTGTGTGTGACAGAGCGGGAAAGAATTGCCTTTAATGGGGAAGAATCAAGATGATCTGAAGTATGCTTAAGTGTAACATGCGAGTTAAATAGTATATTGTAGAAAGTAAGGGTCTCCGTTTGTGTGATAGAGAGTGAGTAACTTACCAATAACAAACACTAATAATCTGCTATAACAGCCTCCCAAAGCGGCCCATATGGTGAAGTTCCACTTGTGTGTCTGTGGAAGAATGAACATAGGTAATGTTGGCTGAACAACATTGATTTCTTATGGGCTTTTCTTCTTGCGTAGTATTGTACTATGAAAAAACCTAACCGATATAAGTTTCCTTATGAAAAAGATCTCGTAAATACAGAAAGTCCCATAGAAATAAAGCTGGCTACTGTATTGTTAATGCAACTAGTATCAGAAGTTGAGTTAGGAAATTGCGCAGCAAAGTTAGAACTGTTGTTGTTTTTAGTGACAGTAACTGTTGTTGAATCATGTTATATTTTGTTTATGTAGAAGAAAAAAACTCCACTTGTTATAGTGTTTGATCACTTTTCCATCTATTTATACTAGACAAATATATAGGAAAAAATATGTATATTAAAGTAGTTCAATAGATTCATAGGGAATGATGAGTTCATCCTTAAATATGAAAAGATCTCATGATTGGCAATAATTAGCATCTGACAAAGTCACGGTGGAATGGGTTGTAAGCGATGGTCTCATCCAAACTTAGTCAACATTGTTATAGAATACTGCGATAGCAGGTGCAGGTCTTAAAATGCGGTTGCAGCCGCGTTCTGAATCCTGATATTGAAATAAAATGGAAGTGATTGAATATAGCTTATGTGTGTGACGTCTCAGTGTTCAAAACAAAACATGTCTGATTTTGCTGCTTGTTTTGCAGGTTACCAACTGATGTTCATCACAAGAGTAAATTGGTCCTACCTTGTCTGAATGGATTCTTGTCAAAACTCAAAGCACTTTTCTCTCGAGATCCTGGAAATTTGAATTAGCTGGAGCCTTGTCTGAATGGATCATCACAAGAGGAATTTGTTTGTTTGTTCCCTTGTTAAAAATATTTTCATGGGTTTTTGGTCATCTATGTATTTCATTTCTCTTAGGAATCAGATGAAGAAAACCTTAGTAATGAATTCTGATTTGTACTATTTTTGTTGTTGATTTGTTATAATTTGGATAGCTTTATTTTTTAAGTTACGTGGACAAGTAGACAAAAGACTATGTAAGAATTTGTTTTATTTAAACTCAAGCAATTTAAATTTAATTTTTATTTTAATATTTGTCTTATTTAAGTTCAAAGCATTTTAAATTAAAATTTTACTTTTATATTTGGGTTATTTATAATAGTTTTATGAATTTGTTTTATTTAAACTCAAGTAATTTAGATTAAATTTTTATTTTAATATAAAATTTAAAATGATTTAAAAATATTGAGATGAACATTTCCTGCGGAATTTCCTGCGGATTTTTCTGCGGCTTTTTCCTGCGGCTTTTTCTACGGATTTTTCTGCGGATTTTCCTGCGAAAATTATTACCCACGAAGGTATTAGCTGAGAACCATAAACCGCAGGAAAATCCGCAGGAAACGTGTTACCTGCGGATTTGATGCTCAAATCCGCAGGAAAATCTAACTTTTCTAGTAGTGTAATGTTGATGGTGAACATTTTCTTTCTCCAATTTATTTTTTAGTTCTTTGTTTGTACTAGAAAAATCTTGTCTCCTTTTGGAAACACTAATTTATTATTTTTGAATCTATTTTAGCCATCATCGCCGATGGTCGGAAATGTGTTGATGACTCTGATTGTCCAAAGGACGATGAATTCATAGAAGGGATCTTTACACACAGGGTGCATTGTATCAATAGCAAGTGTAAAGGTGTCTTATATATAAATGTATAGATCGTAGAGACACTTTGCATTAATTAATAAGTATCCATGTAATAAATCCAAAATCTCTCATACTCAACTCGTCTGCGGGGTCTGTGTAATAATGTATTCTAAGACAATATTTGTATAACTATAATATAGCAAAAATATTATTAATATTATCATCATGTATTTATTTTTTCATTATGGAGATATCTCCATGGCCTTTATTTTATGCAAACTATAATTTATTTTCAACTCAACCACATATTAAAATGTCTATAATAGTTAAGTTAAAATTAATTTTAACATTTTTTAAAGTCTAAAATTCATTTTCATGATAGTAGATTGATATATTTATAATTTTGAAATATATTTTTATGTGGACATTTATTACCACATTAATGACATGTTATTTTAGAGAATTATTTTCTCTATTTGTTTCAGCAAATCAAGGGTTCGTTTTGAAACAATTCCCTCTTGTATATACTTGAATAAGTAGAAACAATAGTGAATGAAATAAATTGTATTAATTTTCTGTTAAGATTTTTATTTTACAGTTTTAAAATTTCACAAGTATCATAATTTATCTCTACTATATTTTTAACTAAAGTATTAAAAATATCAATGGCTCAGTAACGAAAAATGTACAATCTTCTTTTAAGGAATCAAATGCACTATTAAAATCATTAATGTTCTTTTCAAATTCTGAAATATAATTTTTTTTGTAGAGAAATTTTCGTAAAAACACCTAATTCATGAGTTTTAATACTTAAGTAGTGAATTTTGTTAGTGATTTTAATATTAGAATAAATGTGCGATTAACTAAGGATTTTAATACTTAAGTGGTAAATTGTGTAAGTATTTTTAAGATCGAAATAAAGAGCAATGGAAAATAAAAGATGTGAAGTAATTAACATAACATAAAATATAAGGGATTCAGAGATGGCACGACAGTTTTTTAAGTTTGACCAAACGTCAGCCTATTCAAATCTCAAAGAGATCTTTTTTAGATTTGACTATAATATTGAACTTTTATAGCGTATATCCACAAAACTTTGATACAAGCGAATTAAGATATTGAAGGTATAAGAAACACAAGAAATGAGAGTTTGAATTGAGTTTTAAGGATTAAATTTTTTTTCTACCCAACACAACAGACAATGAAAAAAGAACAAAAATAAATAAACACAATTACTTTTATCCTGGTTCTCTGTTTACAAAGCTACTATAGTCCACCCGCCAAGTTGATTTTGCCTTCTCAATAAGGACTTAATTCATTATAACCAAGCTAATCTACCAACCACAAAGACGACTTGTCAATGTCTTCTTGAAATTTTTTGACTATACCATAGTCTATCAAAGAATAATGAACTCAAAAGTTGAGATACAAAGATTTATCGTATTTACAAAGTTGCTTATTGTTTACAGTGATTTCTAGTAAACAACCGCTAGTCTTCCATTTTATTGATTATTATTGGTTACTTGCAGGATCGACTAGATTGATCCTAGGACACATGTGTCATAACTTATTTCTATGTTCATACCCATTATCTTGATAAATTTATATTGTATGTTAATCGTAGAATGTAAGATTCTTAAGAGATCTCTCTAAGATTGTCTATAGAAATGTAGAAATATACTGACTGAATATATAAAGGAAAGGCTTCGAAATAAACTTAAGATTTAACACTTAAATGTAAAGATAAAGAGTTTCTGAGAATGTAAAAGTTTCTGGAAATATATAAAGTGTTTGAATGAAAGGACAAAGTAAAAGTGGAGTTTCTAAAGAGATAAATGTGTTTGAAAGCAAGTAAAACATGAACATGAAAGAAAAATCGAAAGATTCTAAGAGCAAAAGTACTGTAAAAGTGAAACGAATATAAAAAGACTTGGATTTAAATTGTAAAGAATCATGATGTTCAGTACGTACATTTTGTCTTCTAACTCGTTTCCCCTAAGTCATGGTAATTTGAGTGTTTTGAGATTTTTTAGTACACGAATGAACACCCCAATTCTAACATAAAACACCTATTTATAGTATCCTGACCGTAACGGTCCTACTCTAAAATCATGCCACGTTCGAAGCATGCAGGCTTCTTACGTTTACTGACTTCCACGCGTCTTCTAAGAATGACGCTCTTATTTGAAATTCGAATCCTGTGCCAGCGAAGTGTTTTGCTAGTTTTCTTCGATTCGAACTAAATCATTTACTTGGATCGCTTCCAATTCTGGCACATTCGCACAAAGGAACTCTTTATATTCTAAACACGAAAAATCCCAAATCGAAATCCACCATCTATCACTGGAAATCGAAGAGTCCTTTAGAATAATGGTTCTATATTTCCAACCAATATTTGTTTATTGATATCAACCTCTTTATATGTTTATTCGAAATATTCCTTTGATATCCAATAATTTGTTTATTCGAAATTGCTAGCTAATAAATTGCCCCTCAAGAACATGTATTTCGATAGATATAAAGAAATACTTGTTTTTGAATTACTCATGCAATTTCGAAAACATCAAAACTCATGATGATAACACTGCACGCGACGTCAGAATAAGTGTCCGACTTTCTGCAAAATGTCCAATCACCATACCTAAACGTGTAATCACAACAGTTATAGCTAATAATTAGCAGCAAAACGTGATTTCCCTAGGAAGTTCAAAAAATCCACCTTTTCCCTTTCCAATGAGGAAGTTACACGTATCCCACCTTTTTTCAAAGGTCAAAAACTTTTAAATCGTTGAAGAATGCTATAAAAGCACTTCATCTTCTAAAATTAAAACTTTTCCAAACTCTCTCAACCTTCAGACAAACCAGATTTCTCATTTTCAGCAAAAATCTTTAATCTTTACAATGTCTTCTCCTTCAGCCAAGAAATCTGGAAAACCTAGACAAGCTCCTTCTTCCAGTCTCAAACCAGCAAGCAAGATTATCAATCTTAATAATCAGGAGTTCATCACGACTCCAAAACTCACCCAAGAACAAAAAGCCATCTATGCTTCCCAGGTAATCATCCCTACTACTGTTCTTGATAAAACCCTAGGGGTTATGGGTCCCTTAATTTCTACAGAACATCTAGAAAAGACAAAGGGATTTTTCCCGCTTATTCCGAAACAAAACCCATTGTTAATAAATCTGTTCCTCTGAAATTTAAGGAAGATGAATCGGTTGTTAAGTTGTCAAAAACCCTAAAAGAGAAAACAAGTGAAACAGAAACGTAAAAACCTATGAGGGACGTTTTTAGTATGGACTATGTCATTGGGAATTTTAAACCCTTTCGCTCATGTCCCTCATCAGATCAACTATACCAAGATTGGCTTTCGAAAGTTGAAAATAAGAAATCCCAGGAATGGGAAAGTATAGGCATCCTAAATTTGATTCGAATGTCAAAATTAGGATTTAGTTATAGCCAACCCTTCTTGCTAGCCTCCTTATACTTTTGGGATAACACCTATAACACCTTCCACCTCCCTTGTGGAATGTTGACACCCACGTTTTTTGATATTGCTGTTATCACTGGACTCTCCCCTATTAGGGAAACTTTTGATCCAAATGAAGATGCAGATAACCTTATTGATTTCGATGTCAAGAATGCTAGCTTCTCAAAGTACATCAATTTCTACCATTCTGCTGAAGAGGAAGTTTCTGAGGTTGAGCATATAGCTTTCCTGGCACTGTGGTTATCAAAATACATCTTCTGTAGCAAGTCTCTACAAGTTGCTAGCAGGTTCATCACCCTCGCAAATCAACTTCATCATGGTCGAAGGGTGTGCATTAGTGAATTACTGCTGACAAGTCTATATGAAAGCATAGGTGCTGCAGTTTCGAAACTGAAAACTTACAAAGCTGGCACTAATCTGCTTCTCGCTGGCCCCTTTTGGTTATTGCAGGTTTGGTTAAATTCTACTTTCGAATCATCCCTTTCGACCTTTGGGGTAATCAATGAAGAACACCCCGATGTTGTAAACCGCAGCATTGAGGGTACTAGATTGCTAAAATTAACCCCAAACGATGAAAGAGAAAACTTCAAGACATGCTTTGTTAACTATATGATGATTTTCTCTAAGAGGCATAGGTTCGACCCTTCAATGGCCCCTTTTGCCAATCGAAACTGTGGTCCAACTTGGTTTACCATGCCCCTTGAACAAGCCATTGAAGAAGAGGTAATCAGGGACATTTGGTGTGCCTTTTTGAACCCTAGGATTATCAACTGTAGGATCACGCCTGTGAAGAGCCAAGTGTGTATCCTCGCTTATCAACCCAACTTCGTAGCCCGTCAATTCGGACTATGCCAAATCCTACCTGAACCTCTCTTTAACAAGAAAAGGGAGATATGTCTAGCAGGGGTACCCTACTCCTTCAAGGAAGTTGAGACTCGACAGAAGCAATATGCTGGCTTTGCTGACTTTTCACTAATCTTCTTTACTCCTTCTTTTTATATGACAAAAGATTTTTATACTTGGTGGACGGCTTATTACTCGAATGATATGTTCAGCACCACCCAAATTCAACAACAACTGACGACATCTTTTTCCCTTGTGCAGGAGCATGTCAAAAAAGGTAGACATACACATGTCAAGGAAATTCGAGCCTTCCAAAAATATTTCGAAATTGTCTATAATCCTATGGAAATACATCGAACCGTCTGCGAAGCAGCGAGAACTTTGAAAGAAAAATTTGAGAAACAACTTTCAAAAATTAGATTTCCTCCATATGTAAAACCTGAAGATAGGTATTGGTGGGCTTTTAAACATCACCCACCAAAATTTCTAAACCTACCTACTTCAGAGCTGGCTTTGGCCTTTTTCCCCCCATATCCCTGGTGGTTGGTTTGTAGGGACATTCTTCATAGATATGAAAATGATGCCAAAAAACCTGCCCAAAGGATAGTGTGGGCTAAATGTGATTTAGAAAATTTCAGGGGGCACCTTCGCTATGACTTGTCAGCCATGTCTATCACGTCTCGAAACGGCGAAGGTGCGGAACTGAAGAAATTCGAAGTTCCCTTATTCTTTCTAAACTTCGTTTTAAACTTGACCGTTTCATATTCTTTTCAGCTATTGACCTAAAATCTTTGAAGAAGGATAAAGTTGTACCCAAGGCAGGCTCAACTTCTACTTCGAAAGCGCCAATGACCACTACTGAAAATCCCCCTCCTGAACAAGAAGATAACTCCCCAAAAAAGAAAACGAAAAAGGTAATGCTTCACTCACTCCTTTCTTATTGTCGAAATTACTCTTTAAATTGACTAATTATTCTTTCCATTTCTCCAGGCGAGTGGGTTACCTCCCAAGTCTCCTAAGAAACGAAGACGCGATGGTGCCCATTCTGAGAACGAATCAGAAAAGGATGAAGATGTTTCTCCTCTTAAACGAAAGAAGAAAAAGAAAACCAAAAAGTTTGGCAAAGGCTCTCAATTCGCCAATCCTTCCGACAGCGAAATACCTGCAACTGCTCCCAAACCTAAATCCAAAGGACCTTCGAAGTCTCAGTTTTCGAAGAACGTAATTTCAGAACGCATTGGTAGCAATGCAACTTCTGATGAGGAAAAGGTCAATCTCACTTAATGCTTTTTTAGATTGACTATGTGACCTTCTTTATGCTAACCCTTTGTTCCTGTGCAGAGCGTTCCTTTTGCTCCTTCTGATCCTCTTACCATTCAAGGCCAAGCTTCAAAACCTACAGCCTCTCCTCAACCAGAAGGTTTTAACGAAGCCATTTTAAACAAAGGTTCATCCACTGCCGCTACTCCTGCAGGGACTGTCGAAGCTTTGGATCAACAAGCAACTTCACCTCCATTGGTCGAAGCTTTAGATCAACAGGAAACTTCGCCTCCTCCGATAGAGGACCCTATAACTGGCGAACCAGACACAGCGTTCGAAACTCCCATTATCGACATTCCTAATGACTCTTCTCCCAGAAGGGTGCATTTTGCTGACCAATCTAAAGAGGAAAGCGAAACACATACCGTGAGCCATTATTTCGCAGATGGGGAAGACGATGAAATAATGCAAGAAGAAGTGGAGATTCCTATTCCTGCAAGAATTACTTCCACAAGAAACCAGGATCCTCCCTCTTTGACTGAAGAGCAGAAAGAGGAAATGAAAAGAAGCAATCCCCTGAAATACATCAAATTAATGCTAGCTCAACGAGATTCTTCTTCTGGCAAAAACCAATCTGAAGATTCGAGCCAAACGAAGGATAATTCCCCTCTTACCTCTATCGACCAACTTCTCCAACAAGTCAACAAAGCTATTCTTGAGGCTGATATTTTTACTATTCTAAAAGAAGACACTGCAGCCTATTTTTCGATGAAGAAGTTTCTCTCTCAGATAGATCTCAGCATCTGTCCATCTTAAGTAGGTGAAACCATATATGATCTGCAAATCTTGCTTAATGAGGTTAGTGGCGAATATATTAGGGCAAATGATATTGATTCCAAGATTCGAACCAAACAAGAGGCTTTGTCTAAAGCTTATGACCAAACCTCGAAACTCTCTGAAGAAGCAGAGGTGTTGGAGCGTGCTAAAATCCAGGCCAAAGACAAGCATGATGTTTTGGCTCGATCAATCTTGTTTTAGGAATCCCAGATTGCAGAACTCAAACAGAAAATTGAGGGTGCTCGAAATGAGCAAGCAGCCTTGAAGCCCGTTGATGACAAAGAGCTTGAAAATCTTGTCACACAAAGTCTTCAACAGATGGAGGTAGCTGAAGGGATAAGCGAAGAGATCAAGGGGCTCGAAAGCGTCAGAAATTCTACCCAATGCAAGATTAACTTATGCAAGAGCAAGTTTGCTAGGCTGAAATGAGACGCCCCTTTCTGATTTTCGAATGTATTTTGTTAATGCTTTTTTTTATTAAGGATATTTACTACGTACTTTTGTAATTTGAACACAACCATTTTGGCATTTATGTAATACCATTTTGGCTTTAATATTTGTTTTACTTTTATTATTCTGTAGTAATTCGAACTTCTTGCAAGCATGGCTTATACCTTTTTAAGTATTTCCCATTTACCTTCAAGATTCTTCTATCTTCTGCTAATTCCTCTATTTCATAAGCATTATTCGAAAATGTTTTCAAAACACGAAAGGGTCCCCCCAATGGGGTGACCATTTACCTAAAAATCTATTCTTTTTATCCATAGGTAATATAACTTTCCATACCAGATCATTGGTTGAGAACAACTTACTTTTAACTCTTTTGTTGTACGCTCTGGATACTCTTTCTTTCTGTCTCCTCATAACTTCTAAAGCATGTAGCCTATCTTCATCCACGTCCACTAATTCATTCATCATCATTTCCCAATATTGGTCAGCTGGTATCTCATTTTGTCTTTGGATTCTAACTGACTGTAAATGTATTTCGACTGGTGTCATACCCCAATTTTTGACCTAATATACCACCTTACATTTGCATCACTGCATCATTAACAGTTCAGAACAGAATTAATCGGGTGTAGCTTCTACAGGTCAAAATGAGGGTTTCACAAAATTTTCATCTGATTCAAGAGGCAATCAATTAGGGTTTAAGTTTTATTCACCTCATTTGATCTATCTTGATCAAATCATCAACCTCTGATCTTCAGATATCAAATTTTTTCTCATGACCTATCGAGGATCGACCAATTAGGGTTTTCATCGAGGATAAGCAATCACTGGTTTTCTGATCAATGAATGACTTTTTTGATTGGAGATTGATCTTCATATCCTCTTTACAACATGTTGACCTAATTTTTGGATTCAAAACATCATAGAAGTTCACAGAATTCATCAGTCAATTTCTGGATCATCTGATGAAATTTCATCTGCACTGAAAAGTCAAACTTTGACTTTTGGTCAACTTTTTCAAGATAAAACTTTTTCCATCATCAAAATACTTCAAATGATCCATCATAATCATAAAAAATCAAGAAATTTGGAAAAGTAAACAAAAAGTCAAAATTTTCAACACTTAGAAAATTTTTCAAGTGTTAAAATTTCACACTTTTTCAAAACTTCATGGCATTTTTTCACATAGTTCCATTTGGAATTAGAAAAAACTCAAAACATAAAAGTTGTAGCCCTTGAAACAAGATTTCCAAAATGTCCAAGAACTCTCAAATCCATGGAGTCTAGCTATACTTTTGATTTTGAAACATAGAGCTCCAAAATCCTTGATTTCCAAGTAGAATTTTCAAAATTACAAGTCATTTTTGATTTTCTTTCTTTCTAGAAGCCATGCCACCTAGCCAAGAGGGATAGAACTGATAAAAATCAGAGGGAGAGTAATTATGATGGGATAAGATCAAGTTGAATAATTAACCATGGTTAAAAGGAAGCTTCCTTTTGCATTTATTGCAAAAATGACTTTCTTGCCCTCTAAGGCAAGTTGTAAATATCCAAGCCTATCTCTTTTGCTTGCTAAATCAGAATTCTTGACCTATAAATAGAGGTCATGTTTGCCATTTGAAACTACACCAAATCTATGCCAAAACAAGCTTTCTCCATTCTTTCTTAATTTTCAAGCAACATAGTTCAAATTGAGAAATCTTGTATTTTTCAAAACTTGTGAAAAAACATGAGAGATTTGGTGTCTAACATGTCATAAACATCATATGTAATTGGTTTGTAACTTAAAATCAACACAAGAAACACTAAAAGCCAGAATTGCATTTCATGTTTCCAAATTTGCCAAAACTGCCTTAACCTTCGAATTTGATCTTTGGCTCGAGCAAGTTGTGATTTTTTGACTCAAACATCATCAACATACTCCATATGGATGATGCAGACCATTAATCTTGACCTGTAACATCTCTAACCAAGAATTCGAGTTTCATTTTTAGCAACTGCAGGTGGACTTGGGTAGAATAGTTCAGACCATTCCAAAGCAAGCAGACCATCCTCACACCTTCCATAAGGTCCGCTGGTGCTATAGCCATCATCAAATCACAACTGGAAACACTCCAACACAGTTTTCGATCTCAGCTTCAAGGGGTAAGTAACTCAACTTCGAACTCTTTGATTCTTGAATTACAGTTCAAAAAGCTCTTGGCCGTTTTGTTTCTGCACCCTCACTGAAGCTTAACCCTCAATCAATTGACCAATTCTTTCACCATACACGATTTCAATTAGAATTATCAGAATTAGGGTTCTTCATGTTTCTGAGAAATTTAATCATGTTAAGCTTAAAATAAATGGAATTAAATGACATCATCATGTTCCTGGGCTTAAAACGATCAAGTTTGATGTTTACATCGAGCAATTTCGTTGAGAAACAAAGAATCCATGGCTGATTGAAGATTGGAGGAAGAAGAAGAAGTTAGCGCGCATTTTTTCAAATTCAAATATCCAGTTTATAATATTATAACATGATTTGATTTCAATACACGGATGTATTGCCGCCCATTGATTGACTCACTCTTAAGTCATTCTTGCCACGCCTTGCCCAATGGTCCGGGTTCGAGTAGCCTTGGGACCATTTTATAAACTTTTTCATTTTACTTCATATTTTTTTCAAACTTTGACTTCTTCAAAACCCAATCAAAACTCCTCATTTTGAGGTGATTTTTTGCACACATGTCAATTAACATATCTATTTTATGATAGTGTCAAAAAATTTCAGAAAAACTTTCATTCGATTATATTTTTATCGAGCCGAAAACGATACATTTGAGTACTTTTTAAAGCACTTTCAAAGGCGTTTTTTCAAACTTTCGAAGCCCGATTCTTTTCCAAACTTCTTGTAAGTAAATTTCATCTTTCAAAAACACTTTCAACATCATTTTTCAAAACATTTCATCAAAACTTACATCTTTTTCCATGATCGATCCGATTTGACGATAAAACCGAATTCGTCTTCTCTCGAATTTCTTAACCGATCATGGGCCTCCCTCACGGTGTAAGTCCCAAAAATTCTTTTTATGTACATAATTATTTCCTTGTATCCAATTCTTTTATGTACATACCAATTTTACCTGTACGTAATACAAATACTTTTGTAAATACTCAAGTACAGACAAACTCCAATCGTTTGTTTTTGTTTCAATTGTATATACACTGAATACCATTGGTATTAAAAGGAGCATTATTCCCGGTGAAACTGCTTTTAAACCAATGGGCCTCCCTTACGGTGTAAGTCCCAACCCTCCTATGTACATCCACACCTCCTTGTACATAAATACTCGTTCGTGTACATATTTACTTCCTTGTACATAATTCAAACTTGTAAGTAATAAAGTTACGGTCGTTTTAAACGTTCGTTTTACGCACACTTGTTTATATTTCCTTCATAAACTCTTGTAAATAAATTTTACATGCATTGTTTATATTTCCTTCATAAATTCCTGCGAATAAACTTCATATACTTGTTTATACAACTGTCTAGTTATAACATAACAACTAGTCTAACCAGTAGGTTCCCCACAAAGTTAGCCTCCTCTTGGGCTTTGTACAAGATAACTCATTCCATCTGAGTTCAGCCTCCTCTTAGGCATCATATAAGAAAACTCATTCATCTGAGTTTAGCCTCCTCTTAGGCTTCATATAATACAGCACCCCCCTGCTGAGTCAGCCTCCTCTTGGGCTTCGTTCAAAAGAACTCCTCATTGAGTTTAGCCTTATCTTGGGCATCAAACAAAGAAAGAGACCAGGAAATCTCTTAATAGCCTCCTATTGGGCTTCCAATACAAAGAATCACCCGCGCTAGGATAGAACCCTGAGAGTATAATTTCCCGATGAAATTGCTCTTAATCCTAAGAGGATGGTTTCCCGGTGAAATCCCTCTTAAAGCCAAAGCCAGCCATACCTTATAGCTTCCTCTTGAGCTTCATACAAGAACCCTCGATGACCCTCGGAATGCCTCCTCTTGGGCTAACAATACAAGGACCCATGGGCTTCTTAAAAGCATCCCCTTAATCCAATCAATTTCTCCTAGAGATTTAGACATCTATCATCTCTATGGAAGAAGTATCTCATCTATCACATCACATACAATCAAAAAACTTTTCAAACTCTTTTCAAAAACATGTCTTAATCGTAAGTGGTAACGCTTGTACACTCAAGCAAAACACCCAATGCTTACAATTAAAAGATTCAATCATTGTTTCAAACATCTTTCTAAAACTCGTAAGTGGTAACGCTTGTACACTCAAGCAAAACACCTATAACTTACGATGAAAGATTCAATCAATCAAACTTTTCAAAAAAATGTATGTGATGAAATAGATTAGATACATTTTTTCATTAAGATGACATTTGTCTGTGTCTCTTACTAACTTCCTGTTGCTTCCACTAGCATAAGTGGGAACTACGATTGCTCTAACTTTCTCAACATCCCTTTGAGAATACGTAGGCACAAGGTCTCATCCTTGGCGAGCAAATTTCTTTCTTCCTCAGACCAAACAAACCATAGATCCCTTTAGATCCGAGCTACAAATGCTCTGATTCCCATTAAGGGATATGTATGCAGAAGATCCCAATGATCTTTGCGAGCACAATAATAACAAAACATAGGATCCCACATAATCTATCCTTCTTAAAATCCCAAAGGAGAAACTTTCCCAATCATAGAAATAGAAATTTAAAACACACAAACATATCAAACATATTCATATATAAAGCTATAGATAACTATATATATTTAGGGTGCTCCATCTATTCCCTTTATATAACAAACCCCCTTACCTGGAATCTCCCCAATGCGTTGCGTCTAGTTCGCGCTAGTCGTAATGCATATCATATCAATTGAGGGTATTGCAGCTTTCCCCTTTTTCATAATCATTTTTCTTGTGTTGAAAATAATAAAGCTTGATGCTCGCGGCATCTTTATAAACAAATCAAAAGAGTAAATCGTTTCGAGTTAGAGGATCCGAATTCAAATTCGATTCTCTAGCACGTCACTTTTTAACGCGAACAGAAAAAATGGCGACTCTGCTGGGGAGTACGCTAAATTTTGATTTTCAAAAAAAAATGTGACTCTGCTCAAGAGCACCAAGCTTTTTTGTTTTTCAAAAAGGAAAAAAGGGGTTAAGCTTTCATATGTGCATATGTTTGTTTTTCTTTATTGCGTGTTTCGCGATTTCATCTGATGGAAAGAAATCCTAACCTAGATTTAAGAAACATTCTAAGATCTAGGTGGGGGTATAGTCCTATTAACTTGTGAGAAGTCTCAGTACTTACGGAGTTAATTTGAGATCCCTCTCTCAGTGGAGGTTGTCTTGGGAGTATTTGTGTTTAGCAAGTATTTGAGAAGACATTTTGCTTTCAAGAGAACTTGCGAAGCTGAGTGGCTGTAGAACACATAACCCATCCTGGCCATTTAGGATGTAGTGCAGAAATTATTCAGGCGTAAGCCTAGAATAATTGTCATGCGAGACTACGATCAGGCGAGTTTTTCTTGAAAAATATTATTGGACTTCGAGTATTCAACAAATCCGATAATATTTCAAAGAGAAGTGTTGAGCCTGTATTATCAGTAGAACCCGTTTCACAGATGAATAAGCCCTTAGAACTTACCCACGTTTGATTCTTATCGTTGGCCTCATGCTCGTG
This sequence comes from Vicia sativa, assembly GCA_021764765.1. Lineage (NCBI taxonomy): Eukaryota > Viridiplantae > Streptophyta > Magnoliopsida > Fabales > Fabaceae > Vicia > Vicia sativa. The sequence goes on from CM038792.1 coordinate 179,245,060, forward strand.
ACTTCGAACGCTTAACCGTGTGTACTAACCATGTTTGTAGCATTCATGCATTCATTCAAAAACTTCATTTCTCTTCCTGTTTCCAAAGAATTTAGAGATTTTTCTTTGTAAATATTTTAGGTTAGAGTGATGGACGTCAGAGGAAGATTCACCAAGAGATACAGTTTTAGAATTCCTGAGGTAGGAAAGTTGAAAGAGTTAGCATCCTTGGTAGGAGATCCCTCGGATTTCAGAAAACGCTATGGAACTCTTCTAACTATTCTGAACACTAACGTTGATGAAGGACTTCTCAAAACTTTCGTTCAGTTTTACGATCCAGTCTATCGCTGTTTCACTTTCCCTGACGATCAGTTGATGCCTACTTTGGAAGAGTACGCACACATCCTAGGTATCTCAGTATAAGATAAAGTGCCTTTCAATGGTTTGGAAGCCATTCCTAAGTCGCCAGTCATTGCAACAATGACTCACTTAAAGAAATCTGAGATAGACAAAAACCTAACTACCAAAGGAAAACTCTTAGGACTAACTTCAAAGTTCCTAATGGAGAAGGCTCTTAAATTCTCTGAAGCCGGTAGTATGGTAGCCTTTGAAGCTATTTTAGCTTTACTCATCTATGGATTGGTGTTGTTTCCCAACGTCCCAAGTTTCGTTGATATCAACGCCATAAGGATCTTTCTGATTGGAAATCCCGTTCCCACTTTGCTTGGTGACACTTACTTCTCCATCCACCATAGGAATCGTCAAGGAGATGGAACTATCGTGTGTTGTGTACCTTTGTTCTTCAAATGGATTGTCTCACACTTGCCTAAATCTCCTATCTTCCACGAAAACAAAGACGATTGGCATTGGTCAAGAAGACTCATGTCTCTTACAAACGACGATATCCATTGGTATACCTTGGCAGACAATGAGATGGAAATCATTGAGAGCGGTGGAGAATTTGCCAACGTACCTCTCATTGGTACGAAAGGAGGAATCAACTATAACCCATTCTTGGCAAGACGTCAACTCAGATACGTAAACTCTAGTAAACCTCTTGGTTTTACAGTAGAGAGTTACTTCTATCATGAAGGGATAGATTCCCAAGGTTTGAAAACCAGAATGATAAGAGCTTGGCATCACATCCGAAGGAAGGAAAAAGGTAATGCAAGGAATTGTGTAGCCATGGAAATCTAAACTTCTTGGGTGAAGAAAAGAGCGAAGGAATTTCGAATGCCTTATGCTTATGAGGAACCCATGTTCTCAACAGCTTCTAAATCAACAATTTTTCCCGTCGAGACTATGGGAGAATACCAGGAAGCTTTGGCCAAGATGAGGCTTGAGAAAGAAGCTTTGGAAGACAAGTTCCTTAAGATTGATCTCGAAAACGAGAAGCTCAAGAAGCAGGTCAAAGATCATGAAAACACGCTTTACTTCCAGGATGAATGGCTCATGGAGAAAGATGAGAAGATTCGCCAGAAAGATAACGCGATCAAGAGATACATCAAAGAAAGGAAAAGAAAGCTTGAGGAAATGACAACCAGCGATCCTGCTCCTGATGAATGGAAGAAAGTCATCAGCAAGCTGAAAGCCGAGAAAGCTGAGCTAAAAGCTCACTATGGGAAAGAAATCCTGAAGCTGAAGCTACATCAAGCCTTTGGATCTTCATCCGACGAGGACGATTAATTAATTTAGATTGTAATTTTTATCATTTATTTTATCATTTGTACGAGCCATGCTCAAAAAACAAAAAAATTGTTGTAATCTTCTTTCAATAATCAATAAAATATGTGTTTTCCATCCAAATATTTGCCAGAAATTTCTCTTTTAGCGTAAATTCTTTGGAAATTTTTCTCTTTGCATTCATAATCATGCATCATACTTTGCACATCGAGTTTGTTGTTTAGAGTCTGATCTTTTGGAATTCTTTCCAGAAAGGAAAAGATCGCCAAGCTGTTGCGTCTTAGAGTTTCTCGACCACGTCCACAGCCAACTCGTACATACAATACACGTTCAAAAAGAAGAAAAGTAATGGAAGGATTTGAGCAAGAAAATGTTGAGCTTCGTAGTACAGTGGCAACGCTACAAGAAGAGGTGGAGAGACTCACTTCTTTGGTAAGTTCGTTGGCAACTGCGCAAAGTCAGCAAGCAACATTGAGCAGTCAAAATCAAACGGCAATTTCAGAGACCACTACTACTCCAGTTTCAACTGTTGCAGCCAGTGGTTCACTCTTCAGTATGCCAGAAGGTTATCCATGGGGCATGCCTTTCAATTTCGGCATCGGATTTCGTCAACCGACTTCTCAGGTACAAACAACCACGCTTGAAGTGCCTACTTTGCAGAACTCAACGCTTACTCCACCGCATGAAGTAACTTTTCTGCAAGTCACTATGACGGTTTCTCAACCAATCATGACGAACTCAGCTGCTGTAGTTCACACTACTGCAAATGAAGAAGTCTATCATAATCCAGGCGACAACATGAATCCTCGTGGCCAGATGGATAATCTCCAAGAACAGCTCCATAAGATGCAGCTTGAGATTAAAACAATCCGTGGAAAGGAATTGTTTGGGAAGAACGCCCATGATTTGTGCTTAGTTCCTCGCGTAAGGCTACCCGCAAAGTTCAAAGTCCCTGACTTTGAAAAGTATAAAGGAAATTCCTATCCGCAGAGTCATCTTACGATGTACGCTAGGAAAATGTCTACGTACAACGATAATCACCAACTGCTAATCCACTATTTCCAAGACAGTCTCACAGGTGCTGCACTGAAGTGGTACATGGGACTAGATAGCACGAATATCCAGACATTCAATGACCTAGGTGAAGCCTTTGTCCAACAGTACAAATTCAACTTGGACATGGCTCCAGATCGGGATCAACTCCGCTCCATGTCTCAGAAGGAAAGAGAGACATTCAAAGAGTATGCCCAACGTTGGAGGGAAATTGCTGCCCAAGTCAACCCGCCATTAGAGGAGAAGGAAATGACCAAGGTTTTCTTAAACACTCTTGGCCCATTTTACTATGAACGAATTATCGCCAGCGCTCCCGGAGATTTCACCGAGATGGTAAGCATGGGAATGCGACTAGAGGAAGGAGTTCGAACAGGACGCCTAGTCAAAGAAATAGGATCTTCCAGTGGAACTAAGAAGGTTGGAACCAGTTTTCCGAAGAAAAAGGAACATGACATAGGAATGGTATCCCGAGGGAAACCACGAAAGAATGTCAGTCAACAACGAAAGGTAGCTGCCATAACACCCGCTGTTAATACAAGTCCAAATACAGGAATTGCTCCGCAGTTCCAACAAACTCAACAGCCTTGACAGCAGGCTCAGCAGTTCAACAATCAAAGCCGTACGCCTCGGGTCTCACAATTTGATCCAATTCCGATGACGTACACAGAACTATATCCTACATTAATAGAAAGGAATCTTGTGCAAACAAGGTCACCACCTCCGGTACCAGAAAAATTACCATGGTGGTACGAAACAGACGTAGCTTGCCCTTTTCATCAAGGGGCACCGGGTCATGACCTTGAACATTGCATAGCGCTAAAAGTTGAAGTACAAAGGTTAGTAAGGTCTAATCTTCTTTCCTTTAGAAATACAAATCCAAACGTGCAAGCAAATCCACTTCTCAGTCATAGTGGACATACCGTGAATTTGATACTAAGGAATACAGATCGGTATCTTGTCACAAATGTGAATTTGATAAGAGAAAGTTTGGTACAACTCCATAATACATACACTACAATGGGTGCTTTCGCTAAACATGATTACGCGGCTTGCAGAATCTGCTTCAAGGATTTTCGAGGGTGTCCAACCATAAGAGCAAACATTCAACGATTACTAGACATTGGTGACATACAGATCTTTAGAAACAGAAATGACTATGACGTGAGTACGTTAGGGCATTTTCCGCATGAGCTTTTAGTCTCAGATATCAACTCGGAAATTCCCGAAGTAAACGTCATTATCCCCTGTTTCAATATGCCCAAGCATGTGGAGATTGAATATAAAGGTTCAAACGTTCCAGAGTCTCCTTTGGTGATTTGCCTACCCGGTCCTGTTCCATACAGTTCTAACAAAGCGATTCCTTATCAATACAGTGCAACTATGATAGAAGAGGGGAAGGAGAAACCCATGCCGACTCTTCCAGCTAATGTTAACATAATTGAGATAGGACGAGTAACACGAAGTGGACGTGTAGATACTCCGTTGCCCCCAAAGCAACCTGTTGTTCCTGTTGTTAGGCAAAATCTAGTTAATACACCGCCCGAGAATCCCACGAGGATTCCCGTTGATAATCCAAACACAAACGTTGGTCCGTCTGATAAAACCAACGTCAACTCAGATTTCAATGAAATTTTGAAGCTAATCAAGAAAAGCGAATACAGAGTTGTGGATCAGCTAATTCAGACTCCCTCCAAAATTTCGATACTGTCTTTACTTTTGAATTCCGAAGCTCACCGAGAAGCTTTGATGAAGGTGCTAGATCAAGCTTATGTAGATCACGACGTGACTACAGACCAATTTGGAGGAATTGTGGGCAACATAACAGCTTGCAACAATTTAAGCTTCAGTGATGAAGAACTCCCAGAGGAAGGGAAAGATCACAATCTGGCTCTGCATATCTCAATGATTTTCCAATCAGATTCTCTGTCCAACGTACTAGTGGACACTGGTTCATCCTTAAACGTAATGCCAAAAACGACTCTCGCTCGTTTAGCTTACAAAGGAACGCCGATGAAGTTCAATGACATAGTGGTAAGAGCCTTTGATGGGTCAAGGAAATCTGTTATTGGGGAAGTCGACCTTCCGATGACAATTGGCCCGCATACCTTCCAAATCACTTTCCAGGTCATGGATGTGCCAGCTGCTTATAGTTGTTTGCTAGGAAGACCATGGATACACGAAGCAGGAGCTGTGACATCCACTCCCCATCAAAAACTGAAGTTCACAGTAAATGGAAAACTAGTAATTATCATCGGTGAACAAGCCTTACTAGTCAGCCATTTATCCAACTTTTCTTTCGTCACAGCCAACGACGTTGAAGGAACACAGTTTCAAGGACATCCGTTAGAAGATGAACCTACAAGTAAAAGCAGATCATCTATCTCCTCTTACAAAGAAGCAGCACAGATAGTGAAAGATGGCAATGCTGCAGGTTGGGGACAAGTAATAAAACCTGTCAACAACGAGACAAAGGTCGGGCTTGGTTTTGCTCCAGTATTTCCTAAAGACAATCAAAGGGATGAAATACTTCGTCCAATCAGAGAAGTATTCCATAGTGGGGGTTTCTTAAACCCTGTTCTTCAAGAGGTGAACGTCCTTACCAATGAAGGTGATGAAGATGATTTCTCCGGATCTGAAGAGTGGAGCACTTATCTCACCAGCTCTGAATACGTGTCACAGGAAGAATCGTACGCGCCCTTCTATCCTCCGATTGACCAATTCAAAGGCATGTCTCTACAAAACACTGAGAATGGAAATCCACCTGTCCCTTCTGAAGTTTGGGATACCTTGGGAGAACCAAGTGGCAAGTTTGACTACATGGTGAAATACACTGCGCCAGAAAGCTCAAAAATCAGAATTGAAGACATCCAGCCCACTGGATGGGGTGATTCTTTTGAGTATCCTAGTCAACCAGAAGAGGTGTACACATCTTCCCGATCTCATCAACCAATTGAAGTTCCGAATGAAGATCTCTGCTTTAACACGCCCGTGGAATTTGTTAAACCAGATTTTGACTATCACTACATCAACGTAATTACTAAAGATCAGGGATACGATTCGGGATACGAATTGGAAAGTGTCGCCGACAATGAGTCTCTTCACTCAGAAGATTGGAGAGTACATCCCCAGAATTCAACGCAAATGCCAATGGAAAGTACATATGTTGTATCCCATGCTTCCCGATCTGTCCATCAAGCAGAAGAAGATCGTTTCAACAGCACAAAAGGCAAGGTCAATCGTCCAGAGTCTTCAAAGCCTGTTCGACCAACGACCAAAGTCTATTTGAGAATTAAGCCAAGTGGAAAATCACCAGAGTACCTCGACTTCCAAGGAGTTCGCCACTATTGGAAGCCTGTTGAAGTTCGGACTAATGTTCATAGTTCTAAGTAGTTTATCTTTGCTTTTGTTTGAACTCTCGCCTCGCCCAAAGCGAAGAGACGTTTTATAGGGTTTAGCTTTTAAATAATTTCTCTTTGTCTTGCCCTAGACAAATGAGTTTGTATGATAATCCTAAAAAACACAACAAAAATCTTCAAAAAAAAATAATGATCTGCATACACTTTCACATTAACTTTTTCCAAAAAAAAATGAAAAAAAGAGTTAATTAATCAGACATAAATCAAATATGCAGATTAACAGATGGACAAATCCATTGAAAGCAATAACTCTATGCTCTCTCTCAACTTTGAAATCCCCAGTGAAGTCGCCGAGGAAGAAGTTGAAGAAGAGATCCCAGATGAGATTTCTCGGACTGCTTAAGCACGAGGAAAGAATCATTCAACCTCACAAAGAGCCTTTGGAAGCAATTAACTTAGGAACTGAGGAAGACAAAAAAGAAGTTAACATCGGAGCTCTACTCGACAGCAACGTCAAGGGTAAACTGATAGATCTTCTCAAAGAATTTGTTGATGTGTTCGCTTGGTCTTACCAAGACATGTCGGGATTAGATACCAGCATCGTGGAGCATCACTTGCCATTAAGACCGGAGTGTCCACCAGTTAAACAGAAACTGAGAAGAGTTCACCCTGAAATGGCCGACAAAATCAAAAAGGAAGTTCAAAAGCAGCTCGACGCAGGTTTCCTCGTCACCTCCGAATATCCTCAATGGCTAGCCAAAATAGTACCTGTCTCCAAGAAAGACGGAAAGGTCAGAATGTGTGTTGACTACCGGGATTTGAACAAAGCAAGTCCAAAAGATGATTTCCCACTACCGCATATTGACATGCTAGTGGATAGCACTGCAAAGTTCAACGTCTTTTCCTTCATGGACGGTTTCTCTGGCTACAATTAGATCAGAATGGCTCCCGAAGACATGGAGAAGACATCCTTTATCACGCCATGGGGCACCTTTTGCTACAAAGTAATGTCGTTTGGATTAAAGAATGTAGGCGCAACTTACCAAAGGGCAATGACTACTCTTTTTCATGACATGATGCACAAAGAAATTGAAGTCTACGTAGACGACATGATAGCAAAATCTGACACTGAAGAAGAGCAAATAGAATATCTATTGAAATTGTTTCAGCGACTAAGGAAATTTCAGCTCCGCTTGAATCCTAATAAATGCACCTTTGGGGTAAGATCTGGAAAACTCCTAGGTTTCATTGTCAGTCAAAGAGGTATTGAAGTTGATCCTGACAAAGTCAAGGCTATTCAATAAATGCCTACGCCTCATACGGAGAAGCAAGTAAGAGGATTTCTTGGATGGTTAAATTACATCTCCAGATTTATTTCTCAAATGACTGCTACCTGTGGGCCGATATTCAAGCTTCTCCGCAAAAATCAAGAGGTTGTGTGGACAAAAGATTGCCAAAAAGCGTTTGACAGTATCAAGGAATACCTGTCAGAACCTCCAATACTGATTCCTCCAGTCGAAGGAAGACCATTAATCATGTACCTTACTGTGCTAGAAGATTCCATGGGCTGCGTACTTGGACAGCAAGATGAAACTGGTAAGAAAGAGCATGCCATCTACTACCTGAGTAAAAAGTTCACAGACTGTGAAACTCGTTACTCCATGCTCGAGAAAACATGTTGTGCTTTGGTGTGGGCTTCGAAACGTCTCCGCCAGTACATGATCAATCACACGACTTGGTTAATTTCCAAAATGGATCCAATCAAGTACGTCTTTGAAAAGCCTGCCTTAACTGGAAGAATTGCTCGATGGCAGATGCTATTATCTGAATATGATATCCAGTACCGTGCTCAAAAAGCGGTCAAAGGAAGTATTCTTGCCGATCACTTGGCTTATCAACCGATCAACGAATACCAAAATCTCAAGTTCGACTTCCCTGACGAAGATGTTATGTACTTGAAGATGAAAGATTGTGACGAACCGCTGCCCGAAGAAGGTCCTGATCTAGAATCTAGATGGGGCTTAATCTTTGATGGAGCAGTTAACGTTTATGGCAACGGAATTGGGGCAGTCATCATTACTCCCAAAGGTTCTCATATCCCGTTTTCCGCCAGGTTGCTTTTTGATTGCACGAACAACATCGCAGAATATGAAGCTTGTATCATGGGTATCGAAGAATCCATCGACTTAAGGATCAAGATCCTTGACATATATGGAGATTCAGCCCTAGTGATCAATCAAATCAAAGACAAGTATGAAACCCATCATCTTGGTTTGATTCCTTACAGAGATTATGCAAGACGTTTGTTGACTTTCTTCAACAAAGTGGAACTGCATCATATCCCTCGAGATCAGAATCAAATGGCAGACGCCTTGGCTACTCTATCTTCCATGTTCAAAGTCAACGATTGGAATGATATGCCTAAAATCTGTATCAGACGCCTTGAAAGACCAGCATATGTATTTGCAACTGAAGCAGTCTTCGATGATAATCCATGGTTCCACGACATCAAACGCTTCCATCAAACTCAGGAGTACCCACTCGGGGCATCGTACAAAGATAGGAAAACTCTAAGGAGGCTTTCTAGAAATTTCTTCCTGAATGAAGATGTGCTATACAAAAGAAACTTCGACATGGTTACGCTCGGATGCATCGGCGGACATAAGCGAACCACGATAATCCATGAAGTGCATGAAGGATCCTTTGGAACCCATTCAAATGGGCATGCAATGTCCAGAAAAATCTTAAGAGCAGGATACTATTGGATAACAATGGAATCCGATTGCTGTAAACACGTCAAAAGATGTCATAAGTGCGGATCTCGCGAGATAAGATCCACGTGCCCAACTCTACTCAACGTTCTCTCCTCTCGTGGCCTTTCTCCATGTGGGGCATCGACATGATTGGGATGATTGAACCAAAAGCGTCCAGCGGACATCGTTTCATTTAGTGGCTATTGATTACTTCACCAAATGGGTCGAAGCAGCATCTTACGCCAATGTTACAAGACAAGTGGTTGTGAGGTTCATCAAGAACAACCTCATTTGCCGATATGGAGTTCAAGTATGATCATTACGGACAATGGATCGAACTTGAACAACAAAATGATGAAAGAAGCGTGTGAGGAATTCAAGATTGAGCATCATAACTCATCTCCTTATCGGCCAAAGATGAACGGCGCCGTTGAAGCTGCCAACAAGAACATCAAAAGATCGTCGGAAAATGGTCATCACCTACAAGGCGGCACGAAATGTTGCCATTCGCTCTGCATGGGTATCGTGCTTGATCGCACTTGAGGGCAACTCCTTTTCTCTAGTATCGGCATGGGCGGTGTTCTCCGTGGAAGTTGAAATTACGTAAATGAGGTTCTCATGGAAACTAAGTTATACGAGGCGAATGGTGTCAAAAGAATCGATCAGTGAACTTAATCGAAAAGCGCTGACCGCTACGTGTCATGGACAACTATATCAAAGAAGGATGAAGAAAGCTTTCGACAAAAGGTCGACCTCGTGAATTACGAAGGCGACCTCGTGCTTAAAAAGATTACATCTTTTCAACGATTCTAGGGGCAAATGGACTCCTAATTACGAAGGCCCATTCATCGTCAAAAGAAGCTTTTATGGCGGTGCTATGACTCTCACAACCATGGATGGTGATGAACTCCCGCATCCTGTGAACGCTGATGCAGTTAAGAAATACTTTGTCTAAAAAAAAACAAAAGAACAGCTCGGTAAGTCGAAAACCCGAAAAGGGCGGCTTAGGCAAAAATGAGCATCTTCGTGGACTGAAAACCTGACAAGGCGGTCCAGGCAAAAATTAGAGACAATAAACAGAAATTATCCTGATAGATTGAAAACCTGAAAAGGCAATCTAGGCAAAAATAAGGATACAAAAAATGACAAAGTAACTGCAATCAGTTCGTACTTCGTCAATCTGAAAGAATCTTCCATCAACGGATCTTCAATCAAATCCTCTGAAGCAACAAGCACAGTTGGGATTCAAAGTTGTTAGAGATAATAGTGGTTATTTGCTTTCAATGTAGCCTTTTCCCAATAAATTATCATTCCCAACTTTTGTAAATAGCTCATGGAATCACGCCTTCGACTGATTACCATTCTATCAATAAAATTTGAGCCTTGTGCCCATTTGTTTGCAATTCTTGCTTTATTCAGTTTTGCAAAATAACGCTTTTATTGTGAAAATCACTTTTTGAAACTAAAAAAGTTTTAAATGAATTTTTACTTCAAAATTTTGAAACAAAAGCGAAATGTTCCTTTGAACTATGAACACAGAAGGAACTTCAACAGTTTTCTCCATGAGTGTTTTGATCTCTGAAAGATAGAACAACTGCTACAGAAGTTTTCTTCTCCTCAGCAGAGATCATCAAAGGACGATATTCTTATCCAAAAGGAATTCCCAACAAAGTTGCCAATGAAATTCCTTTTTCAGAAAGTTTAAAGCATGCAATTCATGTTCATCAACAGTAACATCTACGCCATTGCTGCACATTTTGCTGAGTATTTGTTCAAACTGTGACGTAGTCCTTTTCCCAAATATCCCTTTGTTGTCTTGTCGAGTGTTGTCAGCATGCATACGACATTCATAACATTCATACATAATAGCATCATTAATGTATTTCTGCATTCCTCAATGTTTGCTTCCATATCACTGGTTTAGATTACATTTACTCATGAGGGTATGTTATGTCTCCAGTAGGTTATTCCCCAAGCAGAAAAAGTACATTTTTTCTCTCCTATTCCCCAGCTGAGATCATTCCTCATTGGGAACGAAGTCTTGACTGACCTTTTCTTTCCAGTTCCTTCCTGGATAGAACCTTGTCTCTGACCAACTCAGGTTTAGATTTCACAAAAAAAATCTACCTGCAAACAATAAGCAATAGCCTCATCATCTGAGCCGCTTATTTCCTTTTCATCTCGAAACTTATCATGAAATGATTTTTCTTCTCAACAAGTTCAAATCATGAAAGTTCAAGAAATCTCCGCAGTTGTCTTTCTTTCGAAAAAAATCTGTGTCTCTTCAATCAAAATGCCTGCATCTTCTCAAAAGAGAGATCCCCGGCAAGATTGTATCTATGAAAATAGAAACTCATTTGAGTTCTGTTTCTCTCATTATCTGTTATTCACAAGGCTGAATACTCAGCACTTTTTTCAAGAATTACCTTGTTATAGTTATCACTTCGCTGATAATTGGTAATATCTTCAGAGCTCATTACCATAAACTATCACAAGGCTGATAATTGGTAATATCATCTTCACTTACCTTAAACATTGTCACAAGGCTGACAGAAGGTAATCTCTTTGTTTCCCAAAGCGAAACAGATATTCACATACATTGTGAATCTATTTTCCCAGTGAAACATATTGCTTGTTTCCCAACAAACAGGATTCTCTTTTCTTAGACAGATTGAGTCATTCTCACAAATTTTTCCCCACCATATCATTCTTTGATATCTCCTGGGTGAATCTTTTTGCAATCATTTTGCATCACTCACATTTTTTTGGTATCTTAGGTCCAAAATTTGCGTATTCTGATGTTTAAGTCTCTTCACACCTATCGAGACGAAGATATTCATCTTCATATCTCAGGTTAAAGAAACTTAAATAGGGCATCATATACCCCAATTTTTGACCTAATATACCACCATTGCATCATTGCATCATTATGATTCGAGCGAATTAATCGGGTGTAGCTTCTACAGGTCAAAATTAGGGTTTCACAAAATTTTCATCTGATTCAAGAGGCAATCAATTAGGGTTTGAGTTTTATTCACCTCATTTGATCAATCTTGATCAAATCATCAACCTCTGATCTTGGATATCAAATTTTTCTCATGACTATCGAGGATCGACCAATTAGGGTTTTCATCGAGGATAAGCAATCACTGATTTTCTGATCAATGAATGAATTATTTGATTGGAGATTGATCTTCATATCCTCAATACAACATGTTGACCTAATTTCTGGATTCAAAACATCATAGAAGTTCACAGAATTCATCAGTCAATTTTTGGATCATCTGATGAAATTTCATCTGCACTGAAAAGTCAAACTTTGACTTTTGGTCAACTTTTTCAAGATAAAACTTTTTCCATCATCAAAATACTTCAAATGATCCATCATGATCATAAAAAATCAAGAAATTTGAAAAAGTCAACAAAAAGTCAAAATTTTCAACACTTAGAAAATTTTTCAAGTGTTAAAATTTCACACTTTTTCAAAACTTCATGGCATTTTTTCACATAGTTCCATTTGGAATTAGAAAAAACTCAAAACATGAAAGTTGTAGCCGTTGAAACAAGCTTTCCAAAATGTCCAAGAACTCTCAAATCCATGGAGTCTAGCTATACTTTTGATTTTGAAACATAGAGCTCCAAAATCCTTGATTTTCAAGTAGAATTTTCAAAATTACAAGTCATTTTTGATTTTCTTTCTTTCTAGAAGCCATGCCACCTAGCCAAGAGGGATAGAACTGATAAAAATTAGAGGGAGAGTAATTATGATGGGATAAGATCAAGTTGAATAATTAACCATGGTTAAAAGGAAGCTTCCTTTTGCATTTATTGCAAAAATGACTTTCTTGCCCTCTAAGGCAAGTTGTAAATATCCAAGCCTATCTCTTTTGCTTGCTAAATCAGAATTCTTGACCTATAAATAGAGGTCATGTTTGCCATTTGAAACTACACCAAATCTATGCCAAAACAAGCTTTCTCCATTCTTTCTTAATTTTCAAGCAACATAGTTCAAATTGAAATCTTGTATTTTCAAAACTTGTGAAAAAACATGAGAGATTTGGTGTCTAACATGTCATAAACATCATATGTAATTGGTTTGTAACTTAAAATCAACACAAGAAACACTAAAAGCCAATTGCATTTCATGTTTCCAAATTTGCCAAAGCGCCTTAACCTTGAATTTGATCTTTGGCTCGAGCAAGTTGTGATTTTTGACTCAAACATCATCAACATACTCCATATGGATGATGGACCATTAATCTTGACTGTAACATCTCTAACCAGAATTCGAGTTTCATTTTAGCGCAGGTTGACTTGGGTAGAATAGTTCAGACCATTCCAAAGCAAGCGGACCATCATCACACCTTCCATAAGGTCATTTGGTGCTATAACCATCATCAAATCTGGCTGGAAACACTCAACACGGTTTCGATCTTAGCTTCAAGGGTAAGTAACTCAACTTGAACTCTTTGATTCTTGAATTACAGTTCAAAAGCTCTTGTTTTGTTTACGCACCCTCACGAAGCTTAACCCTCGATCAATTGACCAATTCTTTCACCATACGATTTCAATTAGAATTTTCGAATTAGGGTTCTTCATGTTTCTGAGAAATTTAATCATGTTAAGCTTAAAATAAATGGAATTAAATGACATCATCATGTTCCTGGGCTTAAAACGATCAAGTTTGATGTTTACATCGAGCAATTTTGTTGAGAAACAAAGAATCCATGGCTGATTGAAGATTGGAGGAAGAAGAAGAAGCTTGCGCGCGTTTTTTAAAATTCAAATATCTAGTTTATAATATTATAACATGATTTGATTTCAATACATGGATGTATTGCCGCCCCAGCGGTTGCCAGCTCACTCTTAAGTCATTCTTGCCACGCGTTGCCCAATGGTCCCGGGTTCGAGTAGCCTTGGGACCATTTTTGTCAAACTTTTTTCATTTTTACTTCATATTTTTTTCAAACTTTGACTTCTTCAAAACCTAATAAAAACTCCTCTTTTTGAGGTGATTTTTTGCACACATGTCAATTAACATATCTATTTTATGATAGTGTCAAAAAATTTTAGAAAAACTTTCATCCGATTATATTTTCATCGACCCGAAAACGATACATTTGAGTACTTTTTAAAGCACTTTTAAAGGCGTTTTTTCAAACTTTCGAAGCCCTATTCTTTTCCAAACTTCTTGTAAGTAAATTTCATCTTTCAAAAACACTTTCAACATCATTTTTCAAAACTTTTCATCAAAACTTACATCTTTTTCCATGATCGATCCAATTTGACGATAAAACCGAATTCGTTTTCTCTCGAATTTCTTAACCGATCATGGGCCTCCCTCACGGTGTAAGTCCCAAAAATTCTTTTTATGTACATAATTATTTCCTTGTACATATCCAATTCTTTTATGTACATACCAATTTTACCTGTACGTAATACAAATACTTTTGTAAATACTCAAGTACAGACAAACTCCGATCGTTTGTTTTCGTTTCGATTGTATATACACTGAATACCATTGGTATTAAAAGGAGCATTATTCGGTGGCGCTTTTAAACCAATGGGCCTCCCTTACGGTGTAAGTCCCAACCCTCCTATGTACATCCACACCTCCTTATACATAAATACTCGTTCGTGTACATATTTACTTCCTTGTACACAATTCAAACTTGTAAGTAATCAAGTTACGCTCGTTTTAAACGTTCGTTTTACGCACACTTGTTTATATTTCCTTCATAAACTCTTGTAAATAAATTTTACATGCATTGTTTATATTTCCTTCATAAATTCCTGTGAATAAACTTCATATACTTGTTTATACAACTGTCTAGTTACAACATAACAACTAGTCTAACCAGTAGGTTCCCCACAGAGTTAGCCTTCTCTTGGGCTTTGTACAAGATAACTCATTCCATCTGAGTTCAGCCTCCTCTTAGGCATCATATAAGAAAACTCATTCATCTGAGTTTAGCCTCCGCTTAGGCTTCATATAAGACAACACTCCCCTTGAATTGACCTCCTCTTGGCCGTTCAAAAGAACTCCTCATTGAGTTTAGCCTTCTCTTGGGCATCAAACAAAGAAAGAGACCAGGAAATCTCTTAATAGCCTCCTATTGGGCTTCCAATACAAAGAATCACCCGCGCTAGGATAGAACCCTAAGAGTATAATTTCCCGGTGAAATTGCTCTTAATCCTAAGAGGATGGTTTCCCGGTGAAATCCCTCTTAAAGCCAAAGCCAGCCATACCCTATAGCTTCCTCTTGAGCTTCATACAAGGATCCTCGATGACCCTCGGAATGCCTCCTCTTGGGCTAACAATACAAGGACCCATGGGCTTCTTAAAAGCATCCCCTTAATCCAATCAATTTCTCCTAGAGATTTAGACATCTATCATCTCTATGGAAGAAGTATCTCATCTATCACATCACATACAATCAAAATACTTTTCAAACTCTTTTCAAAAACATCTCTTAATCGTAAGTGGTAACGCTTGTACACTCAAGCAAAACACCCAATGCTTACAATTAAAAGATTCAATCATTGTTTCAAACATCTTTCTAAAACTCGTAAGTGGTAACGCTTGTACACTCAAGCAAAACACCTATAACTTACGATGAAAGATTCAATCAATCAAACTTTTCAAAAAAATGTATGTGATGAAATAGATTAGATACATTTTTTCATTAAGATGACATTTGTCTGTGTCTCTTACTAACTTCCTGTTGCTTCCACTAGCATAAGTGGGAACTACGATTGCTCTAACTTTCTCAACATCCCTTTGAGAATACGTAGGCACAAGGTCTCATCCTTGGCGAGCAAATTTCTTTCTTCCTCAGACCAAACAAACCATAGATCCCTTTAGATCCGAGCTACAAATGCTCTGATTCCCATTAAGGGATATGTATGCAGAAGATCCCAATGATCTTTGCGAGCACAATAATAACAAAACATAGGATCCCACATAATCTATCCTTCTTAAAATCCCAAAGGAGAAACTTTCCCAATCATAGAAATAGAAATTTAAAACACACAAACATATCAAACATATTCATATATAAAGCTATAGATAACTATATATATTTAGGGTGCTCCATCTATTCCCTTTATATAACAAACCCCTTACTCGGAATCTCCCTAATGCGTTGCGTCTAGTTCGCGCTAGTCGTAATGCATATCATATCAATTGAGGGTATTGCAGCTTTCCCCTTTTTCATAATCATTTTTCTTGTGTTGAAAATAATAAAGCTTGATGCTCGCGGCATCTTTATAAACAAATCAAAAGAGTAAATCGTTTCGAGTTAGAGGATCCGAATTCAAATTCGATTCTCTAGCACGTCACTTTTTAACGCGAACAACTGGCAGCACTGCGTCGTGTCCAAATGTAAGTCAAAACGGAGTAGTATTCATTGCTTCTTTAGAAGATGTTCGACATGCCCATAAAGCTTGGTCCAAAGTTTTGTGCCAACTCTTTTGCTTTCGCCCTACATGTTTCTTTATCAATCCTATTATAACTTTATTGGCTGCTTCCACTTGACCATTTGCTTGAGCATAATAAGGCGTTGACGTGAGTAACTTAAATCCCATTTCTTGTGCAAACTCTTGCATTTTTCGCCCTGTGAAAACTGAACCTTGATTTGTTGTGATGCTTTCTAGTATTCCGAACCTGTAAATTATTTGTTTCTGGATAAATTCCATAATAGCCTCTTGATCAACATTCACTAGAGGAATTGCTTCGACCCATTTTGTAAAATAATCTATACCCACAAGGATATATTTCTATCCTTTGGATGATGTTGGTCGTATTTCACCAATTAGATCTAATGCCCATCCTCTAAAAGGCCAAGGCTTAACAATTGAATGTAACTCACTTGCAGGAGCATGTTGAATGCCTGCATGAATTTGGAATTCCTCGCATCCTTTAGAAAATTCTATGCAGCCTTTAAGCATAGTGGGCCAATGCATGCCATATCGAAACAACAACCATTTCATTTTGTGACCTGCTTGATGTACCCCACATGCCCGTATGCCTTGTTGGACAATGCTAAATCGCTTCATTTTCTCCTAAACATTTGAGTAAGATTCCTTCTGGGGTTTTCTTGAAAAGTTCATTTCCTATTAGCACATAAGACAATGCTCTATATTTGATCTTCTTCTCCGTGTTTATTGAAGGTTCTTTTAAATAATTTATTATAGGACTTCGCCAATCTGCATCTGCTAAAGTATCGATACTTAGTACTTCAAATTCTTTCTGATTTGCATAACCAAGTTTCGAATTTTCTAAGTCTAATGGTTCTAATTTGGTAGCCATTATTCTACCTCTTGTCTCTATGAGGTATTGGAGTTTTTCTTTGGATGTCTTATACCCTGAGGCTATCTGAGCCAAGTCATTTGCCTCCTGATTTTCAATTCTGGGAATATGTTTTATATCTACATATTCAAACTTCTTGAGTAACCTATTAGCAATGACAAAGTACATGATCAGATTTTCTTTGATACACTTGTATCCTTTGGTTATTTGTTTGATGACTAGCTCTGAGTCTCCTCTAATTTCAACTCTAGTTGCCCCCAATTCCATCAAAGCCTCAAGTCCAGCAATCAATGCTTCATACTCAGCTTCATTGTTCGAACAGGGAGGCCCTTCTAACTTGTACTTGAATTTTGTTGGAATTCCTTCAGGAGAAATTATAAGTACTCCAACCCCACTTCCGTTTTTATGTGTTGATCCATCGAAGGATAATTTCCATGGGTGGATCTCAACATAATCTAACGCGAAGTCCTCACTCATAGAGTGATCCACTATGAAATCTGAAACTACTTTCCCTTTCGTAGCCTTTAAAGGCTTGAAGGCTAAATTATACTCAGTGAGCGCTAAATCCCATTTGCCAATCCTGTTGTGCATGATTGGTTTTGAAAGCATATGTTTAATAACATCAAAGTGAGATGAAACGTAAACATCAACTGGTTTAATATAATATTTAAGTTTTGTACAAGAGAAATACAGACAGAGACATGCTATGCTACTATACCTAGTCTCTAATTTATTTAGGACCCTACTAATATAGTAGATGGATCTTTCGACGCCATCATCGTTTTCTTGGGCCAACATACTACCTATAGTTACATTGGAGGCAGAGATATACAGTCTCATTGGCTTATCTTTATAAGGGGGTGCAAGTATAGGAGGATGCATCAAGTAGGCCTTAATTTTCTCGAATGCCTCCTGATGCTGTGTCGTCCATTCGAAATGCCCTTGATTGAGTCAGAGGAGAGGAGAGAAAGCCTGAGTTCGCCCACTTAGATTAGATATGAATCTCCTTAAAAAGTTGATTTTACCTAATAGAGATTGCAACTCTTTCTTTGTTGATGGAGGTTTCGTCTCCATAATAGCCTTCGTCTTGGTCAAGTTAATTTCGATCCCCTTCTTGTGGACCACAAAGCCTAGGAAATCCCCAGCCTGCACAAAGAAAGCACATTTAAGAGGAATCATTTTTAAGCCATGTTTTCTCATTCTTTCGAATGATTGGCAAAGGTGATTCAAATGATCCTCATCAGAAACAGATTTGACTACTATGTCATCTATATAAATCTGCATAATGATTAAATGAAATCATGGAAAATGGTGTTCATTGCCCTCTGATATGTTGCCCTAGCATTTTTAGTCAAAGGCATAACTACCCACTCATAAGTGCCTAAGGCACACGGACATCTAAGCAGTTTTGGGAACATCATCTTCAGCAATGAAGATCTGATTATACCCAGAGTATCCATCTAACATACTCAGATATTCGAAACCCGCAGCAGAATCAATCAACATTTCTGCTATAGGCATGGAATATTCATCTTTTGGGGTTGTTGTATTCAAGTCCCTAAAATCTATGCAAATTCGTAAAGAACCATTTTTCTTAATAACAGGTACTATGTTAGAAAGACATTCTACGTACCTTGTGGTCCTGATAAACTTGCATCGAAGGAGCCGTTCTACCTCGGCCTTTATTTTTGAAAGGATTGCTGGGGCGAATCGTCTAGGTATCTGCTTGATGGGTGAAATTCTTGGCAGCAGATACGTGATGTCACAGAGAATGTTATGACACAGTATCTGACACTCTGTTAACAATTCACATAGTTAATTGAAACACGATGAAACACAAACAATTGTTTACCCGTTCGTGTAACTACACCTACATCAGGGGCTACCAAGCCGGGAGGAAATTCACTATTAGTAGAATTAATTCAAAATAAACCAACGGTTTATCTCCTTCACTTAAGACCTACCAATTCAACTTCAATTTAAGTCCTACTTAGACGAGTTCCTACTCACTCCCCTCAATCACATCGTGATATCAACCTAATGATTAATTGAATTGTGAAGACACTCTTCAATAAACATACTTGATTTTTCTTCAAAGCTTTAATCAAGAGACACAACACTCGTGCTTCAAAGCTTTGGTGATAAACAACCCTTACAAATCCTAGTCAAGGCACTTATCAATTGATAATTGCTTGGCTCACAAGAGTAACTAGAATACACAATTAACAACCTGCTAAATCTACAATACAGTCCAGAGGCGCAGCAGCAGAGTAAGGGTTCTTTTCCTATTATAGAAGCAGTCCTGTAACTTCAGTTTTGGGATTCCATAATAATAGCTAGGGTTCACTTAATTAATCCTAAAGACTTGGTCTTTTTAACAAACCAATTTAGGGTTAACTAAGATTAACCAAATAGCCACGTGAGCATGTAACCTAATAACATAAAACATAATAAAAACAGCTCAACAGAATTCCTGAAAAGCCTCAGGAAAAAGAGAATCTACAGAACAACAAATGTCACACAGAATGTCATAACATCGGTTATGACATCAGTCAATCTTCTGCAAAATTCCAGCACAACAGTTAGCTTCCAGTCTGATTTGTACTTGAATCATTCTTCTTTATGCAAGAATTTATCTTCAACTCTGAATGTCATGACATCAGTCAAGACATTGTCATATCCTAGTTTTACCAAAAATTAATGCCAACATAAAAACACTTACAAACTCCCCCTTTGGCAAATTTTTGGCTAAAACAAACTAAGTTATCAGAGGCTTAATGCAGCAGAAAAAAATAACCAGTCTAAGCTAACCAAGATAAATAACCAGAGCCTAATTAAGATAAATTCTACCCACAATTTCCCAAATGCGCATAAATTCTTCTCCCCCTTTTTAGCCACAAAGGGGCCAAAGGTACCAGTACAATTTCCCAAAATTCATAAAATAAATAAGTACCAATCAGAGTTAAATATTACATCCCAGCCAAGAAATACAAAGTTCAAATCAAACAGAATTAAAACAAGAAAAATCAACAACAAAAAAACAAACAATCAACAGCAGCACAAGATTACAAATTAAGTGCTTTCTTCTCCAGAAGAGGCACTGTGGTATGTTGCATCTTCTGAAATGCTACCAGCACCAGTTACTTGATCAGCATCAGCATCTTCATCCAAGCTTTCGTGACATCACCGACTAGCCCTTCATCCTCAACCTCTGTGTCTTTCTCCTTTTCCAGGGTAGAGATCAGCTCTTCAATGGTTTGCTTCCTTGCTTCAAGTTCCCTACAGGTTTCTTTTAGCATAGCAATGACATTTTCCTTCTGAGAATTTGCCTTGACATTTGATGTCTCAGCAGATGTCATGACAATTTCTGGGACATGCTTCCCTTGAAATAACTTGTAGTGGAAACCAAGTGCAGGAGCTCTTTTACAGATTGAATCTCTATTTACCAGGATGTCAGGGTATTGATCAATTATAATACCACACAGGAGGGAGGGAAAGGCTATTGGTCCTTTAATTGCATAACTGTCAGCATGTTTTAAGGTTTTCTCAAAAATGTATATTCCATAATCAAACTTTGCTTTAGTACCAACAGCAAAGATGAATCTGCCCAGACCAATGGAGATGGTGGACTCGTGGTTTGTTGGAACCCAATTGACATCACCTATCTTGTGAAGAATAGCAAACTTAACTTTCGGTTTCTTTGGCGATTAACTTTCCTTCATTGGCCAATGTTTCACTTGCTTAGCAGTGATTGTTTGACACACCTGATTATCAGTTTCTTCAAGCTCAGGATGAGCATCATCTGATCTTCCCAAATACTTATTGATCACACTTGGAGAAAACTTCACTTTTCTCCCTCTTACGCAGGTCTTAAAATGGCGATCTTCCATCGGCACAACCACTGTCATATTCACAATGAACTCCTTTACCAAAACATCATAACGGTTAGAAAACTTGACCACAGTTTTCATCACTGACTTCCTTGATCGGATCTATAACATCCTTGCATTCAAGGGCACTCTTGTTCGGTTCCTTTCTAGAGCAATTCTTTTCGGACACACATATTTCCATGCTAGCACTCTCGGGATGGTGGAAAGAAATGTTATCAATAGCCACCTCGGGAACCTTAGGCGGTTGCCAAGATGGTTTCTTTCTTAGTGGAATATACGTGACATTCTCTTGACATTAAAATCAGAATCTTGATCGGATTACGAAGGTTCGAGGACCTTCCTTTTCTTGACAATTGGAGTTCTCTTGGGCTAGAGATACTACCAGAGACTTCATCCTACCACTTTCCTTTAGAGTGCGACTTTACGATCCTTCCGGATCTTTCTTGATCAAGCCTTGACTCGGGGTCTTATGAGCGAGTTTGACTACCTTCTCCTTGATAGGACTGCAGAGGCATGCGCTTCCTTTCCATTCATCCTCTTAGCAATGCTAAGATTGACACTACAAGAAGGTCATTATCGAGAACTCTTCATCGGATCTATGATAGGAGGTTCCACAACTTTTCGGAGTTTTTCAACGAAGAGTTGTCAATGTTGTCATAAGCAGGGCTTTTAGGAGTTTCTTCAAGAATTCCATCGGAGGAACTCTTTGGAGCTTTCCATATTTTCATCAGCTGGTTTCTGAGAAGATTCTTCAAAATTCCATCAATCTCATTATCGAAATCACGGGAGACTTATCGACCAGATTGTTCGGTTTATCGGAGGGTTCATTATCGAGTTCTCGGGGTTTTCCTAGCATTGTCATCGGATGTCTTGACATTACGTGTGACATCTGGATCGATTGCTAAACTAAGGCTAGCAGATTCTTGATTTAATGGAGCAAACCCGACCGAGAATGATTCTCATTCGAATCCTAGTAACTATACTAGCTATGGCGATGAACATATCTAGAACCTTCCTGTTTGCTATTTCGGGAGGAATAGGGAAGTTGGTTCGATGGTCTTACGAAGGAGATGCTTGAGATCTTCTTGCATGTTTGGTGCGTGGTTTCTTGACCCTCCGGGATCGGTTGCCATGGCACGTGGAGGTAACCTCAGTCGGTGCATTGCTTGCGTTTGCCTAACCGAATCGGTGGGAGATGGAGAACCGTTTCCCTTGATGATGAAGAAGAGGATGACATGCTTTGTTGAGACATTTTAAAGTGAGAAAATATTTGACGGGGAGTTTGGCGTGTACGTAGAAGGAATGGAGTGTGATGCATTCAAATGAGCAAATTGAAATATATATGTCTCTTCCTATTCTTGGACTTTTGAAAAGTAAGAGAAATAATTAATTAGCCACTTAGAATTAAATGAAATAAAAGTCTCTTCCATTCCTTGTTGTAAGCAATATTAATGCTACAACTCTTCATAATTAAATACCAACTTTCCTTAAATTCTCAATGACTAGCATCGAGCTTTAGTAAAATGTTATCCGGTTGGAGTTCGGTGGCTTCATGCTCCAATTTAATCACTTTTCTTCCACAAGATCTCGATGAAGTGATGTCTAATGTCGATGTGCTTAGTCTGTTGTCTTTGAATAGGATTTTTGAAATATTAATAGCTTTCGAGTTGTCACGATACAATGTCATGACATCTGTGTGACATGTACTCGATCGACATCGCTTCATTCGGACCATTTGAGAACAATTGCTACTGCTTTGCTATGTATTAAACTGGTGGATAAAGACATAGTTTTGCTTCTTCACGAACCAAGAAACAAGATTGTTCCCCAAAAGAAGCATCCTCCGGTGCTTTTTCTATCATCGGCCTACCGGTGACCATCACAATAGCGAGATAGAATTGGTTCACATCCATGAGAATACAACATACCATAATTTTAAGTTCCACTCACATACTTGAATTCTTTTCACGATTGATGTGACTTACTTTAGGTTGACGATATCTTGCATACTCAACGGCAAAGGCAATGTCGGTCTGCTTTGGTACATTAAAACAAGCTTCCTATCATGCTTCTATACAAGCTTTGATCAACATTTGCTCCACTTGTGTCTTTGGACAACTTTAAATGAGTAGGGCGAGGTCCTTTTATGGTGGCATTTTCCATCCCAAATTTCTTGACAATATTCTTTGCATACTTGCTCACGAGAAAGAAAAGTAGAGTCTTATACGTGTGACTTGTAGTCCAAGTAAGTCAATTCTCCCATGAGGCTCATTTCAAACTCGCTTGCATTTGGTTAGCAAAATGTCTCACCATTTTATCGACATTCCTCCAAACACTATGTCATCAACATAAATTTGAGCTACCATTATCTCTCCTCCTTCATTCTTGACAAAGAGTTTTGTCCAAACCTCCTTTGTAACCTTTATCGATGAGGAACTTTGTCAACCTTTCATACCAAGCTCTAGGAGCTTGTTTGATTCATATAAATATTTCCTCAATTTGTAAACATGATCGGAAAGTTAGGATCCACAAATCCTTTAGAGTACATTCTACATATACCTCCTCATTTAAGTAGCCATTTAGAAAGGCACTTTTCACATCCATCAAGCGACTTGAATTTGGGATGCAAGCAACTCTAACGATGTCGATTGATTACTGACTAACCCACAGGAGCAAAAGTCTCATCAAAATCAATCCTTCAACTTGGTGTATCACGATCAACAAGTCTTGCTTTATTCGTGTGACAACCCCCTGCATCGGACTTGTTCTTGTAGATCCACTTTGTGCCAATGATGTTTGTTCCTTACGGTCTGGAACTAACTCCCCATTTCATGTTGTTTGAACTGGTTCAATTCATCTTGCATTGCTCCAATCCAGTATTCATCAGTTAGAGCCTCTTTGATATTCTTTGGCTCAATCTTTGACACAAAACAAGAGTTTGAGATAATTTCTCTGGATCTTGTAATGACTCCTGATTAGGATCTCCAATGATGAGTTCCTTTGGATGATCTTTTTGAATTCGATGGAAGGATCTTTGTTAGCTTCCTCTGGTTCAGATTTTGGTGAAGTAGGGACAGGTACATCATCCTTATCAAACACTTGTGATGATGTCTCAAACAATGTCTCAACATCATATGGGACATTGTTTTCCTCATGGTGATCATCAACTATGACATTAATAGACTCCATCATAACTTTTGTCACGGAGTTGAATACCTATATGCTCTCTTTGTTTGTAGAGTATCCCGAAGAAATGCCTTCATCACTTCGAGTCCATCTTTCTCCTTTGATCACGATGCAGTGGAATATAACATTTGCTACCAAATACATGGAAATATTTCACGGTGGGTTTCTTCCTTCCACATTTCATAAAGGGTGGAGGATGTTCCCTTTCTCAAGGTGACCTGTTGTGAACATAGCGGGTTGTAGTCATAACCCAAAATGAATAGGAAGTTTCTTAGCATGAATCATTCATGAAGTTGACCAAATCCCATTCACATAGTTGACCTTATCAGTTGGCGACAGTCCATTTAGTTTGGAACTGAGTCTAAGTTTCCAACACCTTTGATTTCTCCTTATCCATCTCAAAAGTAACAAAACTAGTAGTATGAGGTTTGACATCATTGAATTGACAGTCATATGCTTAGAGCATCCGCGTCAAAGTACCGGTCTTCCTGGCGAAACTCTAAGGAGGTGTGAGCTATCGAGCTCGATCTTCTTCTTCCCTTGTTGAGTGTATGGTACCTTGTTGTCTTACGCTTGACATAAGGGCACGATTAGGATATCCATAGTCTATAGCAAAAGGCTATGTTAAGCCTTCCACAATAATGACATCTCCATCTTTGAAACTTTTTCTTCATGTTTCTACGATCTTGATGTTGAACCCAATGTTGTGACATACCTTTGACCTTGGTTTATTAGGTCTTCTTCATTGTTATAGCCAAATTTCTTTGCGGTCACATATCTGAACGAGACACATTTTACATTATCTTGTGACATCTGCTTTGACATTTGTGTAACACGGTGAAGTGACTTTGTAGGATTTTGTATCAAATGTGCGGATAGCAAGAGTCGCCACCGACTTTTATTTTATCAATTAAGGGAAGGTAAAAGTAATAGAAAAAGACCTTCGTTAGATTCGAGTTCGGAAGAATGGTTATGAAAAGGGAAGGTATTAGCACCCTTTCCATCCGTAGTTATCTACTGGCTCTTAGTTCTCTAGATCACTTTTTAAAATTGCTTTACGTGTGTTTGATAAAGATGTTTTGAAAAAGGCATTTCGCTTTGACTTTGTAATGCCTCATGTAGGAGTGTATACAAAGTGTTAGGAAATGTTTTTGTTTTGAAAAGAATTTGAACTTTGAAAAAGTGTGTGGTGTGAAAAGCATTTGATAGAGCAAGCAACTAAAGACTTATTACCACTCGAATTGGTCGTTTTGTTGTACTTCTACATTCCTTTAGAATAGCTAGCCATACCATTAGTTAGTAGGTAGCTCCATTCGTTGGATGTAAGCGGGACATTCGAAGGGACATCGGATGGTCATAGAAAGCAACTTGTAGGGTATCCTAGCACATTCGAAGGACTATCATCATTTTCGTGGCGACAATCGAGGTCAAGATCATGTATTCGGAGGCGACATCGTGGGTCTTATGATCTTTGTATCGAAGGGACTATGATGATTTGTTTGGAAGGCAGCGGTGCTAGAATACCTCTCGTTAGGACATGACCATTTAAATTCAAGGCAGCGAGAGAATTACCTAAAGAGTGCGTGTGTGAAAGAAGTGTGTTGATTTGAATATGTTATCTTGAAATTAGTGAGCTATGTTCAATTTTAGTCTTGCCATACGCCTAATTACTAGCAATTTATAGGTGCGGAAATTAAAATGCGGAATGTAAAGTGCGGAAGGTAAATGTCTCACGCTATTACATGGCTTTAGGCGATACATAATTTAAAATGCGGAAAATAAAGATCCTAAATTAAACTATTACATCCGTATACAATTACATTATTGAAAATAAGATAAAAATGGAAGAATCGCCGATCGGATTAACTTGTGAAGCAAGCGAGAAATCGGAAAATATGATGAAATCGAAATAGAGAAAATGTTAGAATAAATGCAAATTTTAATTGGAAAAAAATATGACATACTAGAAATAATGTAGACATGCTAAAATAATTTTTGGGATTTTTAGATGCATTTTAGTAATTTAAAATGAATTTACAATGATTTAAATGCAAATTATAAATAAAATAAATATGCATGCAAAAATTATATTTTAATTTATTAAATTAAATAAAGATTTTGAACATAAATGTGAAAAGAAAATATTTTTTGATGATTTTTTAATGCAGAAATAAAATTGTGAAATTAATTGATAAACAATGCAAAAATATTAAAATATAAAAAATATGAAAAAGTTGAGTTTTGGAAAGAGAGCAAAAGCGGGTCTGATGAGGATCGAACTCGTGACGGGGAAGTATCCATGACAATCACGCCTTAACCAACTGAGCCATGTGTGCTTCACTTGTTTGGAAGCGGAGTTGAATGGAATTTACAGCGTCGCTCTGGCTTCATCGCTTCGGCATGACTTAAATCTTGACCTTTTGAATATTTGGAAAAGTCTGCGTGGCCATGGTTCGACATAAAGTCCCCAACAAACATCAAAACGACACACATAATAAATTATATCTAAGACCATGGATGAATCCTCGGGTCATTCGAGATGCAATGGTATATGTCTTATTGACCAATTTTCCATTTAAGCAAAGCCTAAATCGAAACTGGTGAACCGATTAGCATGGAAATTTAATGGTGCTAACGATTGGGAATACCATGGAATTTAATGGCTGCTGCTCTGAGGCACCTGTCCATTTGGAAAAAGGCCAGTTGTTGCCTCAGTCAGTGATCTCAATTTGTTTCTTTCCTCAGTTTGGAAGGTGGTTTGACCAATCAAATTTGATTTTTATGTCATCAATGTTCATCAGCCTAATTCATCATCTGGCCAGAAGAAATAATCAAATTGCAATTAATTTTGATTTTATACTTTATTTTCAATTTAATTTGTATTTAAATGAATAAATTCCAAATTAAATAGGAAAATAAAATAAAAATTCGTGGCATTGGGCTTGGATATTCCTAATTGCATGAGGAATAAGTTAGGATGAAGAAAAAGTAGGCCCATTTGCAAAGTTTTGATTTTTAGAAGTATCTCTCTTTGTGCATTCTTTCAAAATTGCCCAACTTGTGGTGGTGTAACTTGCTCAATTTTCCATATTTTGAGTGTTCTTGGACTTTTGGAAAGCTCTAGAGTCCTCTAACCAACCCTTTTGGTCTCATCTCAATTGGAGTTACCATGCTCAATATATCTTCAAAGAAAAGTTGACTTTTGTTGACTTTGAAAATGACTGTAATGTTTTGAGCTATACCTCTCAAATGAAGCATTTTTGGACATTCTTGTGAGACATGAAGTTGTAGAAATTGAATTTCCTTCAAAATGACCTTTGGTGGGAAAATTTACGAAAGTATGAGAAAGTTATGATCGATCAAAGTTCGTTGACTTTTCACCTAGAAACCCTAATTTAGAAAGTTTGACTTTTGAGCAAATCTTGAGTTTTCTTGATGAATCATGATCAACCCTTGATCAAATGATGAATGTAACTTCAAAATGAGGATGTTGACCAAAATATGAAGTTTGTTGTATGTTGACCACAGTTGACTTTTGTCAATGTTGATTTTCAACCATCGAGCAATTGTGCGAAACTTGACTTTGAGCTTGAAACTTGACATGGAGAATCTTTGAAGCATATGAGGAGGCATGAAGGCCATTGGAGATGTTGGAAGTTCATCTTGACTTGAGATACCAAACCCTAGTTTGGGTTGATTGTCTAGGAGAGAGTTTGTCGATCGACTCTTGAGGAATCCTTGAGCATAGATGTATGAAATCTCTTGAGTAGATGGAGGGCAAATTTTGGGGTATGACAATTTGTTTTCCAA
The DNA here is from genome assembly GCA_021764765.1 of Vicia sativa. Lineage (NCBI taxonomy): Eukaryota > Viridiplantae > Streptophyta > Magnoliopsida > Fabales > Fabaceae > Vicia > Vicia sativa. Next base: position 179,273,081 of record CM038792.1, read on the forward strand.
ACTGTTATTTTCTTGTCACCAGCGAGGTTTCTTTGTCCATGCTCCTAGACCATGCATATTTCACGCATTTTGTCGGTTGGAAATTTCTTCCAACTTATCGGTTCTAGTTGTCGGCATATTGGCGAGACTTGATCATCTGATCAGTTTGGAGTTCAACACTATAATTTCACATTGAGATGACTTATAGTAGCGGTGTTTTCCTTCTTCTCAACCTCGACTTCACATTCTGTTCGACTTCCACAATTAGCTTTTTTCTCTCATTTTTGACATACTTGACGCCGATACCGACTTCTTGTAAGTTTAAATAAACTCTTCAAATGTCTTCCTCATCACTAGAGTCATTATCAGAGTTACAAACTCGGAGAAAGCGATATCAAGTTTGGCAGCTTCTTCTTGAGTCACTTCCTTAGTCACCATCTTGGTAGTGACCATTCCTTTCTTTTGTTTCTTTAGAAAGGTAGGACATTCGACTCTAATATGCCCATATCCTTCACATCCATGACAATGGATTCCTCTGCTTTGATTTCCCTTTTCTTGAGACTTGGATCTTCTGTTGGAGTCATAGGTTTTACTAATGTCATAAGGAATGTTCTTGACATTGGACCTTGACTTTGGATCAATTCTCTTGATGAGCTTGTTTGTCTTCCAAGCATAGCTATTGTGATATCTTCTCTTCATCATCCTCCTTGCATTCCTCTTCAGTATTGGATACAAGGGCTATGCTCTTGTTCTTCTTGTTAACATTGTCACTGATCCCCATCTCAAATGTCTGAAGTGATCCAATAAGTTCATCAACCTTCAGGTGCGAGATATCCACGAGCTTCCTCTATAGCAATCACTTTCATTGCAAACCTTTTAGGCAAGGATAGAATCTTTCTGGCTTTTCTTGACATCTTTTCTCCAAATGCTCTGAGGTGTTGGCAATTTCAAGATGTTCATGTGAAACTCAAGAATGGTCTCATCTTCCTTCATCTTGATTCTCAAATTTGGTCTTGAGCATCTGAAGTCTTGACATTCACCTTGGATGTACCCTCATGAGTGGTTTGAGAGTGTCCCAACATCCTTGGCCGGTTCACCGTGATGTTAGTCTGAAGATATTTACATCAATTCCATTGAATAAGGCATTCAATGCTTTAGAATTGCCCGATTAGCTCTTCTTCTTTGCTCCATTCTTCCTCGGGTTTCGGACTAGTAGTCCTATCTTTCTCAAGCTTGGTAGGATGTTTCCATCCTCTGTGACTCTCAAGCTTTAATGTCGATGACTTCAAAAGGCAACCATACGAGGTTTCCGGTAACCATAGTTAGATCCATCCGAATGGGTGGTCTACTTCAATCCTCCTTCCTTGTCCATAGCAGAAACTATTATCCTAGATCTCACCCGAAATATGATGAGGTGCACCTTTCGATGCCAATTGAAATTCACAGCAGCGGATCGTGATGTCACAAAGAATGTTATAACACAGTATCTGCACTCTGTTAACAATTCACACAGTTAATTGAAACAGCAATAAAGAACACAAACAATTGTTTACCCAGTTCAGTGTGTAACTACATCTACATCTGGGGGCTACCAAGCCAGGGAGGAAATTCACTATTAGTAGAATTAATTCAGGAATAAACCAACCAGTTTATCTCCTTCACTTAGACCTGAGTTCCTACTCACTCCCCCTCAATCACAGTAGTGATATCAACCTAATGATTAATTGAATTGTGAAGACACTCTTCAATAAACAAACTTGATTTTGCTTCAAAGCTTTAATCAAGAGAACAACACTTGTTGCAAAGCTTTGAGTGATAAACAACCCTTACAACCAAATCCTAGTCAGGCACTTTCAATTGATAATTGTTTGGCTCACGGTAACTAGAATACACAATTAACAACTGCTAAATCTACAATACGGTCAGGCGCATCAGTGAAAGAGGTTCTTTTCTATTATAGAAGCGATCCAGTAACTTGATTTTGGGCTTCCATAATAACTAGAGTTCATAATTAATCCTAAAGACTTGGTCTTTTTAACAAACCAATTTAGGGTTAACTAAGATTAACCAAATAGCCACGTGAGCATGTAATCTAATAACATAAAACATAATAAAAATAGCTCAACGAAATTCTTGAAAAGTCTCGGGAAAAGAGAATCAGAAACGACAAATGTCACAGAATGTCATAACGGTTATGACATCGGTCAATCTTCTAAATTCGGCTGCAGTTAGCTTCGATCGATATGTACTTGAATCATTCTTCTTTATGCGAATTTATCTTCAACTCACGAATGTCATGACATCGGTCAAGACATTGTCATATCCTAGTTTACCAAAATTAATGCCAACATAAAAACACTTACAATTGGATTCTTGCCATCCTTGATTGGGAGCCTATGTTCCTGAGTTCCCTCTTTAAACGGTATTTCGTCGTAGTCTCGGTGAAGCAATCTCTATTTGTTTGAGCATTTCAACCACCTTGCTTTTAGGTGGGGTGAGTTTAGCGATGTATGTAACTCTTTTTCGGCGCCATCCCCAATATTAACTTCCTCCAAAGGATCTTGTGCCAGACATTTTAGTGCTTGTTGACTCTGGATCCTTTTGAACAAGGGCTCTTTATCATAAATGGCATCTAGCTGATCCGCTAGTTCGGAAGTTTGTCCATCACAGTATGGGGTGAGTAGTTTCCCTCGGGACTTGCTATTTCTTTTTGTTTTTCTTTTTATCTATGGCCGACAACCATACTCTATATTTGACGAGAGAGTCTTTCATTGTTCTCGGCCAAATAGGCGAAATATTTTGGTAGTAACTTGTTGATCACAATGATCTTCGCTGACCCGTTGGCGTATCGTTGAAGTTTCTCCATCTTCCTCAATCTCCGCCGGTCCCATGTTTCTCTATCCATTGGAATCCATTGGGACGAAGGGTTAAGAATAGTAAGCGTTCTCATTGGGCTCGAAATATTCCTCAGCGGGTGACATGGCTATATTTGGCCATATTCGATCAGTTTCTTTTGTCCGTTGTTGATTTACGTCATATAGTAACTTTGGTCTACTTCTATGTTTTCGACAATTCCATCGTCTCTCCACAACACCAACCTTTTATGCATCGAAGAAGGTACAACGCCAATTCCATGCATCCATTCCCTGCCAAGCAACAGATTGTAGTTTTCCTTCGCAGCAATGACCATAAACATTGTTGGTCTTGTGGGGAACCAACTGATAGTTAACTTGTATTACTCCCAGTCTCTTATTTCCTTCATAATTGAAAGCACCATGTTGTGAGGTCTAACATCTGAATCATGCATGCCTATCCTTTTTAACATGAAGCGGGGCATCAAATTAATAGCAGCTCCACCATCCACCAGAACTTTGTTCACACCATGTTGTTCTACCTTTGCCCTGATGAATAAGGGCTTTAGGTGATTCTTCATTCCTTCATCGGCTTCTCGAAGAGCGCGTTTGCTCCTCGGCTCCATTGTTCATCAAAAATAACACATTGAGCGTATGCGCCATTTCGTCCTCATCGGTCTCACGGTATAAACTTACGTATCACGATTGTACTGGCGGCCGAAACTACATTGCAGTTTGCATTAAAGAAAGATTCCCCCTCCGATTCGAAGTCATCAGTCATCAAGTCATCTTCGTTTGCAGCCACCTTCTATTCCTGATTTTCTCCAATGTCTTTCTTTGGTGAAAAAAGCTTCCTGGATACTGGGGGTTTGCCCGTAGTCTGGTTCACTGATGTTGGGTTGTTGGTACTAGATTCTCCTATCTCCATGGGCTTCAAATCCCTTTCAGCTTTTTTGTTTCTCTGGTGTCTGCGCCACTGAGAGCGAGACATTGGATTTTTGCCTTTGTAATTCTCCAGTCTTATTTCTTCCCTTCTGTTTGAATTGAATTGCTTCCTGTAAGCCATCACAGTCCTGCCTCCTTGGTCATAGCTTCGCCACTTCCCTTTTCCCTTATCAACCTTCACTGCGTCATCATTTGTGAGGATTGCGGTAGTTTAAAAAACTTTCTTCACTCCCACAGGGTAAGGGCTATCGGCCTCCTTGGCATGAGTTCTGCCGGTATGCGAGTTCGAAGGCATTACGCCTGTGCCCCAACTGATGCAAGCGAAATTCTCTCGAGCGCGACCATTTCTCTATCATACCGGCTGCACATCTAGGACATATTAAACTCTATTCCAATCTTGTGCAACGAACCAAATTGCGGACTCTCATGACTTTTGGATAAACTCTATACATTTGGTTGTCTTGCCTCGGTTGACCCTTGTTCGTTCGCGTTAGGCCCTTTCGAATCGGCTGACAATTAAGGGTTGCAGGATGATCTTGCACCTGGGCACAACAACTTATCACGGTTTTCTTATGAGGTGGAAGAGATATTGGCGCAAACTCGCATCTTTTCTAGGTAAGTTCTCCTTCTTTGCTCTCTCTCTTCTCCAGCAATTCCTTCATCCATTTGTTGGGCTATTAAAATCCACCATATTTACTCTAAGCGTCTTCCGTCGAAATTTTAACCTCTTGAACTTTATCCTGAGACCCTCGGTGGCCTCTGTTAATTTCTTGTCGTGACCAATTGGCCATTATGACTGTGTTTCTTCACTAGTATTTTTCTTTGAGCACCTTTGGGAGGCCATCAGTAGCCTCTCTTTCGTTTTTGATCAAGATGAAGTCCCCATCCTCTTCGAATTCCACTTTCGATTCAAGTTTCCTCTCAGCAATCTCTACTACATTGATGTCGGGAGGTTCGGCATAGTTAGTCTCGCCATCGACCGGATGCGTATCAACTTTCATTGGATTCTTCCCTTTGTCTGAGAACTTTAGTCTGCCATCTTTGATTGCGTTTTGTATCAGATCCCTGAAAAGGAAACATTGTGAGGTTTTATGGCCTAAAAATTTGTGATATTTACAAAATCCCCTCTTCTTCCTTTGTTCCAACAGAGGAATCTTAAGGTTATGAGGAACTATTAACTGGCCATCTTTAACAAGCAGATCAAATATTTTATCACATTTAGTTATATCGAAAGTATAGATTTTCTTAGGGAATTTGTCATTCTTTTCACTTTCGACATGATCTTTTCCATTGGAAGGAAGCGAACTTTGCAAGCATAAGGGGTGCTTCCTTGATTCTAGATCTACTTGAGGTGATCGAAATCATAAGGGTCTTGAGAATCATCTATGTTCTCTCTTGACCTCTATGTAGGCTATTCTCTCTTTCTTATGATTTTTACTAGCCCTAGCCTTTTCGACTTTTAATCTTTCGACTGAGACTCTCATGCGCTAGTTGGGCCATATCTCTAAGATATTATGTATCCAATTTCTTTCGAATGGAATAATCTAGGCCCCATGACCATTTCGACCAATTCGTGTTCGGGAACTCTTGTGAAGCATCTAGACTTTAATAAGCGAAACCTATTCAAATAGTCATCTATTGGTTCCGTGAATTTTCTCTCTTGCTAATTCTTTCGGACTAATTTTAGGTGGCCCATGTAAATTATTCATGGAAAAGTCTTTCTAAATAAGGCCATGTGTCCACGGATCAGTAGGGTGGTGAACCAAGTAAAAGCGTTCTTCGTTAGAGAACTTGGAAAGTATTTTATCCTAAGATTTTCATTATTTGCTATATCTCCTTGATTAAATACCTAGCTATATGTTTCCTTGTCGATTCACTTTCGTATCTCCAGTAATTTCGTGAACTTAGGGATTTACAACCCCTAGGTAATTGTGTTTGCAGAACATAGTCTATAATAGGAGATGTGTAATTTGGCCTCTAAATCAATTTGGCCATTATGGGCGTTATTCTTTCGATCATGGTGGTTGGTTATTTTACGCCACTAAATTATCATTTCTAATCACGTGAACAATCTCGTCATTTTGGTCCTATTTACCATCATTATTGGTCTAGGTTGTTCATCCTAAACTTCACGAACTTCTGTTGTCTTCATCTTGCCCTATATTTCTCTCTTGACCACTGTCTAGGGGTTCGAATCATTCAATTAATGGGTTCTTCATTTTGAATCACCACTTGGGTTTGCCCTACGTCTTGCGGTAATACGGGGCACCAAAGAAATCTTCTATTCTAGCCATCTGGGCTGCATTTTCTTGGTTCGTTCTATTTATGTTCTGGATTAGGGGATTAAAAATGACGTTCATTTCACGGGCTAGGATTCCTACCATATCATGATTGCTATCATCCATCTGTTGCCTAAGCGCTGCCTGACTATTAGTTGTAAGGGTAGGAAACTGAGTGAAGTTTCCTATATTTTGGGAATTTGTACCTAGATGGTTCATTCTTGAACGAGACCCTTAGAGTGGGGATGAAGTTGATGCATTATGTAACCCTGCCATAAACGAAGTTGGCATTCCATCTGGGAGGGTTCGGGTCTCAAAGGTTGAGCACGGAGGTCTAGTGGGGTTGAATCTTGTGATTCCCTATGTGTGCACGGTTTGCATTGAGGACACGTTCGATGGAATTTCTAATGTACTTACTGGGACCGTATTGAGAGCGCCAATAGGGATGGTATTGGAGCATCAATCGAACTTGAAGCGATTGTTGCAGCCCAATAAGGATTTTGTCCCCTATCTTGGTTAGTTGTGTTAACCATTGTTTGGTACGTTGTCTTTTGGGTATGTGGATTATTATTCTTTATTTTGCCGCTTGAAGGTTCATATAGCAAGCTCCACACTCAGATTGTCCCAAAAGTTTCTAATAGGTTTGATAAAATTTTATTATGACCTTGTCCCTGGGCGTGTGAATTTGTTTACATGATTTCTAGTAAACAACGCTAGTCTTCAAATTTATTGATTATTGGTTACTTAGGGATCGACTAGATTGATCCTAGGACATGTGTCATAACTTATTTCTATGTTCATACCCATTATCTTGATAAATTTATATTGTATGTTAATCGTAGAATGTAAGATTCTTAAGAGATCTCTCTAAGATTGTCTATAGAAATGTAGAAATATCTTGTTGAATATATAAAGGAAAGGCTTCAAAATAAACTTAAGATTTAACACTTAAATGTAAAGATAAAGAGTTTATGAGAATGTAAAAGTTTACGGAAATATAAAGTGTTTGAATGAAAGGACAAAGTAAAAGTGGAGTTTCTAAAGAGATAAATGTGTTTGAAAGCAAGTAAAACATGAACATGAAAGGAAAATCGAAAGATTCTAAGAGCAAAAAATCTTGTAAAAGTGAAAGGAATATAAAAAGACTTGGATTTAAATTGTAAAGAATCATGATGTTGATCATTACATTTGCCTTCTTTCGTTTCCCTTAAGTCACGTAATTTGAGTGTTTTGAGATTTTTAGTACGAATGAACACCCCAATTCTAACATAAAAACACTATTTATAGTATAATGACCCTAACGGTCCTACTCTAAAATCAAGCCACGTTCGAAGCATGCAGGCTTCTTACATTTACTGACTTCCACGCGTCTTCTAAGAATGGCGCTCTTACTTGAAATTCGAATCCTGTGCCAGCGAATTGTTTTGCTAGTTTTCTTCGATTAGAACTAAATCATTTACTTGGACCGCTTCCAATTCTGGCACATTCGCACAAAGGAACTCTTTATATTCTAAACACTAAAAATCCAAAAAATCCACCATCTATCATTGGAAATCGAAGAGTCCTTTAGAACAATGGTTCTATATTTCAAACCAATATTTGTTTATTGATATCAACCTCTTTATATGTTTATTCGAAATATTCCTTTGATATCCAATAATTTGTTTATTCGAAATTGCTAGATAACACTTATAAAAGCGATTTAGACAAGTTGAAATACAGAGATAACACAAAAGTGTTAATAGCAAGTTAACGAACAAAAGTTACTTGCTTTATAAATCTTTAAAAATGAGAAATATTTAATTTTGAAAGTTCACGTGAAAACATTGTTGTTGCAAACTTAGAAGCATAACAACAATCATTGTTTAATTCTTCCAAATCTTCTTTATATGGCCAAAAATAAATCCATTAGAGGATATAATATGAATACTAAAATCCAGCTGTATTCTTGCATAATAGTTAGTGAGATAGCGGTAGACAACATCATACCATAGTACAATCCTTGTGCCCAAAGTTAGATTAGTTGAAATCTTTGATCTTGTACCATTTATTATTCACTCACGTAAAACCTTTTGATCTTATCTTCCAATCTTCAGAGGCTTCAGAATGATTTTTGGGGAAGCATGTTTAGAAGGATCAAAACCAGAATAAGAATCTTCATAACCTTAACTTCAGAGTCTTTAGAACTTGTTCTTCCAAAACCTTGTCTTCAGAACCGGTCTTGAATCTCGAAACTTGAAAGCGTAGAATCTTGAGCTTGAGAAGTCTTGGAAGCTCTTTCATCAGTCACATTTAAAAGTTCAAGACTAACATTCATCATAATTCTTTGTTCGAAGTATTTTAGAACTTGACTATATCTTTGTAACACACTTGTATCTCTCGAGTTAGAGTGTGTTGATTCTAGAAATTGATGATGTCACAGCCATTATATTAGAGTTAGAATATGCTTGTAGTACAATAAAAACTCTTATACGATGAATCTTACACCTTGAACAATAAAATAAGGATATAGGTCACGAAAGCACCATGTTTTATTTTTATTTAAAATAAACAAGTTTTTCATCAATTTTATTTAAAATCGATGTAACATAGTTATAAGTGAGCACCATATTTTATCTAAAATAAAATCAAACCTACTCTCTTGGTTTTGGAAAACCGGGTAACATAGCTAAGAGGATCTCACTTTGAATCCATGTATACGCATTTAAAGTTTTTTCAACGATTTCTCACTTGGCGTATTTCCATATTCCATGTTTTCTTTGTTAATTAGTGATTTTAAAAATCTTTGTTATTAATAAACAAGAATATGAAATAATAGAAAAGGAATTTTTCATTGATAATAAAAACATAAGACAACAAATATGAGGAAAGTCATTTCTAACTATTTTACATATTCAAACTTCTCGATTCCTCAACTTCATTATTTCTAACTATCCTAACCTAGTGAAAATATCGAAAAAACTCTTCCATATGGTATGAAATTCACTTCCTCGAGTTGATTATCACTTCCATTAAAGTTAAAAAGTAAGAGCGAGATTAATTATGATGTTTTATGTAAGGAATAACAACATATTCTTATCATCACTAGTGTAGTAAGGATCTCATATGTAACCAGAATCGATCATATGATCATTTCAATATAAAATACTACTACATGTTGTTAAATTGTAACTCGATTGTGTCGAAATTGTGTGTGTCTAAGAAAGGTTTCCTAGTCGAAGGCGTGTGTGTCGAGCTGTTCAGATTCAGTAGATTTAATTTATTTTTGATTTAGGTTTAGTTTTGATTTAGATCTATAATAGAATAGATTTGATATTTTGGGCTTTTATAGTTATGGGCTTTAGCTTAAGGATCAAGTTAACCTAAATCTATAAATAGAGGAAGTATATTTTTGTAATCAAGAATTCATTCACGATATTTTGCATTTGCAAAGTGAATAGCAAGTTTCCATAGTTCTTAGGGCAGAGAGAAACTACTGTGAAAATATCTTCTTCTTCTTTCTTTCTTTGTTTAATTTCTCATTGTTATTGTGTGGTGATATCAATCTTGTTCATCAAGATTGGTAGAAATTCATCATAGATATTGGTGGATTTCCAATATATGGTATCAAGAGCTCCGATTAATCGATTAAGGAGGACAATCAAGACGATCGTGGAAGAAGAATTTACGATGGCGATGAGCTATGGGAATGTGAATTATCCAACTAGTCTTCTAATTCTAAAAGTAGATAACTATGAGAATTGGTGCAAGTAGATGATTTTTATTCCATTGTCAAGGTCTTTGGGATCTTGTAAAGGATGGAGTAAAAGATCTTGAAGAAGACGCTACAGAAGAAGAAATGAATGAACATACAGAATCGGAGAAGAAACATTATAAAGCTCTCTTATAATTCATCAATGTCTCAGTCCATACAACTTCGAAAAGATTAGTGATTCGAATATGCAAAGCTTGGGATATTCTTGAAATCTTTAGGCGCTGAAAAAGGTGAAAGAGGTGAGGTTACAAACTCAAGAGAATGTATGAATTTCTTCAGATGGAAGTGTTGTATACTTCACTCTCTAAATGTTGTAGGTGAATGGTACACAAGTCTCTTATTCAAGGAGTCAATAGGTTCATGTGTTTATTTCCATGTCTTTTCTCCTAAATTTTCAAGATTTTAAAAGTATTGTCTCTCATTGAAGACTTTTCTTGTCATCAACTATGGCCTTTCATATTGAGTATATGCTTCATGTTTGAAAGAGATCATCAAACTCAAAGAATTCACCATTCTATGGCCATTTACCTTGAACTAGGATCTTGGACTTCTATGGGTCATACCTTGGTTTTTGTGTGAAGTTTGTGGATGATTTCAAAATCATTTAATTCTTAAGAGGACTTATAATGTGAATATGCTTGGACCCAAGGAATTTGATTGATGAGAAGATTGTTTTAGAAGTCTATGATTGCCCACTCTCTCTATTGATGCTTCATTTATCTTGTATGACTTCAAAGGATCAAAAATTGGTCATCCCTTATCTCCTTGAGCTCATTTTATTTCATAATTAACCTAAGGATGTCTAACACAACTTAATTCAATTGGTAAGAAGAGAAAATTCTTGAAATTTACCTATGAAGTCAAAATATTACAAGTCCTTGATGCATTTCTCAATTGTTGGTCAATCAACTTCAAGAGATCATATCTTGATCATCATTTATCACCTTGAGGTCATTATTTTTGCACAACAATCTTTAAGACATGAAATTTATCTCCATAAAATTTTTAAATATTGAAATTGTTGGTCAATCAACTTGGAAGAAGTTTCTTGATATTGAAAAAGTTTCTTGAAGAAATCAAAGATTATAGGTCATTTCATGAAATTTCATCAACTTCACAAGGCCATAACATGCTAAATTTTGGAATTTTTGGTTGGTTATTTTGCAAATTGCTCTTTGAGATCTACTTTATTTCATCCTTGAAAATCAAGAGCAAATTTTGAATGGAAGACCATGTTTGGATTGAAAACATTATAGGTCATTTTTGCCAAACTTAGAAAATTTTTAAGTGTGAAAAGTCAATGTGTTTTTGTGATTTCAAAATATCATAAATTTCAGCTAAAGTTGCCAAATGCTACCTTTCAAGTGCATTGTAAACCTTGCAATCTCGCTTTCAAAGAGCACAGGTTTTTCCATAAAGGTCACGAGCAATGAGTTATACATGTTTGAAGAAGGCTCTATGTCATCCAATCTTTCTTGAATCAGAAAAATTACAACATGTAAACTTGGATTACAAGGAAAATTAATCAAATTTTAGATGCTAAACATGTTTAACTAATTGCCCGATGCGTTTTGGTGCAAAATACACTTGAAATGAGGTCATTTTGATGCCTTCGAGTCACACATTTTGCATGATTTCAGCCTGCTTGATTTGCACGATTTCACCATATTTCCTTCTTATTTTCATCACCACTCACTCTCCAATAAATAGAGGATCATTCCTCAATCATTTCCTCAAGCTTGGATCGCCAGAAAAACCACGCCAAACACTCTCGAATTAGATTTTACGCAGCTTCATTTTCACTCTCAAAGCCATTCGGTTTGAAATTAAGTATTTATTCTTCTTCCTTGAACCTCACTGAAGCTAATAGAACAAGAATCGTGCCTTGAAGCTTCCTAGATCGTGTTATCCAAGTCCAGTTTCATAGTTCTAAAAGTGAACTTCGTTCAGGTAGGAATCTCCATCAAACCTTGAAAAATAAAGCATCATTGCACTCTCTTCATCTCCACAGTCCTTGTGATCTTCACCATTTGCATTTTCATCAAGTATTGACTTAGAACTTCATCAAAATCCTATTCGATATTATTTTAGTTTTTTCCAAATTTCTCTTCACTCAGTTTAAATAAATTTTCCGCGAGCATGTATTTGAGATCATCTTGAAGAGACGAATCCAAGGATACCACCTCATGGTTATTGATTTCTGATTGAGGAACCCAATTTTTATAGTGGCTGGAAGGTGAAGATGATGACATGTCTCAACCAATGAGAGCCGCATGTTATTTTTAAAATTGGATCATGTAGTAACGCCTTACCATGCACGAATCTGGAGCCCTTGGATCCGTTACTTTTATTAGTCAACATCGATCTAACGTGTGACATTAATTCTTGTTTTATTTTTAATTTTGTAATCTATTGTGAAAACCAAGGAGGTCCATATCAAACAACGCGCCATGTCCATTGGATGTGATTACTAACGCTTTTGACTATGATCGGATGGTCCACATTTTTTTGATTTTATTTACTTTACGATTCTATATTTTAAATGTTTTAAACTTCAAAAATCATATAAAATTCATTTTGACTAAACAATTATGAAAAAATCACAAAATATTTTGAAATATTATCTTTAAGATTTTATTTTCATAATTTTATTTTCATATTTGATATTTTTATGATTTTCTCTTTTATTGATGTTTTTAATTGTTTTAAATTACTTTTTGACATTTTAAATTCTGAAAAAATTATGGAAGGATTTAATAGTCATTTGACAAATATTGGTGACCTCATTTTATTTTTGTTCCTGATTTTACTATTTTTGCAATTTTGGTTTATTTCCCTTTTATTTTATTTTCTAACAATATTTTTCGGACTTTTAAAATTTCTAAAAATTTTGTCAACACTTGTTAACCCACTTTGTTTGACTTTGGGAAATTTTCTTGGAATTTTATTATGATGAAAAACTATTTATGTATTTAATCAAAAGTCCAATTAAATAACCTAATTTCAAAATTACTTTTAATCCTTTTATTTGATTTTGTTTTCATTTTTATTTTGCTGACCTTTGAGTTTATTTTGGAATTTGGGTGTTGATAGGTCTCTTGACCAAATCTACCAAGAGAGTATATTAATTTTGACGAAGTTAGACCGAATAAATTGATTTGATGCAAAATAAACTTGAAATTATTTCTTCTCTTCATCTTATTTTCTTTTGTCCGATCAGAAAGTGATCAATTGGTGGCATGAACTTTAATGTTCTAACATAAGCCCAAAGATGACTTGAGCCTTGATCTTGGTTCAAAACTTGTGGCGCTTGTTGTGTGGTCGTGTTGATTTCTAATCAAGCTTTTGGCAAGTTTTCACTAACCTTGTCCATTTGAAATTCTAAATCATCTTTGGTCAAGTGATGTGATAATTCCAAGCGGTGATATACTTGACAAAAGCAATTGAAACTTGTCGTGTGGTCGTGTTGATTCTATCAAGCTTCCGCAAGTCTTCATGCAAGTTTCAAGATGGTTCTTGTGACACCCGATTTAATTAGAAATTAAATAAATAGGAATTGGATTATTTAATTAATTAAAGACTTGAATTAATTATATTTTGGAATTTATAGGATTAATTGAAGAAAAGAAGAGATGGAGGTGTGAGGTGTAATTAGGGGTGTGAGAGTAAATTACACTACACTTACTAATTACCATTTGTTTTATTTTATTGGAATAAATAAAGGATTATTAGAAGGAATATAAAAAGGAAAGAAAAGAAAATAGGTTTTTGGAAGAAAAGCTATTATCGTAAGTTGGAGAAGAGAAGAAGAGAGAAAACCTAGAAGCGTCGAATCTAGAAGAACCACAAGGTAAGGGGTGATTCATTGATTAATGCTTATTATAGGTTTTGATGTTGATTCTATAGATCATAGCATGTTAGGAAATTGTGTTTGTGAAATTCTAGGGTTCCATGAATGTGTCCCAAGAGTGTCGAGGATGTCAGATTGAGTACGAATGTGTATGAAATATGATTAAAGAGTCGATAGATGAAAATAGATGATGGAAATATGTTGTTTGATGAGATAGATGATGAAAAATGATGTGTTTTAGTGTTTTCCATGTTGGAGTTCGTATGGGTATGTTTGAGTTTGAATTGAAATGGATGAATCATCAAAAGTGCGGAAATGGCTTTTTAATAATGGGAACGGTTCTATGTAGGTAGGAACAAGGTTGCCCTTGAATTATAAAATTCTGAAAATTACACGTGGGAACCGGTTCTGTATGTGAGAACGGGTTCCCATATTCAAGAGGAGGTTTTGGGACTTTCGAGGCAAGTTCCTGTACGTAATGAGCCAGGTTCCAACAAATTTTGAAAAAATGTCAAACTTTGAAAATTCATAACTTTCAAACCGTAAGTCCGTTTTGGCCGTTTGGACGTTATTTTCTAAATTTAATGCTCTATTTTGTGAACTAAAATATTTTCAAAACCTGAAATTATTTTGAAAATGAGCCAAATTTCGAGATAGGTGACTTTTGGTAGCCTTGTGTTGATGCGTATATAGAGAGACCTGTGGTGATGGATGTATTGATCTTGAGGAATGTAAGCGTGTTCTGTTGTTGTTATTATATGCATGATGGTTGGAATATCATGTTTGGGGTTGATTCGATTTATGATGATTGATGTATTCATGATTGTATTGATATCATGTGTTTGTTGGTATTATATATGATATCATTGATCTTAGTTATCGTTGTTGTGATATATATTTGATAGTAACACCAATTAAAGGGTAAGTGTTTGGCATATTTATGCTTTGTGATGAATTGTTTCATGATAGGTGATTATATCATGTGGTGGTTGATGAGAGTTTATGATGTGTGATGTAATTATAACTGTGTTGATGTATGCATGATTGGTTGATATATCATGTTGATTGGTTTGCATGTTTATCTGATGTTGATGTATGCATGGTTAGTTAATATACCATGTTGATTGTTGAGATTCATTATGTTCAATGAATGTATACATAGATGATTGATGTTGCATGCTAGTGATGTGCGTGCATATGCATTGTTTGGTGAAGTTAATTCCCATTGTCGGAATTTGACTTGGATTACCGATAACCGATACCAGTGAGGATGGGTGGTTAGGCTGGATTCTTGACTCGGTGGTATGCGGAAGATGGTAATCTTATCCGGTTGATGAATGGATCGATGTTGGGTGACTTAGTCACAGTCGGTACCGCATGTTAGTCGCATTATATTTGTATGGAATAGTAACATGTTAGGATGTCTTCGATTGTTACTATTCTCGATTGATGATTGTTGTGCATGATGATTATATGGTTGTACTTGTGTATTGAATCGGGTTGTGTTGAAATGGATGGATTAATATGCTTGAAATATATTGTTAATTGAGAAGCTTATAATATGCTTTAATTATGAGAAGTCTACCTTACTTTACCATTTGGTTAAAGTTAGCGGTGAAGAGTCGGTGAGGATGGCTCTAGAGCTCATCGTTTCGTTGTCGATCATCATTACTGCTGATTAGATTGTAACAGGGAACGTTAGATGAGGAATTAGACTTAGTCTATTATTTATTTAAAACTTAGTGGAATAATGTTGATTGAAATTATTCGGTTTTCGATGATATTTTTATAACAGACATGGTCTTAAATTGATTGAAAATTTATTTGGATGTTGATCCTCGATTATAGCATAGCTCTTTGAATGAAGGTTTATTCTATTTATTAATTGTGACATCCCTAATTATATCATGTTAACTACGATTAAAGATGATTTAGATATTAATTTAATTAATATATTCGGGGTATTTAGATGGGAACAATAGTGGTATCGAGCATAGTCGGTCGTTGTGACCGGTGTCTTAATGTCATTACTCCTACGTATGCGACATGTGTGTGAAACACATGCCCCTTGTTTTCTAACTACTTGGTTGCAGGAGTGGTTTAGAAGCAATGGGGAGAGGCTTTACTTCTCGATATGTTTTGGTGTGAAGAGTTGGATCGATGTGTTATTGATTATATGAGTGCAGGATGTGGTTAAATGCATTGTTGCGAATCGGAGGGATTCTGATCGAGAATTGATATGATGGTCGAGATAAGGTTCTCTTAAGTGGTAACAATTAAGTACTTGTGTTGTTCGCATTACCGGAGTGGAGGACGATGTTATGGATAATGATGTTCCATTGGGGTGTGAGTTCGAGCGTTTCCAGGAACAATAACGACTCACCGAAATAGCAAGATGTTGGATTAGCTTGAGGTCATCCTTGGGTTGGATGTTTGAGTTAAACCAGTGATTATGAATCGCTTATGAAGAGTCGATGCATATTCTTGGCCTAGAAGATATTTGGTAATTAAGAAGGATGACTCTTAGAAGATGAAGTGGTGTGGTTGAATGTTGCAACACTTAGGTTGATTGTGGAACATACTGTGTGAGTTACCTCTTGTGTGTTCTTGAAAAGATTAATTGTATCGGTGTCAATGGTTGATATAAAGTATGCAATTGTGTGGTGGTTATTGAATTGTAACTTGGCCAATTAATCATAGTGAATGATGTGTGTTGTGGTATGTTGAAGTTAGGATCCCAAATTTTGTATTGGGATGAGATTTCTCACTCCTGCAAGGTGAAATCGACTACCTATTATGAAATTGATTTCACAGAAAATAACATTGTTTTGAACTTGTAAGATTCATAATTTGAGTTTTGATATACGATTTGAGTTCTGCTTTGAAGCGTTAAAAATAATGTGATGAACTTTGTTTTAAAAATGGTCCCACAAAAATAATTATTTATCATGTAATGATGTTGAGAGAATCGAATTGTTGTTGATATCATTCTTGGTACAAAACTTTTTATAACACCGTCACGAGATGTCAACTTTGAAAATTAAAAGCAAGAAGCTATTGGAAAATGCATGATAAAAATGGATTTGTAAAACTAAGTATTGTTTAGGGACTCTAATTTCTTAGTCAAGAAAAAGTAAACATAAATGTGGATTTTGATAACAATTTAAGTGGTGATTGAGACTAAATATCTATTTCAAATTGTTGCATTTGATGGATCAATTGGTTGGAAAGTATGCCTTGATAAATGGTAAAATTACACACCTTACATGGCCAGTTAAGGACCAAGATAGTTGAATAACTTCATTATAAATATATTGAATATTAATTCCAACTTCCAAAAAAGCCGTATTAAGTTTCATGGTATAATTACAATGAGGATATGAATTTTCTTTATCATGTTTTCAATAGCAATATCACATGCAACCCAAATTTAATCCATTTATAAACACAACCAATAACCATCACAATTAGTAAACAATAAGATAAACCAAAAAATATTAGCCATGCAAAATATGTAAAATACACTTATGTCGATTGAGGATGAATAAGTGCGTTACTTAAAAAAGCATTGTTGTGCCATTCCATGAAAGCCATCATATTTAAGATGTCAAAATACATAAAAGTTCTTTACATATAATAAAATATTACATTTGAAATAAGATTCAAAAACATATAATCCTAAATAATTTAAAAGACAAAGTTGCAAATGTCATTAAAGTTCTCCGCATGGATAAGGGCTTCAAGCAAAACAAAAAGCAAATTATATTATAGCGTTATATGCAGGACTCCATTTATACACAATGCTATGCGTGAAAAATGTAATGTTTGATCCATATCTCCCCGCCATAAAAACCAATATTTGGAAGAAACCTTAAAGGAAGATTATTGACCATGGTGCTTGTGACAACACAAGTTCTAAACGCTATTATCCATATTTTATAGTCCGTTGCCTCTAGCCAAATCGTAGGAAAGCATCACCCTTATCTCTTGTTGATGCCGCAAAAACGTGCCCGTTAATAACAAACTCATCACCACATTAATAATGCCGCCAAACGCATTAGCAAAAACCATATTTGCATGAACTAACCAAACTAGAAAAAACACATTATCTAAAGAATATATATACAATTAACATGGCCCCATAACATGGAAGGTAAATAGACAAAAAAGCTCTAAAAATAATACCACTTACCATTGGTAGTTGATGAAAAAAATCCGTAAAAAATAGCCAACACAAGCCATCATCGCCACGCCATAATACACTTACATGCCCCATTTTACATCCATGCATTACGCTGCCATTTATACAACAATTAAAAAACAAAGCCGCCCGTAAAAAAAAAATTCTGCCATTACGCCCACATAAGATGTAAATACCGCCCCCCACCATCATGCCACCACACGCCCCGCAAACGCCACGGCAAAAATTCACCAAGCCCGTTACGCCACCGCCGCCATCGCCATACTTACCGCCGTAAAAGCCGTAAAGGCCACCGATGCCAAATACATGCCATTACCGTTAAATAACAAAATATTTATTATCTTCGCCATATGCCAACGTAATGGATTTCGAAGAAAAGTAACTAATACTCCATCTTCATCCACTTGCGTCTTTTATTTATACTATAACCATGGTGCCAGTACCGATTGCGCCACCACCCCGATAAAAAAGCCACCAAAAAATTACATTACGCCATTATTGCCGCCCCGGCAAAACATGCCCCAACGTCCGTACTAGCCGCCGCCGCTTTCTCTTTGGCCGAAAAATTACTTATTACAACAGATCCGCCACCAAAAAGATATTACCCCACCACCAACAAAACTTATCCACCATCTAATAAAAAACTCTACACCGTAAAATTGCAACACCCATTAATTCAATATAAGCCGTTCGCCAATTAAACCTTAATTATGGACATTTATGAAAATGGCCAAAAAAAAATAATGCCGTAAAAAGCCATACACACAGTTACCGCGCCCGCTAAATAAAAACCGCCCAAAAAACCACCATATGGTTTTACTTATACGCCATTGAAAAAAATCACCGCGCCAATCTAAAGAACCACCGTATGGCCCGCCATACCTGCATTTATGGTTTGCCATCAAATCATAGCCGTATTGTGTTTTAAAACCATGCCGAAAAATATAAAACCGCCACCGCCAAAAAGCCAGATGTAAATAAAATGATGTTTTGCCAAAACAAATGATAATGTATTTATGCCACCGCCGTCCATTCATACCACCGCGCCGCCCGTCCGCAAACCATCTTTGATTTATAAACTTTTATCGCCAAAACATTCTATAAACATTTACCACTTACCATCCATACACGCCAAACGGCTACCGCCCGTTTCCCCGCCCCGCCAAAATTTAAAACTTTGAAACATTCAAACACATAACAAAATTTCAAACCGCCAGTCCGCTTCTTTCCGCCGTTATTTCTAATTTAATGCTCTATTTTATTATATTTTCCAAACCTGAAATTATTTTGAAAATGAGCCAAATTTCGGTAGACTTGTCATGCGTGTTAACCATGTTAATAAACCATCACGAAAATATGCGTGTTACGCTGTTGTTGTTTATGCATGATGGTATATCATGTTTAGTATTTATGATGATTGATGTATTCATGATTGTATTGATATCATGTGTGTTGGTGTATGCCGCATCATCATTGTCGTTGTTGTGATATATCTTGGTGATAGGCTTACCAATTAAAGGGTAAGTGTTGGCATATTTATGCTTTGTGATGAATTGTTTCATGATAGGTGATTATATCATGTGGTGGTTGATGAGAGTTTATGATGTGATGTGGTCATAACTTGTGTTGATGTATGCATGATTGGTTGATATATCATGTTGATTGGTTTGCATGTTTATCTTGATGTTGATGTATGCATGGTTAGTTAATATACCATGTTGATTGTTGAGATTCGATTATGTTCAATGAATGTATACATAGGTGATTGATGTTGCATGCTAGTGATGTGCGTTATGCATTGTTGGTGAAGTTAATTCCCATTGTGCGGAATTTGACTTGGATTGCCGATAACCGATACCGGTGAGGATGGGTGGTTAAGCTGGATTCTTGACTCGAGTGGTGTCTGGCGAATCGATGGTCTTGTATCCGGTTGATGAATGGATCGGTGTTGGGTGACAGTCACGGTCGGTTACCGCATGCATTGAGTGCGCATTATATTGTATGGAATAGTAACATGTTAGGATGTCTTCGAGTGTTACTATTCTACGATTGATGATTGTTGTGCATGATGATTATATGGTTGTACTTGTGTATTGAATGCGGGTTGTGTTGAAATGGGTGGATTAATATGCTTGAAATATATTGTTAATTGAGAAACATAATATGCTTTAATTATGAGAAGTCTCACCTTACTTTCCAGATTAAAGTTAGCGGTTTGAAGTCGGTGAGGATGGCTCTAGAGCTCATCGTTTAGTCCAGCGTGTCGGTGTCATGCTTTGATTAGATTGTAACAACGGGGAGCGTTAGATGAGAATTAGACTTAGTCTATTATTTATTTAAAACTTAGTGGGAATAATGTTGATTGAAATTATTCGGTTTCTTGATGATATTTTCCTATGTAAGACATGGTCTTAAATTGATTGAAAATTTATTTGGATGTTGATCCTCGATTGCATGAGCTCTTTGTTTGAATGAAGGTTTATTCTATTTATTAATTGTGACATCCCTAATTATATCATGTTAACTACGATTAAAGATGATTTAGATAATAATTTAATTAATATATTCGGGGTATTTAGATGGGGTATTCTGATTACCTTGCGACGATAACAATTAACAATTTGATGATATACTTGACAAGTTTAAAGATGGTCATCTTGCTAACTTTTATTAATTGCTTTATTTTCCACTCTTTATTTTCCACATTTACTTTTATACTCTTTATTCTTACTTTATTTTTAGTATTTATATTTCATGCCATTTTTTTGTGCTCACTTGAGCATTTTATTTCTGTCATTTTTATTTTCTCACTTGAGCATTTTATTTTCTTGCCATTTTAATTTGCTCACTTGAGCTTTATTTTTTTCTTTTCGAAAACACTTAATAATTCAACCTAAACATAAAAAACTTTTAATTGGACTTGGTTACTATCCTTGTATTTGGAGCTTGATCTTTGGACTTAGGATTATGACTTATACCTCAGCTTGGAGATTTTGTGCTCATGGTGTTACTCTATCTTGCTTGGTTATTATCTTTGTATGCAGGTTATTCCGTTATACTCAATTAAGAGTGGATTTCCTCCAAATACTGTCGTTACTCTGCCCGTTTTTCTTAGGACAAGAGTTCACCTAAAAGCATTGATTTATCTGAAGCTTGGTTTTTTTGTCTTGTTATTTATTGCTTATGTGGTAATCCAAAGGATGGGATATGGTATTGGCTCTTGATGTCAAGTACTAGTCTTCTCACCCAGTTAGATCTTTCTTTACCCTTACCTTTTACTACTTGCCAAGTTAGCCTCTTCATCTCCTCCCGTTTCTTTAATTTTCAAAATCTTCCCTCTTTTTCAAAGGATTCTTGTTTTCAAAACTCGAACCGCTTTCATAAAATACTTGACTTAGGTCCATGAATTTTCAAACTTTATTTTTTTAATAAAATTTCAATCCATTTAATAATACTTTGACTTTTATTTTCATAAGACTAAAAAAACACCTAACCTCATTCAAACTTTTTGAGCTCTTTGTGGATTTTCTAAATTAACATTTTTCCTAAAATCAACCAACAAACAACTTTAGTTTTTTTTAGCCAAACTACTTGATTTTGATTTCAACATTGCACATTATTGGTATGTAGGCCTAGAACTAATTGGAAGTTATATCAAACCAAAAATTATAAAAAAAAATACTTCTTTTCTCTCCCACCATCCATTTTGTACATATACTCTGTTTAGCCCACATATACAAATTTTCAAAAAGTCCCTGCAGAGTACCGTAGATGCTTTGGGTACCTAACACCTTCCCTTTGCATGCTAACCCCAATCCCAAATCTCTGATCTTTATTTTTAGGATTTTATTCGCTCTTTTTCCTAGTCCTTTGGATAAAATAAAAGCGCGATGGAGACTCTTTTGTTACATTTTTTAGTGAAGTCAATTCAATGGCTTTTACTCGCAGTTTTTGCCGTTACAGAAAAGTGGTGACTCTGCTGGGGATGTTTGACCTATTGTTGGACCATCTCTAAGTGGGTTGACCCTATTTTTTGTTTATTTGTATATATGTGCTATATTTTGTATATATTGTGTACTTGTTTGTCTGGATGTTTTTCTGGTTTTCAGGGGTGTTTGGTGATCTTTTTTTGAGTCCTATACGGACTCGGGAAAACTTAAGATAGAGGCAATATAGTCATGTTAACTTTTAGGGAGTAATCCGAAAAATGAGACATGAGATCCTTCACTCGATGGATACCTCCTTACCGTGGTGTTTTGTTTACCGGTGATCGGGAAGACATGGCCCTTTCAACGTGAGAGTCCATGAAGGCGACGATGTAGACCCTTAACCCATCCTTTCCTTTTTAGGGTTAGCGCAGGGAATATTAAGGAGTTATCCTGAAGTAGTTTCTATGCGATACTGCACTCAGACAAGTTTCACGAGAAGGTATTGCTAATTACCGATTACATCGGGAAGTTGGTAGTATTGGATGGAGGAATGAAAACTCTGGTGATTCCTTTTAGAACTTTGATCTACAGGTGGCAAAGCTTAGAATACCTTGTGGGTAATACCTTTTGACTTCATGCTCATGACATCGAACCTATGGACCCCGATGTTTGTGATCTTTATGTGTGATTGTTGCATCATGCATTCATGCACCCATACACATATTTTTAGATCGTTATTCAAGGAACTTAAAATTGAACTTTGCAAATATCTCAAGTATACTTTGACCATGGATTATGGACAAAGGAGGACTAAAATCTGGGTTCAAGGAACCTAAGATTGAGGTGATAAGCTTGATTTATGAGATTGAGAGTCGAGGAGGATTCGGGAAGAAGTATGGGACTATTATACCTTTGATAAAGGCGAAGATGAAGGATAGTTTGCTTTTCACCTTGGTTCGGTTATGATCTGTTATACCATTGCTTCACTTTTCATAACTATCGATTAGTTCCTACCTTGGAGGAGTATTCTTATCTTTATTGGTTATTACTAGTGTTGTTCCTTTTCTTGGTTTGGACGAGAGAGCCTAAGTCTCATGAGATCGCTTCTATTGCCCATCAGAAGGGGTAGAAGATAATATGACTACCAAGGGTGTATTAGAGGATTACCATCTGCGTTTCTTTTGAAGAAGGCTCGTTATTTCTTGATATGAAGAGTATGGAGCTTTTGAAGCCATCTTTTGCTTGCCTATGGTTTGTTCTTGTTTCCCAATGTTGACTACTATGTTGGCGTTAATGCTATCATGATCTTCATGATTAGGAATCCAGTTCCACACTTCTTGTTGAGACTTATTATTCTATTCACCTTCAAAACTTCCTCGAGAAGGAGATTACATTCTCGCCATTGCTATATCGTTGGTTTGTTTCTCACTTGCCTGGTGATGCTTTTGGGATCCTAGGAGGGACATCGTTGGGCACCAAAGATCATGGCTCTCACTCATTTTGATATTGTGTGGTACAATCAAGTTTCTTATGATGTAGAGATTATCAACAGTTGTGGTAGCTTTCCTAATGTGCCCCTTCTTTGTACAAAGGGATGTATTAGCTACAATCTTGTTCTTGTGCGTTGTCAGCTTGGTTATCAGATGAGGGATAAACCAAAGAGTATTCATGTGAATGGCTTCTTTCTTAAAGAGGTTAAAGACCACAGTTGACTAGGAATGATATAGAGAAAGCTTGGCGTCATATTTATAAGAAAGGAAAAAAGAATCTAGGACAGAGAGGAGTTGTTTCTTTGGAGCCTTATCTTCTATGGGTTCAAGCAAGAGATATCGAGTTGAAGATGCCATATTCTCGTGAGGAACCTCTTACTGATTTGTTCTTAGCTACCACTCATGGTTCAGATGACATAGAGGATCTTGACTTGCTTTGGCGGATTCAACAAGATAAGGAAGCTTGGAAGAAAAAATATCATACCTTGAAGATGTCTCATGCAGAAGAGTTGAAAGGAAAGGATGATTTGATTTAGATTATAGAGAGTCGTGTTGTAGAGATGATGGGGAAGCAAGAGGATATACTTTCTTCCATTGTTCACCCAGTTCTTAGTGCTCACCATTCATTCATACTTCTCCCAAGCGGTGCTTGGAAAGGTTATGTCGACAGTGCGTATTGGAGAGCGAGCAAGCGAAGGAAGACATTAGGAAGCTTAAGGCGAAGAGTTTTCTGCGATGGGTCTTCTATAGATTTGATTCTTTAGGGCTTGTAGATTTATTTTGATTTCTCTCTTGTACTTGGGATCATTGAAACTTGTATTGAAGAGTTGTAATCCTCAAAGTATTTTATTAATGATATGAGTTTATTTCAGTATTTCAATTGTGTTATACTTTGATATTTGCAAACTAAATTGTATTTATTCAGTTCCTTTAATAAAAAAAAGAGAGAAGAAATAATAAACAAATTATATGCATTGCATGTCATGCATCATGAAACACATATTCTTGCATTTTTATACTCTCCCAGGTGTCTTATTTGTTTCTATGCTTCGTTTAGTCTTCAAGTTGTTGCATCGGTATAACACTCGAGCCAACTCCAAGAAGAAGATGGAAAATCTAGAACAAGAGAACATGAGGCTGCCGCGAAGGTTATCTCCTTGAGGACCACTATGGCCAACTTGACTGCTATGGTGGGACTGTTGGTGGCTCTTCGGAATCAGCCACTACCTCCTCTGCCTTCTCCTCGTATCATTCCACCTCAGCGAGCTATCTTATATAAGATTCAGATGCTCATGTTTACATTGCCCATGTGATTTCTACCGTCCAGTACCGTATGCCTCCTGGTTATCTTTGGGGAATTCTAGAGAATTTCATGCTTGGTGGTTACAACCCTGCTGCTCAAGTGACTTCCTTGGCTCAACATGTTGTTTTTTCCACACCTCTTGTGGTGCATGCTACTCTGTTTTCATCAAAGAGTTTGATAATCCACCCCTCCCGAGTGAAAGCTTAGACTTCTATGATCAAATGGATGTTTTCCAAGAATAGTTTGAGAAGATGCTGAAAGAGTTGAAAGCCCTCAAGGGGAAGGAGCTTTTTGGTGACAATGTCAATGATCTATGCTTAGTTCCCAATGTGAAAATGCATGCTAAATTCAAAGTTCCAGAGTTTGAGAAGTAAAAGCGCAATTCTTGTCCTCGTGACCATTTTATGATGTATTTGAGAAGGATGTCCGCTCACACTGAAGACCAACGTCTGCTCATTCATTTATTTCAAGATAGTTTGATCGGTGCAGCTTTGAGATGGTACATGAATCTTGACAGCAGTGACATCCATACATTCAATGATTTGGGTGAAGCTTTTGTGAAACATTACAACTACAACATGTACATGGTGCCTAACCGTGATCAATTAAGGGCAATGGTTTAAAAGATAAGAAATCCTTCAAAGTATGCTCGTGATGGTGTGAGCTTGCATACAGTTATACCTCCACTAAGTGAGCAAGAGATGACCAAAGTTTCACAAGACTTTGGGTCCTTTCACAGGAAGATGATGGTTAATGAACCTAATGATTTTGCTGAAATGGTGAGTCAGTCTAAAAAGGCTTTTCGAGAGAATTGTCGAAAAAAGAAGGATCGAGTGGGGTTACGAAGCCATCTTTTGGATTCTCCAAAAATAAAGAAAAGTTAATATTGTTGTCGAGGAAAAGGAGAACGAACGTCCTCGGAACCAACAAGTTATTCTTGTTACCCTGTTGTTGCTATAACTCCAACTACTATCCCTTATAACAAAGCATCTCATCAAGGGCAAGTCCAATGAGAGAACCGTTTGATCGATTCCAATGAATTATGCGAGTTGTATCTATCATTGATTTAGAGGCACTTGGTGCAACCAAAGGCACCTCCACTATTCCTTCATGGTATGATTAAAGATGATTAGACTTGCCTATCACCAAAGCTCTAAGGCACATATTGAGAATTATTATCCATTAAAGTCGGTGCAAAATATGGTAAGATCAAGTCTTTTGTCTTTCAAAGACATGGGTCCCTAATGTGAAAATTAATTGCCCAAACATGGAAATGTTGTGAACATGATTGATGGAGAAATCAGGGTTTATGATGTGAATTCGATCATTGGAGATCTTGTGAAGATGCATCTTTGCTCTCGTAAGGTTGGTTGTGCACTTATGATCATTTGCTTATAATGTGTAATAGAAGATACTCGTGGTTGTAATCGAATAAGGAGAGATCTTCAAGATATGATGGACATGAACCTTATTCAAGTTATCGGGTTGAAGGATGAGCACGAAGTTGAAGTGAATGTTGTTTATGATTCTAGAGAAATCCAAATTCATGCGTAAAAGAGACCAATGCTAATTTGGTTAATTTGTACGCCGAGTTCAATTTCATTAAAGGACAAGAAGTGCACATATAGTGAATGCTTAGTATGTAGCAAAGATCACCATGGTTGTGATGTTGTGAAAAGAGATATTTAGCGTCTGATAGATGAAGGTTAGTTTCAACAATAGCGTCAATATGATTGAAGGATCGTTTGATGAATCTGATGATGAATACATTTCTGTTGATGAGTATTTCTCTGCTGATGAGTTTGGTGAAGAAGCAGATGTAAACGTTATTGTGCCACATTTTGATACTCCCACTCATGTGGAAGTGACCTTTTACAGCAAGCCTCCAGTTACTCCTTAGGTTGTTAGCTTACCTAGACCTATCCCGTATAGTTCCAACAAGGTTGTGCCATACAAGTACAATGTCACCATTCTAGAAGGAGATGTGGAAGTTCTAATTAAACTATTACCTCAAGTAAGAAATATTGTTGATGCTAGTCGAATGACCAGAAGTGGCCATGTATTTGCTCCTGTGTTTCCAAAGTTGGTTGATGATGGTAAGAATATTGTGGAAACTAGTGCTAAACCCAAGAAGGTTGAAGGAAGACTAGTGGGGTAAAGCAAGAAAGATGGATGATTTGTTGAATATTATCAAGATAAGCGACTATAAGATTGTCGAGCAATTCTTTAGAACACAAAGATTTCAATCTTGGCATTAATGAATTCTTCAACTCACAGAAAGTCTCTAATGAAGGTTTTAGATAGGCATTTGTTGATTATAATGTGCCTTTGGAAAATTTTAATAGTGTGGTTGGAAATATCACACTTGATAATCGAAGTTTGATGATGAAGATTTGCTTGTGAAGAAAAGAATCACAACATGGCTTTGCACATTTCCATGAATTACAAGAATGATGCATTATCCAAATTGATAATGGTTCCACGATGAATATTATTCCCAAAAGGCACTCTTTCAAAGCTTAAATATCAAGGTCCACGATGCATCCTAGTGTATCATTGTGAAGGCGTTTGATGGTTCCCAGTAAATATTATTGGGAAGTGGATTTTCCCATTCACATTGGCCCGTATGTTTAGATTACCTTCCGGGTGATGGATATATTTCCCTTATAGTTGTTTGATAGGAAGACCTTGGATTCATGAAATTTGGTGTTGTGACTTGACCCTTCATCGAGAATTGAAGTTTTTCCATGAAGGTCTTTGTGATTATTGTGGAAGAGACAAGCTATGCTAGTTTCTCATTTATCCTCCTTTTCCATAGTAGAAGCTGATGAAGTCGATGGGCGTAGTTCAAGCTTTGTCTATTGATAGTGTCCAAAGGAGTGAAGATTTTATTGCTTCATTGAAGGATGCCCATAATTTAGTTCAGAAAGGTTCTAGCAATGCTTAGGGACAAGTAATCGAGCCAAAGGTGAATAAGAATGGTTTAGGTTTAGGTTTTTCCACGAAGATCAAGAGAGAGATGCTGAAGTTAGGACCTTTTGCTGCCAAATATCTAGATGTTTTCCAATCTGGTTATCTTGATCCTGCTGTTCCAGGAATCAATGCCATTGTTGAAGATGGACCAGAGCAGGAAATGCCCAACTTTATGACGCATTGAACCAGAGTTTGTAATTGGACTGCTATTGACATCCCCACTTGCATTCACGTTTCTAAGTAATTCACTTTTGCTTGTTTAAATTTTCAAATAATGATCCATTTACTCTTCCCAAGGTGAAAGTGATGTTGTATGGACAAAATTTGTTTGTTTTGAAAATTAAGATCATTAATAAAAGTTTGTTTTTCCTTCCAAGTTGTGTCTTTTATTTTTCTTCTTTTTCTTATTGAAAAAATGGTAATAAAAAAAAACCTTTAAAAAAATAATAATAGTAATTGAATTGAATCTGCATAATCACTTGTTACATGTGTTAGTTTATAAAATCGATCATAAACATATGTGCAGATTAATTCATAAAACCGTTGAGAACAATGACCCTGCGCCCTCTTCCAACTTTGAACATCCTGTATATGTAATGAAGAAGAGGAATTTGATGAGATCCTTGAAGAGGTTTCGGCAAAGTGAGAGAAACACCATTCAACCGTACAAAGAACCTTTGGAAGTCATTAACCTGGGTTCTAAGGAAGATGTGAAAGAAGTTAATATTGGAGCATTGCTACATCCTGAGGTGAAGATTCGTTTGATGAAGATCTTTGAAAAAATATGGATATCTTTGCTTGGCATATCAAGATATGCGAGGTTAGATACTAATATTGTGGGGCATCATTTATCGTTGAACACGAATGCTGCCGAACAAGAAGAAGTTAAGAAGAACTCATCACGATATGGCGATAAAGATTAAGGAGGAAGTTTTCAAGCATATTGACGTAGGTTTCCTTGTGACATCAGTCTATCCTCAGTGGATTGCTAATATTGTGCCAATACCAAATAAAGATGGAAAATTTCGCATGTGTGTTGATTCTTGAGATCGAACAAGGCTAGTCAGAAAGATGATTTTCCTTTGCCACACATTGTTATTTGATTCTTGAGATCGAACAAGGCTAGTCAGAAGATGATTTTCCTTTGCCACACATTGTTATGTTGGTGGGCGATCTTGCAAAATGCAAAGTGTTCTCATTCATGGATGGATTTTTCGGATACAATTAAATTAGGATGGCTCACGAGGACATGGAAAAAAATTTATCACACCACAGGGAACATTCTATTATAAAGTGATTCTCTTGGGTTGAAAAACTGGTGCAATGTACCGGATAGCCATGACGACCCTATTACATGATTTGACGCATAAAGTAATCGAAGTATATGTTGATGATATGATTGTCAAGTCCCAAACTGAGGAAGATCATTTGGAAGATTTGTTGAAACTATTTCTGCGTTTGAGGAAGTATCGCCTCGTTTGAATCCTAATAAATGTATACTCGGTGTCCAGTCTGGAAAATTGTTGGGTTTCGTTGTCAGCCAAAAAGGAATTGAATTTGATCCTGATAAAGTTAGGGAAATTCAAGATATGTCGGCACCAAGAACTTAAAAACAAGTTAGAGGTTTCCTCGGACGTTTGAATTACATTTCCAGATTCATTTCCCTTATGACCACAACTTGGGAACCAATTTTCAAGTTGTTGAAGAAAGATCAAGGTTGTGTATGGACAGATGATTTCCAAAAGGCATTCAAAATTATCAAAGAGTATTTGCTTGAGCCTCTTATCCCGCTCCCTCCCCTTGAAGGAAGACCATTGGTTCTATATCTGACTATGTTGGAAAGCTCCATGGGTTGTATTTTGGGACAGCAAGATAAAACAGGAAGAAAAGAATATGCCATTTATTATCTAAGCAAGAAGTTAATCTCTCGAATGGATCCGATCAAGTACATCTTTGAAAAGCCTACTCTTACGGGAAGAATTGCTCGTTGGCAGATGTTGTTTTCTAAATATAATATTGAATACCGCACCCATAAGGCTATCAAAAGCAGTGTGTTGGCAAAATACCTAGCTCATCATGCGGTTGAGTTTGATCAACCAGTTGAATTTAAATTTCTTGAATAGGATGTAATGCATTTGAAGACAAAAGATTGTGACGAACCTTTACCTGAAGAAGGTCCAGATCTAGAATCCCGATAGGGAATGGTGTTTGATGGAGTTGTGAATTCTTACGGAAAAGGAATCAGTGTTGTGATCATCACTCCTTAAGGAGCTCACATTCCTTTCATAGCAAGATTGATGTTCGATGGTACAAATAATATGGTAGAATATGAAGCTTGTATCATGGGTCTGGAAGAAGCCATTGACCTCAGAATAAAAATTCTTTATGTGTACGGTGATTCAACTTTAGTAAGAAATCAGATTAAAGGAGATTGGGAGACTCGTCACCCTAGTTTAATCCCTTACAAATATTATGCAAGGAGACTCTTGACTTTCTTCAATAAAGTAGAGCTTCATCACATTCCTCGGGATGAAAATCAGATGGATGACGCCTTGGCTACTTTGGCTTCCATGTACAAAGTGAACCACTGGAATGATGTACCTCAGATCACCATTGAGCTCCTTGACAGGCCAGCTTATATATTCGCCATGGAGGTGGTAAAATATGATAAACCCTGGTATCACGACATTAATCACTTCATGATGACTCGAGAGTATCCAGTTGATGCGACAAGCAATGATAGAAATACCTTGAGGAGATTGGCTGGTAGTTTCTTTCTCAATGAAGGTGTGTTTTATAAAAGAAATCATGACATGGTATTGCTCAGATGCGCGGATAGACATGAAGCAGACATGTTGATGCATGAGATTCATGAGGGTTCTTTTGGTACCCATGCCAATGGAAACTCTATGGCTAAGAAGATGCTAAGGGTAGGATACTATTGGTTGACAATGGAATCCGATTGTTACAAATTTGAGAAGAAGTTCCATAAGTTTCATATTTATCTTTGATAAGATTCATGGCCTTTCTCTATGTGGGGTATTGACATGATTAGGATGATTGAACCCAAGGCTTCTAATGGACATCGTTTCAACTTGGTAGCAATTGATTACTTCACCAAATGGGTTGAAGTGGATTCTTATGCCAATGTTACCAAGCAAGTGATGGTCTGATTCATCAAGAACAATCTCATTTGTCGGTATGGTGTGCCTAGCAGGATCATCACTAACAACGGCTCAAATTTGAATAATAAAATGATGGTGGAACTTTGTGAAGAACTCAAGATTGTTCATCACAACTCTTCTCCTTACAAACCCAACATGAATGGGGAAGTTGAAGCTTCAAACAAGAATATCCAGAAAATCATCCAGAATATGGTCGCCACCTACAAAGACTAGCATGAAATTCTATCATTTGCTTTACATGGATATCGCACTTCGGTACGCACTTCTACAGGGGCGACCCCTTTCTCTTTGGTTTATAGGATTGAAGCAGTACTCCCCATTGAAATTGATATTCCATATTTGTGTGTGATAATGGAAGCTAAATTATCTGATGTTGAATGGATTCATAATCGGTTTGACCAGTTGAATTTGATTGAAGAGAAAAGAATGACTGCTTTATGTCATGGTCAGTTATACCATAAAAGAATGAAGAAAGCTTTTGATAAGAAGGTCAAACCTCATGGATTCAGAGAAGGCGACCTCGTGCTCAGAAAGATCATGTCTTTAAGCTCTAATTCTAGGGGCAAGTGGACTCCCAATTATGAAGGCCCATATGGTGTCAAGAAAGCCTTCTCTAGTGGTGTATTGATTCTTGAAACTTTGGACGGCGAGGAGTTCTCGCGTCCTTTGAATGCCGATGTAGTCAAGAAATACTTCGCCTAAATAAACAAAAGAATAGCTCGCTAAGTTGAAAACCCGAAAGGGCAACTTAGGCAAAAAAGAGCGTCTCGGTAGACACTGAAAACCTGAAAGGGGCGATCTAGGAAAAAATTAGAGACATAAATAGAATAAATATCTCGGTAGGCTGAAAACCTGCAAGGGCAGTGTAGGAAAAAGTTAGGGACTTATATGGCAAGTAACTACATCAGGCAAGACTTGATCATAGAAGCAACAATATGCATGGATTATCTTCATACCTCAACTAAAGGCTACAATACAGGAGTTCAAAGTTGTTAGGGATAATAGTGCTCATTGTTCTTCAATGTACCTTTTCCATGTATTTACCATTTTTCAAAACTTTGTAATCATCTATAGAGTCATGCAATTGGCAGACTACTATTCTATCAATAAAATTTGGGCCTTTATCCAATTCCTTGGCAATCTTATTCTTATTCAGTTTATAAAAATATTCTTTTATTATTGAAAATGCATTTCAAATCAAACAGATTTGTAAGAACATACTTGCGAAAAATTTACAGTTTAAGTGTGTTTACTTCGGATGTGAAGCAAATGGATAAGATGGCACTGTCCTAATAGCAAACAAGATTGATAATGTTGGGGTTGGTTCCAATAGGACCTCTATAACATTTTCCGTTAGAATATGAGATATAAATGCAAAGAGGATTGTTCCCATAGAATGTCCCTTTTTTCCCAGAAGAGTCGGTAAGAGTAACGCTCTGATGAGACACAGTGGCACCCCACGAGATGCTTCAATCAGAAGGAACATGGGAATGTTTGCGATATATCTGTAGCTTCTTTTGAAATTTTATGTGATAAAGAGCTACCCTTTGGTTGGTGATTTGTGAAGACTTCATTTTGGCTGAGTATTGTCCATGCATTAGTCAACATTCCATGTTGATCCTCAATAAAATGTCCATATGCATCTCACACACATTCATTCATACACTATGCATAGCTAAACTTCATTCGCATATGTTGATAATCAGAGTATGTTTCATCTTTCCAATAGAATGTCAGCTTTAAGCAGAAAAAGTTCATCTTCCTATTTTCTCCTAAATTATCCCTCGAAGAAGAATAGAAACTCGACCCTATTTCTAAACCTCTATGATTATTCAAATCACCCTTCCCTGATCGTGGTTTGGATTATGGTCTCCAAGAAACATTATTACCTTGTTCTCCCTAGACTACGAGTTCTAATTGGAAAGAAAAATCATGTCAGGAAGATCTCATCTCTCCAACAAAGGTGAATTCAAGAGAATTCACTTGAATTCTCCAACAATATTGTTACAACCTTTTCCTAACAGCAGGTGATAGTCTCTTCTTGCAAGCGGTTGGTTTTCCCCATCAAATCTATTAATGACAATTTGGCCTCCTTTCGGTAATCCTACGAGGAATCTCTCGTTGGAGATTGACTGTATCTCTCCAGCAAGTTGAAGACTTGTTGTTGAAAGTTCCTTTGGGAGATTTACATGCTCATTGATAACCATTTCTTCGCGGTATTCCTTTGGGTGATTTACAAACTCATTATTGGATAGCCGTTTGTTTCCGATGGGTGATTTACAAACTCATTATTGGATAGCCGTTTGTTTCCACTAGGTGATTTACAAACTAACTGTTGGAAGTTCTTCTGGGTGATTTACAATCTCATTGATGAACATTTCTTTGCGGTATTCCTTTGGGTGATTTACAAGCTCATGGCGGATTAGCCAGTTATCTCTAATCGGTGATTTACAAACTCATCATTTTGGAAGTCTCATTGGGCGATTTACAAGCTCAATGATAATTTTTTCTCTGTGATGTCTCTTTGGGTGATTTACAAGCTCAATACTGGCTGATTCCTATAGTTGTTTGCAACAAGATTTGATGAATGGTATCCTTGTCATTATGAAATGTAGTTTGTTGAAGATTTGTTTTACCAATGAATGGTAGCCTTGTCATTATGGAAGGTAGTTTGTCGAAGATTTGTTTTATTGATGAATGGTAGCCTTCTCATTATGGAAGGTAGTTTGTCGAAGATTTGTTTTACCAATGAATGGTAGCCTTGTCAATATGGAAGGTAGTTTGTCGAAGATTTTTTTTACCGATGAATGGTAGCCTTGCCATTATAGAAGGTAGTTTGTCGAAGATTTGCTTTAACGATGAATGGTAGACTTATCATTATGGAATATAGTTTGTCGAAGATTTGTTTTACAGATGAATGGTAGCCTTGTCATTATGGAAGGTATTTTATCGAAGATTTATTTTTCAAATGGATGAAAATCTCGTCATCATGGGAGATAGTTCGTCGTTGATTTGTTGAATACTCCAATAAGAGGAATTTTAGCTCTTGATTGTATGATTGCTTTGTTACCTTTTCGGATGAAGTATCATGGTTAAAGAAGGAGTTCCATCAGTCTTTGGTGAAGTGCGAGCTCTTTGGAAGTCGTCTATTGATGTTGTCTTCTTACCATCTTTTGGTTAAAAATAATTGTTTGGGTTTTTGGGGTTGATAGTTTACTATCTTAGAAATTTAATGTCACTACCTTGTTTTTCCAACTCCTCTATGGGAGATAGTTAAATCGTCTATCTAAGGATTGTTGTTGTTATTCTCTTTCTGTTTCTTTGTCCTGTATTAAGTCGATAATATTATTAAAAAAAGTTGGTTTCCTATTCCCGAGTGGAGTCATGTTTTTCTCTCTCCCACAAGATTGAGCATATTTCCCCAGTAGTTCCTCTTCCTGGATGAGTATGCCTTTCTTAGCGTGTCTTCATTATCTTTTCTTTCCCCAGCGGCCTTCTGTTGGCCCTGTGAAGATCATCATATTACATTGCATAACCATTAAGCATTGCGTAATGTCTTAGGGACAAAAATAGGGCTCATATTATATTTAAGTATCTTCTATCACGTCGAGGCGAAGGTTCCCTTCTTATCTTCGGATAGAAGACACTTAAATAAGGAGCGCTATTGTACCCAATTTATGCCCCAAGATACATTCATACTTCATGCCATTGCATTACCCAAAGATCACAAAGTGGTCATCTCTCTCTCTCTCTCTCTCTCTCTCTCTCTCTATCTTTGGGTTTGCCTTTGGGAGATCACCAAGCACCATTGAATTTATGTGATGATTGATGTTTGACAAACAATAATGTGTGTATACTTCACTCTCTAAATGTTGCAGGTGAATGGGGCACAAGTATCTTATTCAAGGAGTCAATAGGTTCATGTGTTTATTTCCATGCCTTATCTCCTAAATTTTCAATATTTTAAAGTATTATTTATCATTAAAGACTTCTCTTGTCATCAACTATGGACTCTCATCTTGAGTATATTCTTCATGTTTGAAAGAGATCATCAAACTCAAAGAATTCACCATTCTATGGCCATTTACCTTAAATTAGGGTTTGGACTTACATGGGTCATATCTTGGTGTTTGTGTGAAGTTTGTGGATTATTTCAAAGTCATTTGATTCTTAAGAGGACTTATAATGTGAATATGCTTGGATCCAAGGAGTTTTATTGATGAGAAGATTGTTTTAGAAGTCTATGATTACCCACTCTCTCTATTGGTGCTTCATTTATCTTCTATGACTTCAAAGGATCATAACTTGGTCACCCCTTATCTCCTTGAACTTATTTTTCTTTCAAAATGAACTTAAGGATGTCTAATACAACTTAGTTCAATTCTTAAGAAGACAAAATGATTGGAAAAATGCCTATGAAGTCAAAAGATTACAAGTCCTTGATGAATTTCTCAATTGTTGGTCAATTAACTTCAAGAGATCATATCTTGATCATCATTTATCACCTTGAGGTCATTATTTTTGCACAACAATCTTGAATACATGAACTTTATCTCCATACAAGTTTTAAAGATTTAAAGTGTTTGGAAGTTGCTTGAAAAGTCAAAAGAATATAGGTCATTTCATGAAATTTCATCAACTTCACAAGGCCATAACTTGCTCTATTTTAGGAGTTTT